>OU744320.1:19319075-19919075 GCA_916610145.1 Eristalis arbustorum | reverse complement strand
ATAAATTATGGAGGTACCATTTCTGGTGACCACACCCGAACATGGTTCTCAAAGAGGCTGAACAGCTGATATGAACAAAACCAAGAGACTAATAAGAAATGTATGGATAACTTGCTTATTTTCAACTACATCACTCAAAATATCGCCCATCGCAATCTATAAATAACAAAACAAAAACATTTGTCGTTTAAGACCAAGAAAAAACTAAGACGATTTGGATGTCATCAGTCGATGTGAACCATGCTGCTTGAAAGATAAACAAGACTCGTGAGACAAGACGTCCTGACCTGACCACAGCTTTGGGGGCAGCTATAACTAACTCTGAAGGAATAAGTTGAAGATACTCAGGCTTGTCGGTGGAACTGGCTAAACGTTGACAGCTAATAAAAGGAGGTAGCTTCTTGAATGGTGGTAACCCGTGTCGTTGTGGGTACGTTCGTTCACGTTCACGGCCCCGCCTCTTTTGAGTCGCTCAAAATGCTCAAAGAGTACTTCTGTCTAGAAAAAGCTTCTCAAATTTGACCGTTCGGAGTCTGCATAAAACTGTAGGTCCCTTCAATTCGTGAGAGAACAATAGCATGCACAATACGAGCGGTTGCTGAGAAGCAAGGTCCTGGGTCTCTACTGGCTGTAGCGTCACCCACATTATTGTACTTTAGCTTGAATTATGGAAGTAGTTTGTTCGTTTCTGGAATTGAACGAGCTGATGCAACTACATCGTGGCGACTGCAAAGATCTATTAAAATTCGTAGTTTTCACATTGTGTACTTTATTTAAGAAGCATAATCCCGCAGGATATCCTAACCTCACAACTTCAGAAGTCGGATTGATCACAAGCATTTAAGTGCGGCTGTACCTTTTTTGTAACTGTCCTCGTAGTCCTATTTGATATGGAGATCGCAACTTGTGCAAATCAATGTTGGTGATGTCGAGATCCACTCTCACTCCCATGCAACTAGAGTAGGACCTTCACTGGTGATTCTATATCGAGACTCAGTCAATGATTTTTAGCTCACCTCGTCTTTAGAGAACCTCCCCAATTTCAGAAACAATTTTCGCAAGGTACTCTTTTCTATTGCCCGCACAACACGGTATATTGGTTTAGAAGACAGGCCCAAGTCCACCCAGGAATTTAGCTCCAATTCAAGAAGCCTTTTCTTGGTTTCATCGATTTTCGATGTCTTTTTTGTCTGCACCAGGTCTTTCTCTTCAGGCCCTGGCCTAAGCTTGAGGTTAGAAATCCATTTTCTCTCCTTGAGTGCTTTCCCTGAACCTCTGAAACTTTCCTCAGGAGCATACTCCATTTACTTTCCTAATCCCTTTGGCCGTAATTTCCAATTCTTCACACAAATGGAATTTCTATCCACCACGCAACCCTCTACAACTCCTCCAATTTGCCAAGGCAATCCCATTTTCAGTCCGCAATCCAACATTCCTCGGTTTTAATTGAGTAAAGTGGAACTTTTCAAAACTCAACCAAGCAACGTAGTAGGTACGCCGTCGTCGGTGTCATTTAAAATTTCAGTTAATATATTCAATTAGGACGAACCGAACGGGTGGATGCATCAGCTACTCACAAAGTTCTAAATTCTCCTCCTTCCCGGAGCACTCACTAGCAATCCATAAGCAGAGAGACACTTGGTCTCCTTCCAGACATCCACTCAGCCAGTCAGCCAACTTGGCAACAGCAAAACAACTACAAATTTTCAAATATCTCAGCCGGTTGGATTCAATTAAATTTTAATGAGATTCTCCCGACACCAATCCAATGAGGACACACGGGTTCTATCTGCAGGCGCCCAGCCCAGCCCACCCCGCCAAACACAGCCGCACACACATTACACACCCAGACACGAATGCAAGTGATTAAAATTTCACGCTCTACTACAGCCGTGCACACTTTCTCCACCCAAATCCTAGCACGTCCACCGTCCACGACGGTCCACTCACACCCATCGCATCTGGCTCTCTCGCTCGGCAGCGCCAAAAGGTTAGTAGAACAATCATCCTCTTGCGTCGCATGATCCAAAAACAAAAACCCAATGAAGGCAGAAATGAAACCTCTACCGCATGCCGTGATGACAGCGGCGACATCGACAACGAGAGCTCATTGACCAGTGAAGTGAACTGCTTAGACAGACCGGTTCGCTTGCAGACTGCGTTACTCCGGGATTCAAGTAGCGCACCCAAAAAATCTAAATCCACATCACACATGCGGTGCGGTGGACACTGTGATAGAGAAGCTCGCCGCTTGCTGCAGAGGGGTGACTCAAAACCAGTCGGCAGTCGCCCTCGTCTCGTGGGCATGATGCATTGCCGCCTCGAATCGCGGCGCGGTTTGCTTCTAAATTTAAACGCATTACGTGCTCGCTTGGCTTGGATTTTTATCAGCCGCGGAGTCGCAGCCATATGTAATTATTAGCTGGAGATTGGCGCAGCGGCGGCAACGGCAACAGGGACGCCGGCAGCAGCACTAGTAGTGGTTGGCGACTGTGGCGGTGGCGGTGGCGGTGTGGCGACTGCTTTGTATGCGCGTGTGGTTGGATGCGAGCGTGATTCACTTGAAAGTCTAGCGAGTTGTTTCGACTGCTGGACGACTGAGTGGCTGTGCAGGGAAGTGGTCCATGCACAGTGCAGCACATGTCTGATAAGGCGGCATGTTTTGGTCATGCCTCCTCCTCTCCGTTCGATGACTTTTTGTGCCACTTTCATGAGCATTTTCATGAGTTTCTCATATGTTTTCTTCCTCTCTCGCTCAAGCGGACTGGCTGGCAAATGAGGAACTGACTGTGTAATCGAGAACTTTAGCTGATAGTCCAGCACACATGGAGAATTCAAGCTGATAGCTGACATAACCAGAAAAGTTTTTTTCATGCGAAATATTTATTTTCTTGTGATGGCTCGCGGAACGGTTATTTTTCGAGTCATTCGGTGGGTATAGCATGCGTAGGATATTTACCGAATCATTACAACCTTCTATATGTTTCCAATGTTAAGGACATCGGAACCCTAATCGACGAAAGAACGGAATCTCATAGCGAGCAGTAGGGCCGCAAATTTTGCTGGATTGGAGATCCACAAGCGGTCTTTTCGGAATTCCTGAATATTGCCTTACAGATTGCCGGACAATTACTGTGTGTTCCAGGTGCAATTCGAAAAGCTTGCGGTCAAGTCAAAAGATACGCAACTATCTTCTCAATGCGGATGGTGGCCAAATGCCGTAATAGGCAAGCAGTCATCTAAGCTATTGCTCCCTTCGGTTAATATTCACAACTTGTACCGGAATGCTGGGATTAGCTGCTCTGAGTTCCAATTGGAAGACCGATGAACTAGCGGCTAGCGATCTCTCCTGCAGTCCGCGGCTGCAGAGGCGCTGCACATCCCATTAAAAGTAAGCGTCAACATCTCTACGCCCAGCCTTCAAATAGCAAACCTCAGGTAGACCAGGCTGACTGACAACACCAATCTGAAACAAAATATCTCTGTGAAGAGTGAACTTGAATGATATCGGTGGGGCACTGGCCGTGAGGAGATCAAGCCGTCAAACTAGAAATCCCACACAACACACCTTTCCGAAGATGCAACAACACAGCTGGAAGGGAGAGCTTACCCAATTTCATTTGTACCCACCCGACACTTGTTACTGCCAGGCAACAAACGCTTGGTAGGCCCTTCTTCAATTCTCGGGTTCTCAGCGATGACCGGATATTAAGGATTCAATGTATGGTATTTCTTGAACACAGGTTCATTAAAACAGTACATAGTTTTAACTGGGATCTGGCTGAACCAGTTTACTTTTTAACATCTTCTTCAACGTCGACTCTCATATACACTACACTACACTGTCAAGTCGTCCGAATTCATAGGAAATTTAAAACTCAACGAAGGATCGTTCACTTTAAGGCTGAGCGCACATTCATTCTGGGTTGACATCTCGGATATATAACTTTGGTTATGTTTTGAAGAGACTAGAAATGCAAGATGGATCACAATTAGAAGGCTCCTTTTATTAGACCTTTTATTAAAAGAACGTACGAACCTAGTCTGTTCACTTCACAAACTGTAAGTGCCAAGCTAAAGAATCACGAAACACTCGAGACAAATCCAGAAATGTGCCTTTTTCATTCGATGTTCCCCCAAAATAAATGCCTTATCAGCACGATCATCTGTAATTCTGAGAGAAACCAATTTTCGGCCGAAACGAATTTTTAATCAGCAACAACGGCTGAAATGAAATGCTCAAGAACCGATCGAGACAACAATAGAAAGGAGAAAGTGAGAGTGGAACGATCACAATCGTTTAATTGTTCGATGTACAGTTTAACTTCCGAAGCACTGAAGCGAATTCATTGTATTCACGAGTAGAAAACACTTTCAGTGACCAAGTTGTCCGTGAGAATCAAATACAATAAAGATGTCTGAACTGCAGATCAGCGGTGGTAGTCATTTGAGGTGACTTTAAAGAATAGATATCGAAAAAGACTTGAAATGTGAGAATAGGAGATAAATTTAGGACCATCTAGGGCGATTTACCAGACACACTTGCACCATGATTATACGACCCCACCAGAAGGAACAGGCGCACTTGTCGTCATCATGTGAGGATCGCTTGGCAGCAACAGACCAATCTATCACCAATTGATTGGAGAGGAACATCACCCGCAAAAGCATTGCTTGACTATTGATCAGCGGTGATGACATGCACTCTTTTGGTTAGACCGGCATACGATGTATTTGTGTCAATCAACCAAGGTGCGATTAAAGAGCCCTTTTGCAGAAGCATCAACTTGGCCATTGCTATTCCTATATTTGTCACCGACTATAGCAAACAAACTTGCGATTAAATGATTGACCCAGAGCAAGAGGAGTGTCGAGCTAAAAGTCAGTAGGTAGGTCTTGCTTGCCTTTCAGACGACTCCCAAAGAATTTCAAAAGAATACAATGCATCAGAAGTAAATACGAAGTGCATTTTTCGCAAAACTACACGATTCGATGGCCGAATTTATAGTAATGGGAAAGTTAGTTCATTTGTGTTGTACCACGCATATGTAGGTACATCATGTGGTTGGTGGTTCAAGGACCGGATTTTCGTAAGAAGTGCTGTTGTGCGATTTCTTCGATCTAGTATCCAAGGACTGTGTGTCTGCTATTATTTTATCAGTTGTGTTAGAAACATGACATCGTCAGTGGGGCCTTTTCCAAAGCGGCATGGTAGAAACGTTTACGGCGATTGAAGAAGAACATGTCAAATAATCTGGTCTTAAAGTCAAAGAGGATATGACAAAATGTATGGTGGCTTTGATCTGTGACTCACAGCCAAACTAACTTCTGTTGCAGTATATGATTTTTTCGCCTCGGGGCAAAAGTAAAATCCATAAACGACATCTTACTGGAGATAGCAATCGTTGTTTTACTTGGGCTGCTTAAAACACTTGGGTCTAAACTTATATTTCCAAGGACCTAAGGAGACTCTCCAATTTCATACTGCCAATAACACTATGAATAGTGAACAACTGAACGATAGGCAGACCGATGGAAATGATTCTTGATGTTTTTAAAAGACAAATTCTACGGTACTTGATCCGATCTGCAAGAAGCGAATGGAGGAGAAGGCACAGCCCATTACCCCAGAACTCTCGAAGGCAGAAATCCGTCGGCTAAACTGACTCTTCTGCATCCCGTCTAAAGAACGACTTCGAATCTAGGTCCTCTGAACAGCGAAGGAGGGGAATACTCAATTTTCCGTATAGGAACCAACTGATCGGTTTTGATAACTGGATGCCTTGTGTCGCATGCCCTCGAGAATAGTGGGCAGATTTAGACTCACAGACCGACGTTAGAAAATATTTGACACACAGAGCAGACTACATCGCCGAAAATGTATCAGGTTTACTGAATAATCCTTGCGAAGTGCAGGAGTTCACATTCATTTCATGAATCTTTTTGTCCCAAATCTATACGTTCATTCCCAAAGAGCTTACACTACTGTTGCAGCCACATTTTGTCACAGAAAGAAAACTATTCGGCGAAACTGCATCCTTTGCTCCGTTTTAGGCTTTTGGCACACTTTCACTACTCAGCAACAACCGAATTCAGTTCAAGAACTGAACCAGAGTACGTTGGAAAAGTACAAGTATAAAACAATGGCAGTGGCAAAGTAACCTACGCATAATCTCAGACGCAATAGACCTCTCCTCACAGATAGACCTTAATCCTATGAGTTTACAAAACAGACAAAGTACAGCCCCTATTCTTCACCACGTCAACCGACTTCGCCTTGAAGACTCAAAGATCAAGTTCATCTGTCAAAAAATAGCCAAACACTCGATGATGAGGTTATTCACCGACAGCCAAACTATGTCAAAATGGACAATCCGCGAAACAAGACGAACCTGTTGCTAGATCACGCCTTAAATGCGAATAAATTCAAATCCAACCCGATCATGTTAAGTCTCAGCCTTATCTGTGAACCACTGACAGACCACAACACGCGTCACATTTATTAAATTTGAGGGAAAAAAAACCAAATGATGGTCACGACTTGAGTTTATTGCCCACTAATTTAATGCCCGGCAGCAAATAGGGTTTTATTTCGAGAGAAAGCACTTTGCATACGTATATTTTTAATTTCCATCCGCCTGCGCCCCCTGTGGACTGGACAGCCACACAAATCGCAACGCAATAATTTCCAGCGAACACAGGCAGATGCACGCACGCCGCGCCGCGCCGGCATACGACCGTTCGCAATGAGCAAATATGCAACACCCCCATTCCCGCGCCATGTCATCACCCTAATCATCTCCTCTTCGCTGTTCCCATGCCCCCACATCACTCACCGAACACATCCCATGAAATAGAGAAACTTCTAAACCACCTCCGTACCTCCGCAGCGTGTCGTCGATCGACGCTGTGTCGTGTGTGTGCGTCGGTGCCGGCCGACTCGCGATGCGGCTTGTGTTCAAATTTAGTTTCAACGCGTCTTCTTATTTTCTCTCTTGTTCTGTCATTTTTATCAGCGAGCCGCTGTCATGAATAAACCATTAGGGTAATTAAGGGAGACTTTTATTCAATTCAAGAACCGCGTGTGTATGCGCTCCCGAAGGCATAGTGTCCAAAGTCGACCCCGTACACACCGGCGCGTCGACAGCGCTGGCGGCCGCCTGGTTTGGGTCATAGACAATTCGTCGAAACGTAGGTTGTTTGCCTCAGAGTTCCCTGTCCAGCGCATTCCACTCGCGCTGCCAATCAAACGATGCCCTCCACAACCCCAGCTGGCGAGCGAACAGAACACTCAACTTCATGTTGACACCCGTGACGACGAGGACCGACTGATGGCGGCGGCAGTGGGCGGTGCGAAGTTGCGGCGCGGACGCCTAGCAGCCAAGCTGGCGAATGATTTGCGTGCATTTCCTTGAACTGAAATCGAAAACCGAAGCGAACGCACACACAAACGTCCATGCGGACTTCTAAGAAGGAAAACCGAATTTAAAATGGATGGCGAACACAATCGGAGTGATACCATGCCTGACCTCTCTATGAATCACTTATCTCGGAATCGCCGAGTTGTTGGTGCTTTTGTTAGACCGTTTAATTTGTTTACATCGAAGTGGAGCTTGAACAAGCGGGCAATCATGCGAGTCGGGAATCTTGTGCCTGGTGGGTGGGTGAGACAATGTTTTCGAACACGACTTTTAAGTGTGATAAGGGGTTCTGTCATCGCTGTGACATATGCGTTTGGATCGAATTATGATGTCAACGCGTGTCATACTTTGCATATACGCTGAATCAGTGCCCGATAAAAAGTGGAAGAAACAAACGGAACACAAATGCGAGAACTATGATCGTTTTTTGACGCCATGTTATAGTTAACGGGAATTTCAGAACTGTATAGTCATCGGGCGCCATTTTCAGATGTACGCTTAGATGTCAATCGTTTAGTTCGAAGTGATAAAGCCCATATCAGCACGAAAATATAGTCAGAACCATACAATTATCGATCAAAACACGTGTGTGGCGGTGCATTTTGAAAATTGCCTTTTTCTAGATCGAGGGGTTAAGTAAGAAAATTTGACGAAACTTAACGAAACTGAGGAAAGGATTCATTGTGCATTCGATCGATTGGTAACGTTGACTTTTATCTGAATAAATGCATTTAACAACAAGTCAATTTCACCCGTCCACACAGTCAAAACAGAACACACGCAGAAAACCATTCTATTGATCTGACACATGCCTCAAATTGGAATAATGTGTTATCTCGTGCAAAGTTTTCATTCCACTGACACTGATTTCTGTTATAAACACATCCTCTCCTCATCGAGTAAGCAACTGAACGAAATTTCAATCAAAACAACCGACTCATGGTCACCCTTCTGAGTTGAAGTGAAGTTTGACATATAACTGACGTTGGGGATGGAATTGATGTAGTTATTCCCCCTCACAAACATCGAGCTTAATATTTTTCACACACGCGTAGCTGTTCCACTTTGGGTGACACACATTTCCATCAACGTACAGCCGTTTGTGACATTGTCCACCAAAGTTTAAATTGAAATGCAAAACTTCTGCAACAACTTTGACACACGAAGCCGTGTTGCTTGATAAGAAAACTTATTTTCTTCTCATAATTGACGGCGAAACTGCGCCAAGAACATGTCCCCAACTGTCAAAGAAATCAGAAACACTTTCTCCCAACCTCAAAATCGCAGTTCAACTGGGTGCCCTTCTGTAGAACTCAAGCGGAACCAAAGGCTATCATCTCTTTCTCCCTCTCTCCCTTTCGTCCCATTGTTGGGGTTTTCTATTCTTTTTTTGCGTTGGTTTGTGTTGTGTGACAGACACAATGAACAAATCATTAATGCCCAATTAAAATTCGACAACGGTAAACAAAGCAAAACAATTTCTCTCTCCACCAAAAAAAAAAACATCACGACACACTGTTACATGCCGCTTGCGGTGTGTTGTTCAATCCCAGTGCAAGGTTAATTACTGACAAGTAATCGTGATGAATGTGCCAAAAGCGTCGGCCAAAAGAAAGAGAACAAAAATAACAATGCTCATGCGTAACTTGTGACTTGACGAGGTAGTAAACGAGAAAAGCAACAACCACTCCACACAGCACAAGCAACAAGTTGCCCTTTTGCAGTGACATCATCAGGTGTACAACGACACGCAAATGTCACCATCCACCGTTGGTTTGTGTACCGCTACGATGGGAAAGAAAAACGTGTGTATGCGACTGGTTACATCCCATCTGGACAGCTTTCTACGATCGACCTGGCATAAATATGAGTTATGTCAACCTGTGCGCTCACTAGACACAAACGCTCCGCCTGCTCCACTTGATGATGGGTAATGATCAATGTCTGAGCTGGAGTTCGCGCGCACGCGTGCCTTCCTATACTTTCACTGTGAATCACGTAACCGCAACAAGATGCATTAGCCCGCGACAGCGGCAGCGCGTCAGTGGTGATTGAATAACGGTTGTAGTGAAGCGCATTAATTAGAATCAAAAGCCTATGCCATGGTTGCATAAGGAAGAAATTCCATCCAGCCAACGGCCTGGGCTTGGATTCAGTCAAGGGGTACCCGACCTGGAGTAAAACCCAACAAGCTACGACCAGAGGGCGGCATCTGGCGCCATTTACAAGCGATGACGTGCAGGCAGCTTAGTTCTAGCTTTCACCGCAGCAGTCAAACCCCCGTTGTTAAGCGGTGGACGCATGAGTGGTGTGAACTTTATGCGCTCCACTGCGTGTGCGCACGCCCGGAGAGGTTGCGCTTAAGTCATGGAAAGCATATGCGTTGCGAATCGTAACGCAATACACGAATGTGCCGCGTTTCAATGTGCCTAGGCTGTGACTTGATGGAGTTGAAAATTATTCACTTGCCGCATGGGAGTGGAGACTCCTGCTGATCGTGGTCTTTGTTAAGGGTAATTTAGCTTTTCACTCTTTTCGACTGGGGAGGTTACGTGAATGCGTTCGCCTTTGTGGGCTTTTGGCTGTGGAGCCCGTCCTCTTGGTCGATGGGAGAAAAGGCAATTTATTGGCATTGTTTCAGTGCGTTTGACCCAGATGGCCTTTGGAGCTTGCTCTCTGAGGTGCCAAGATGTCTTACATAAATTTGGTGATTAAATATACAAAGGTTGCGAGGGATGTGACGGTGATACTGACATTGTCTCATAGTTCGCCTCCCGTGCTCGATCGCTCCACTGACTTGGACGGAGTTTTTACATAGCCTACAGAGCTCTAATCTTTCACCAACGTCCTTTCGATTGTTTTGCGTCCACTTAGATAGCTTAAAAAAAATTGAACGAAACTCAACGAAACTGAGTCAAGTGGATGCTGTGCCGTGAGCTATATTGGTTGTTGGCGTCCCTCGAAGATCGTTAAAGGAAAGGGCGGATTTTGCAATGTCAACAGGGGAATTCGACCAAGATGATTACTCGGATCTGCCCGAGATCACCAGGAAACACATTCTCGCCAAACTTTGCCTTGATTCCGTCTACATGTCCAACCGGTCTTTGAATTTCAACTGCCACAGGACATAAACAAAAAAAAGCTTTCAATTGTTTTTCTTCCGTGACACCTTCCATTAACCCTTTAGGGCCTTCTTTCATTTCCCGGACCATGAATGGCCCCTTCAAAGAAGGCCTTGTGTTCACAGGCAACCAAAAGAACTCACAAAACCAACCAACTCATCAACCAAGCAAAATCATTTCAAAAGATACTCAGCACATACAAAGCAGACAACCAGCTAGTTATTTTTGGCCTTCAACATCACTGAATGCCGCTCAAACGACACAAAACAACACATAAAGGACTGTTTTCACTTCCATTCAGCGCAGATGATGAGTTTGCACAGAAGCTTAGGTTACAATAAGCCCAAAGATAAACGAAAGCAACAAAGCGCCATCCTCTCTGTCCACAAAGTGCAGACGTTTTCCTTTCACTTCCACCCCATTTACGAACTGACTGAACTGAAAAGGCAGTTATTTCGCAACAACCTGCCGCACCAGTACCAGCGCGCCATCCACCCTCCAAGTGGTGATCCCATGTCAAGGTGCACACAAAAGAGAAATCAAATTAAATTAAATTAAACTTCCTGACTGCCGAGTAAGGAGAGAAGATATTCACATGGGCCGCAGCCTCGACACTCTGGCTGGCCATCCCCGGCCCAGCTAATCACTCAAGTGAATTCGCCGAAAGGAGATTTTCCGTATGCAATTTCGCTGCGAGCAAAAACGAGAAAAGAAAGCCCCGACGAAAGCAAAAGCTAACGCCAGTCGAAGACCTGCGAGCGCGGCGATGGCCAACAGCACCGCCTGCCCACCCTCCTTGCATTTCTTCGACGGGTCAGAGTGAGGCGTTATTGTCGTGTTTACTCTTCTCCCCTTCTGCCGTGGCGTGCCTCTTCCTTTTATGCTCATCACCTCCTCATCGGCGTGTAGTTTATGTTTTCTTGTTTCGTTATGTGCGAGTAAATATTTGTAAAATATTTTCCACACACCGTGCGCGCCGGGAAGGAGGCCGATGGCCGATGGCCGCCACGAAAGGTGTGAGACGAGAGGCAGGGTGATAAAAAATTCATTTGCTGAATGAATCAGGGCCGGTTTAGCGCTGCCTGCATAGCGCCCCCCACTTTTTTCACCGCTGTTCCCCATGAAGTAACTCACAAAAACAGGGTGCTTCGCATTCGTATTCACAGCAAACACGAACACCGGCATCGCTCGAACCGGGCGGCGGGGACGCGGCATTAGCAACGTGTTATAACTTCAGCCAGAAAACAACAGCAAAGGAGAGACGCGGCGAAAAAAGCGTCGAAACGGAGAATAGGAAAATAAAGTGTGAATCACGACGACGTAGCGCTGCCTGGGGTTTTGCGCGAACACACACTGCATCGCTTGCACATTTGATTTGCGCTTCAGAAATGTTTAAATTAACCTTTTTTTGTTGTTTTTGTTTCTCTTGATGTCGATGTGGAAGTTGGGGTTTTTTTCACTTCTGCATTCGAATGGGCTTGGTTTTCGCTCGGAACACATGTGCATGTGCGGGAGAACGCACCTTCAGCAGCGCGATTGTTGAGATTTGCATACACGTATGCCTGCGCCCGTTGTTTTTGCAGTCTTAAAGGTGCTTTCGCAATGTTTCACTCAATTAAGTTGTAAGTCTCTCTTTGCTCGTTTTTTTTTTTGGGTCACGGGACGACACGGCAAATAGAATTCTGCTCGCCGTGAAATATGATACATTCACTTGGCAGAAAAACTAAGGGGGATTTTTTTTTTGTTTGGTTTGTCAAGTAGTCATCATCTCGTTAGACCCCTCTTTGATGCCGGTGCTTTGCGAGAAAGCGGAAGCTCCATTGCAAATGACGGTGTTATTCACTCTACTACAATCCCATCGAAACTGACGATCATCGACTTTTAATCACAATTCACATCGTTCCACTTAGCTGACTCTTAACAAGTGGGACAGGTTCACACACAAAATAAAAACCAGACCCGAAATTGAGATGCATGGCGTTGAAGCAACCAAACGGAAGTCACTATCTCAAAACAAATGAAGCATTTACCAATAACAGCGCCAGACCTTTGAAATGCCGCTGCCGCAGAACTGATTAGAAGATCAAAGTGAAAGGCTTAGGACCGCGAGTCGAGTGGTGTGGGACAGCACAAATGCCCGAATTTACTATCACCGTGCATATTTGGTTCTGTCGGAAGTTTTGGTACATTGGCAGGAAATCACAGTCAACATAATTACTTGTACCAAAGGTCTGTTTGCAGGGGATTGTGTTAATTGTGTTTATTTGGGTGTCGTATGGATGTCACTTTGTTGCCGATGGCCATGCCTTCTTTTGACGTGACTTATCAGACCTGTCAATTGCTTTGAAATGGCAACGAGAAACGAGTGATATGTATAAATGGACATTCTAGTAGCCAGTCACTGGTTAATTGATATTTTTTAGCAACAGTTTATAATGATCTCCCAACAATATCATCTTTTTTATACCTGGTCTTCCGAAAAGAGAGGTCCAGCTAAATTCTGTTACAGATCTCAGCCCTAACCAAAAAGCCTCTCCAGAAAGCGCCAACTCGAGCAAACTTCTTCTTCAATTTTGCAGAAAAAATTGGTTGATGTTCTCCTCCACTAGTGGCTGTCCCCTAGACGACGTTGTCCTCGTTGCCCGACATCTTTGCAATAAAATACTGGAGTCAATTTGGACATGCAAGTTAAAGTATCAATTTATCACGGCTTATCTCTCAGTTAAAATTAAAGAACAGCAAGAATTGCCTTGCTATCATATTTTAGAAAAAACATATAAATGTCAATATTACATGACCCTCATCCAGCGTCATGTTATCTTTAGATGCATTTTCACCATGTGTGTAGATAAAAAGGAATTTGGTGTGAATTCTTCGAACACACAAAAATAAGAATGTTTGACCACATGAAGCGTCATGTTACTTTAAGATATCTTTTCATCCCTAGAAAATAAGATAAACAAACAAGTAAAGATAATGTAAGAACGGATGAATGTGTTTCATCCATAGACTAGAAATTGTATTTAGAAATGAGTTTGAAAATAAAGTTGAACGAGAGCGGACGCATTCCGCTACTCGAAAAATTCAACCGAGAAAAAAACTCAAAACGTGTTGTTTTTAATTTGCATG
The DNA here is from genome assembly GCA_916610145.1 of Eristalis arbustorum. Lineage (NCBI taxonomy): Eukaryota > Metazoa > Arthropoda > Insecta > Diptera > Syrphidae > Eristalis > Eristalis arbustorum. The sequence continues at coordinate 19,905,403 of OU744320.1, read as the reverse complement.
GCGCAGTCATCTAAGGTGTTGGATCTGCGGAAGTCTGGCTATATTTTGTTGGAGTAGGTTTAAGTGGTTGACAGCTGGTTGAGAGGAGTCATACTTAGGCCAGTGTGTGCCTGTTGTAATACTATGCGGATCTAGTCGATCATATTCCAAAAGCCCATTGGCTCCTTTCCTACAGCGGTGAAGACGACTGAGACATTTATCATTTAGCAAAGGCAGGTAGTCAAAGGCTAAGGCTAGTTGACCTCTTCTATCATCACAAATCATCTTCGTCGTTTCTGCTGTAGAAGCCATCGCAGGAAAGCTTAATATAGAGACGTTAGTTCCGATGGCCCAGCGTCCTGATGCAGCAGGCTTAGCGGGTAGCTTCAGCGGCACAACTCCACCAGTCCGAAACTTTGTGGGAGATAGCCCCTAAGCAGATTTGTGCACGCATCAGGAACCCTCAGGTTCTTTACGAATCGGGATCGCAAAACGTCAAAGCTGCAAATATCGCCGTAGCCCTCACAGTTAGTTGCTAATTCATCTCCTCCAGATAAACTCAACGCAAACGTGGCCACAGAAGGTTTTCCTCGAATAGTAAAAGCAATTTTTCATCCGCTTTTGCAACTGTCATTATGTACTTCTGCGTCGTACACCAGGGCTGAAATGAATGCTAACGTTGTAGAGAGCCAGCAGGTCCTTCTAGAGGACGCTCTATTAGTCTTGATCAGCCGAAATCCCTGACTACCTCAGGTCTACGGTGGCACACTCAAGTGGAGAAAGACCTCAGCCAACTCGCGAGTGAGACTCGAGACAAGTAGTCAAAGATCATGTATGCTGACAGCTGTGCAGCACAATAGCCTAACTGACTTGTTGGTTTAGGCCCAGATCTTCTAACTATAGCATCGCACATAGAAGAACTGATCGAACTTCGAACTCTACTGGCTATGTGGTCGGTCTTCTAAAAAACGATGTTGATGGAGCTGCGTGCGTTCTCCTCCTAGCACAAATTAACAAGTTTGTCACGATTGCAATAACTAGACGCGGAGGTGTACAGATCGTCTGCATACATGCTGTTACGCGTTGTCTTGAAATTGACGAAAGGGCAGTGCGTGTCGATCTCCACACCTTGAGCCTTCTCAACGTTTTGCCATAATGTGAAGATCGCGTCCATTGTGGAATTCTTTACGATTGTTAATAAGTTGCTTCTGGCCAACAAAAAACGTTTGTTGGTAAGATTTATCCCTCGATAGGTGATACAGTCGAAGTGGCCTTCTTTTCGATCGGACAAGCCGTACTGATTTTTCACTTGTTGGAAATGCTCCCCATCAATCATATCAAAGAAATGAGCTGGTGAATGTGGCCAACGAGGTCACGACTATATCAATTAAAGACTTGAAGGGACAGGCACTTTGTCACATTTCAGCCTCTTTATCGGCACCATAGTGCCGCCTAATCTATCACTCTGCAGAATTGATTTTTTCCAAATTCTCAGTATCGACTGCGACTTTACACCCTGTTGTCCGTCTGGGCCAGTCCCAACTCAACTGAGTAATTATTGCATTTGAATAACTTTCCACAGCATCTCCCACCTCGATTGTGTGTCTCACATCCTTTTTCATTTCTCTCCTGAGGAGTCGCACCTCTTTCCTCGGCTTTTGTTTAAAGAGTTTTCGAACAGATGTTGTAGTTCTTTGCAGCGTGACGTTCTGGGCTTTCAATTTCTCTCAATTTGCCTATAGTCAGTTTCGAACTTACATATCGATTCTGGAAGACTCAATCGACAAGAGCCGAACAATCCGTTCGACAGAACAAAATGCAGATCAGAAGAAATGTGATCATCAGCACTTGTTTGGACTTTCAAAAATTCACAAAATTGACACAGCGAACCGCGCTTTTCCAAAAAAATCTACAAAAAACGTCTTGAAATCTCTTCCTACTCTAATCAAATTGAAGTCTTCCAAGGCTTGAGTCAGTAGATGCTTTCTAGTCTAGACAAGAAATAAACTCGACATTTTATCACGCAAAGTACCACACCGGATGAGTTAATCACGTAAGGTCAGTTCCGGAAGACAATGCCATTGCAACTTTAGCGCGATGTGACTCGGATGCAATCGAGCACGTCGTGATGTCACTGCTAACTTCCCCGCAGAAGCACAGATACCGAAAGAGTCAACTTAAAATGCATAAAGTTGAAAACCCTATCGAGAATGCCATTGCATCTGGCCTCGAAGAAGACCAGACAAATTGGCACAACGTGCGCCTGTCGCACCAACCGCAGCAGCAGCACGAGTACATTGCGAAGTGACTACATTTATTATCAGATTTGTTTACAAAGTCATTTGTGGAGTGTCATAACAAAGATAGAAACAATGCTCTGACCAAAGCCAGATGCTGGCTCACCCGCCACCCGCAAGATGCATCCGCGTACACCGCATCCACAGCGACTGCAGAAAACCACACGTAGCTGCCAATTTTATGGAAAGCATTTCATTCGATACGTGCCATCAGCGAGGTGCGCATTAACAACAATATTTCACCGGGCGTACTTTTTCATTTCCATTTTTCACAATCTTATCGAAGACAGATCGGTTTTGGCGTGCGAGGCGAGTCTTACACGTAACACCAAGCCATGTGTCGGCAGGGGCGAGGGGAGACAGCACCCAAAGAATGTGTGTAAACTTAACGAAATCGACATTGCACCTTGGCGATTTGTTTTGACATGAACACGGATGTGTTCAAGTGTGTTATGAAGCCAAAAATGGAGATGGTGCTTCGTGCTCGCTGGCAGACAACCAACTGGCAAGGCAGTGCCATTTAGCTTCGAGGAGGAATCCGAGGTGTAATGCATTAATTCACGTCGCTGCTTTATTGGAGTTTGTATACAATTTACTTTTGATATCTGGTTTCTGATGACTGAAAAGAGAGAGATGGAAGGATTTTCTTGTTTTCTGAAATAGAATACAAACTGAAGGAACGATGTTGATAAAGAGGTGGACAGCATTGATTTAAACAATAAAGACTATGATCTTGGAAAAGTGTTAGGAGTTTCATGTCGATAATCGCCGTCTAATAATAATATAATATGGGTGGCGCTACAGCCCGTAGGGGGCTAGGGCCTAGCTTCTCAGCAACCACTCGTGTTGTGCGTGCTATTGTTCTCTCACGTGTGGAAGGGACCTACAGTTTTATGCCGACTCCGCACGGCCAAGTTTGAGAAGCTTTTTCTAGACAGGAAATACTCTTTAAGCATTGTCAGTGACTCGAAAGAGGTGGGGTCGTGAAAATTATCTTTGTCGCTCAAAGCTGGAATCGAACCTACTACGTCGAGGTTGGGGTCGACGCACATACCCACAACGCCACGGGCCACCATCGCCATCTATTGACTTTAAAGGAGGAGTGCGACAGCATATATTGGGCTTTATGGACCATACAGCTCATTGCGTCATTTGGCGTTCCTGCAAAATTCGTCCGTTTTTGCAAAATGACGATGGAGAACGACCATTGCTCACTTTGAGGACTTTGATGTCAAAAAAGGATTTAGACAAGGCGAAGCACTGTCAGGCATTAACATTATTCACCAGAAGCACAATCTTCCACAAATTTTGTGCAACTACTCGCAAGTGCCGTTGACATTGACATCATCGGAACGACACAATGGCTAGTGAGGTGTTTGTTGAGCGAATGAATGGGCTAAAATGTTTCTTGCGGTCAATGAGGGTAAAACGAAGTACATACACTGTCTTCGAAAAAGGTTGACGAGCTTCTTGGACAAATTGTCACTATGTACATCGAAGATATGAGAGCTTTTGTTTACCTAGACCCCGAAGTTAACTCAAGCAATGACACAACGGCGGAGATAAAACGCATGATCAGCATCCCTTTGATTGCAAATAACAGAGAGGGATGTACTTGGTATTAGGATTAGATAAGGGACCAAATCTACTGACGGTGTTTGGAGGAGGAGAGTGAACGAGGAACTGTACGGGCTGTTTAAGAACGTTGAGCTGGTCAAACGAAGGGTCTTCGACTCCGAACAAGTGGGACAACGCAATAGAGGACGACCACTAACCCGATGGCGCACTCAAGTGGAGAAGGACCTCAACCAACTTGGAGTGCGAAATTGGAGGCAGCTGGCTAAAGATCGTGCCAGCTGGAGAGGATTGTTAACCGAGGCCCAGGTTCATCCCGGACTGTAGCGCCACAAGAAGAAGAAGAAGAAGAGCTGGTCAAACGAGTTTGATTCTCTTGTCTCAGATGGGTAGGATATGTAGAGATAATGGTCACCAACTGGACTCGACTTCAGCCTCAATGAACAACAAAGTAAAGAATGACCACGACTCCAGTGGGGTACGCAGCTCAAAAAGAACCTCAATCATCTAAACCTGCGTTTGTGTTGTACACCAAGGACAAAATTGTACTAGACGGAGAGGCATGTTGCCTGAAGCCCAGGTCTACCCCGGATTGAAGCGCCACACAATGGGGATGATACAGTACAATCTGAAGTTGACAGGGCGTAGCTTCTACCACTAGGTTTAGGCTTGTTATTTTGTTCAGGTTTGAGTCTTCTAAAATGATATATATTCCTAAGTATTGCCTGTAACTCTAGAGAAGTGGAGACGTGGCTTGAGCTTGTTCGTGTCGAAAATTTAACAGCCTTACGACAGCCACTACTTTATAATTGGAGAGCATGATGTAAGTAATGGATAACATTCTATTTCTATTAACTTCGATGAACACTAAGTATGTGTTGTTTATCTGGGGGTACTAGAAAATACCTCACATAAGCCCACCAAAGCTAAGAAACTGAGAACTAAAGTATTGAGCAGAATTTAAGACATGTTTCCTATATTAGTAACCCTCGAAGGCATTGAGTATTAAAAACAGCATTACCCAAAATGCTAGAACTTGTCAGGAATCCCCAATTGCATTAAAAGCATACGAGGCTGAGAAACGGGCATTTAAGAACCAGCTAGGTGCAGGTAATACCATTGGCATTGAACTATGTGACCTCACCCTAAGCGTAGTCAATTCATGTTGATGCTGGGAAAGAAATTAGTAAAATGACAGACCTCGTGAAGACGAAATAAGGTGAACGGAATTGACAGCCTTCAATTTGAACCACTAAAAAAAGGATTTGTTGTGACCGGACAACATAACACGGCATAAAACATAAGCCTGTATAATGAAGCTCACCTACATAGATTTTTGTAGAAGTTGCGAAGATGGTGGTTTGATCTTCGCTTCATTCTCCGTTTCAGCAGTTGTCGCTTAACACGCAGGATCTTAAACTTAGAAGCCTATTTCTGCGACCCTATCTAAGCGTGGAGAAGATCATTAGCATCAGATGTCAGCTAAATCACTGTGCAGCAAATACCGACTGGTTCTAGGATTACAACTTACACAATCCACGCTGTGCCCCATTGGTCTATTTGTCTAAGTGTGACTGTTTTGTGCAATCAAAGTAATCAAACTTTACAACCCCTGAACTTGACAGTTCAGTTCCTCACTTCAAGGGATGCCAAAGCTGCATACAATCAAATGGTTGTAATTAAAAGAGTGACAAACGAATTCTGTCATAGCAAACTTTTCTGTCAAACTCGCAAATTAGTTTTTCAATTGACAATGACATGCCCAAAGCCCGGAATCGATGGCAAGTTTTGAAACAAAATCAATGTCTTCGATTGCTTTGTCCTAGTGATACATTAGGAAGAATTACATAGCATAAAATGTGTTAGTATGACAGGCAATTGGGACACGGGGAATTAGGTCATGAGGAAATGTCACCGAGTATTTTTTTTAGATCGAATAATAGCTCCACCATTGTGGGTGGTAAAGTCTTTTGTTGTCCACAATACAACACTTCAAATTGAGTGGAAGCCCGCTGCGAGGGAAAAGGAGCTGTCAAGGGGATTTACGCCATTTACGTGGCTCTTAGGGATGACAGCTGACATCGGTATAACTGTACGTGGAGAGAGTGCGGGCAGACAATGTCGGATGTAACAAAGAAGATTAGTCCCTTTTCCGTGCCGAAAATGGATAATGCCAAAGGGTTCGATGATACTTAAAAAAAATACTGGGTGGTCACAACAACTTCAACTACTGTGACAACTATGTTTTTTTTTGTTGATTTTGGTTTGTCACGAGTAGCGTTTAAGGCGTTAGTTTTTACATTGTTTGTTGATTGATATTTTCAAATCTGTAAGGCGAATAGTCGGTAGATGACCTTTAGTCTCGCAGTGAATATCTGCTGTGTAAAGCGATACTTAGAGAACGTAGTGTTTTGTGTTGCTCTGTGATGGAGATAAACGCAAAATAAACACAGAACTTCTCATCCAATCGTCAGGTAAGGTAGTTCTGTTAACAGAAGTAGGTGGTGGGTGTCGATGAAATGTGACCTGACCGGTCTATTGTACGTACTTGAGTGTGAATGAAGGAGCTGCTGGCAACGAACCATCTGGATAGACTTGAGAATGGACAAAGCAAGTTTATTAATTAAATCTCTTGACTAGTTGAAAGAGCAATCGGAGCTGGACGTATGCAGATGATGTGTTGCACGCAATCTATCTCTTCTTCACCCAAGAAGCTTCTGCAGAACTCACTAGTGTTTAGGATTAGTCTCGTTTCAAGATGTAGTCATGACGAAATTGATGTGTTGTCTCCTCTTCAAAGGGTGGATCGCCATATTCAAAAGTGGTTAGTGTTTCCATATGAAATGCTCGTGTCTTCTGTCTGTCGGACAGGCACCAAGAGTGGACAGGTAAAGTGGGACATCCCTAGCAAATGGGCAGCAGGGTTATTGTGTCTCTGCATACTTAATCCTCTGCACTGTCTCTGTGGCCCGATAAACAGCTCAGTTTGAGTGGAGACAGGCAGCTATCAATGCCATAATTCCTGCCAGACTGTCTGCGAAGACGGTAACTATGCCCGTGGATGGTATTACATTCCACCCATCCACCACAACAGTGATTCACGAACCCTCTTAACCTTCGTCCGACGTCCGAAAACCACCCCAATTTTCCAAGAGGCTTGTGGAATCGACTGCAGGAAAAATAACCTAAAATCAATGCACCAAGTGATGAGCATACGTTACTTCTCATTCGAGTAGTTTCCCGGAATGGTAAACAATGAAAAATATAGGCTCTAGCTGGATACTTAGAAATAAAAGCATTTCACATACCGATTTGCATAGGCGTTTCCCAGAACACCGCCGTCACCGCAAACCCAACAGAGATACCGTGAAATTTAAGCCACGATGACGCGGTAAATCGCCGCCATTCGAGGTGATTCGAATATTTCACAAAGCAGCGCACACACCAGAATATCAGCTCAGCTTATCTGACCCTGAAACCTGAGCACATGACCAACCACTCCGCGCGATAAACGGGTGACGCAAAACACGAGAAGGCCCCCCCGCTCTGTTCATCCAGGCGAAAGATCTTTCCTCCTAGCACGTAGGGTTTCGCTTCTCCATCGCCTATGTCAGCCTTCCTTATCAACAATGCCAAGTCGTTGCATATGCCAGTTCCAATTCCATTCCTGGCAAATTAGTGTCTCTCGCACCCACGCTCCTTGACCTGCCGTCTTCGTCGGGCGGTAATCCATCATCTGTTTGCTTATTTTTCAATTTCTCTCGAAGACCCATGGAGCTTACCGCAAGTGCACCTCCTACTCTACCTGCGGCGGCGACGTATTAAACCCAAGGCCAGGGTGTCAAGTTGCCATTGTTGCGGTGGATATACTGCGCTCTCGTATCGTTACACCAGCCATTAGAGCCAGGCGAAGATGTCATCAGCTCTTGAAAGATGACACGTTTCACCAACACACTCACGGGGTATCCTCCCTTTGGGAATTAGGAGCGCATGCTAATCCCTCGGAGAATTGTTCATCCGATTAAGGAGGTGGCTGGGTCAGCGAGCACATAAAAAGCCATTGAAACCACCGAATCAATAGCACACCGCTCACTCCTCACCGCTCAGTCGGTGGGCTTTGCGACCCTAATGCCGGATGTCCTTCGAGCTAGTTAAAGTGGGCTTCCATCTGAATTCATTGACATGCGCTGAATTTGCTTCCCTCTCTCTCTCAATCCTCCTTGTTCTTCTTCACTCGGTGTTCTTAGTTCTCCAATTAAAATAATAGGCCTACGAGCGAGTGAGCGAGCCGCGGCGCGGGACAGGGATGCCAACATTCACCTAGGCGCCCGCTGTACTTAGCTGTGCACACGTCCCATTGTTGTTTACAGCGGAAGTGCCTCCACAGCAGGATACATTCACGAGCACAAGTCCTGGTCCCCCTCCCCGTGCCTATTCAAATATTCAGTCGAGGAGGTAGTCATCCAAAGGAATCTAGGTCGAGTGATGCTCGAAGGATATTTCAATGCAGTGGCGAACGTGAGATACAATCGATGAGCTACAGAGTTTCTACGAGTATCTTTTATTTGTCGTTCATCGTGGTGCCCGCCCCTGCTCTCCGGTGCTCCGGGCTTCGCCAAATGAAGCGAGTAAATGCAATGAAAGCAAGACCGAGGCAAAGACGGATGAGACCCGATCCCTGGGTGGGTCGCCCGCTCCCGGGCCGCAGTGCATTCGTATCTGTATTCACATCTGGTGACATCATAACGAAAACATAAGCTCATAATGCAGACATTTTCATTTTAGCTTTCAGCGATAAAAGTTTGCCGAGTTCCCCTGGCACCGAGCCGGTTGTTCGTGCAAATTGCACGAAAACAACTTCTGATGTTTTTTTGCTCCTGCGGCGGATGACGTTGCAGCATCTTGGCATCAGACGGGAGTGGAAGGGACCTGTTTTTTACTCCTTCTCATGTGTAAGGGCAGACAGCGATTTTCGCCATTGTTCGTCGTTCGTGCGATTCACGCTCAAGTAATGAGAAGAGACTGATTGAGTTCCTTTCAAACCAATCAATCGATTTCTTCTCACCACCACGAGTGCTGTTGAACGCGATGAATGCGCTTTTTCGACAAACAATCATCAAGTCGTTGCACAGCGCGATGGAGGAGTTTAGGCCGAAATGAGCGCCGAGCGGTTGATGAAGTGCCTCGTCGGGTGTGGTCTCGCCTCTGAAGGAGTAAAAGAATAGCAGCTACTCATGCAGCACTCGTTTGACAATGGATTCCGGGCAGCAGCCCACCTCTTCAGCGGTCTGGAAGCTACTGGCTGCTGGCAGGATGCCATTGACGATGGGTACATCTCAAGATGCAGCCAGGTACTTTATAGTTTCCTGACTCCTTAATTCGAGAATCACGCAGAAATGTGCGGCTTAGCGCGGTTGCAGTACACAAGGTGGTTCTTTGTTTTATTTTCTTTGGCTGATGACAACTTCTAATTTCAACACCTTTCAAGCAATCGGTAGTCCGCCCCGGGATGCTAAAGAGGCCTCGGCGGTCTTGTGACGCAATGTTGGCTTCGACAAGGGCCAGTTGATGTTTGGGTTTGTTAATCAAAAGGTAGATGTGGGTGTCGGTAACCGCAGTTGTGCGCGGGTTAAGTTTTCCATGTTTGATCCGCACAGAGTAGGAATCGAATCTACGACGTCAGGGTTGGGGTCGTCGCTCATACCCAATATGCCACGGGCCACAGGTCGGGCTTGATATCAATCCGAAAGTATACTCATCAACTGAAGAAGAAATAAGGTTTAAATAAGCGACGATCTTCGAAGTTTCACAGACGGATGGAGGAGGAGGTACTCAAAAATGTAAGCACAATTTAAGAAACCATGGTAATCAAAGAGGCTTAGGGATGCGATACCTCCCCTTTTTGTCATCTGGTCAGACAATCTGAGAGAGGCTGAGATTAAGTTTCTCTTTGGACTGTGTTACTTTCCCTTGACTATCGACTTAATGTGGTACCAGGGACAACGTGATATATCGGGTCCTATACGCCATTTTGGTTTCTTGCTTCCGAAAACCACATTCTATACGCAACACTTATGACACTTATCGGGGACATACACAAACAAGCATGTGACTCTAAAACGAACCATATTTGTACTCCAACTGTTTCTGGTCTTAGACTTCCATGGAAACGAAGTAAGGAAGGTGTTAATGTCGTGTTTTTTTATGAGAGGAACTAGAGTCTTGTGGGATGGTACACGGTTTATGATCGAATATTATTATGTTGAGAAGCTTGACAACTTTATGTTCGCACCTTTTCGGACGCGACTCTCCACCGAACAGAGCCTGCGTGCTATCCATGATGAAGCCTCCTAATGAGTTCAGACGCATGTCGTGATAAATGATATTCTATCATTCCCATCAATCTGCTGTTTAAACGACTCTTTGATGGTCTATGGTACATTTCCTCATCGTTAAAAAAGATTTTTTTGAAAGTAGTATCATTGCCTGATCCCAGACAAATGAGATTAAAATTAAGACGAAAACATGTCCCAGGTCAAATAGAGAGTTAAATTTGGTGCGTTGCTATGCTATTTGGAAATCAATGAATTAATTTCGTGGCCCAAAAAGTTAAGTAGTACCAGCCGCGAGTCAGTTCGGTACACGAGCTGCCCAACTCGCCGAAAGAGTGGGCACAGTCGTCGGAGAAGTCCCACATATGGATCCGCTCGATGCAGTTCTTGCACTTTAGTATTCGGTACGAAGAGAGAAGGACCAAGAAAGCCTCCTTGTGGTACTCTAACACCTTGATCTGAAGTATTCGTTTCCATCCTTTACGGGAAAGTTCATATCACTGATATGTATTTCTCCACAATTCTGTACATTTTTCCTAGATTAAAACTCCAGTTATTTTCTTTTGTTGCAGAAAATTTGCTAGAGCTTACTCTGAGCACACACATTTTGTTCGAGGATTTTGTTTTATTGGACACTGTCTATACAACATCCTACCGGTATTCCACGCTTCGCAACCATCCAGTCACCTTCCATTCAAAACGAACGTGTTTCATTCTAAGGGGTATTTTGAAGGAAGAGAAACGTAAGAGCAGCTTACCAAGGTAACCCTTACACGACTTATCTTGAGATTAAGTGGGAAAATGGCGTGAACTTGCTATGTGTGGTACAACCTTCTCTCTCACATCGGGAGGAGATCCACTGTCTCTTTACAGTCTACCATCTCCTTAAGATCAATCAACCACAGGCGTTTCTAGAAGGCACCACATGCCTTAAAACAAAGCAAAAATGGCCAGCACTTAATCTCAAACGATCATTTGGTCTTAGTCTGAGCTAAGCACAGGCACTGTACTCAGGAGTCAGGTCCCAAATCGGTATTACAACCGGGCACTGCTCAATTGGCGCACACGTCCGCAGTACGCCTGTCCCATATAGTGATTTTTTCAGAATGGGTGAAGAGGACGAAGATAAACTACACTGTTCCAATTCGGCTCCAGTTGATCGCAGGCACTCACACCTAGAGGCCTACATTTATAACAAGCTAACTGAATAGCGTCGATATAAGCCAGCTATGCCACTACGTCACAAGCAAACAACTGATTCCATGGACAGGAGAGTAAATCAATCCATGTGGAACGACAATGGACCTAAATTTGGGTGGTTTTCTAAAAGCTATAGGAAAATTTTTCAAAAAAAAAAAAAACACATAAAATTTAGAGAAATGGATGTAATCTTTATTTGAATCGATTTTGGCATACTCTTTCCAACATTTCGGCCGTTGTCTTCCAATGCGTTAATTGAAGCGGACTTGTCTGTATAGACATGAGCTTTAACATAGCCCCACAAAAAATAGTCTAAAGGCGTTAAATCGCACGATCTAGGCGGCCAATTGACCGGTCCCGAACGTGAAATAAAATGTTCACCGAACTCGCCTCTCAATAAGACCATTGTTGCGCGTGCTGTGTGGCATGTGGCACCGTTTTGTTGAAACCACATGTCATGCAAGTCAAGCTCTTGCATTTTGGGCAAAAACAGTTGGATATCATCTCACGGTAGCGCTCTCCATTCGATTCGCATCATCTTTGAAGAAGTACGGGCCAATGCTGCAACCAGCCCATAAACCGCACCAAAGTGTGATTTTTTCTGGATACAAAGCTTCTGGCTGATATTCACTCCAATGTCGACAATTCTGCTTATTTTCGTATCCATTGTACCAAAAATGAGCTTCGTCGATGAACACAATTGAATGGAAGAAGCGCGAGTTATGTAAAACAAACATAACCAAGGTACTAAGAATTAGTACAACCAGCAGAGACGCTTTGTCTTCGCGCCTTTCTTAGCTTGGTTTGTAGGTAATGCAATAATTTGCAAGCGTTGTTCGTTTGTAAGACGATTCATGGTTAAATTTTAGACCAAACTAAAGATGTTTGACAGTGAAACAAAACACGAAACGTAGGTCAGCTGTTTAAACCAGTGTTGCCAAAAAGATAATATTTTTTTTTTTTTTTTTTATTATTTAGTGGCACAAATTTTACAATGTTGCATACAGTTTGTTGGGCAGAGATTTGGTTTGCATCACCTTACTACTAAAATATTCATACAATCTTTATATAACATATCACAGAAAATTTGATTTAAGTCTGAAGGAAAAGCCACTTAAAAAACCTTCATGGCAACAGGAATTCCTAATTCCTTTGGACGGAGAGAGAAGTGGTTAGTCTTGATTTCAAATTCCTGACTAGAATGTTTTAGAAAACACAAAAATGATTAACAAAACATACAATTAAAATGTGGATAAATAAGATAAGTAGATATATAGAGAATTTATAAATAATAACAAATAGGAACTAGAAGTAAATAAATATATAAATAAATAAATAAGTAAAGAAGTAAATAAATAAACAAATAAATAAATTCATTAATAAATAGGTAAGTAAATAGATAGATAAATATATATATAAATAAATAAATAAATAAATAAATAAATATGTTAATATATTAAACAAATAAATAAATAGATAGACAAGTAAACAAATAAGAATTGCACTCATTCTGCAGCTAAGTTTGAAATCAAGTCGTTTCCGGATGATAAAAGCGATTGATTATACCGTAGAAAAAGTTTTTCAACTCTAGCTGTGACCATTTCGATCATGGATATCTTATGAAGTTCCGTTGTCGAGAAAAACCAGGGGAGATTTAGAATCATTTTAAGGAGCTTATTTTGCGTTACTTGGAGTCCGCGCAGATGATTTTTGGCGCACTTACCCCAGACAGGAGACCCATAGAACATGATCGGTTGGAAAATAGACTTGAAAATCAATATTTTGTTTTCATTGCTTAGTTTTGAGTTCCTGCAAATGAATGGATAGAGGATTTTTATCGTTACGTTTATCTTTTTGATAACTTCTTGAATATGAAGCCTAAAAGTTAACCTTTCGTCTAAATGTACCCCAAGATACTTTCCACTCGATTTCCACTCGATCGGAAAACCATTAAGTTGAAGGCTGTTGCTTGGAAGTAAACAAGCTTTTCTTTTTCGAGTGAAAAAGATTGCTTGCGTCTTAGAAGCGTTAATGTTTATTTTCCAATCTTGACAATATTGAAGGACAGTATTTATCCCAGATTGCAGATTGGTTTCAATAATGGAACCAGTTGCATCCGAGGAGTAGATACATGTATCATCTGCATATAAGGCAATATTGCAATTCTTTAGGTTTGGGAAATCAGACGTGTATACATTAAATAGGACGGGCGCTAGGACGGAGCCTTGAGGGACACCGGCGCTAATGATTTTGTTGTCCGAGAGGCTCTGATTTACAGACACTTTGAAAGTACGGAGAGATAGAAACGACTGAACGATTTTAATAAGATACAGTGGAAGGTTATAATTCAATAGCTTGTGTATCAAACCATCATGCCAAACGGTATCGAATGCTTTCTCAGCGTCCAAGATTAACATGCCAGTGCTTTTCCCATGCGAAAGATTTATTCGGATGTCATTTGTTATACGGTGCACTTGATGAGTAGTGCTATGACGAGGCCTAAATCCAAATTGTTCTTTAGGTAAGATTCCGTTTTCATCAATGAAAGAAACGACCCTATTTTGTATAATCTTTTCAAAGCATTTACTTAGAGAGCTGAGTAAACTGATAGGTCTGTAACTACCAGGTAGATTCGCACTTTTACCAGGTTTTAGAATGGGCACTATCTTGGCTGCTTTCCATATATTAGGGAAGTATCCTAGCCTGAGACAGTTATTGAAGATGTCTAGCAAATGTTTGAGGGCAGGTACGGGTAGGTTTTTAAGGAATACGTTTTTGATACCATCAAAACCGGATGACTTCCTAGCCTTTAAATCATGTATTATGCGTTTCAGCTCACTTAGGGGTATAGGGTTTGGATTTCTCGCAAGTTGGTGTGTAATGGCGAAATTAACAGACTGTTGGACTGAGTCTCTAACATGCGTGGTTGGGATAATGTTACTAGCAATTGCATGATTATTCAAAAAACTAATTGCTAGTGCGTTAGCTTTATCACATGGGGAATGAGAGACAGAGTTGTCACACTTAAGAGGAGGAATATAAGTGTGTTTTTTTTTCATTATCTTGATTATGTTCCAAAAAGGTTTGGAACCTTTATCTAACGTTAGAAGTCTATCGTTCCAAGATTGGTTTCTATAGTTTGAAATTGCAAATTTCAGCAGAGCATTCATTTTCTTGTATTCCGTGAGGTAGAACTCATTTTTTGTACGCTTCCATCTAGATCTACAAGTATTTCTTAACTTGATTATGTCAAGGATGAACTGCGGAAGGGTATTTGCCACATGTCTGTATACCGTCTTTTTAGGAACCGACTGTTCAACGCTTTTAATGACGGCGGAAGTGAAGGTGTCTATATTTTTATCAATTTGATCTTGACTAAAGTTTGGCTCACATGAATTTTCGAGTTTTTCTCGAATTAGTCGTCTGAATAAGTTCCAGTTAGCCTTTTTAAAGTCAAAAAATTGATTTGTACATGATATTGGAGATATAATGACACCACATTTTACTGGTAAATGGTCGGAACTAAGCTCGTTGATGGTAATTGGGGGAGTAAAGAGATCAGATCAAAAAGATAATATGTAGCTAAAAAATCACCCTTTATTATCACCCAGCTACTCTTACTTAACCTTCCTCGTTTAAATTGTTCACAAATTGCAATAAACATTATAAGGATTTCCCATCCCCGGATGAGCTTCAATTATTGAAGCAGTGGTTTAAGTGTCCACACAATGGGTCCAATAGGACCTTAATTGGACGTGTCTCCACCGCGTCTACCCACAAGCCTAACCTAACCTTAGTGTCCACACAACTTTACTTCGTGTCAACATTGCCAGACACAAAAGAATTCAATCTTCTATTATGACTCTTCAAGACTCACGTTCCTAGCGCCTATCCCTTCCCTTCTTTCCTCTTAAAATCTCAAAATATTCATCCGAAATCCCGATAAGTTGCTCTTAAACCCACTTAAACAAACACGTCCACGTGGTAATCATCAAAATAAGCAAAAGTGGCTCGTGCCACTCTCCCCCACATCTTCGACGCAACCATTGCATTCAATCCCTTGACGAATGAATTAACTCAAACGAAACAGAGCGCATCTGACCGGAAAAAAGAACTCCCTTCGCATTTCAACGAGCCTCTCATTTGATTAATCAGAACGAAATCCCTTTCACTCTCTGTCTCCCGCTCCCGATCAACCCATTAAATCTCCCTCTCTGCGCCCAGTGCTTAACTTTAACTATCTGTTTATGCAACAGCAACCGGGCATGCCATTAAAATTCCATAAATACGAGCTCTCTCTCCCTGTCACTGTCTGCAGTCCAGAAAATGAAAAGGAAGCGAAGAGAAAAAAAGCAATTCTGATGTTCTAACATAACTTTTCCAATCGAATCAGAGTGCTTGTTGTATCTGTCCTCCCCCTCGATGGGCTGGCAGGGATCTGTCCGATTTTATTATCTCTTGTTTGGGTGCTTTTTTTCCCTTCCACACACCAGGCAGCCAACACTGCGTCACGTCGACGACTGCAGACGGCCAGACAGCGGCGTTGGATGGATACTCGTATTTATTACACGAACCCAGCTGGGATTCGTACATTTTGTGGAATCCCCCCGAAAAGCCCTTTTATTGCGTTCTCCTTCCCGTTGACTTTTTTGTTATCATCGTCTCCCCCAGCAGACCATCCACGCCATCGCCGGAGGCAGGGAAAGGACTGCAGATGGGGCTGGTACTCAACGGCGCGCCGCCCGCCTTAACAAGGCTTCAATGGAAGCAGCGGACGACATTGAAAAGAGGATTGTGTCGTTCGGCGTTTCATTTCGACTTTTTGTCGCTAGCGTGACAAAGGCACATAAAGGTTGAATGTAAACATGCCCTTAATGACATTCGTTCTAATTAAATTACTAGAAGCGCGCGCGTACCACGAGAGGGAGTGGGCGTGAGTGTGTGGGCGACGGACGTGTCACTGGCAGGAAGAAAGATTCGCGCGAGACTGCATGAAGTGTTGAAGCAATTAAGGATAGGAGGACTTATCAGAAGCTATTAGCACCTGTCGCCGAAGCCGTGCTCTAGAGTGTGCCATTCAACCCGCCCCTGCGCCGCTGTGTGTGTGTGATCTTGATCCAGTTCCAATTAATTTCTTCATGCTTTCCATTCATTTCCCTCTCTCTCAACTTCGTTTTTCCCGCGCGGAGGAGGACGAGTGCGGTGGAAAAAAAAAGAAAACACTGCAACCGCCCGACCGCTGAGCAGGCCGGCGAATTTCAATTGCCCGCGAGTAATCGGATTAAAAGTCATTGCATTGGGAAAAGTTAATTTTCGCTTTAAGTCAATTACGACCGCCAGCCAAGAGGGGTCGTCCGTGTCGGTCGAGAGGCAGCCAGCGAGCAGAAGAAGAGCGCAAGATTGACAAAGTGTGGCTGTGTGGTGCTTCAGTGTTGGGTGGGTCGTTCTGCTGCGTTTGCTTGTGCCCGCGACTAATTGTCAAGAATGGGATTTTCCATTAATTAGCGAGCGAGATTTGGAATCGTGGACGGGGATGCAGGAGACATTAGTCATGGCGGGAAGGGAGGTTGTGACAACTTTTGGGGGAGCGGAGTTTGGAATTGTTTTTATGCTTCAGTGGATGATGACTCATAGATTGGCCGATTGCAGGCAGCTGATGGAGTTGCAATGGACACCTTCACTGTGAGGACGTGGCTATGATTCATGGGGAAATTGTGCCAGATAGGGTTCTATTGGCGGCGAGGGTAGCGGACGATAAAAACGACTGAAGTAGTATTCGAGGGCAATGCACGAGGAAGGGATTTATTTTTATTGAAGAGACATAAACCGCTGTGGACGACGCAAAACATCAGACTTATTATCGTCGTCAATCACTCGGTGGACGGACTGCCACATCAACGAATAATCTGATATGGGAGCCCTTCATTTTTGTTATTGCACCAAGAGAGGCGTCATTCTAGCTGTCGAAGGTGCGTTCCAGAAGGTGGCTGCTGATGACTAAGGTGCCTGGTCCATTGTTCTCGCAGCACTTGCATTGGAACCACTCGGAGTTGAGTATAGAGGGAAGCATGTTTGGCGATGGATTTAAGAGAGATTAAAGAAGTGTGCTCGTAGGAATTCATATTTCAGTGACACTAGAGATAGGAACCAGCAGAGGTGGTTGTGCACCTTTTTATATCGTCTTCATCCATGCAGCTTGAACAGAAGTCACTGATGATGACGCGAAAGTTGATGCCTGGTGTGATTTTCTTGGAAACAGTATCCTGCAATGATGCTACTTCATGTATGTGTTCTGCACCATAAAGATCGAGGCAATAGAGAGCATGTGTTGACCATCGTGATTTGGAAAACTACAAAGCTCTTGCAATAATTCTCCTAAGGAACAACCCAATGCCTCTCGAACCACGAAAAGATGAAGTAGATCCAATTATTCTCGGCCTCTTCAAGAGGGCTGGTGAAGTCGCCTTTTATATGGATGCCATAGTCTTGCATGTATCATGCAAGTGTACAGACACTAAGTGAAATCATGGATAGCTCAATGAAATGGGTGACACTTGGATGCATAGGCGTCAACTCCAAAGACTTGCTGAACTACTGAGTCGGTAAACACTAGTTTTAGCGGCAACGAGATCGACTTGTCGCTGTAAGGCAGATACTCCTTGAAGGACCCATAGACCCGTAGAGAGGGGGATCTCTGGTTCTGTTCTCACAAGGTGATGTGTACAAAAATACGGAAGTTCTCCATGCTATCCCTCCTCCCTTCGTTCGATTTATTCTGTCAGTTAATGGAAAGAGAACATAAGTTCTGGGTTGAGGGACAGATTAGTCTGAGCTGTTTACGAAACAGATACAACCTTCTCCTTTGACAAGGTCGATCTCACTGCAAAGGATGAAGAGGTTCTTGGTCTGTTCTGGAGAAAAGTTTTGTGGTCCGTCTTTGGTAATTTGTGAAGTATGTAGATTCAACCGCGAAGTGTGCATCGACAAGAGTCAGCCTAGATGTCTACGAATTCAACGACTAAGACGGCTAAGCCATGCAGAGCACATTAAAAATACTATTTTAGGACTTAGCAGCAATGGAACAAAGCAATGGAGAACGCCCACGAAGCCGATTGTGCACACAAGGGCAGCAGGATCTCAGCCAACAAGGCGCCCGAAATAGGAGGCAGCTAGCTAAAGATAGTGCTGTTGTTCAAGAGACCTGGTGGCTGAGACCCATGTACCGTCTGTAGGAGAAGAAGCAAGTAAAGTTCAGAGACAAATGTCTCGAATACTGTCGGAGAAAACACGATAGTGTTTTGTAAACATAGAGTGAATCACCGCACCATGTACTACACTCGTAACACAAGAGAGATGCCATTTGAATGGGCATATGTTAGTCAAAGCACCATTTGGCCAAATGTAGCCAACTTCCAATAACAAACCACATCCACGCTTAGTTTGGGGACATGAGTCTGATTTGCGCTCACGTCCCAACAGAGGAGAGGACTGACGGGACACCAAGATCTTTCTGGGATGTACCAGGGATACACCAACCTTGGTGATGCTCAACAAAATACTCTTTAAAAAAAACCAGTCCATCCACAAAATAACACTGCCATTCAGTATTGTATGGTGGATCTGGCAGTGTCATTGAAATTCATCGACCATGAGGAGCCGGCAGTAGCCCTAGTAATCACCGCCTATTTTCATCGCTATAAGCTGCAAAACTGAAGAAGTTCTTTGATCTCAAATCGGACAGATTTATGGGGCAGTCTTGTGGTTTAAACAAGATTCTTGAACGTATTGTGCCATGGCACCTCTAATTCTGTTGAGGTCACTTTCTAGCTGGTCAAGGGACCAGAGGCTGGATCTTTCTTGACAGCGTGTATTTTAGCGTTGGAGTCGACGATCTTCCGAGACAGAGCGGTGTAGGTTCGCGCTATAGTATTTAACACGACAGATTCGATTTATTTGACAAGATCAATATCGCCGCAAAGCCCTGTTTATAAACTGAATGAAACATAGCTAGTTTTGGCATCATTTACTTTTGCAATCATGTCCGCGCTCAAATGTGTCTCTTTCATATCAGTTCAGTTTGCTCTTCAACCCTTTGAAAAAGTTCACTGTCAAGATCGCTAAGGATTTAGAAATGATGAAGCATCGTATGTAGTAGAATCTGCACCCAATGAGTTTGATGAAACCGCCATATCGCTCCACAGACGATAAATACACAAAACCCAATGCAAATAGTCCGGAGCTTTAAACCCCATGTTACATCATTCACCCAGACTTTAAACGAATGAGAAAATCCCGCCCGTCACTACAAAAGGAAACTTCAATCCATCACTCGAATATCCCTCCAGAACACTGTCGCACACGTTTCGCCTCCAAAAAGTTACAAATTCGTTCAGACATTCTCTATTCAAAGAGATTCGTCTAAAATGCACGCTTTGAAGAAGTTTTAAATTTGTTCGTAGAAGCCGGGCGGGCATCACTCTGTCATCCCCCCGAGAATGATTGCCTTAGTTAAAGAACGGTTTTATTTTTAAACAAACTAACTCAAGGTCCAAGCAATTTCCGTTGTTCCATGGAAATTAAAAATACCAAGCTGTCACTTCATCACTGTTCACTTATCCGCCTCCCCCCACCAACCCATCGCTATAAATACACGAGAGTACAACTAATTGGGATGAGTTTTCCCACTGAAATTCAATATCAAAGCGACGCGTAGCACACGCTCCACGCCACGCCGTTCAGGGATGAGACAATGCTCCGTCAGCTCACAGCCCACAGTTCTGTCTGCTTAATGAAAATCTGCATCTGATTGATGATGCCCAAATGTTACAATCGCCCGACTCTTTGATAAATTATTTTAATAAACCAACGAGAGAGAGAGAAAAAAGGTTGAGACCTAGTCGAAGCCCCCCAGCATCTGGAAATGCCAACCCGAACCAGATGACATTTTGTTCATATCCAGTTGTGCACTACCAACACAGTCAGCAGCTGGTATCGGTGTCATACTCACAGCAACTGGATTATACCGCTAAATCTACTCCAAATGTGAAAGTTGCCTTTTCAAGAGATCGGCGAGTGTGTTCACAAATGCTGCTTGCTGGAAAACCGAAGAAAAATCATCGAACAATAATGATACCAATGAGCGCACCGCACACCCGGTCCACCTACAGCGCGTGGCTAATGTGAACAAAAACGAGCACACGATTAATTGGTGTGACAGGGACTTATGTGCGCGCAATCGATTGGCAGATAGGTGGGTACATACATGACTTCACAACTCCTCGCCGAGACAGTCGGTCTTTCAGAATGTAGACGCATCTTGCGGTTGTGCAGTCCTTCTCCTGTCGCAGATTATGGCGGAAATGTGAATCATAGGGAAGCCGCCGCGCCGCCCAGTTTGACCGCATTGCAAATATTGACGGACGTTAACAATCAGTAAATCATCGATTGCGCGATTAAATTGCTACACGACACCGAAAGACAATGCAGAAGCAACACAAAAACATGGACAGATGCAGTTATGTCGTGTTTTTTTTTTCTTCCTTTCAGTCAACGAGTACTTCAAGCACAATTTGTTAAGCTCTGGCCATTAATCACTGAGCCACCATATAATGGCGGTGGAGGGGAGAATTGCGACTGGTGGCAACCAGAAAACCGGTCTACGGAGTACACACCAAATGCGACCAAATGTCGATGGCGTATAGCAACGTTTAATCTAAAACTGTAAATGTTCAAGAATCGAGAGGGAACACAGCAAAAGAGGAACAGAGAGAGAAGGAAGAAAAAATTATACAACTGTTTATAGTTAACGGCTGCTGTTAACGTAGTGCTGCCGTTTGTGCCTTCCCTGATGCTGCTGCTGCTGCTGCTGTGTGGCATTTTAGCCAACGATGAAGTTGCTGACAGAAAAGACGGCCACAACGACCGTATAACCAAGCTCATTAACCACTAAGCACCACAGTGCCGACGACTTCAAATCAAGGTGAATTCAAGCTGGACAGTAGAAGAAAATGCATAAGTGTCCACTGTCCAAGCGCAATTAAGGTCAAATTAATTTAGTCGCACGAAGCGGCCAGCAAAGGCGTACACGTCAACTGAAGATCATTTATTTATACAGTTCGTTCGTGTTTCTGGAATGACCCACCACCCTTCTCCTCACTTGATGGATATCAATTGAATATTTTATAACCACCTCTTTAATGCCATCTAGATATGTTCACTGTTATTCAGTTGTCATTTGGTGAATGTCAGTTTGACGTAACTTAAGATTTAGTTAGCGTTGCGTAAAGCCTTTATGCACCTTTGAGAGAGGAAAGGCGGTGTTCGATTGGTGTATCACACGAGCGATAGGTTTCGGTAAATTTATGTAAAATTGAAGGGAACGACATCAGGTGACAGGTAAAGTAGGCTTCAAGGGGATGTTGTTATGAATGGTGGAGATGCGGTTTTGCTTTTACTGATGGCACGTTAGGTCTGCAAAATGCTTGCTGACATGCAAGGGCTTATGAAATTGGAAGGCAATTATGTATGGGCTCATTTTAAACAGTGGCATAACGCGAATAATGGTCTTTGAAAGACGGTCGACATGAAATTCTAGACCAGAAATAACAAATTCTGTTGTTCCTACATGCGCCGGAAGTGTTGCGACGATATTTTTAGATTCAACGGCTGACATTTCCTCGAATGACACCATCTGAGTAGACATATTTGAGCCCTGAATTAGAAAGGCGTAGCAAGTTTAGTTAAATTCTAGAACGCCAAGTGTCGTGTGCTTCGACGTTCAAAAAAGTAAAGCCCAACCAACCAAAAATTTCCTAAGTTTCGTTGAGTTTCGTTTAATATTTAATTCAGTTTCGTGGAGTTTTCGCCATTCAGGCCCAATCATAACAGACGCAAGGAAACTTAAGTCAGCTTAGGCATTAGGGTGAATGGCCAATAATGACATAATGTGGCCAAAATGTCCACTTCGTTAAGTTTCTTCGAGTTTCGTTCCCTTTCTTAATTGAGAGTGAAATCAATCACTCTCCATGTACGAAAATTAATATTTATGATGTAATTCTGTCTACGTTGTAAATTTGACGATGCTTTTGACAACTATTGTTCGTTCGGTTTTTATATATCCCTAAATTTCCTTCAGTCAATCATTCTTTATCCTAATTTGCGACCATTTAAGATTCCCCGTGACAGTAGAACTGTCATTAAAATTACACTCAAAATATTCCCAAAAACAGTACAAAAATTCATCCGAAAACTTACCTTGGTGGCACTTTCTTTTTAGCATCAATATTCGCCATAAACGACGACGACGAGGTCATCAGTGTGGACGACGGTGACGTGGAAGCCGATGACATTGCAGCGGCCGATGTTGACGATGTCATTGCCGGTGACATTGGTGGCGCCGATGGCTCAACTTTTGACGTCTTTCGTTCAAAACTACTGAACGTGTGCTCACCACTATCGCTGGCATGCCGCTCACGTTCACTGGCAACAGTGGTTTCTGACAATGCCGGTGCACAACTTACTGGAACAACCTCAGCTGCAACGGCCGCAGCAGACGACTGCGTGGGCTGGTGTTCAGTAGTGGAGCCACTGCCGCCACCACCAGATATGGCAGTGGTGGCATTCGATTCCGATGTAGTTGGCTCATTTACCTCGATCACAGTGACAAAGTGTGATGGCTTATCCGATGAGCGATTATTTTTTTCTAGACTATTACTATTGCTGCTGCTGCTACCAGCGCTGTATTCGGTGCCATTTCTCATTTCGGCCTTAGCACCAGATAGCTGCTGCTGCTGCTGCGGCGGCTGTTGCTGCTGAGACTGTTGCTGTTGTTCCGCATTCAACTCGGCCGCCTTGAAACCAGATGCCAGCTCCGTGATGCATTGATTAAGTGCACCATTCTTTTGTATCTGAATATTCTTGATGTCTTTTTCTGTTCGAGAAGTTTTATCTTCCGCTGCGGAAGATAGATCTAATTGTTTACTGTTGTTTGCTATTGCTGTCGTCGTATCCGATGTGCCGCTGGTGCTACCATTGTTGGTTGATGTTTCTGTGTAGCTGGCACGTTTGCTGCTGTCGCGATTGATGGAACTTTTGTTTGTGTCACGATTTTCACGGAAACTTATGCTCTGGAATTTAAAAAAAAGAAAGAATAAAAGTTGTTTAGTTAATTGGTTAGCTTTGAGAAGGGGAAGTATGTGAATATGTAGTGGCGTGCTAGTAGCAGAGATTAAATGGGGAGAATTTATGAGTTCAGTGTGTGGTTGCTGGGCAATTGTCTTGCCAAGAACGACAGATTTCGTGACTGAATCATAACAAGGGCTAGCTTTGATTGAGCCAAAGGGATCGGAGGAATACTAGAGTGTCTGTTCCACATTCAAGAAGTTCTGATAATGAAAGAACTCCAATACAGGGCGCGGTGTGTCCGAAGTTGAGTTCAAAAGAGAATGGATGACCTTCGAGAGCCGGGCTTACAGTTGCCAATCTTTGAGAGATGGAACGTAGGCGTCTGCTTACAGTGCTCATTGTTGGAGGCATTGGTCGATGTTGCTGTCGTCGAAAGACCTCAGTACGTCTGTACCACTTATTGGTTCTAACGCTCGTTTCTTACATAGTCAAAGCTCGGATAAAGGCCTTAAAGATGGTGACCAGAGCCAAAATTATACAAGAAAATGTTTGGCTCGCTTGAAGAAACGCATTTTTAGCAATTTTCATCCAACCTTCGAAGGTGGTGATACGACTCTTACCATTCGAGCAGTGGAGAGTGGCAGCAGTTGGTGGTACATCCATCTTCCTACAAAACACTGGCGTATTGAACGTCCGTCATGAGTGTAGAGACTGTAAGATGAGAGGAATCAGAGCAGAGTCGTGATGGCGGTCGGGCTATGGTTCCTATGGGTCCCTATGGTCACACTGTAGACCAGATAAAAACGGTGGGAAAGTAAATTCAAATAAAACAACAACGGTGTGAAATTTAAAATCCATTCTGGCAATATTTTGAAGCCACATTCATACCATTACTAGTGGTATTCATCAAAGCCAAGTGGTGTTAAAGTCAGTATTTGTTCCAAATCTCCCCGAGGATCATGCAGTTTGGGTAGTGACCAAAAAATCAAATCGCCGTGTGGAAGTGAGAAACACGACAGTCCGCGAGGAACTCAATGTTGCCCAGTGCTTCTTCGAACGGAGAGGGCTATGCATCGATGACTTGGCACGTGGCATGAATTTGCAAATCATCACGACTTTCAAAACGTGTCTTAATACAATCCCTCAGATATTTGATCGCTTGTTAGTCCCAAGACGAGGTGGTGGAACCAAGCCCAAAAACAAGCCTAGTTGTGCTTGGACATAGCTCCTGTTAAGTTGGAGTCCATGGCAGAGGCTCGAGTGGCGTGCAGATCTCTCGTGCGTGCTTTGCTCCGCGATCCTTTGCATGTACACATGGAAAAGCACATCATTCAAAAGACCACTTCAACTTCACTGATAGTGCTTCAATCGGTCGGTCCACTTTTATAAAGTTTCGGTCTTGCGGCGAATCAGATCTCGAGCCAATTCCAGAGCGCAATTGACGAACTTACGGCATCGTCTATAGTCGCCCGGTCTTGCGTCAGCAAGGTTTTAAACGGGCGTAGCCCTCCAAAAATAAGCCAGATTCACTTTCTGGTTCATGTTAAGTTAAAAAAGTTGAGTCACTGAGGAGTATTTTTTTTATTAATCAACCTCAAAAAACACATCTTCTTAAAACTACCCTATTGGTGACATTGTCGGTTCAATGTTTCGGTTTCGCTGTCGTTTTGTCAATGTGATTGCTTCTGTCCATACTGCCGAATCAGCACCTTCGATAAGTGCGTTTACATTAAATGGGTGAATCGCAATTTCAGAGTGATTCCTAGCATCCCGAAGTGATGCCACGCTGACATTAAGGCGCCGCATCGACAATGATACTAGCTGCTGGGGGACTGTTTTCATCTTTGCGCATCAATCTGAGTCTGGTCGCTGGCTGAAACTCCAAAAAGTAATACACCCCTTCTTTTCTTTGCTCGATGAATTGCCTATACAACTGAGCCGAAATTTCTAATAACCAAGCTTTGCCAATGAATACTTTGACAGCTGAACGTCATTGATCATTTTGACAGCAGCTGAGCCACACAAATCGAAAAAATTATTGTTTTTGGTCATCCTTTAGGAATTTGTGGTTGATGTTCAAATGTAGAAAGGACAATTCTGATGATGATTCTTATCCCAAAAGTCGATGTCGGGAAACATCAATGTTGATTAAGGCTCATCGAGATCTCTTTTTCACGAGAATGACACGAAATTGACATGAATCAACCCATCCGGTAAAAGAACCCTCCATGACAGCCAGCCTTTTCCCCCCTTCTCACATCACTCGGTTAGCCGAGAGGACTCCGACAAACTCAACCACATCTGTCACCTCCACAGAAAAGAAGAACGAACTTTTCTTTTCAATTTACCTCGAAATCAAACTCAGCGAAAACGTTTACGGCATGTTGACAGACTTTAGTCTTACCACGGGTCCCTCATTACCCGATGAAGCCGGCCAATCGAGAGGGTGAAACAACGAGAGGAGCGCACATAAACAGCAAGAACAAAGAAATGCCTTTGTCAGCAGAAGCACATCGGCACCTACATGGAGCGGCGCACACATCAGGTGTTATTATGTCTGACACGTTTGGCAAATGTTTCTACACGAAGAGCTCGGTGGCTGCTGATGGCGGTTGGCCCATCAAAGTGAGACGCTCCGCCATTGTCACACTGACTGCAGCCCAGCAAGCAACCGCCCCGCGCTCGTGATACATACCGCAGTCTGTGGTATAATTATTATCGATTGAGTTCATTTGTATGCCGGCCGGTAGTTATGCCCCTCGGAAAGGAATGTGGGTTGCCCGCACCCCGGCCTGTCTCTGGCAAGGGTGCAATGGCCGAAATGGCCCGCCCCTCCACGAGGACGACGGCAGCTGAAATGTCTTTCCACCCCAATAAAACTGAAAGACCAACATTCGCCCTGGCTCTCGCTTTCACGCTCTCACTCTCGAGCACTTAAATCGATTTTTGACTCGGCTTTTATGAGTTCGCCCGGCTTACGGGTTGTGTTCAAGTGGTCGGCGTTTGCAGAAGCCAGCGAACGGCTGCGACAACTGTGCCTTATCGGGCATCTTCTTATCGCCGCACCGTTCCGGGCGCAAATGGGTGTCTTGTGGTTGATTTGCATGTAAAACTCATTCCGGGGCCTTTGCCCCCACCAAGAGGTTGGGTGGGCTCAGTCGAATGCGAATGAATGCGGAAAGTTTGCAGCCGCAGCCCGCTTGGGGCGCATCTGATTCCACTTAAGGGTTCGTGTGAGTTATCGCCCCCGTAGGCCTACGTAGCGTCGTTTGCCGACCCATATTCTACTTCATTAGCACTGGACGCAGCATGACCTCACTGTGAACTATTTAGCTCGACTCTTATCAGCGGGAGTGCGATAACATGCGCTTTCAGTGGTAAATGTAAGCGATTCATTTTTAATTACTTCCTAGAAATTGTTGTTGCCACAAAACTATTGTGTGAGGGCTTGTGTGACGGCAGCACGCTGCGCAGTGTGCGTGCGGATATCATTCGAAAAGGAGGCGTGTATAATGTTGTTGATGGCAGGCCCAGCACATGGTTACAATGTGCGGCGGGCCACTTAAATCAGTATCATGCTGTGCCATCTGTCAGTTGATACGCCTCTTGTTTGGACGAAAACTAGAGATGGTGTGTGGGAGGTGGTTGTAAAAAAAGGGAAATCCTTCCGTAAAAAACTACACGAAATATGGCTATCATATGTCAAGGCTGTGGGTGACAGTATGCCTGCGTCATTAACAAGGATTACACAGGAAACAAAAAAAAAACACAGGAAACTGGTGCGATTATGACATCAATATTAATATTGCGTAAGCAACATGACGCATATGCTTCTGTCCTAGATGTTACATTGAGTTGACAGTGCTGTCAAATCTGCTCGAATGCATTTGTACATTTTGGGGGGAGGTTGAATTTAAAATGAAGAGACTAATTGATTGAAGTGCTGTGTGTGCGTGGACAGGGCCCAATACATGACCATACGATAGATGGCGTTTTCAGTTTGACAAGTCGTCGAGGGTACAAGGAATAAACTGAATTTTGTGGACATATCTCTCAATGAACAATTGGCATACCAAGAAGAAAACTGTGATCTTGCATTAAATTTGTTTATTATTTCGTCGCGGCTTATTGTTGTCTCTGATATGAGTTTATAAGCTGTCAATTTGTTGGCATTATGAACAGTACCCAAGGGACCCTAAGTGGACTTTGAATTGAGCTTGGTCGCATGAAAGTTGGGACATATGCAGTATACCATTTATTACTTTTCAAAAACTGTCAAAATTACCAATGACATCCAGATGTCAAAAAGTTCAGTGAGGTTTGCTATTTCATGGCATTACATTGTTTGACGCTTGCTGGCATGCGGAAAAAAGATGTTACGGAAATTCCGGAATGAATTTCGTCACGAGGTCGGTCGTTAGAGCATGGCGCCAGTGTGCAGAGGATTCGTGGAACATTTTCAGCGCGCATTGCACTCTTTTGGATTTTAAACCACAAACTGGATGAGATTGATGCGAAGGAAGTAGGAGGTCGAGTGTCGAAGAAGAGACAGAAATGTCTATTCGTCACCGATCAACAGAGTTGGACATCGTCAGGGAGTCAATACGGCGAATGGATTTGGGCCTACATGGGAGAATTTTGACACAAGAACTGAAACCAGATGATCATCGACAACACCGATAATTGGGTCAGAAATGTTTGCCAGAGGTTTGGTCTTGTGTCAAAAAATACATCTTCTCGAATGGCGGGCGTTATCAACGAGGGCTCAGCAAGCAAAATTGTATTTGTTGTGGCACAGTTGTCGAAGTGCCTGTAGAGCATTAATGCATCTACAAAAATGTACTATTTGTGTGGCACAAGGCATGGTAACAACCTTATATTGAACGTCAATAGTTTCATATCAAGAGGGCTCTTCGTATGGTAGACCTTGAAAGCGACAACATAGGTATAACTATATCTCAGTCTTTGATAGATTTGAAAAAGTATGAGTATGCTGGACGTCCAGTAAAACGAGTGGCCAATATAACGTATTAGCAATTGAAATACTAAGTAGAGTAGATCTATCTAGAGTGTATACACTCAATTCAATTGGTTTAAGATCAGTGTAAGGACATGATAAATTATTTATGAGTCCCTGCTGAAGAAAACGAGTCGTATTGAAAATAAATGAGTCCTTATAAAGGTTTTTGATAAAAATGTCAAATTTTGAGTGTTCACTTCGAATGTCTCTCGTGCAACGCCTACTTATGCCACCTAATATGAGATAGTCAAGCGAACAAAATGAGTCCTTTTTGTCATTGTGGTAGCACTGTTTGAGAAAAAAACAACTCTTAAACAAAACACCAACACACGAGTATGAAAAAGAAAAAAAGAGAGAAGACCAGATAGACAATGTGCCAAATCACAGATGGCCCCGTCCATACGCGTCTCACAGGAAACAGAAGTCAGTACAACTGGGTCTCTTTGTCTTAACCAACCAAAGCGTTTAGCGCATTGTGCGTTGACACGACACTGAGTTAAAGTTTGTAGTTATGATGTTAAATTTAGGGATCACCAACCCGAGTGGCCCGTGGCGTTGTGGGCACGTGCGTCGACCCCAACCTCGACGTCGAAGGTTCGATTCCAGCTCTGAGCGACAGAAATAATTTTCACGGCCCGACCTCTTTCGAGTCACTGACAATGCTCAAAGAGTATTTCCTGTCTAGAAAGTGCTTCTCAAACTTGGCCGTTCGGAGTCGGCGTAAAACTGTAGGTCCCTTCCACTCGTAAGAGAACAATTAGCACGCACAACACGAGTGGTTGCTGAGAAACTAGGCCCTGGCCCTCTATGAGCTGTAGCGCCACCCATATTATTTTATTATTATATAACCCGAGTCAACGGAGATGAGTGTTCACACCGTGTTGAATGGGTCGCAAATTTGATGTTAAATGCTTCATTTATTGGTTTCGTTTTAGTTTCAGCAACTCGGTTTGACATAAATTCAACTCGAGTTGACTTATTCTAGACTGGAAG
Source organism: Eristalis arbustorum (assembly GCA_916610145.1). Taxonomy (NCBI): domain Eukaryota; kingdom Metazoa; phylum Arthropoda; class Insecta; order Diptera; family Syrphidae; genus Eristalis; species Eristalis arbustorum. The sequence continues at coordinate 19,875,884 of OU744320.1, read as the reverse complement.
ACAAAAGTTCATCGACTGCGCTGGTTCCACACCATCTCCAGCAACTTTGGTCTTCAAATCCGTGCCTTCTGGTTCTAAGTGAAAAGAAAGACAGAGTCTCCTGTATTAGAAACGATACGTCGCGGACGCAAAACAGCTTAGTCTTGATGGCTGCAAGCAGCGAGCCCACGGTCGTCATCGATGAAAGTCTGTAACTACTCAGGCCCAGACCGTCCCCGGTCCACAGCCTAGAAGAAGTAAGTAAATAGGATACCTTCCGAATAAAACAATAAATCTAGCTTGTGTTAAAGTCAAAAGATCCTCTTTCTACGTGTGTCATCAACCGACTTAAAACTTGATGAAATGGATTAATTTTTGACAAATCCCAAGTGACAATAATCCATGAAACTGTCCCTTCAGGGAATCACCAACGCTACTGCATTTAATTTGGCGTTAAGCTTAACAACTCCCAAGCGATCACGATCGCCGAACATCCGCGAACAGGCCGCAGCAATGGCAACTTTGATAGCAATGACCTAGTTTGCGGCTACCACATGGCACACCCAAAGGAGACGATTCACGTTGCCTCCAAACCACGGCAAAGTCACAACCATTCCGAAAATCCCATTAAGGAAATGTTCCCGTTTTTCATTTAATAATCTCCAGAAGTGTCTACAGATTTGTGGGTAGACGCCGCAGACACGACTGCCAATAGCACGTGTGGATTCTGACTAAAAATACAAACGTCTAAAATATATCGGATTTCCAAAGGCAATCATGATGCAGAATTAGAAAAGCCAGATGTTCCATGTTTCGAGGGAAGAAAAACAGAACAGATTAAAGTGCCACCACATTTGGTTTAATAATTAAAGACGACTCTGTCGAACCTTTCATCGAAACTGCCCCCGAAGCTATCGAGTTTTGATCGAACACATGTTCGACTGCAAGACGGTGTTCCCAATTCATTTACAGACTCTTGCCCAAATACTGAGTCACCACTTATCACCAGCATCAAGAATAGACTCGAAACAATGAACTTCACGCTGCGAACACGCTCCATGCTCCCATAAAATTCCGAGAAATAAGACGCCAGTGTAAGGAGACGCCTAAAGTAATACTAGTGCGGTTTGAATGCCCAAAAATACCCGACTGGCTGGTGCTCTGTTAATTAGAAACCATGTTCCCACACCACACTGCCTAACCACCGGCTGATGTAGGCCATCATTGTGTGGTTTCGATTTCAGAGCACCAACTGGCTGTCACTCATCCGGCATAAGGGTACCACTATTGCCTGTCAAATAAGCAGCAGAAGAATAAACAACAAGCAACCATGTTCCCATTTAATGTCTCGAACTTTGTCAGTATGCTTTGCACACCGGAAACCGTTGTTATTGTTAATACGACAAACTTGTGAGGTGCACAGACGATAATTGGCGGGATGTGAAGACGATGTGCTAAGAGCAATTATGACCACAAACAAATTACACATGTAACCCGAAACGTATGTGGAAACAGACGGAAATTCAAAATGTAAACCCGGCAAAGCGATGTCAACTGAAAAAAGTGATGCCAAATCAAAATTCTGTTCATAACCATATGGAATGTTCAACGCCAAGTAGACAGAAATCGAATTAAGAGCTCGCTGAAACCACTAATAGGCCATAAAATACCGATCGTTCACTTAAGCATCAGAAGGGGGATTACGCACCACTGACTCTCTATAAATAGAATCTTTCATCAGCATCCGAGAACCTTTCACGGGAAGTGTCTGACTGGCGGGAATTCCTCGCCGGCAGTAAAGTAAAAGTGCCACCGACACTTTCAGTCGACAAGACAATAATTGGCTTTCAATCAATCAACAGCGCAGAAGGCACACATGGGTAGGTACTCGTCGCCTGCATGATTCAATTGTGGTGACAGCTCTGTTCTGTTGTGAATCCGAAGTGTAAACAAGCGATTAACAAAAACAGCACAACAACTCCAGTCGACCATTCCCGAAAAGTATGATTTAATCGCGAAAATTCTAGCGGATAAGCGCTCACACTTCCATCGAATGATTCGCCAATTATCGAACTGTAAGTGGAATTGAGAATTTAATTTTCTACGAGTGTATCGTTCGCGAAATCAATTTCAGCGCTGAGCATGGCTGCTGTTGCCTACGTCGCCGTCGTGAATTCGCCCAATCGGTTTATGGACGCTAAGTGCGAAGTGAGAAGAGCCTCCTCCTCCTCTCAAATGAGATAAGCTTTAATAAGAAAAACAAATTTCATTAGCGATGTGGAGTCAGGGGGATTTTCAGTTCAGCTGAGATATGAGCACTTGAGCGAATTCTCTATCTGAAGGGGTTTTCCACACGATGCGTGAGTCTAGTGCTGTGTCTTGTAATCCATTGCAATGCTCGGTAGCAATTGTTTACGTTTGAGGGAGAGTTTATTCGTTTTATCTTTGCAAATGGTATTGCAAAATATTAGGCAATTCATAGCACAGGCAACCGTTATCGGCGAATAGTGGTTGCGTCAGGTTGACGTACAAAATGGCGTTAAGTGATAACAACCGCTGCCCGTAGGTGTTGAAAGAAATGAAAGCCATTATTTGGTTCCTCCCAAGATATTCGCACCTTGGCATATTCACCCACATGAGGAAGTCTGCAGCCGACAGTTTTGCAAATTCACTGCGAATCCAATAAACCAATCGCATAACTCAACTCGACAGTGTTTTATGAGTCGGACAATCAAATCGGTTTCAATGCTAAGCAGACATAAAACAAAAGATATAACGCACAACTAAATTGAAATATATCACACAAGAGTGCTGAAATCTCAAGGTTATCCGAGCCGGTTTGACTTTCCTGTAAAGAGGTCATTAAATTCCTTGCGGAATAAACCAAACGAAGTGTGGCCTCCAAACTGTCAGAAGGTAAGCACGGTTATGACGACGATGGGTTGGTGAAGCCAATTGAGATGGAGTTAAGATTGATTGAGTGTAGACCGCTATTCTAGTTGAATGTTTGTTGTGTCTTGTTATGCAAAGAAACACACAAAACGAATGGTGTTCATTCTTCTGATTCAAGTTAATTCAAGTCGAAAAATGTCAGTCAAATGTTGGAAAAGGGTGCATTTAATCACTTGGACTGATCGAGTTTCAAATCTGGGGTGGAAATATAAGCTGAATGTGTATCACTTTCAGTTTCTACAGGTTCTGAAATAGAATATGGATTGCATTTAAGAAGAATGTACTTGTCCAATATTACGAAGAAAATGATACTATCCCGTCTTCAAACTGAATTCCGTCATGTATTGACTGCGAAAACAATATAAGGTCTGTTCCATTTGCTGTGAAATTCACCGAAAATCACAGGAAAAATGTCCAAAGCCGTTCCATTTGGTGATTTTTTTGTAGTTTTTGAAGGAAGAGCGTGCTCACGAAAAAAATTTCCTCACCCTGCGAATTTCTGCCACAGACAATTCTGTGGGCAGAATATTGAAGACCGTCAAATTCAAAATAAAAACAATAAACGACAGTTTATTCAGAATTGAATATATTTTTTGACGTTTCTTGAATTCTGTGCATTTCTACGAAACGTCGTTCCACAAGTTTGTGCAGTTTCTCTCTCAAAGGGAGATTTTTACCCCCACTTCTGAAAATTTGCTCAACTACGAATTTCTGTGCACAAATCAATTGGAACAGACCTACAATTTCAATCTGTAAACTAGAATTCAATTAAATCTAATCTTGTCTTGAAACTACGTGGTCTTCCTCAATATTTTCCACTGACTGATTTCTTTAACAATATGCATGAGAAAAACCACAGTCCGCGAGGAACTCAATGTCGAGTGGCTACTTTTCCGAACAGAAAGAGCTATGATTCGATGGTTTGGACACGTGACAGGAATGTTGACTATTATCACGTCTTTTGAGGCGTGTCTTATATGCAGCTCCATTAGGGAGGAGACCCTTTGGCAGACCCAAGACGAGGTGGTTGAACCAAGTCAAAAAACTCGCTTGGTTGCTTCTGCTGATAAATCCTGATGAGTTAGAGCAAATGGCGGAGTATTGAAAGGTCAGTAGATCTCTAGTGCGTACTTCAGCCTAAGACCCCTTTAGTGGATCATGTGGATGACGGCGATGATGCTTGAGTAGGTCGTGCAGAACTCACTTGCCAGCGATAAAGGCAGAATTTTCCAAAGTCCTACAATTGCTAGCTAGGGGGTGATATTGAAGTAAACGGCCAAACACAGCGAGCCGTCAATGAAGTATTGTATGGAAGGCGGTGAATGAGCATAACGATTAATGAAACTGTTTTCCAGGAGAATACACATACTCGTTGATACACCTGACCTGTGGTGAAGTCGCACGCACCATTGACGGCAGCGACTTTACCCTGTCCAGGTATACTTTGGAAGTAGTTAAGGGCTTTGTCTTCCTCGACTCGCAGGTGAACAGTCTATCGAATACCACCAGTACCGAGAGTAAACGCAGAATAACTCCTACAAATTAATGTTTCTTTGGGGCTCAAAAGGCATTTGAGTAGCTTAGTGATTCTTCTCTCGAAGGACCAAACAGAGCCTGCATACGACATGAAACCGATGGTGCAAACAAGCAGAGAAGGACCTCTACCAATTTGACATGCCAAATTTGGGGGTAGCTGGCTAAAGATCGAAACAGTTGGGGAGGCTTGTTGGCTGAGGCCCAGGCCCACCTCGAAATATAGCGCCAATACAAGAAGTGACGGCCCGTGACGTTGTGGGTATGTGCGTCGACCCTAACCTCGATGTCGTAGGTTCGATTCCTGCTCTGAGCGACAGAAATGATTTTCACGATCGCACCTCTTTCGAGTGACTGACAATGCTCAAAGAGTACTTCTGTCTAGAAAAAGCTTCTCAAACTTGGCCGTTCGGATTCGGCATTAAACTCTAGGTCCCTTCAACTCGTGAGAGAACAATAGCACGCACAGCACGAGTGGTTGCTGAGAAGGTAGGCCCTGGCCTCCTACGGGCTGTAGCGCCACCCATATTATATTATTACTATTACAAGAAGACTACAATTCACTGGAAGGTAGAAGTTATGCGTGATTTATACTCCAAATTTTGGATATGTTAATCTACTTAAGTAACGACATCGCCAAGTTTAGAGTAATTCAACAACAGTCAAGCAGGCGTTATTGAATTATGAAATTATGTCCAAGATGTTTATAAAGGCATTTTTCCACCTTCATTATTAGGTACTCATCTGAACATGTTGTTTAATCGAGTGCTTGCCGAATGGAAACATCAAAGTTCGACTAGCTAGCCTGGCCTAGCCGCTGCCACTTATTGTCCAATTCAATGCCTGGGACTAGATGTTGCAGATAGACAAGAGTCAGATTCTAAATGTACACAGAACCCTTCGTGCTTATTCACAAACTATTTCGGGCGCATGTCTCTTGACCAGGAAAAAAAAATACCATTAGATTTCAACTGAGTATGTATCGAGCACCCTGATTGATTTGGCCTTCACTTTGATTTGGACTTCTAGCGAATTTTCGGTGTAACGCATTAAAATCCCTTTAACAAATCGAACACTCCCGCTCTGATACTCTAGCAGTCTAATCTGAACGGCCACTCTGTTTATTACCAATCTAGTCTGCGTCACAACCACTAAATGTGCAATCTATGAAAATAAAAAAAAAGTACTTTCATTGTCACTGTTTATCTATTGCGTGGCGCTACAGTACAGGGTGGACTTGTGTGTGGTTTCTACAGCAAGCGTTCGTGTTCTGCTTGCCTCACAGGTGGAGGCAATCTTTCGTTTCGTTGCAACTCCAATGGACTAAGTTTATAGATTCTTACGACACTTAATCCAAATGTCAATATTTCCAAAGTAAATATAAGATTTACATCGCAAGACGACTAGAATACGATTTGAACACATTTGTAATGACTGAGTCAACGATGCCTTTTCTGGAACTTCTCAAGTTTAAAAAAATGTGATTAGAACGTCCCCTCTGTGACTCTGAGGTGTCCACCAAGTGACCTCAAATCGCTGTGACTTTCAACTGATTCCTTATAGACCTAACGTCTACGTAAGCAAACTGGCGAATGTTTTGTTTTTTGTCTTGATGAATTGTGGAGTGAGGTTTACGTTTATTGCTTGTATTGCACTTGCTTCTATTAATTGATTTCTCTCAACATTAAATACATTAATATTTCATAAAATGTTCCTCGAGTATACACACAAATCTCTGAGACATGCCCAGTGAAACGACGCAATGTCTACAAATGTCACAATCATACTGAAATCATCATCCATCCTAATAACACAGTTCATCAACTCCAATCAATCATCTCTATCCTCTCTTCCATGTGCATTTCACGGACTTTGGAAACCATAAACGCAAACTCTCGTCACAGCCATTAAGCAGGTTTCGTCACAACCATTAGGTCTAATTTTTGTGCGACATTTCCGCCTGATAGCGCTTGTCACTGCGATTGATTACTGATAAGGTAAATGTCCATTATTCGCTCTTATGTAAACCATAGAATACTGTTCCCAACCTTTCATAATTTTCTTAATTTTTGTCAAACTTTCGTTCGACACTTTAGGGAAAACTCTTGGTCAAGCTAGTTTTTGCAACAAAAAAAAAAAAAACAGGAACAGAGCGACAAATCATTCGATTTGACAGTTGAGTGGCAAAAACAAAAAAAACCACACCACAATCTGAACGCACCCATTGGTCGAGTACGGTACGAAAGCCAAATGCACTTGACATCGCTGACTTGTCTTCAAACGACAAACACACGCGCACTTCCTTTCAGATTAGTCTTTCTTAATCTAGCGAAAGCTTTATTTTTTGTTTTTTATAAATATCCCTGATAATATCTAGAGAATCTATTCGGTTCGACGATAACAAATAAGACCCACAAATCGAATTCCAAGAAAAAGCTCTGGAAAGGTGACAACCTTGGCCGTGTGTTCGAATGTGAAAATGGCAAGATCGATATTATTTACCCCCTTTGTCCAGAATTTGAATTTCTCCTTAAATGACGACATTATCCTTTGTGGTGTGGCTAAATTTTCACAAGAAAAAAAAAACGTAAAATTTCAGTTTCACAGCACACTGCGCTATAGATTGAATCAGAATTTTCGGACGCACACAACTGTCATGTTTCGGCGCACTCGTTTGATGCGAAAATTCGAACAAGGACACGGTCGAAAATACAATTTCCCTCGTCGATTGGAAATGCCAGACGTATTTTTGTGTATTTTTCCACGAGTGTTTTCCAACCGAAATCAAAAACGAACTGCACAACGTAATTTTAAATCGTTATCTGAACCGAGAAGAGAGGGGCCGCGCGGCCGCAAAGTTTCACTGTTCGAAATTAAGCCCCGCGTACTTTGATGAAGAAAATCGCTTTAATGTGTGCGGAGAGAACGCGATAAAAGTGAGAAACGATAGCAAATGGAATGAGATAAGATAGTGGGTCGGCGGTTGAAACCCTTTTCCCGATAAGGTAAGACACAGGGCAGCCGCTGTACGGTAGAGAGTGCTGCGGTTGTGGTTTCGCTGCGGATACACGAAATGAAGTTGCGTTGAGTTCGGATCGGTCCGGTGAACAACGACACGGCTACTGCGACCAACGGACGGGGCCGACGACGCCTCCCCCACTGGGCTGCGGGCCGACAAGCGCTCACAATCACACCTGCAAGGAATGGACAATGAGTTTAATTGTGACGCATGAACAATTGGTTGATTCACTTTCACCCAATGCACACTGAAGGCCCGCGAAAGAGAGGGAGCCACTCGGGACTCTCCCCGTCGCGGCGGAAATGTGCCATATTGTCTGGTTGATAGATTTGTCTACAGCGATGGCTGTTCGAGGCATTTGCATTTTCATTTGGACTGGCTTAAGTCGGCGTGCTGCGCAGCGCACAGGCACTACGTTTTCGCTGGACATTTAAGGCGGATGCTGTCGCAGTGACACGTAGGCAAGTCTTGTGCTTTGGCGTGCAGCAAGTGTTGTTTACTTACGCGGAATGGACTGGAGTGGGCGCTTGTGTCGAGCCGAGCGAAGATGAAAGTGCACCACACGAGCAGCGCGATTTGTTTGGGCGGCGCGCGTACTCGCTGTCTCAAACATGTTGTTAGGAAATTGATCACCTCAGGCCATTTAAAGAGTTAATTGTTTCTCCGAGTCGGTGGAGGCACGCACGGGCGCAGCAATGTGTAACTAAAGCTAATGCAATGGAATACATTTCATTTCGTTGCTAGTCGTTTTTTCTTTTCGGTTTCTGTTGTCTTAATTGGTTACAGTTGTAAAGTTTGGAAAACGAAATGGTCGCGGAATGAAGCATTTGCTATTCGCAGCACGCACATGGGGCCTCTTTGATTTCTTCTGGGATGAGTTACAAGTGTGTGGCGTGCATTTTGAGCGATAAGAGGTGCCTGGCTGATTGCGGGCATGAACGAAATGTGTTCTCCGAACTGACAGAAGATAAATAAAATGTTAACGACGTATCCGAATGGTTTTCGTGTTTATGTCTTGCTGTTCGCCCCGTTGCTCGTTGCCCGCTGCTCTCTGTTCATCACATCACGAACAGATAAATACGTTTTCTCGAGCATAAAGCGATGAGTTCTTCTGCTTGATTAAGTGGTTTCGAGCACGGGTTACCATCAACAGGAGATGCACTCGATTGTTAATGCATCGCGAGCACAGCACAGCACACTTTTTACTTTTTATGGAAGGACCTTCGGGAAAACACTGTGTCTCCGATGTGAATATGAAAGGAAGACAGTTCCGGAAATGTGGTGCAGTGCATGGTCGTAAATTTGCGGCCCCTACTGTATACCGCCACGAGAACGCATAAACTTCCACCTGCTCTTGGTGGTTTCGAACGAACGTAACGAACCTGTTGTAAATGGAGTTTCTTTCGGTCTTTGTTTTGTTTTCTCCTTCTTTCTGCGGCATTTTTTCGCCGTGTGCATAATCCCGTTTTGTCCTGTGCCCCCTTGCATCCATCCATATTCATTTAGCCACACACACAGGCACGTTGTGAACCCAACTGACCATGATGGCCTGGTCTGTTCTGGTTTCCTTTTCTGTGGTGTCCTTTATTGTTTCTTTTCTTCTCTCGTCACACTTGTTTGTGGCCGTGTTCGTTTACATTTCCATCGTTTCCTGTTTGATGATTTGTTTTTTGTTTGTTTTGTTTTGCATTTTCCCATCGAACCGGGCACGGGTAGGGCATCCAGTGATGCGCCGACGAGAGATGGATGGACGTTCTGTTTTTAAAATACAATTATGTGGGGAGCGGTGCGCGCGTTTGGGGGCCAAAACATCTGCCCTCCCCGTCCCAAGGGATGGAGGTGACGAGGCGCCCTTGGCAATCTATTTAATGTCTTCGGAATTTCATTTCGGGTGTGCGTGTGATTTTTAATGAAATATGTGTGCCGCTTGACGAGAGGATCCATCCTCCTCAATGTCACTGCGTTCGTTGACTGAGTTAGAATGTATTTTTAAAGTTACATAATGAAGATTTCAGAAATGAGATTAAAAGCATTCCTTGGCGGGATTTTACGAGGAACTCGCAACAATGCTTGAGCGATGTCGAAATTAATGTCATCAGCATAAAACGCGTACACTTCCAGGCTCCCGGCATTAAATGCGTAGCGTGATGCGAAGGGACCTCTTCCTCAGAATGAATCGCAGGAAATTAGTTTTAATCGGCTTTCAGTGTACGCCCAGAAACTGGGTCTTCTTTATAATCTTCAGGAATTCCTTAAATTGGCTGGAAGGCAGTTTTAAGTGAGATCTAAAAATGGGAGTGCTTTGATACTCGGCAGAGGTAGGGTTCGGAAAGCTCATTAAGTTTTCGCTATAAGTACATGGCCTCATAGTTTATAGGCGCGGAGCATAATAAAGGGCGAAATTAGTCTCTTTTTGATCTCACCTTAAAATTCACGAGGGTCTGAGATCTCCTCATCTGCTGTGCTTGAAAGATGTGGTTTGTATTATAATATAGAGATGTTTGAATATTTAACCATCTCAGAACTGCCATTGATTGGATGGGACTTCGTGCCGTGAAAATAAGGAAATCTCTCCCAAGATTAAAGACATCGCTTAAATTCTACTCAACTCATACTCTGCTCCACATTATTCGTTCAAAACTTTACTGAACAGATTATGAGATTAGGGAAGAGATGACTTTGCTGATGCCGGTGGCGTCCTTAACCTTCTGCGACGGATGTAGTAGTACGACAGACACAACATAAACGACAAAAACAAAAACTTCCACTTGTGTGCGCCATCTAGTGCGAGGACGCCCTCTGTTGCGCTGTCCCAATGGCTCGGTGTCGAAGACTCTTCGGGCCGGAGCTGTGGTGCCCATCCGCTCTACATGACCTAGCCATCTTAAGCGTATATAATATACATAATATGAACACTCTTAATTTTAAGTTACAAAGTAAGAGGATTAAAAAACACATTTCGAAAAATATCAGCTGTCAAAAAATGTTGTCTCGTATACTACTACAGCAGTAGAATTGTGAAAATTAGGGCATATAGTCAATAAGCTAGCTCACTAAGCGAAGTTAACACTAGCTCATATGTTCTTTTGTGCTCAGCATCGATCGAAGAAGGCCACAATCCTTGCCAGCCCTATACCAATTCTTTTTGTTTGCTTGACTTGCTTTGGAAATTGAAATTGATCTCTTTTGCCCAGTAAACTAGTTGTTTTTAGAAAGCTATGAAGATCTGACAAATATTCTATCGCGCCTTGGAATAGTGGATATACACTTCGATTCCTACATTAAGTGTCTAGCTTCGATTCAAGACCTGGACCACTTTAAAAATTGACAGCCCACTCCTTTCGACTCACTGAGAATGTTAAAAAACTGTGAAGAAACACCTCAAACATTGCCGATCGGAGTCGGAAGAAAACAAGAGTGCTCCTTTACTCGTTAGAGAACAATAGCATGCAATACAAGACTTCCAAAAGTTAGCCAAGAGGTGGATGCTCCTAAAATGAGAAACCAGCCAGCGTTGTCTTCTTGTACGTTTGCAAGAGCTAACCAGTAGTCAAAGTTATGGTGGGTTGCAGGACCAGTAAGTAAGTATATTAATATACTGAAATACAAGTGACACACTCCGTAGGGCGAAGTAGGAAGGTTTTTTGAGTGCAATTTATTTTCAATAAGCCCCTGCTGCCAATTTGGTCCTCTTTTAATTTGCAGCAGGCCAAACTGGTTTCAAATTCCTGTATACATCAAGTTTCATCATGCTTAACCACAACTCATTACTTCTAGTGATGCTGCCTCCTGATTGTATGGGAAGTCATGAGCACGTCCTGGCTCTGTCGTTGCCACGAATAGCCGTAAAACCGAACAAAGTTTGACCATTTAAGATTTTATTAATGCCGTGACCAGAGCCTCTATGAAGCGAACAGTATTAAGCTCATTATTGTATCGCTGAAAAGCTCAGTCTTTCAAATCAAAATTGTGATAAAATGTCTTGAAAAGGATTATCAGTATCAATAGGTTTGTTCCAGTGGTGTTCCCGTGGCAGCCCGTGACCTTGTGGGTATGTACGTCGACCCCAATGCACTTGAAACTCGACATCTGAGTTCGATCCCTGGTCCGTACGACAAAAATAATTTTCAAGGCCCCACCTGTCTCGAGTCCCTGAAAATGCTCAAAGAGTACTTCTGTCTAGAATAGGCGTCCAAAAATAGTACAAAACAACGAAAATCTACGAAAGTCTGTTCTTGTATAACAAAAATATGAATTGTATGTCAAACAAACGCTCTCTCGAAAGAGTAAAAAATTCCCCCGCCCTGCCCATTTAAACCCAAGAAATTTCTGTTGGTAGTTTGTTGGTCTTCTGTCTGTTCAATTGATGTGTCAAAAACTGCAATTCAGGTTTGGCGATTATTTTAAGGTTTTTGTTATTTTTTTGAATAAGCAGTTCGTAAAAATAAAAAACCAAATAAAGTTCCAAGTAAGTACTGTAACTGTTGACATATGTATGGCATCTCTCACATCACAAAAAACGCAACGAACTCTTAAAAATGACATGAGCTATACGATTGGTTTAAATGCATTCCCGTGCGTTCTTTAGATTATGCCTCTCTCGGAGAGACTCCTTAAAATATGACAGCCTACACAAATTGGTGCAGAAAGCACAAATAGTTTCATTTCTGTTAAATGTCATTGAATTTATCAGTCAGTTTCGATTGTAACTAAACGTTAGTAAAAATAAACATTTTCTAGAGCCTAGGGATCTTATGTCTCCATTATTCATCGAATTAGCTTGCTACTGTAGCAACAATGTACTATCTGATGAACAATGCGTTTTTGAACGAACTCATCATGCTCTTAATATTCACATCCATAAACATATAATATTTTATTGTAATTCCCCATTGTGTCTCAGAGTAGTTAGAGTAGTAGTTAGAAACAGATCGTTTGTCTGCTAATTTTAATTAGCATGTGCTCTCTAAATGATAGTTATAATGATGATACAGTTCGGTCTGGTCATAAGTTGCTTTGTAAAGTCCGGTGAAAAGAATGCTGTTTATTCGCATGCGATCGAGGGTGATATGTACATGAGTTACTACAAAATAAAGCTTGCATTGCAGTCTACCATCAAGGACTCATAATTTGTAGATTTGACTAATTTTTTCAAGAACAAAATTAAATAAATAACTGACGTTATTTTATTTCATATTTCCATTTTCATAACTTTGCAAAATGGGACCTATGATTTAAAATTACCTGAAAGATTTCATTTAAAATGCCTGAGGACATCGTAGTACTGCAGCCAGAATTTGTTCTGGTTAGACTTCGAGCCAGGAAAAGAATGTAGTCGTATCTTCATGGATGACTTCAAAACCGGTGGTGTTTTCAAGGAGGGCCACAACATCAGCCATTAGGTAAATTTGCGTTCGTTTTCCAAGCGAAAATGTAGATGTGGGCGACGTATCTGCATATGTTGTGACAGCCATAATATGCTTCATGCCTTACTCAACCCTTTAACGATTTCCAAGGTACATAGTTCAGGAATGCAAATCATATCTGTAAATCTATCTAGATCCCAGGACACTATGAAATCGCTGGAAATGAGTCGCCGATGAACTTGCCAAACACGAATCAGAGGACACTTTATCAGAACCTGAGCCTACTATCGTCTGTGGTTAGTGCTTCCTCTTATGTTTGTTGGACCTCTCGAGAGCACAATCGTGGATAGCATTACTTTGCACAATGTAGACAGAGCAAGCATTTGCTGCTAAACATCTGTAAGAAATCCGCGGCATTCTTGCTGCCCTTGACAGAAAAAATTGCTGAAGAAATACCGCCATAATAGCAAGCCCCTACACCTTTGCCAAATACTTAAATGTGCTTGGTTTAAGCGAAGATACGCCTGTGAAGAGGACGGCTACACGGCAATACCCTTCCCATTTGTGGTGTTTAGGTTGTGAACGCGAGACCATGTCTCTCAATTGAGTAACCAAACAATTGGACTGACTTGCCCGTTGTGCAATCTTCTCTAGGACCAAAGTGAAGAAGTCACACGACAGCAGGAAAAGTTTGACAGAATCTGGCTTTGTGTAGATAATTGGTCTGTGCCCATTCCAATTACTGCAGATTAGTGCAAAGTTAAGCAAGGATAAACCTCTTTAGTTCTCGGAACAGGTAATGCACACAAAAGCTGAGAATCCAGTGGCCACATTCTGCACATGATCTGGTGAACACTCTCTACAATAACAACGTCACAGGAACAAAAGAACTTTAATGGGTCTTTGGGCCTACTTTGATTTTCAGCCTTTTGACGGCTGAGCCACTAAAACACTTGAAAGAAATTGATAATAATCCACACATAGGAAACCCCAAGAGCCAGCTTCAATGTTTGCTGACTTACAATGTGATTTACTTCTTGAAGGCTGGGATTAAGAACCGACTTAGCGCTGTGATGGCATAACAATGAACCTGTCTATCGTTGAACTGAGCCACAGTCATCTCCCTGTCCGTCGCAGAGGGAGCTACCTAATGACCTATGCAATATTTTTATTCATTCGACTCCACCGTGGGGAATTCGACACCAGGTTCACCTAAAGCAAACAAACTTGATGTGTCCGGTGTGGAGCCGTCAGTGTAGGAGTAGGCCGGTAGAAATGTAAGCCACAATAACGTCTCCCGGATGTCATAGGAAATGATTCAATAATGAAGCTGTGAGACGTCGTATTCCGGTCGCCGTTTGACACCTTCATCTTCTTAAGGATCTACTTTACGTCACAAAACGAATGACGGCAGTTAAAACAGATTCTTATAATGACATGATAGGCCTTTCAGGCCCCATTGTGAGTCACGGGCAAGAGTTCCAACAAAGAACATCACAGACAGTGTGTAAGAGCCTATAAAAGAACGCTTTATGCTTTCAGGCAGTTTTTCACTTTAACCGCGACGGTATTAGCAGCATTATGCCCTGTCTTGGCGGTATTAGCGGTAGGAACAAAGCTGCCCCCTCCAAAGACGACACAAATCAAATTTTGAGCTATTATCTGCCTCCTTACCATTTGCATTCGAATCCTACGTACCGGGGGCATTTCGAAATCTCTCGAAATTGAGGTTAAGAAGCCATTTTAGTTTGGGAATAATAAAATCCCCACGTGTTGTGATTACTAAAAAAAAAAATACAGAAGAACACACCACAGAATACCGTCATAAAGTTTCCATGGATATTCAAATGATTTTAATTAACACTTCACTCGCTGTTCGAAAAAGAACGAACGAGAGGAGCGGGCGAGAAAAAGGTAAGAGGGAGATAGGAGACACACCGATAGGCATCGAAAGAAATAGAAAAACCTCAAGAAAAACTCGTTCACCCATCAAAGCGGTGACTAGGTAGGAATACTAACTCTGCTAGATACACTCTCGAGAAATGCCATTACTCGTTCATTGCTGACTACTGGCTGCGCTGTGCATGGGCAGCACGCAACAACAGCTTGGATCTATTAAAGGCAATAGGGAAAAAATAACAAAGAAATATTGAGAAATAACACAGGCAGGCACTACCATCGCTAAGTGCTTCCGGCGATAGCCCGGATTGAAGACTTCGATTTAAAATAAACTCATTTTGGACTTTCGGACGTGTGCGCCGGGGTTGCGCTTGCATATTAATTATGATGCCGAATTAATTAGACACACAGACTTCCAAGTGGAGCGGTCGTGCCTTCACTACTGAGAGATAGAGAGAGAGCGAGAAAGGGTGAAGTGAATTCGGTGAAAAATCAATAAAATGTTTGTGCCGGCATATTGCTTTGAAAATCGGTCGCACCAACTGAAGTAGGACTCGCACCGAAAATCACAGACATTAAACTTCGTTGCGGAACAATAGCGCACGACAACAGCCCGCCTTGATTGCGTCTGCAGAAGTTTCGAGGCTGACGATGACAACTCGCAGACACAGAACGCTGATGAGACACGTTGTGTGAGCATTTCCAAGGATATTCTCCGCTTCATCAGACTCAGGATGTGCCAGGATGTGCCGCCCACTTTTGTGTAAACGAAATAAAACGACCCACCAAGCCGAGCACTGTGTCTGAAGGGTGCTTCACGCGGCAAGAGGAAGCTACTTTTCTTTTGTGTGAAGAGGAGTTTACTGCAAATTGTTGTTCTTACACGAAGAAACCACTTAACCATGAACTAGTCTGCAGAGATGGGAGTTCGTATGATTTTGCGTGATAACATAACAGCTTGCGGGTGGCGGAGTTTTGCTTTCGTGTTGAGCGATGTCAGGCACAGGGAGCTGATTCTGATTTGGAAGGAAATCCTTTCTTCCAATTGTTACCATTCCTTTGGGGGAGTAACGAGGTTAGAAAATTGTGAATGGTTCTTTTGATTTCTTGAACATCATTAGGTCAGATTTGTAGACGCCCTTATTGCTTATGTAATTTCGCGTAGGAGTCACTGCACACACCCATAACGCCACGTCAACTAGTTTAGTGGAATTTTTAAAGCGCCACACTCGCTGTGGGCAATTGCTTGAAACTCAATGGTGCGTTAGTGCTACCGCACGAGTGTCTTTTGACTTTCAACACAAACGATACGAAATACTGCGTTGTGTTCGTTCTACGTTTGTTGAGACACTAGGGGAATGAGAGCAACGCAATAGGGCGTAACAACGCACACTCAACGAGAGAGTCTGTTCTAATTAAATTCCCTTACAAAATGAGACCTTTTTGTGCATTGACAGACATTTTAGAAATAAGAACAACTGATGAATTTGGTTTGGGTTTTTAACGTGAGCTTTGACTACCTACATTTGTACGAAATGCAAAACGACAGCAGAAACTCAGTACATATTTTTGCATTTACCCAACTACTGTGAATTGTCTGAAAATGGTCGGTAACGCAGTGTCTCAAATGCGACCATATTAAATAACAACAAACTCGTAATGACTTGTGGGACGGCAAAGACGTTTTGCAGTGGTCTGGAGGAGGTTTCGATTTTTCTGCGGTAATCTGGATGTGAAAGCTGTTCCGCATGCCGGAAAGGCCGAACGTTCCCCAAAATGTCGACAAAACAATCAAAATCGTGATGATAGTCTTGTAAACACTCGAATGTCCAGGAGCTAAATATAACGCAGAAATTCGTTTGGGAACATTTGAATATGCGGGGATACAGAGAAGATCGATGTAATTATGCCGCCACGATACTCACCAACCAGAAGCTAGTGACTGAAAACACTGTTCGTCATAGGCCATCTTTGTTTAGTATACGTATGGAAGTACCAACGATTTACAGTGGCAGATCAGTTATTCCACCAGGAAACGCATATTCACAAGAGATATTGAATACAGTGAGTATTCTAAATATATAATAGTTTTTTTGTCACACTAGGCACTCAGTGTAAACCGTGAATACTACAGTGGTGACCTGCGATTCCAACAGCTTTTGCTACCACAGTCTGCAACATAAAAACAAGCTTCAGAGGACTGTTTCAAGTGCCACTGGCTTTCCATTTTCTTCATTTTGGCATGGACTCTGTCAAAAGCGGATGAAGCAGCTCTTGATTGCTTCGAGAGGAAAATTCTTCGGGTGATTTTCGGTCCCGTCTGCATAGATGGTGAGTGGAGGAGGAGATCCACAACGACGAACTATACGAGTTGTTCAGCGACATCGACTTAGCCAGAAGAGTGAAGATCCAACGATTGAGATTGGCTAGGTCATGTAGAGCGAATGGAAACCAATGCTCCGGCCCGAAAAGTCTTCGAATCCACACCCGAGGGACGCCGCAGTAGGGGAAGACCGCGACTCAGGTGGCGCACGCAAGTGGAAAGGGACCTCAACCAACTATGCGTGCGAAACTGGATACAGCTAGCTAAAGATCGAGCTGGCTGGAGACGCTTGTTGGTTGAGGCCTAGGTCCACCCCAGACTGTAGCGCCACCTTAAGTAAGTAAGCAAGTAAGTAAATGACATTTTGATAATCTGTCAAATCTCATTACGCCACTTATGCTTGGCAATTGCTCATTGCTTTAGACATTATTATATACATGTCATTGTACCTACTTAAAATTTTTAAAGTTTGATATAAACCACTGAAGGGTAGTGTAAATATGAATATTTTGAAATGTTGTTAACACCGATCAAATCAAGTCTTATTATATACCTATTTCTACCATAGCGGGTCAAATGACCCGACTTTATGTTTCATGCTTCAATGTATGAAATATGGATGTTAGGAAGGAAATAAAAATATAAATTAAATGTATTATAATTAAACAAAATAGTATGAAATATATACGTGTTTCCATTGTACATTTTCCGCAAACATGTTTTTTACATTTAGAGCAAATTTTGTTGGTTTTTATTTTCTTTACAGTATCCTTCTCATACGTTTATAAGCATCTGTAGTAGACTTAAGCAACGATCCTTTCGTAGTTGTTTCTTGTTTTAGTTGTTCACGGGCTTCTCGAAAATCGGCGCCAAGTTCTTCTGCTAGCTTGAGTAAAAAATCTTGTCTCGAGATATTTTCTCCTGTCGTTTGCTTGTACAAATTCTAGCCTACTACAAAATCTAGTCTATAAATGCATCTAATTTTTTTTTTAGATAAACTCCTATCGGAACCTAACACTCACTCTCAATACTAACTTTACCTTTCATAATATGGCGTTTTACATATAATGTTGGGCCTACTTCTTGCCTGAAAATGTTATGAAGTGGTGTGCCACTGTCATTTGTTGCCAAACAGATCCATCATTCGCAACATTTTGTTCATTTATTTCTACATTACTTTCTTCCGAACTAAAGAGTAATCTTTCGGCCACTACATACATTCACAATATTTTCCTCTTCATCGTCAGTATCTTCATTTTCAGAAAATTCATCTTCACTAATTTCTGAAAACTCTTCTCCAATATTATTTATATCTTCTAAGAACTTGTACTGTCTTGTTTGCTTCGACATTTTTCTGGGTAAAAAATGATCTGTATTACTATAGCTATCAAAATAAAATATAAGCTAGGTCCTAGCTGTACCTATGTACATATGTATATACTAACGTCAAAGTGTGACAGCATATCTTTCGGAATCAATTTAAAGCTTCATTGTGACAGTTCATAAATTGTGACAGATTTGCCTCTGTAATGGCAGACACAAGAATAATACGTAGAAAATTTGTCTACACACCAGTGGACGAAACACGAAGACAGCAGAAAGGAGACGACGGACGGACGAAATGGATTTACGGGGTCGATTGAAAAAGCCATTATTGGCCCATAGCCCGTGTGGATTAGGGATGATTGATGGTAACCTCTTTCGGAGGTCAGGAACCCTTGAAATGAAACTCGTAGTCTGGTGTATTGATTGAACGTGTGAAGGAGAACAAAAATCCCTTCATTTGTGAAGTTCATTCTGGACTCTAAATTGCTGTTCAAATTTTTTAGATGAATAGAAAAGGATTGCAAATTGAGATTCGATTTTGCCCATCGAACATGGTGGATACCCTTTCGAGGTGGTTTAACCATTATAGAGGGCTAGTGTCGTGGAAAGATAGATTATTAATTGAAATTTGAAAAGCTGTCTCAACCGTGATTCACATAGTCTCGACCTTTCCCTTTGAAATGTAATACCCACGCTATGTGGACAGAACTTACGCAAACACTTCCCTCACTAAACACTGCCCATCACTGTGTTGCAATGATGCATAGATTAACTGTTATGGATTTCCGTGTCTCTGGCTCTAAAAGATGATGACAAGACTATAAAGTTGTCTGGGAAAGGCAATAAAAATGCTCTTTCTTTGTCTGAACGGATTGAAGCGCATTTTCTTTGTTTTTATTGTTTAATTGCAACAGCACAAATCAACGAACGAATATTTCGCCGGAATGCAGATCAGATCGAGTGTTCGAGTGAAAATCCATTACCACACCTAGATACAAACACGCTATTAGTGTGACCGTGCAAATTGGAGGTTTTATTGCCGATGGCATTTGCGAAGCGTTAACAGACACGAGGTACCAGTCAATTGGAAACAGATTAAGTGCAGCAGGTTCCAAACATGGAAGCCAAATTTGGAGAAACAGTTTATGCAACGACTTATTTGCGTACACATAACAAATATTTTCACCATGATGGCGCATAGGAGAAAAACAGGTCCAATTACTTGTTTCAATTCCGTTCCAGAAAAGGCACAATTGATGAACACAACCCAAGAATAAATGTGAAGTCAAAGTGATGCAAAGAAACAAATGATTTGTAATTGGGATCGAGTTTGGTTTTTTTAAGTGGAAATTTACACATCTCTGATTGGAGTCACCTTAATTTGCCCAGGGTCCAAGTTGCGCCATTTTAAAACAAAAACTGCAGTGGTTCTTAAATTCATCATTAGAAATCTGGTTTGTGGGGTGGGGTCCCCACTTTGTTTTCTGTTTTGGAATCCACATTTCGAATTTGCGTGGACGATTATGGTGTATTTTGTGACATGAACATTTATAAAGATCGGGAATGGTTCAATACTTGGTTTCGTATCGGCAAATCCCTGTTAAAGCATCACACAGCGGGATCATTCCTAGATGGCTGACAATGTGCATCGTTTTGTTGCACCTTCCATTTCAATGGTTATGAGGCGGTTTACTTTTTTAGTGTTGTACCGGCACGAGTAACGCTGAACGTAGAGGCCTACCAAAGGAGGTCGTCACTAGGGAAATTGTCGATAAAATCCATGAAATGATATTGATCGATGATCGGAGAATTACCAGGTATACCAGTATGAAGTAAGCGTCAAGATACAAATGTCTCGATAGGGAACATTTGTTGTGAACGAGCCCTTATTTTTTTGTTTGTTTGTTTGCTATGACATCTGTGAATAATATTTAGTATACATCAAGTCATTGAACAGACAAAATCATATTAATATAAAAATGTCGAATTCTGGACATTCATGTCGATTATCGACTGCGGAGGGTGTAACTTACATCCGCAATCGAAGTTCAACCCTATTATGGAATCCCTCGGATGAACTACATTATCGGTACGCAAAACTTCCCTATCAACCCCTTCTGTAATCAGCTGTTTGCTGTCAATTTTGATCTTTTTGATTCAATTGTTCCGAAGAATAGTTATCGGCATGATTAATTTTTTATTTTCATTTGAAGAAAAGTGCTGCAGAGTCGCATCGAATGCTTGTCGAGGCATATGGGTTGAAATGAAGAAAGTGGAAGACCACCAAAAAAGTTTGAAGACGCCGAATTGCAAACGATATTGGATGGAGATGACACTTTGAGTCAAAATCAAATGGCAGCAATATTTAATGTTGCACAACAAACAATTTCGGACCGTTTATGGTAAAAGCTATGGGAAAGATCCAAAAGTGTGGAAAATGGGTGCCACATGAATTGAATGAAAGAAATGGAGAACCGAAAAAACACTTGTGAAATTTTGCTTCAAAGACACGTAAGAAAATCGGTTTTGCATCGGATTGTTACTGGCGATGAAAAATAGATTTATTTTAAGAATCCTAAACGGAACAAATCTTGGGTTAATCCGGGACAACCATCAACATCGACTGCAAAACCATAGATTCGGCAAGAAGACAATGATGTGTGTATGGTGGGACCAGAAAGGTATGGTGTACCACGAACTCCTAAAACCTGGTGCAACCGTTAATACTGATCGCTACCGACAAATGATCAATTTGAACCATGCATTGATCGAGAAACGACCAGAATTGGCCAGAGGACACGGCAAGGTAATTTTGCTCCATGACAATGCACCTGCACACAAAGCTAAACCGGTTCAGGATACAATCAAAACACTTGGCTGGGAGCAGCTACCCCACCCGCCGTATGCACCAGACTTGGCTCCTTCCGACTACCATTTGTTTTCATCGATGGGCCACGCATTGGCTGAGCAGCACTTCGATTCCTACGAAGAAGTCAAAATTTGGGTGTCTGATTGGTTTGCTTTAAAAGACGAACAATTTTACTGGCTTGGTATTCACAAATTGCCAGAAAGGTGGTCAAAATGCGTAGAAAAGTTCTGCGTTCAATCTTTGGTCCTGTTTGCGTTGAAGGTTCCTGGAGAAGAAGATTCAACCACGAATTGTACGGGCTGTACAGCGACATGAGTCTAGTCATGCGTCTACGGATTCAACGCCTAAGATGGCTAGGCCATGTTGAGCGCATGGACAACATTGCTCCAGCCCGAAGAGTCTTCGACTCCGATCCAGTGGGACAACGCAATAGAGGACGACCACGAACCCGATGGAGCACTCAAGTGGAGAAGGACCTCAACCAACTTGGAGTGCGAAATTGGAGGCAGCTGGCTAAGGACCGTGCCAGCTGGAGAGGATTGTTGACCAAGGCCCAGGTTCACCCCGGACTGTAGCGCCACACGAAGAAAAAGAAGATGTCAACATTTCGGAAAAACAAAATGGAATTCCTATTTCCCACTGGTGCTTCAGCATTTCGAATGACAGCTAGTGTCAGAATTGGATACTTTTTTCTGATTAGAAATGAGAAGTGGTTGTACCTCTTTAGCTTGTTATACTAATTTAAGTGGCAATTGAGACAATAAACTTATATACGTATGTTGCAATTATCACTTGAAATTAATGATTGTTTTCATGACAGCGGATTAAAAAGCCATTTAATGAGGTGCTGAATTGGGAAAGAGGTTCGTTCGATTTGACAAACTTGCAAATGCAGCCACGAAATTTAACATTTCGCTGCAATTCAACATTTCGAAATGCTGGAAAATATACGGCGAAATGCTGAACACTTGGGAGGAAATATTGAAAGAAACCTAAATATTTGATTAAGGTGCGATGTAAACGTGGTATAAGACGTTTCTTTGTCTCCTGAAAGCAGTCCATTGCAAAAAGGAACGAAGTTGGCCCTGCTTGTGCCAATTTTTCGACTAAATAATTCATGTGGAATGCGATTAAACGATTAGTTTTGAGCCCTCAGACTTACTGCCTCAGTGTCGACGCGGACTAGTAGACTTTCAAGTATGAACCACCAAACAACTATCCCGTTGACACTTCTTAGTAAAAAAATTAGCCTAACCAAAAAAGAGGACATGTCAAATCCTACACGTCAGTACTACACGTCACGTACAATGACATCCGTGATCGTGTAATTCGTGACTCCATTATCATTTGTCGCAGGAATAGATTCTTTGTTTATTTATCACTTTTTCATGCGCACAAGAATCACTTTAGAGACAAATAAAGACAACACAACCCTCCACACAGTGTGCGTCTGTTCACGAAAGTTCACGTTTGTAGAGAATCCCCTCACAATACACAAACCGTAATAAAATTCTCAAAGACAAAGGCCACAAGAAAAAACACAGTGTGCTTTCAAATTTCTAACCAAATTGATGTTTCGCAACCCACATAGCATTCATAAACTAAATTACCGAATTGGGGCTGCCTAATTGGTCAACACACCACAGAATCAGAAATATGTTGCGACGTCTTCACAAAAGATGTCTCATTCGGCGGGGCAACGGTCGATTAGACCTCGAAATCGGGAACCGTTTGCTTGCGATATCAATTGTGGTCGTTATCTTTTTGTGTGGCTCGTGGATGAAATTAATCTTTATCGAGCAGGGGATTGGAACACATCTTCGTAATCAGTTGACAAATTAAAAAACCGAGTCAATCGGTATCATATCAGAACCTTCCAGTTTATCCACTCCCTGGAGGCACGAAGAGTTGTTCAAATTCGAGCGCACATCGTTACACAAGACAACACCAGGAATACGCCACTTTTCCGCATGAATGTGGTACACACTTGAAGACGATAACCACCAAGGCTGCACTGCACGAGTGATTATCTT
This sequence comes from Eristalis arbustorum, assembly GCA_916610145.1. Taxonomy (NCBI): domain Eukaryota; kingdom Metazoa; phylum Arthropoda; class Insecta; order Diptera; family Syrphidae; genus Eristalis; species Eristalis arbustorum. Next base: position 19,852,585 of record OU744320.1, on the reverse strand, counting down.
CTCGGCAAAAGAAGCATCTGCGGAATCACACCAGCACACCAGCGCAACTAAAGTGATCTCACTTCACCTCGAAGTGCTTTATCGGGCTCATTATTACGTGTAGTGTATCTGGAGGAGTTCAATCTGTCAACAACCACGACACTCGACATTTCTTTTTTTGCATTCAAAAAAACGCCTCAACGCAAGTGCTCGAATCAATCTACGTCAGCAGAAAAAGAGAACGAAGGCAAAAACAAGAGGGAAACAAATTAGAATAAATTCTAAAATCATCCCCACCGCCTGTCGCGCACCGCACCCACTTGGAAAATTTTTGCTGGCAACGGCAATGACTCAATGTCACCGCCATGTATCTCTCCTCAACAGATGCTGTGCTGCACCCATTATCGACATCGTCACGACTGTTACGTGGTCTGTGCGTAAACGGAGGAGCATAAATTATATACCAGGGGAGTACGTGGATGGATACATATGAGCTGAGCACATACCATACATAAGTAAGTCAGCCACAAAGAGGAGAACAGAAACGAAAAAGAGAAGAGAAGAAAAAAAACAGCAACAACAACAACTCACCTCCTCAACCTGTTTATTGTCATCCATGTTACTGTGACTGGTACTGAGCCCATTAAGGCTATCGCGAAGGCCAACCGTAGTTAACGTTTCCACCACCGACGACGTTGTCGACGATTCCTCAATGGAGGAGGACGCAGCCATCGTTGTGGTCGCAGCTGTTTGCTGCTGCTGCTGCGAACTGGTAGTGGTTGCTGCCTCAAACAGGATGGTCGGATCACCGCCAGTCTTTTTGAAATCCTCAACATCGGACAGCAGACGTTCCAGATACTCCACATACAATGTCTCCTGTTCAAGTTCCTTACTCAGTTCGTGTATTTTCTGTCTATGTCGCTCGAGACTGGCACGAACATCCTGCTCCCAGGCATCGGACAGGGAGCTCTGGGGAAAGCGCTGCATCCACAGACGTTGGAAGTCACTAAAGACACTCATTTTCTTTTCTTTCTTCACTTGACTATTTTTAGGCAAAAACAAAATGCCCAGCACTGAAACCGAACTCGGATTCTGCTCTCGCTTGTGCTCAGCGCTGCGTGCTTGAATATTTTCGGAATCAATTTGGCCCGTACCCCTCTGCGGAATGGAGTCGGATTTAGATTTGAACTTTGCTTTAAATTGATCACTATGCCAACACGGAATAATATTTATTTTCCTCTTTTTCACACTCCCTTTTTCTTTTGTGATTATTTTCCACGATTTCGCGATATTTGCCCGAGCTTTGCTCTTCTTATTTCTTTTGAATTATTATTGAATTATTTTTTTGGAGGCTGTAGGGGCCACAGCCTACTTGCATCTCACATTGCGTCGTGGATGTTGTGACTTTCAACACACATTTCTCTCTCGATTTTGCACGGAATTGATGATGCACTTTATTGATTTTGTGGCCCACGAAACTGGGATGGATTTTATGAATTTTCTTTTGTGTTGTTAGACACTTCTTTTTTTTTCTTTCTTTCTTTGATTGTGAGCAATTTTGGGGGAGAGAGGATTGATATAACAAAAAGACAACACACACCCGTCGACGTCGTAGTCGTTTTCGTTGTCGCCGCCTTCGATTTACACGTCGGTTACTGTTGGTGACATTCGTGGATGCAATCGACCAGTGGACACGGAGAAATCAGAGATAATGTAATGAAAGAGATGTTCATCTTTCCATTGGAAAACCCCTAGTCCACCACAAATCCACCTCAGATTTTAAGCGTTTCCGCTCTCAAGTCACTAATACACCTCGGATTCTAAGCGTTTCCGCTCTCAAGTCACTAATACTACTCTATATACAGAGCACCGCCATCTTGCTTTTATTATCTGCCCTCAATAGTGTCAAAAATTTGCGAGATTGCCCATGATAATGTCAGAAATGGCCCCGATTTTAAAGTATTCCAGGACACTGTTCGCTAAGCTCATACTTTTTAAAAGGAATTATTGTAGCTGTTTATTAATTATTCATTATAAAAAGTCGTCAATAAATGCCAATCATTCTAACAAACTAATTGTTATAAATATATTGACGAACATTACGGTCAGGAAAAATGTGAAAACATTTACAAAAATACTACAATTTATTTTCATATAGTAGTAGTAGGTATTGTGGATTAAGGTAAGACTAAAAGTTATGTATGTACGAAATTTTAATAATTTATATCAAAAGAGCGCTACAGTCGAACCCGCTTCATTGAAACTTGTTTAATTGAAAAACCCGCCTATATGAAACAATTATTCTATCCCCGTGAACATTTTAGCAGATTTCATACAAACAGGTCCGTTTTATTGAAACCCGCCGAAATGAAAAACTCGGATATTTGAAAAAGAAAATCTGTAAAATATATTACTTTTCACAGAAAAGACACCGCTTAAATGAAAATGTTTCGCAAGAAAAATCAGATGCACAGGCTTTCAATGCATCTATTGAACTTGTAATTTTTCTGAAGCTCTGCGTTAAAGTTCACCTCTTAAAGTGACAAATATCAATTCTGACAGCACATTGCCTCATTGTCTTGACTATCCAACGATTTTTATCTGCTATGTACTGCTCGTTAAAACATTCGTCTGTAATCTTACTTATTTCAAGAAACCATTTATACGCAGTTTACTTCAAGCGCACCAACGCAAGCAAGGATATGGATACAAAGAGATTTCATTCTCAAATTTTTGAATCCACTAAACAATTCGTCTAAATAAAATCTTTTTTCAATTACCCGAGATCCGCTTAAATACAAAACCCGGTTAATTGAAATTAACATTCTGTTTTTTTGTCATTTCACTTAAGCGGGTTCGACTGTATCAGGGGAGAGTAAAAAATGTCCCTACCTTGTCCATTTTAACCCAAGAAATGTCTATGGGTAGTTTTGGTTTTTTTTGGTGGATTTCTGTCAAATCATTTGATTTGTCAATCTCGAATATAGTATTGGCGGCTATTCAACAATTTTGAATTAGTTTGAGTTTATTTGAACAAGTAGTTCAGAAGAATAGAAACCGAATTAAATGCCAAAAAACCCTGTTTTTTAATGTACATGTTTTACTGTAACTTTTGATATATATCGTCTCTCACATCATACAGAAACCAACAAGCATAAGTTACACATTTTCGTTCATTCTGAGAGGTTTTTATCTCCACTCCTTAAAAAATGACAGTCTTCAAAATTTGGTGCAGAAACTACGGGAACAGACCTATTTTGTTTATCCTGAATTTGTTAGTTTTCAAATTTAACGTCTTTTTTAATGGAATATTCCAGCCTCATAATAAGAACATAATTCAATGCATTTTGCGAACATACACTTGTCTCTTAGTTTCCGTTTTTGTTTTTAGGTGAATATTTGGCGTTCAAATTAGTGGCAAAGACGGAAATTCCGGATAATTCACTTCATCAACTGCTCTCATAAACTAATACGCATTTACATAAACACATACACATTCACATTCAGCTGGTCGCGAGCTTTACACGTATTCACAGACTCTGTCTGTGAAACGGATGTGAAGCAGGAGGAAAACAGCTGTGAAATGTTATAAAAAACGCTGTCAGATGAATCTGAGGGGCAAGAAACGTAGAAGTGGCATATCTCCTCCTTCCATTATCTCTGGGAGAAATCATTTGAACTGAAGTTGGATAAAATTCATCACAATGGATGGAAATTGAAATGTCTACACAGTCTCCACGGCACTGTGAATGCATTCGGCTGACGGCTAACAGCTGATGTTGACGACGACATTTTGGTTTTTTATGCTTACAGTAAAGGCGGTAGAAATGGAACACACTGTTTGCTGGGTTGGCGTATTAAAGTGTGTCTAAAGAAGTTTTGGATTTGTTTAAGGAAGTGGGGATACTACAATCAGACAAAAAAAAAATAATATTTAAAGCTCGATATCTCCTAAATTCAGCGATTAATCAATTTTTTTATTCTTCATATTTTAAGCTTGCTTCGTTCAGATCTACAAAATGGCGTTTTAAAATCTGGCCGCCCAGGAATAGTAGTGTACCCATTCGCAGGCATACATGGATTCAGTCGCTGATAGTACAGGATAGTACAGCAGTCTGTCGGTACAGTACCTGCTGCGAAAAATGGACAGAAGTTGTACTTAGTTTAAATCTAGCCCAAATGCGGACTGTTTAAGTAAAAATGTAACTCAACTAGGTAAGGCGTAACGAAAAGGATATTAATCTGAGCTGATAGACGTATTGAAAGAGTGTTAAGATTGTTCTATCTGGAAAACTTCATATCAGCTGGTTAGTGGTCGTACAAATTATTCCGTCAATGCAGCATGTTTGGGAAGGTTTCTACGGGTTTCCAAGGCGCCAAGGTTTGAAAAGGCTGTTTTAGTGATATCGACGAAATAAGTATGTATACGAAACCCTAAATGTGCCCATATTTGTTCCTGCTTTCATCCTTATTCTGATGCCAAGATTTGCAGCAACTAGCAATGAAGTGTTTCACGAGATGTGGTCCCACAATGAACTGGAAGCCGTTGATCAACAGCAAATCCTCTTAAGTCCAGATTTGATTATCTGGCCTGTCACCTAGGGGTCGCGTTTAAAACAGTCCAATTCCATGGAGAGACCTTGTTAGCTCTACTGGCTATTCATCCCCTTAAAACGTCGAATTATGATGCACCCAACTAAGTCGAATGCCTAATAGCCAAATCGTACCACAGCGTGCTGTCGTCCTGACAAGACAAATGCACTCGATGACGGGATGGCTTAGCAAATATATTAAAACTCAAGTCTTGGCTTGTGCGGTTGTTGGTTGAGGCCCAGGTGCACCCCGTACTGTAGCGCCACCTTAAGTAAGTCTGTAGGAGGTGGTAGAGGTTAAGTGTTCCAAGTTTTTCGCGGTGGCTACCCTTCTGATCAGACATCAGGTAGGTATATAATTGATTTCCAGTATATTTACATTATTCAGCACATTAACTAAAGTACCATGTGAGTATAGGATCCGTCTAGAGCCTTTAAACAAAAGCTGCCAAGTCTCATAGGCTCCTCCACACGTAAACAACGTACTAAGTTCCCACACAGCCTCACAAATCACATTGTGGCCCATCCGCATTAAAAACGTTCACAAGCAACGAACAGTAGCCGCCAACCAGTTTCCAAGTAGATAGTTCAATCAAGTGATGAACACTTGACAGGTTGGATCCTCTGCACGTGTTCACAAACGATAAACAAAAAGTACGGCAAATGCCCTTAGTTTGTGCATGTTGGAGTGAACTCTTGGCTACGGCTCTGCGTTCCTATTTCCACATTTCCAACCGAATAGCCCAACTCACACATTGCAACAGATTTCCCCCATAACCTACAAACTCCAATCAACTTCCCCCACCACAACCGTATTCATCACATAAAAGCACGTTTCGTCTGTTTTTCTTTTTGTAAAAAATGTGTACTTCCAATAACAAAACATTTCACTTTGTAGATTTGTTTACAAACTATTTTATTATCTCAGGCATATCAGAACACTTAGAAGTCGCGTTCGCTTATCCTTGCTTCTGCGCGAGTTCCCTCGCCTTGGCGCGCTCCAACTTGGCGATGCGGGCCAAACTCTTTGAGCCCAAGATACCGCCTCCCCAGTGTTTCCTGATTTCGTCTTGGCGGTCGTTGTAGTTGGTCTTGACGGCCTCCAGGATCTTGCCCAGGTTGGCCTTGTCATTGGCCTCGACGCCGGTCAGGGCGAGTGTGGTGCAGGTCTTGCGACGGACCAAGAGTCCCAAGCGGGCCTTGCCCTTGACGATGCAGTATGGGACACCCATCTTGCGGCACAAAGCTGGAAGGAACAGCACCAACTGGAAAGAAAAAAACACAAACATCAGTCCTGTTGAAAATGGACGCGGAGCGCAGTGACGGGTGGACAAACGTCTATTCAGATTGTCAAGTTGCCACATATTGGTTTGGAATTGAATCCACCTTCAGTTGAAGAAATTCATTGTTAACATCATTGTGTACACATGAAGGGGGACGGAGTCGAACTTCACGGCGTAACTCACCTCCAAAGGATCAACATCATGAGCGATGACGACCAATTGAGCTTTCTTCTGCTCGACCAACTTGGTGACAGTGTTGGTGCCGGACCTCACAAAGGTTGGCTTCTTCTTGGGCTGGACCTCCTTGCCCTTAACCTTGGCTTCGGCGAGCTTCTTCAAGCGCTGCTTCTTGGCCAAAGCGGATTCGGGCCTGTATTTCTCCAACATCTTGAACATCTTGACGGCGGTGGTCTTGTCCAAGGTCTGGGTGAACTGGTGAATTGGTGGAGGTACCTTCAGACGCTTCTGGAGGACAGCCTTTTGACGCTGCACACGAATGTACTTGGGCCATCTGACGAAACGCGACAAGTCACGCTTGGGCTGTACGTTTTGACCTAAAACAAGAAAGTACACACATGAGTGAACCGAGTCTGGCAGAGATTCCTCTCAGCGGGCGGCGGACTTACCGATGCCAAAGTTCTTTGGCCGCTTCTCGAAGAGCTGGTTCACAGTCTTCTTGACGACTGGCTTCTTAACAGCGAGTGGAGCTGGGGCCACTTTCTTGGTCACTGGCTTCTTCTTCGGTCTTGGCTAGAAAACAAACAAATTGAGGCACTTTAAAATCTTCGTTCACTTCACAGGGTCAGGTTCAAAAATTAATTTTTTTTTTGTTTGAACAGCGATGGTAAACACTTGCAGTTTTCTCACGGAATTATTGCATTTAATGTGGAAATCACTTTTCACTTGTGTAATTATTGTATTTACCTTCTTAACAACCATGTTGAATAGTTATTTTAAACAACGATGTTTAAGTAAAATGCAGATTATCGGCGGCTCTGTAAAAAGAGCAGCTAGTTGGTCTGCCTGTCAAAAAGGGAAAGGAAAGGAGTTGAGCAGACGGAAATGGCGTTCTTGTTATTTTTTCCAAGTGTCAATTTGAGGTTTCTTATTTTGTGAGCGACATCTGGTGGTGGTTGGGATCGTAAGCTAAAGGTGGGTGAGCAGTGTTTTCAGACTTTTATGTATTTTTTTGGGGGAGAATTTATGGTTTTCAAACGCAAATTAAATGTTCTCTTATTGGAGAGTAGGATTTGGAGTTTGTTGTCTCACTGATTTAGTTTAGATTAGGAGAGCTACCAACTGGATAGCAACGGTTGCATTAGATTTGTTTTACATCGGCCCGAAGGAATTGAAAATTCATTTGGCGTTGGCTGAAGTGGAAACAAGTGTAATCCAGCTTCGAGGCATTTTAATTTTCTTCGTCAAAATAAGCAAGAAACAGGAAAAAATTGAGGCAGTTGGAGACAAGGGACTCCGTTTGACTTTACTACTTAAATGAGCACTCTCCTGCTGTCACATGTTCACATTCAACAATTTGTCGATACAATTTGCTTGAAAACCGAGATTGAATGATTGTCAATGTGGGCACTCGTTGCTACAAATCGGGGGACTTGTGGTAAGGTAGAAGAAACATTTTGACTTTTCGACTTGCTTGTTTTACTTCTAAAGTATGAGCGAACATTTCTGACACATATTTGGTGAATATTACTTCATTGCCAATGAACTGGAGGTTACGCAAACTTATTAAAAATCAACTCAACTGACATAATAAGGAATATTCAACTAGCTATAAATTAAAAAAAGATGTCGCATGTACAATTTGGACGAAATGGACACATGGACTATATCGACTCACATTCCAATTGACACACAGCTCGAATTAAACAAACTGGAAAAAAACAAACATTCTCATTCACTGAACGCACTCAACAACATATCTCCCACTGGCTGCACAATCCCCGTGTAACAACCACCACTTGATGCTGTGGAGGCGACCGTTTGAATTTGACGTTTCACTGCCGGGTACTACGTTAAATTTTGCAAATCTGCCTTGATAAAGTTTCGCACAAATTTAGGCTGACTGTTTTTTATATTATAAAGTAGAAGGAAAATGTTTACATTTGAAATAGCCTCAAAGAAGTCCCATTTCAATATAAAGTATGGCTACGCAGACAGTCCGTTCGGGATGTGCTTTGTCGGCTTTGCAAACGATGCCATTTGTCATTTACATTTCGTGAATAGCACCAACAGCAAATCCGATGTCCAGGCGTTGCAGAAACGTTTTCCCGAATCGACAATTGAGGAAGACACAGCAAATGAATCTGCCGCGGTAGTGGGGAATATCTTCACCCCGCCCGTGGCGAATGAGTGCAAGAATTTCCGCCTCATCCTGCAGGGTACGGATTTTCAAACACAAGTTTGGAAGAAACTTTGTGATATACCCGCCGGTTCAACCTGGAGCTATGAGGATGTAGCAATTGCCTTGGACAAACCTACTGCTATTAGACCAGTTGCGAATGCGATCGCTGGCAATGAGATTGCCTATTTGATTCCATGTCACCGGGTCCTCTCGAAGTCGGGCAAGAGCAAGTATCGCTGGGGAGCCGATCGAAAGATGAGCATTTTACGGGGGGAAGGTGTTGTGTTGAATTAAGTTGTACAGAAGTATTTTTGTTTGTTTTGTTAAGATTATTAAAATGTATTTGTCATAAAAAAAATTTGTTTTCATTTACCGATCAAAAGTGTGTGCAGCGCCATCTGCTGCAGGGTAGATTCGTTCCGTTTCCCCATGGTAATCTTTCCGATGATGACTTCTGCTGCAGATTCCATAATTCGTACCAGATAATCCCAGTTTGTCAGATTTTCACTTAGAAATCCGAGCTTTGATTCGGTCTCCAATCAAAGTGGAACGGAACAGAGATCATTTTGGTGTGACAACACCGTTGGCCACCCACCCTCGCCATTTTAAATTTTTTTCTATTTGGAAATGTCAAAGTGGGAAACTGGCGATCGTCTTCCACCCATCAAACTCGTAATGGCAGTGATTTGTTTGGCAGGAGTGTTCCATTGAATTCATTAAAAAACCCAACAAATAAATCATAAAATCCAATTGAAAAAGTGTCCCTTCACCAGTGCGCAATAAAATAAAATCGAAGTGCAACAATGAAACCACTGAAAAACCTCAGAAACCTGCACAAATCTGTGCTCAATCCACAAGTGTCCAACAACTGACAAGATCTCCACCATTTTTGAAGTTGTTTATTTTTTTCTTGTTTTTTTTTCTGTTGTTTTTCTTTTTTCGACTTTTTGGGTGCGCATACAGTTGATGGTCGTCTGATTGGATTTGATTGAATTTAATTGAAAAATACTTTTATTTGGTTGTGAATTTGCGGTGTACGTGGTGGTCGGTGGTGGCCTCCCTCTGGCTGGAACTCGAGGAGGCTGATCATCTCAGTGGCGACCAATTTGAATGATATACACTTCTGCAGAGCAAGAGAAGGAGTCGACAACGAGAGAGAGAGAGTGAGACAGAGATAGACCGTGTTGAGATGCAATCGGTAGCAAGTACAAGTGCTGGCCATAGCTCTGCTACCCTTAGCAATGGTAATAGTAGCACTTCGCAAGTGAATAGCCATGCAGTTGTGGTGTGGGAGTTTGAGTCTAGAGGTGGCAAATGGCTGCCATACAGTCCGGCTGTGTCACAACACTTGGAGAGGGCGCATGCAAAGAAGCTCACTCGGGTCCTGCTCAGCGATGCTGATCCCAATTTGGAGCAGTTCTATGTGAATGTTAGGACAATGATGCAGAGCTCTGAGGACGTTCAGGTGCCGATGATCGGTGTGCGACGAATGTACTACAAGCCGACGTCGCCAGCGGGCAAGGGTACCAAATGGGAATGGGCGGGAGCGAGTGGTAACGATTGGCATCCATACAACATGCATGTTCAGTGCATTATCGAAGAATCGTGGGCTAAGGTTAGTCGTCCGAGTGCTGATAACTTTCTCCAGCTTTTCTTATCACTGACCGTCTCACTTGCAGGGCGAACAAACACTCGATCTGTGCAACACGAACATCGGACTGCCGTACACAATAAACTTCTGTAATCTCACACAAGTGCGACAGCCGAATGGCCCAGTTCGGAGTATAAGGAGGACACAACAAGCGCCATATCCCCTGGTTAAACTGACGCCACAGCAAGCTCAGCAGTGGAACAGTGAGTATGATACGTGTGCGATTGTAGACGCGGCGGGTGAGATTGTGGGTGACGTCAGGAATAAACTTGTTTCACTTGTTATAATTGATGAATTATCTTTCAGCAGTTTTTAATTGATGACCTTCAATTGGGCTCTGTCAGAGAGTAGCCACATGTCCGCATTGTGTTGTAAAATTGAGCAAGATATGTCCCGTGAATACGTGATTGTCTCTTGTGTTTTGAATTCGAATGTGTGCATTATTTGCTAAAGGCGAAGGCGAAGACGTTTGCGTTTTGCGTTGTAGTCGGATGACTGTGAGGTTACACGCCTCAGTTAAGCTTGTTTGCATTTGAATTTCACTTTCGAACGGGGAGAAACCATGCACTGAGGGAAGTGATTTAATGTTTGCAATCCAAGCAATAAATTGGGAGGTTTAATTCGCTTTAATGACTTCCCGTCTGCATGATGACGTGGACGAATGGTCGGTCGGACCGAGGGAGTCTATTCGCAGATCTGTTTACTCTGGTCACACACGATTCTAGTCGATCGTTTGTAAAGGGAGAAATTAAAGTTTTCGACGCGGAATATCCGGGAACGTACCACGAAGGCCTACACGGCTCTCTATTGCTGCAACAAGGCTATTGGGGCAAATGGGTGCTGCAACGCCACACAGTCCGCTGGCTAATTGTATCGGTTGTCAGACCCGACTACATGTATGGTGTAAAAATTACAACGTGAGGAGTTTACTCGTACGGATATCTTTCTTGAACTTGCTCCTGGTGACTTTCTTCTCTTGTTAAACTGGCATAGCGATAGATTTTAGTGTAGACCACATTCTGGTGGTTCCTAGTATACAATCGGTAAAGCAGATCTGTCAGTTAAAGTGCATTCAATCCACCTGCTCTCACTTTCGTCCAATCAGACCCTCCTTACACATTTCCTAACCAAACTTTTGCTCTTCTCTATTTTTCTCCCATCCAAGGTACCTCGGAGAAAACCAACCCACCTCAGCAACAGCAGAACAATACACTTCCGAAAATCCCACCGAAGCCGTATCCAAAACCCAAGCACCTACAGGCGCCTAGTCTACAGCCAACACAAACCGTGGGTATTCCGCAATCCACAGGTCAACCGATACCCAATCAGAAGCAACGCCCAGTGAAGCACCCCAAGAAGACCAGCAGCGAAGTGTCCACGACAAATCTTCGTCAGATTCTAAACAATTTGAATATATTCAGCACAAAGCACGCATCATCATCGTCATCGTCGAATGCAGGGACATCGAGTTCACAGAACGGACAGCTCTCTAACAACGCGCACTTTTCGCATTCAAACAAACTAACCGCATCGATTCATAGCCATCATAGTCGCAGCTCAGAGGGATCTCATCATTCACGTCTAGGATCACACCGTTCCCGGTCCAGAACTCGGGTCTCCGAAACGGATTCCAGCAGTTTGAAGTCGAATCGTCGGCCCAGTGTGGACACGGTGTCGACGTATTTAAGCCACGAAAGCAAAGAGAGTCTACGTAGTCGGAATTTTGCGATTTCCGTCAATGATCTGCTGGATTGTTCGATTGGCAGTGATGAGGTGTTCACCACTGTGCACGATCGGAACATTCCACCACCACCGCCACCACTCCCGCAGCAGCAGCATCATCTGCACCATCAGCAGCAGCAGTTGCAGCACCAACAGCAACTGACCGGATCGATTGTTGGCGTTGATCCGGCGAGTGACATGATCAGTCGCTTCGTCAAGGTGGTGGAGCCGCCACAGTGGCCCAATGCGCAGCCTTGTCCCATGTGCATGGAGGAACTGGTGCACAACGCACAGAATCCAACAATCTCGCTGAGCCGTTGTCAGCATCTCATTCACTTGCAGTGTCTCAACGAGATGATCATCGAACAGCAAAAGGACGTAACGAAGGTGAGTAGTTTTTTGCAATCGCTCATGCGAGCTGGCGGCTAAAGTGTGGGTCCTTGCAGAATCTCTTCATCGAGTGTCCAGTGTGCGGGATTGTGTACGGTGAGAAGGTCGGCAATCAGCCCGCTGGCACGATGTCATGGAACATCATAGGCAAGAGTCTTCCCGGACACGAGGGGCAGAATACAATTCAGATTGTATACGAGTAAGTGTGACCCGAACTCCGCTTGACTGCATCTAGTTATGGGCCTTCTCTCGTTTAGCATCGCTTCCGGAATTCAAACCGAGGAACATCCCCACCCGGGGCGGGCTTTCTTTGCCGTAGGCTTCCCCCGGATTTGCTATCTACCAGACTGCCCCCTGGGCCGTAAGGTGCTCAGATTCCTGAAGATCGCCTTCGATCGTCGCCTCCTCTTCTCGATTGGACGATCAGTGACGACCGGTCGCGAGGATGTCATCATCTGGAATAGCGTCGATCACAAAACTCAATTCAACATGTTTCCCGATCCGACGTACCTGCAGCGATGCATGCAGCAATTGGTTCACTTAGGGGTCACTGACTGATTTAGAGGTTGTTCAGGTTAAGTATACAACTCGCAGGTGTGCAATTTCGTTTTGAAAATATTTCTTGTTTGGGTCAGCCAAACGTTAAAACAGTAGAAAAAAAAAGAAAACTCATGACACAAGAGGCGCGCGTTCCAACGAGAAGGAGTTGAATCTCTTGCCACGTTTTTTGGTTTCTTCTTTATTTTCCTTAGCATTTTCCTCAATTTTCTTTGATGTTGTAAGAGATCCATGCACTGTATATAAGAAGCTTTAAAAGTGTGTCAGTAACTAAGTGTTCCCTATTAAGTTCTTCCATGAAGTTTAGTTTTAATTTTGTTCTACTTTAAGAAATTAGCAAACAAAAAAAAAAAACCACACACACAAATTTAATTCAAAGCAAAGTGGGGAGGGGCATGTTTGGACGTGTTTTCATCAAACTCGTTCCTAGACCACGTTGCCACCCTTTGGTCTCAACGTCTGATGTAGGACGTGTGTAGTAAGCAATCATGACCGCACCGCCATAGTCGATGTAAGCAATTGCTTCGAAAGCCAGATCGTTACTCAGTGACTATGTATTGCTATTCATGATCTATGCCAGTGAACCACTTATCCAGCCTCTCCCCCAACTCATTGCAATGAATCACGAGTGAATCTTCCATTATATTTCATCAATCCATAGGATATAGGCATAGAGTTTACGAGAACGTTTCTCTTCCCCTTTCAAGAAGGCAAGCTAGAGCAAACAAACGAAAAAAGTTGCTTCTCAATTTCAGAAATCTCACCCATTTTTTTCGTTTTTTTTTTTACATAACCCCCCTTTATCAGTTAAGCTATAAGTTTATTTATTTAAATTTTTCTCGAATGTATGTGCCAAAATGCAATTTGTTAAGTGCACATAAGTATGACAATTGTATCTTCCATTTTAATATACATTATATACATACCTAGCAATACAAGTAATGAATTTGTTGAATTTAAATAGAGTCTGGCAGCACTTGCGCCGGAGAGAGTGCTGTTAACTTGTGATTAGAAAATCAAAAAAAGACACGAAACAAAACAAAACAAAAACAAATGAATATTGTTCGTCGATGCAGTGTGCAGCTAATGAAAAGTATTTTTTATCGATTGTTTTATTTTTTTTTTGTAATTGTTTCTAGAACATGTAAAAGAAGACAACTATTTTATATTTTTTATATATATACAAGTAATAAAGAGCAAGAAAGACAAAATATAATATTTTATGTAGAGAACTGATTAGTTTATTAGACACAAGTAATCTTTTAAATTGTATGCATTTACTACATTTTATATGCCTTCGACAGAATAAATATCGATTTTAATATAAACTGAATGTGGTTTTTTAGTCTTTTTAACTGGCGTTTTCCGGCAAGTACCATTTGTGGTTTTATTAATTACGAGCACATACTTTTGTTCCTCGACCTAACGACTTCATCAAATCTTGGGACAGGAGCGACTGTGTTTCAGCTAACCCATGTATTCCAGACGCATGCACCAGTAGGAGTGGCGCATAATCCTTCTTCGTCTTTTGCAGTTCCTGATTTTGGTTGATTTATTTGCTAAACACAGTTCTGAATAAACTGGACTGACTTTGATCATCTGTCCATCTGTGGTGAAGGCTGGTTTTGATGTGACTACTTTGCTTTGATTAAACTGAAGGGATTGCTTATTCCCTTAAGTGTGCGGGCTAAGACCGAACCTCCTATCAAGTCATCGCGGATTAAGCTTGGTCTTGATGACTGGAAGCAGCATGCCCAGGACCGTCAGCGATGGAAGACAGCAATTGCTCAGGCTCGTATCCTTCATGGTTCGTCGGCCTGATAAGAGTGTCAAGATGGGTGTATTTAACCAGCACTTCCATCCACAGCTTATATGGTGGCACTACAGCTCTTAATAATCGGTCGATGTGCTGAGCGGTCAGAGTGCTTGAATTTTGTCATGTTGTAGGCACATTTCGTTCATCTACCTCGACTATTCCATGAATCGTACCGAGATAAAGGGCAGAATAACCCTTCCCAGCCCTCTTGTTGAGAAGCCAGGCCAGTAGTCCTCCCACCTAACTTTAAAGAAGTCGACACAGGCATTAGAAATTTGAGGAACAATAAAACCGCAGGCTCAGATGATAATGGAACACACACCAGATCTTTTGCAGAATTTTAGTAGTCGACTGGAATATCAGCTCCATATGCCCCATCCAAACTAAAGGCGATCTTACAACAACTACTTACAGCAACTGCAGAGGTATATACCTGGTCAACATCGCCTACAAGGTCCTGTCCAGTGAACGCTGAAGATCAGCAATTTTTAAATTCAAACCGTCCTCCCGAAATGAGCTAGCCTATATCCTGTCGAGCAGAAAACGATCCACCGTTCACCAGCACACTAGCCTCCTGGTTCGAGAAGGAGAGGAAGAACGGATCTTCGTTATAGAGATGAAGTCATCGCGGATGCAAGACAGCTTGGTCTTGATTACTGGAAGCAGCGTGCTCAGGAGCGTCAGTGATGGAAGGCAGAAATTGGTCAGGCTCGGACCGTTCATGGATCGTCGGCGTGATAAGTATGTAAGTAAGAGGGAGTTTGTCTACTTCGGGGGAAACGTAAACTTCACGAATGACATCTTAGTGGAGATCCGAGGTAGAATCGCTCTTGGCAACCGATGCTACTTCGGTTTGTCAAAATAACTTGCCGGGAAACTCTTCACTCAAAATTATACCAACTCCAAATCGTCTCACTTAAATCCAAATCTCTGGGGAAAGTGCTGGAGTTGGGGACTTCATGCAGTTATGTCGTAAGCTGATGAATTTTTCACTATGTTTTAGAAAATGGTACCATTGTTGCTTGTTACATTTTTTTTAGCTTTCCACTCTAATTTAAGCGCTACTCATTTCTTATTTTACCTTGCTGTCTCCCATCACTAATGGGATCACCCTCGAAAGAGGATTCATACATCTACATTTATCTTAACCGGACCGGCAGCATTCAAGTCTTCTTCCAAATCTCTCTTGGAATTGCAACATGTACATATGTAACCCTGCATCTGATGCGATCATTTAATCGAAATTTATGTATGTATATCCTTTGAAAAAAACTAATCACTCTTCCACCGATTATCCCACAAGTCGAACGTGACCAAAACAAATGCACTAAGCTTAACTCATTAAGCCACTTAACTTTAAACAGCAACTCACCTTCCTGCACCGATAGCACTCACTGTCTTATTACGGTTGTAGAGTTCATCAGTACTCATCCTGCCAGCTGGTAGGATCATTCCAATTTTCCTTTGACCGGATCATTACACCAACGTCTCTTTGAAAAGTTTTATAAGAGCTCTTATAGAAGCTTTCTAGAAGCAGATCCTCCAGTTATTTGATGGCACAAGTCCCAATCTCTGCATCCTACCTTGTTTGCCATCAAGCTTCAAGTACTTTATCCTTAGCTCGCAGACATTTAAAATCAATGTGCACTGGTACCAGTTTCCATCCGTTCCCACTTCAAGATTCGAAACGCCTTGCTTTTCCTTTCAAACAGAAAAGTTTCCAGCACTTCCTTCGCTATTCACCGTGTGAATGATCGGCCCATCGTCGCAATCATCTTATAGATTCGAGGATCCCGAAGACTATTCGCCAAGATTCCAAGCGCCTCGCCTTTTATATCCTCAAAAACGATGTCAAAACCTCGCCAAACATCATTGGACATACAATCGTTAATAGCTTACTTAGTAATTGACCACAAATTAAGCAACTGAATCTTCGCTAAGGTCAGAGAAAAACTGCATAGACATGCATTTTACAATAAGACCAAATAAAGCCAAATAAGCAAAACGTATGTGGGTACCAAGTCACGTGGGTATAATAGGGATTGAAAGAGCGGATTTAGCTGCCAACCTTGCACACCGGTCCCCAGTCTTTAAAACGATTATCTACACAAAAGAAGACTATACCAGGATAATCAAGAACAGCTTAAAAATTAACCAACTTCAGTCTTGGGCCAAGTATTCCCATCATTATTCAACAATTAACAACAACAGACTGCACCCTGAATATCCCACTTCAACGCCCAAATCTATGATAACTACCTTTGTGAGATTGCGATTAGGGCACACAGAAGTAACACAGAAACATCTTCTTAAAAAGGAAGAACCGCCCACATGCAGTGGCTGCAGATGTACAATTGACATAAAACACATTCTAGGCATTGGCACATGCCTCTCTGCAACCCAGTATAACCAGCTTCTATCGCTGCAACATCAATCTATCCACCAAATCTTAAACGAACCAACACAGGATAATGTTTTAAAAATATATAACTTCATCCAAAAATGTAAATTAGATATTTAACATTATAATTAGTACTATCGAGCCGAAAGCCTCGCAACTTGTGCTCTTTTCTTTCTGTTAACACAAGAATTATATTATTTGTTAATAATTTGTAATAATAATAAAATAAGACAAGACAGTTTGAAAGTCATTGATGAATATTGAAAATAACAGCGAACCGAGACTTGTGGTCCACCATTGCCTTTATCACCTATAGCACTATCATCCAGCTTAATGAATTCCAAAACGGGCAACAATCCCTCGCTAGACTCATCAAAGACAAGCTTCACTGGGTCCCTTGGCACAGAGGTATTGAAGAGGGCGAGTTTCAGCATGTGTGTTCATAGTTCCCAAAACCCACTGCAATGCCAACTGGACAGCAGCTACAACGGTGATTAACAATCCGACATTCTTTCTCATTTTTATAAATGATCTCCTGTCTGCCACTTCTAATCCAATCCACTCCTTCGCTGATGACAGCACCCTCAGCTTTTCATATTCGTTTCAAAATTCACGACCCTGCCCTTCGGACGTAATATTGGAACGGCAGCGTATGTCAAGCACATTGAATTCTGAACTGGACAGCATAATTAACTGGGGTAAGAACAACAGAGTGGAATTCAATGCTTCCAAAACTCAGTGCTGTCTGCTGTCTCTAAAGCGAACCCCCGATAATCAGCCATTATTCATGAATGGCGCTTGTATCGACGAAACCGGAAAACTTTCCATCCTCGGTATGTACATCAATACAACACTTAGTTGGAACGATCACATATTCGAGGTCGCCAAAAATGCTGCGAAATGTTTAGGTTTCCTTAATCGATGCAAGAAATACTTCACCCCTTCTGATTTGGTTTTAATCTATAAGGCGTATATTCGCCCTAAGCTTGAGTATAACGCTCAAATCTGGTCTGGTGCCCCAGACCACCCTGCAGCTACTAGAGAGAATCCAAAAGCGAGCGATAAAACTTATAGGAGACAACGACATGGACAACATGTGGTGGCCCGTGGCGTTGTGGGTATGTCCGTCGACCCCAACCTCGACGTCGTAGGTTCGAATCCAGCTCTGAGCGACAAAAATAATTTTCACGACCCCGCCTCTTTCGAGTCACTGACAATGCTCAAAGAGTATTTCCTGTCTAGAAAAAGCTTCTCAAACTTGGCCGTTCGGAGTCGGCATAAAACTGTAGGTCCTTTCCACTCGTGAGAGAACAATAGCACGCACAACAGGAGTGGTTGCTGAGAATCTAGGCCCTGGCCCTCTATGGGCTGTAGCGCCACTGATATTATTATTATTAGACAACGACATCGCGGGTTCCTTAGACTCGCTTGAACATCGACGTACCGTGTCTTCTTTGTAAGTCTTTTATCGTTATTTTAACAAACGATGCTCAAGTGAGCTGGCCAATTGCATTCCTCCTCTCCTTGAATTCATCCGCAATACACGTCTCGCCAGGAATGCACATCAGTCTACCCTTAAGCCTACTTTCGGACGCACAGTGAAATTTTGAGACTCGTTTTTAAGCCGCTCCACACGAATACGGAATGCTCTTCCCAGCTCAATATTCCCCATAGATTACAATCCGCAGATGTTTAAGATCAATGTGCACAGGTACCTCCTCTCTCTCTCTCCCTCTATACCTTCGGCCCGTGCTGTGTCTTGACCCCGGACAATTAAGGGTATTAATAACCCCTTGAGCACGCGCAAATTATAAAAAACAAAATAACAAATGGGAACATAAACTTAGCCTAGACCATTGGACCATTGGCGGGGGTCTTAGGCAACATGGGAGTCGATATTTACCAAATCTGGTAGCTGCAGAAGGCAAGGGATACCATACATTGCGTACTCTGCTTATGCCGTGCTTTGCTGCTCGTAGGAACACACACTTAAGGTCTGCTGTTCAGTAGTTTCCGCGTGCTGAATGCTATCAGTGCAAACACCTACTGGTTCCAATATGCCTACATTGGCGACTACTCTGCGCCGTCAGCCACTGTAACCTAACCAATCAAAGCTGACGCCCGCCTGACTGAAGACGAATGAAGGTCTCTTCAACTGATTTCCAACATATCGCAGTCCCTTGCGTCCATGGCGGCTAGACTCTCTTGGCTTCAGGACCAGCCACCTATCGCGTTGGCGTACTCCATCTCCATTTATGGACTTTTCGAAAACCCTCTTGTGGTTCCAAAGCAGATAACCCCGAACGTGATGCGATGATGTCACAATCACATATTCGAAGTAATTATTAAGTCACGCTGTCACCGATAACACCGCAAGCCGAACGTGACCAAATCCAAGTCGCTTGGCATTCTTCGTCACTTCTAAGCCAGCAGTCTGAACAAAGCACTGCTCCGTGCTCGCAGTTTGACCAGGAAACCGATGACCATCACTGCCTGCAGTATGGGATCCCTGCAATCGATTAGTGAGCTCATCACTAAAAATACTCACCCTTGCTGGTGGCTGAACGCGTTTTCCTGGAACCAAACTGCATCTCTAAATCAGAATAAAGTAGTCCAAGGTGTTCTAGTTTCTGATTGACTCACCAGCGCGCGCCACGTTTGGTGGCCGCTGCTCAACCACTTCGGCTGCGCACTCTTTTTGGCATCCTTTCGCGCAAAATAACTTAAAATTCCGTCTGTCTTGCCACTGTCATCGGCGTCGTTTGTCCTTCTTAGTGCTCCCATAATTCATATTGCCTGGCTGCATCTGTAAGAGTCAACAGGCTGCCAATAGCCGTGCGTTGCGTTGGCCAAGACTACTTTGTTGTCATCGAACACATGCTGTGACGGGGCACACGCATGAATGAATTGCGCGCTGCGCCGCGTCGCTCCGTGTCAGTAACGCACGTAGCGTTACCAAATTTGGGAAAACTACATTTCGACGGCAGTGCCATGTATCGGTGCGCAGTCGCGTACACGAAACGGCGAGGAGGTCGGTGCCAAAGGTGGCTTCTTAGTGGCGACGGAAAACGAAAACGATGATTTGTTCGTTTTGTGTTTTTTTTTCTCAGACAGTCAGGTTACAGCCACTCAGGGCAATCAGTTAGCATGTATACGGCGTACATTTGATACAAGGTGATCGGAGATTTCGCTGAGAGTGTGATCGAATCGGTTTACATTCGAGTTTATGGCGTTGTGATGCATTAAGCACGCACGCACTGATGGGCGCTTCTGACGGCTGCTTGGTTTTTTGTGACACCGGCGCGGCTGCGCGGTGGATGGTGCTTGCGAAGCGGATTTTCCTTTCCGGGAAACAGAGAGAAAGTAATTGAAACGAGGCCAAGCTGTGGGAGTTGGACGATCGTCGGATGGAATAAGTACACGCTGGCAGTGCAATATGTCCTTTTTGCGCCTTGATGCCTTATCGTGGGTGGTTTGTGGATTTTAATTTAACACGTTGCAGCTTAATCTTGTCTTAAACTTGGTCACAAGGAGAGATCGTCGTGTGACTAATGCGTGCGATATCGTGTTCGGTGAGGTGATGCAATCAGCGGCCGCGAACTGCACTTAATTTGCGCGGAGAGTGGCAAAACCGGAGGAGAATAAGTGCTTTCGAACAAGATTTGCATACTAATCCACTGGAGAGTGTGCTAGGCAATGGGGGCAACTTCCGCCTACTCAATCAAGAGTAAATCGTTTCAGTTCTTATTGAGCCCTTGGGATGTGCCTTCCTGTTGAGAGGTCATGCCAAGATCCAAGTAGATTGCGATGAAATCACTTGTTGGAAACAGTAGTCATCCTCTCAAGTCTCTTGTAAGTGCTTGTAATGATGGGAATATGTACTCAGGTCCTGTTGGCCTTGATACACATTTCTTCATCTTCTGCTGACGGCACAGTTCAGGGGCTTCGAGATGATCTTAGCCCTCAGCTAATATGTGTCTCAAGTTGCTTCCAGTACCGAGATCAAGCGCATTAATACTCTTGCCAATCGCTGCTTCTTTGAGCTTAAGAGGCATTTGAGTAACAGAGTTATCTGCTGACTCTATACAACAGTGTGATCATCCCTGTCCTGCTCTATACAGATAGAAGCGACATGGACGCTATTGAAAGCGGATGAGGACGCTCTTGCTCATTTTGAGAGAAGAGTTCCGCGTGCAGTCTTCGGTCCTGATTGCATTGATGACATTTGGAGGAGAAGATTCAACCACGAACTGTGCGGCAGTACAGCCACATGCACCTAGAAAAGCGTCTTCGAATCCATCGCATAAGATGGCTTCGTCATGTAGAACGGATATACATTACAGCTTCGGCCCGACGAATCTTCGATTTCGAGCCATTGCGACAATGCAACGGAGGACGTCCTTCATCAAGACTGCTCACACACGTGGAAAAAGACCTCAACCAACTTGGTGTGTGCAACTGGGGACAGCTAGCGAAAGATCGTGCTGGCTGGAAGGGCATGTTGGTTGAGGCCCAGGTCCACCCCGGACTGTAGCGCCAAGCAAAGAAGAAGAAGAAAGTTGCTTCCACTTATTCACGCTGAGCTGAGGTTCCTCTACACTTGTTTGTGGCGTTGGTTTCCTGAAGATCTCTGTTGAGCTGTCCCGCGAGTGTGGAGTAGGCCTGGAGGAGTTGTCTCCATGCGCTCCTCACATATGTACGTCTTGGTAATTCTTACAGCCATTTTATAGAAGCTTAAGAAGCGAAGAAGAAGAGGATGCAATTTCTGGAAAAAACAGTTTGCCGTAAAGTTTAAACTTCGAACTGAAAAGCCTTTTTAGATTCGTATTTGGATCTAAATTTGCTTATAATAATTTAGACACAAGTCGTGGCCTGTGGCGTTGTTAATATGTGCGTCGAAGTCGTAGGCTCTATCCCTGGTCTGTGCGACAAGAAATAATCACGGTCCCACCTCTTTCGAGTCAGAGTGCTCAAAGTCAGTCAAAGCTTCTCAAACTTCGCCGTTCGGAATCGGTATAAAGCTGTAGGTCCCTTCCCGTAGTAAGAGAAAAATAGCACGCACAATTCGAGTGGTTTCTGAGAAGCTAGACCCTAGCCCTCTATTGGCCCCACCCATGTTATATATTATTATTATAATAAATACACCAGTCTGAAGTTGACGCTACAGTTTGAGGATAAGATATTTTGTATGTTTCACAAGCTTTGTAAAGCTGTCCACTAAACAAAGTCTATTCCTCTGCAAACATATTTAAACGTGTTGTTGTTCGGCTAGAACTGCTTCGGAATCTCTGATTATGGCAATTCGCCAAGCGTGACAGTGAAAGAACTGGCCAGAATAAGATCAATTCAACTGATTGATATGAGCATTAATTGATGTTGATTGACAGTCAAGCGGGCATTAAAACAATTTCAGCGATAGATATCAAGTACATGTTGGTTACAGGCTGCCATGAAAAGCTTAAGCTGCTCGGCCCATAACACTCGATTACTCGTTGTACCACGACCCAGGAAGATATCCGACAATAAGACCGCAGATAAACTAACCAGGAACGGTGCCGACACCGAATCATCCCAAACAATCGTACGTAAGAAACCAAATCTTGCAGATGACAAGAAAAAAGCGGTTAACACGAGCACACACGGCAACTCTGGACCAAGTTGGTGCAAATGCGCCAAAAAGATGCTAACGATGTTAGATGGAGCACTAAATGGGCATGATCATGTTAAGTACCATGGCATGAAAATGGAACTAGCTAATATGTGGAGGCTGCGGTGTCGTGTGACTAAACTCAACTAAAAGGAGGAGAAAATAGCGAACGCTCCCATTACTTCTGTCTCCACCCCAGTATCTGCCATTTAAGACATAGAACACTGGGAGAATATTATTTCCAGGACCTCCAGGATTTAACAAATATCCCTCAAGGTTTTTTCTTACTTCAGAATGGCTAAGCAACACATTAACACCAACATAAAGTACATCGAACGAAGTAGGAGCATAAAGAAACAGCCCACCTGGAACTAAACATACCCAATTTAAACTACCCTTGGAAGTACAACGCATTCATGCACTCTGAATTCGTATTAAGTTCCTAACTTTTTGGACGTCGGACGTACCACTTAGGGTACAGATCAATCCGTTAAAAATACTTCGATTTGAACTGCTTTACTGCCACCTTATAGCTGCTCAATATGTGTGTCTCAATACTGCATGTCTCATGCTTCTAGCGTTGGGCTGTCAGTTATGCACAATCCTCTCATGAATGATGTAAAAAATACGGGTGGCGCAACGGCCCGTAGAGGCCCAGGGTCTAGCTTCTCAACAACCACTCATGTTGTGGTCACGAATAGAAGGGACTTACAGTTTTATGCCGACTCCGAACGGCTATGACAGTTTCTTGACAGAAACTCTCTTTGAGTCGCTGACAATGACTCGAAAGTGGTGGGGGCCCTGAACATTATTTTTGTCGCACGGACCAGGAATCGAACCTACGACGTCGAGGTTTGGGTCGACGCGCATACGCACAATGTCATGAATTATGTAGTCGAGTCGATATTTGAATGGCTAAACAGTTTAGGTTATCTTCATCGTCGACGGATAATTCGACCTGTCTGCAACGAGGGATTAAAGACTCATAATTGGACATACACTCGATTGTGAACATCGTCGAAACTACGAAAACAGTCTGAAACGAAAAATTCTGTCAACTTAATAGAACCGATGACATCGAGCGAGTTCACGCTAGGCTTCGAATGGAAACCTGTTGATTCGAGAAAGAATGACCAAACTTCGGCTGCTTTGGCAGCTGGGGAAATGCATTTGTCCAGTACTACATGATGTGCAATGCGGTTGCTTTAAGGAAATTTAACACTTTTAAAGCCTTGCTTTTAAAGTACAAGACATACAATTAACTAGGCTGGAAACCAAATTAAGAAGGTTAAATCGGGAAGGAACCAGTTACATTCGATTCAACAAGGGTGGTACACGGGTGCACGGCAATTGTCAGACCGATATTGAATTAGAGTCTTCTGAGGCCCAATAGCCTGCAAACACATTGATGACGGGAGCAGTTCCATGTTCACCTACAGCTGGTATGAAGACAATTCTCAATCTGCTCCCAATTTACACGCTTGCCAGCAGCAAGGACCATTCTAGAGTTCGCGTTTAAGTAATCACTACCAAATATTCCTTTAGGAAATACCTCACTGTTGCCTGTGTCAAAAAATGCAATGTTTCGTGTTTCTCGTAATCGAGGAATTGGTGAAACGAATCTCCAGAACTCCTACAAGATGTCGAAGTGGGATAGGAGCAGTTCTAAGGTGCACCAAGAAAAGCAGGCAAAAAATTCAAAGTTGCAAATATTTATGTTCAGTTCATTTGTCTGTCATATCTTCAAAGAAATCATGAGCGCATTGTTAAACCCCGCACCATTTCCCAGAAAATGATGCAAGCCTCATGATGTCATCGACTGATTGCGCAATGCGTCAAACAGCGGCTTAAATACTGGCAAAAAATTACTTGGGGTAAACGAGAAGACAGATGCCAAAGAGAATAGACTAGACAACTGGGTTAGCACACTCCTCTAGAATTCTTTCAGTTTACGGAAGCATCTTCCTTTGCAATCGACAAAAACATGAGCTCAGCCCATGCGATAAACACTCAAATGACATCATTCGCCCGAAATATCAGATTTCCTGCACACGACCTTGTCGCTCGAAGGACCACTCCTCTCGAGTCATCTCCTGTTGCCCAGTCGAAAACATTTACGACAACATGACAGACTGTTGCAGCATGACGGACTTTTGCATTCAACCCACATGCAAGCTGTCTCCCAAATCGGGGCGGAGGCCACTGTGTTCCTGGCCATGTCAACCGGCCAGCCAACCAGTGGTTCCCTTTTGGCCCCAGACCGACGGACGATCCACGTAAACCACTACACGAACGCCAATTCGATCGGTACTCACTGATTCGGATACAATGCCTCGCATTATACGATAACAATAATCGCGTATCTACGAGTGATGAATCGGCTTGGTGGCGCTCTGTTGGCGCCTGCTGCTGTGGTGGTGGCTGTGACGCTGGTGGTGGTGCCTGCCAGCCCCGTGGTGGTGGTAAATGGTGTTGCACTTGATACTGCAACGCAACAAATAAAAAAATAAATAAATATATATATTTTATTGCAAATCAAGTGGCAATTGTTGCCTATATGGACCCCAAAGAGCCCCAGCCTCAGTCAGTTCGAGTTATCTGCCTATCGTCGTCGGTTGGTATCCAACAAACATCATCGCTGCCGAATTGAATTGAAAACGAAAATAAATAGCTAGTACCGCAAATTGTCAAGTTGTGAGGAAGAAAATAGCCAAAAGTGATTGAATTGTGCATTGTTTTGTGAATACGTGTGGGAATAGTGAGATTCTTGCATTCCAAGGACTCCGCTTGTGAAGTGCTTTGTGTAATCGTTTGGATTTGTGATTTGAGATACACTTGATCGCGAGTGATTGACGCCATCATTTACTAGTCGTGGTCGCAAGTGGAACACGATCTGGAACCCTAAACCATTCAATCAATCATCGCTCTGCTAACAGTGCTACCTGCGATCCAACACAGAAACCAAACAAATCTCTGCGGTTATCGTTGATCGGCGCTGAGCTGAGGCTTAAGTCGGAGATTGACATAGATTGATTCTAGGTAAGTTCTCATGGCTATCGGTACACACATGGGATTATTTATGATTCTATTCCGGCAACCTTAGATTATTGTGATTACGTCAATCCACATTTAGGTGGCTTGTCAGTGCTTTGTCAGGTCTGGTCGAGATCATATTTGTCAAGCTCAATTGATTGTCGAGTAAAAATGTCGAGGATTTCATCACACACAAGTAGTCCACATCGCGGATAGAATCCCCCCAATTTTCTGCCACCAACTGATGCGTCATTATTTTCTCTCTAAATTAGGAACAGCTTCTATTTTAACCTTCAGTTCAATGCTCATTTTGTTCGACACAAGTGTGTAAGTGCGCAGCGAATAGTGAGCCAAACAAAGAGTGACTTAGTCAGTGCGTTAAATTGAATTTGATCAAGGTCAAGTCAATTGGAAGCGCCACGGCGAAGAACATTGCGTATGAATGTCAAGTTCAAGCTCGCAGCACTCAGAAGTGTCGACATTTATCTGCGAAACTCGTCGAAGGTTGTTGTGGATTTAACCTTTTTAGAGAGGTTAGTCCAAAATGTAGTCGATTTGAACTTTGTTTTGATAGATATTGAGCGGATTTGGATTACTCTCTGTTCTCGACAGCCGTTCAAAAAATCAGTGCTCTTGTTGAAGTTGAATTTGTTCTTCAACGTAGTCTCCTTTCAGCAAGACACACTTTTCTTAATGATATGCTAATTTTTGTTCAGCCCTTCCATGGATCTGCTGGAATAGACTTCTTTAGGTATTTAAATGTTAAGTTGTTGCATCTTTGATGCATTTTATGCTTAAAACTTGGTTGGAGTGGAAGTAGATTACATCACATATCACATCATTTTGCCCACAATGCATGGATCGTGACAAACGTTTATCCAAAAAGTCTACGAATACTAACTACATTCGTGGGAAACCCAGCAAACCGAAAACATGTCTTGTGCTGCCGATGGGCAATTTTTGTGTTTTTGGAGCATGTCAACTGTTTTGGTTATTCCTTCATTCCTGGTGTGTAGTGGCGTTTCCGTTTCCGTTTTTCAAAAAGTGTTTTTAAGTTCCGCTTCAAGAGCCTCAAAAACCAAATTCTGCCTTGTTTGAGTCACAACTCGAATGCGTTTTTAGCCTACTGTGAGGAATCCTGGTGCGGACTATCACTCTATAATAAAGTGCTTTGTATTTAACACATATGTATACCGAACAAAACCTTTGAAATTAATCGGGTCCGTTGGCGGAGTTAGTTTGTGCGTTGCTCTCACCTTTGTTGCAAGTGCTGCTTTCGAATCTTGATTGAGTTTATCTTTTTTAGACGAAAATCCCCTTTTCTGTTTTTGTTACATATTCCTGTCGTACGGCAGGCTTTTCTTCTATCTGCCTACAATTTGTTCATGGCGGATAAATTATGGCCTACAATTTGATCAGTTTTCACCATTGCAAGTGGTGATGTAGGATTTGAATTTACTAGAATCTTAGCTGGCTCATGAAGCTTCACCTGACGTGACCTGATCTATAATTAAAATATCCTCAGCATTCGTCAGCCGCAACGAGGACGTTCTGGTGTCTATCTTAAGATTCTTTTGCGGCTTTATTAAAAACTTGTTGGATGTACTCGTAGGACCCCGCGGTCTTTTTGTAATGAAGCACGTACATGTTTATATGCAGATAGAGCTCGATAATTAGAACTCGTGATAATTTGTAATGCTTGGATATATGAATACAATTCTATTTTGTCCAGACACACTTGAGAGAAAATGCATTTTTAAAGCTGAAACATCACAACTTTCATTTAAGCGTTCATTTTTTGCGAAAATGTAAGGACTTTTTGTCTTGTTTCTGTTTGGTATGATTGGTTTCAATGTGTTTACTGAGATTTATTCACTTTGACCACTATGGGTGGATATAGTGTGAGATGTCGTTACGTACCAACTTCCTGCTCGCGGACAAACAGAATATGTTTCGCAGATATATTTGCTTTTTTGTGCATATTGAAAAACTGTTCGATAAAAATCTTCCTATGGAGTCAATGTGTCATCTTGCAACATAGTCACGGTCTGATCAGACAGCCTAGTATCACGAATTACATCGCTATCAGCTTATTGTGAGTTTTACTCGAAAAATATGTCACGTGGAAATTTTTGTTCTTCCGAATTTTTTTGGCTTGTGTGTTTTTAGCAGAAATGAAGTACTAGAGAGATAGCCGACATCTACGTCTCTTTTCCCTAAAACTATTTTGGTTAGGTTTTCACCGACACTGGGAACGAGAATTGGCGAATCGGCCTCCATAGTCAGCGCCCTCTGGTATCACTTTTTATTAGTTACGTTCTTAGACAAAATTCTGACAGCTTATCAATTCCTGGTATAATTGTTGGTGAAATATCCGCAAAAAGTATGCCAGTTTTGTAATAAGTGCTTGTCAAGTTCTCAGAAGTTATGTTTTACATTAAATCGCTCAATGAAAATGGGTGTGGAATTGGAGGGATTGGATTGGAAGAATATGTACACATACACCTAAGTCTGTTTTTACACGGTCTTTTTTTACACGGTTTTGATATAACACGGTTTGAAAATTGAATATTTTTAATTTTTTTACACGACTTTATTCCATTTAGCACGATTTGAAATTTTGTGTACTTAAATTTTTTTTGTCAAATTTAATTTTTGCGAAGTATGTTCATATCACAAAAAAGTATTTATGAAAGAAAAAGTCTGAAACCATCGATAGTATCGATAGTGCTATCGATAGTTTGCGAACACTAGTTTAAAGATTTAAGTGAATTCCCTTTTAGCGCGTACAAGCAATTTTTACTGGTCAAAGCAAATGTGAATAGCACTAATTTAGGGGAATTCCCTTTTTATGCATACAAGCAAATTTACTTGTCAGAGCAATTGAAATGTGTCAATATTTTGTGAATTATCAATGCCATCAGACGTGCTTGGTAAAGACATTTTTAATTTGAAAATTTGTTTTTTTAACGTGACATTAAATTTAACGCATTAAGATAAAAGGTAATAATCTTAATAGGTTTTCGAGATTAGGAACCAATCACCTATTTTTGTATACGATCAATGTCTTTTTTTAAACGGTTTTTTTTACACGGCTTCTTCTGGAACCAATCTACCGTGTAAAATCAGACTTAGGTGTATATGTGTATGAATGTGTAAATTTCCCTCTACTGAGCTAGTTTTAGTCAATTTGTGTAAAAAACTCAAAATTTAACACATCTTCGAACAGCTGATAGCCTTCCCCTGCAAGCCACGGCAACCACAGTGTCATAGCTAAAAATAATGCAACTCAATGCAAATTCTAGAATTCAAATCCGAATTCAAATTGTTTCTTACCGCGAAAAGTAGGGGAAACTGCGCAGACAATTTAGTATTGGGAAGTGTTCACGAATTACAGTCGTAATAGTTCTTTATATCTGGTCTTAGGTGAACTCACTTCAAATCAGCTGTAAAACATATGTTTTTATATATATATGGATGGCGCAACAGCCCATAGAGGACCAGGGCCTAGCTTCTCAGCAACCACTTGTAGTCACTTTTAATTTAAATCAGTCCGTCTACTTATGGTGTCGACTGTATATTAGATATTCTATTTACTTCATAAATAGAGAATCCGTTTGCTATAATAATAGCTATTGGCCTAAATGATCGAATGATCCATCCGCAATTCCTACTGTGCACTCGCACCGTTTTCCTGGCCAATATGTAAAAGAAAAGCGAAATGTAAAAGCAGTCAATAAAGAACCTTCGAAGCAGCCTGGTGTTTTATTTGCCATCCCTCCCGAATTTCCCTACACACTCTTGTTGTGCGTGCTATTGTTCTCTCACGAGTGGAAGGGACCTACAGTTTTATGCCGACTCCGAACGGCCAAGTTTGAGAAGCTGTTTCTAGACAGGAAATACTCTTTGAGCATTTACCAGTGATTCGAAAGAGGTGGGGTCGTGAACATTCTTTTCGTCGCACAGAGCAGGAATCGAACCTACGACGTCGAGGTTGGGGTCGACGTAAATACCCACAACGCCACAGGCCACCACCGAACATATGTTTGAGTAGGAAAATGAAGACGTTGAGAAAGAAATGTGGTTGCAAAATAAATTTGCAAATTTGAATTTATCGTGATCTCTACTTTCGTACACTGAAATTTCGCGAATATTATTTTCCCCTTGTTCATTTTTCGCTGGAAGCTATCGAAAGAGATGTCATGAGCCCTGGAGCCTACTCTTTCCACTGCTTCATTCATTCCAATCGGTTGGGATCTTTTGTTGGTGAGGACTTTGCGTTCGATTTGGTCTACCTTCGGTCATGTGTAATGTTAATTTTGTGTCTGTTAATTCTTTCCATTAAGCTTCGCTTTTACTTGGAGGACCTGCGCTGTTTAGCTCCAAACTTTGCCACTTTCTCTTTATTTCCTTTTTACAAATTCCCGGTCCGGTATGCCGACCAATATATGTACACTTTGTTGCTTATTTTGAGTTTTCCTGTTGAGATAAAATCGTGCCTAATTGATTTTAATTTTTTTTTGCTTTTCAACATAAACAAATAACTTATGCAAATTTTCCCTTCTTTCGCCCAAAAAAATGAAGTGAACATTCTCCACAAGAAAAGAGTCATATTTCACGCGAAATCAAATGCAGCTCACATAAAAGCTGTACGAGTTTGAGCAAAAGGCAAACAGGTAATACCTGCGGAGGGATGTGCCTGGGCATGTTTAGGAAAAGGATTACACAATGAACAATGCCACAATATAGAAAACAGACTGCCTTCCTACCGCAAACCTCGATCCCGGAAAAGCCTGTCTCTATACGATTCCCCGTCAGGATCCAGTGTCATGGTAAAACTCATTTCGCAGGCTGTCATTGTTTGTCTGAGCCCAAACTTATACTCCTCTGCATTCTTAGCTTTGCGATGACTTGGACTTTATGCAGGTGATTCGGTCTTCCTCTTTATCAAGAACCAGGAGGCTCTTAGCTCGAGCAAAGTTGTCCCTGTGTTCGATGTGGCCAAGACGGTGCAGTCGACGGATATTTTCGATTTGAATTAAATCCATCTCTTGGTAGTATGCGACAATTGCCGGTTATGTCGTGTTTTCCATTCACATTTATCTGAGACAGAAGCATGTACTGACCATTTTTCGAACTAACCAAGAATTAGATATAAATTATATAGATCTGGCTTTAAAAGATTGTTTGCTTCATATTTCGATAGACAGAGCAGTAGTAAGCGCTCTCCATACTTCGAAAAAATAATTCTCCCTGATTCTATTCTATATTATTATTCTACTCAGTTGTGGTTAAGACTGGACCTTGGACAAACGACGAGGACCCCCTGGTCGGTGCTGATCAAAACCATCATTATTGATCGTCGATTTGTACACATGCATTGCATCTAGATAACAAGTATCAAACGTAAACAAAATGCCGCACCTAGAAAGAACAAATTCAATAAATCAATTGTATCGACACGCCGTGACACCCGCAAATCACGTTTGATGAGTTCTGTCAGCTGGTGGATTCATTGGGCCATACTTCACATCAAAGATCAGATCGTTATGCTCAGTGAACAGCGTTATTGATTTTTTGCACTGATTTGATTTGAGCACAAGTTTTTTTCACACCCCGACTGGATGAGCTCTGGTTTCAAAGAGGCGATCAATTTATTGAAGCGAACTTTGACGAGTGTGTCACGAAATGGTCGAGTGAACTGACTTTCCACATCATGTGGGATCACACCTCTTGCCGATTTTCTGCGGGAAGCGCTAGTCTGTAATGTAATCAGAGACTGGGAGAGATTCCCGATGTGCGGCGTAAGTTGCTGGTGTAAACTAGGTGTAACTGGGTGTAAATAAAGTTGCCACAGAGCGCGGTAGTTTAGCGTCGATTTCTAGCCTGAAGGGCAAGAAAAGTGATTCCACGTGTGATTGTTCAGTTGTCCAGCAATGGATTTGTTGTAAGAGACGTTGTTGAAAAATGGTCAAGAGAAGCTATTATTATACACTCGACTACAAAGATCTCTCCACATTCATGCTACCCTCGAGATACTGACAGTGTTCTTAAAAATGTTTTTTTTTTGGTTTAAAGTTTCTCCGTTTAAACTCTGACTTAAGCTTACATAAAATGATGTTCTTACAGGTAGCGACTAATGAGGACAGCCAAGTTAATTCTTGTGATTTAAATACACAACAGACGACAATTTTAAGGGCCTACTCGGAGAAGCTATATCGCTTCAAAGGATTGAAGAGCCTCAGATTTTAACTGGCTTTTAAGGTGCATGCATCTACACATCCCAAACATTTTTACCCGAAATTAGTCGGAACGTGAACTGATAGCCTCCTAACTCCTGAGAAAGTTGGTTAGTAGACTGATTTGACTCAGTTTGAGCTGGACTGCTGATGGCTGTGATTTTTTCGGTTCTTCCATCAAAACTTTGTTTCACTGCCCTGGCATATTTAGTAGTGAATTCTCAAATTTATGCACACAAGGGAGAGACGTCAACTGGATAGCAGGTAGCCATCGAAATGTCACTTCTGCAGACTCTTAAACAGTGGCGAGTTTTCAAATATAGCTGTCTGGCAAATATCGATGGGAATGCCATCCGTCCGAGGTCTTCTTCTTCTTCTTCTTGTGGCGCTACAGTCCGGGGTGAACCTGGGCCTCGGTCAACAATCCTCTCCAGCTGGCACGATCTTTAGCCAGCTGCCTCCAATTTCGCACTCCAAGTTGGTTGAGGTCCTTTTCCACTTGAATGCGTCATCGGGTTCGTGGTCGTCCTCTATTGCGTTATCCCACTGGTTCAGAGTCGAAGACTCTTCGGGCTGGGGCAATGTTGTCCATGCGCTCAACATGGCCTAGCCATCTTAGGCGTTAAATCCGTAGACTCATGTCAGTGTGCAGCCCGTACAATTCGTGGTTGAATCTTCTTCTCCAGGAACCTTCAACGCAAACAGGACCAAAGATTGAACGCAGAACTTTTCTCTCGAAGAGACCAAGTGCGTCTCCATCCGCTCTTGAGATAGTCCAAGCTACCGCGCCATACAGCAGGACAGGGATGATAATGTGAGCTTGGTCTTTCGAGAGAGGGCTCTACTACTCAATTGCCTCTTGAGCCCAAAGAAACAGCGGTTGGCAAGAGTTATTCTGCGTTTAATCTCGGTACTGATGTTGTTTGCACTATTTACTTGGGGGCCAGGGTAGATGAAGTCCTTTACTACCTCGAAGTTCTAGCTGCCTATGGTGACGTTCTGACCGAGTCGTCGGTGTTGTGTGTCCTTTCTTGATGACAGCATATACTTTGTTTTGCCCTCATTCACCGCTAAACTCATTTTGCCGCCTCCGTTTTAATACAAGCAAACGCTTCATTGACGGCTCGCTGAGTTCGGCCAATCATGTCAATATCTTCCGCGTATGGTAGCAGTTGAACGGACTTCTAGAAGATCGTGCCTCTAGTACTAGCGTGTGAGTTTTGCACGACTTTCTCAAGTACAATGTTGAAAAAATCACATGACAGCGCGTCGCCTTGCCTAAAACCTTTTTTGACATTGAAGGTCACGGTGAGTTCGTTACCGACCTTGATGGAGCAGCGAGATTTCTCCATCGTCATCCTGCACAATCTGACGAGTTTGGCAGGAATGTCAAAACTAGACATGGCGTTGCGGCCTTAAAGTCAACTAATAGGTGGTTTGTGTTGACCTGCATCTCTTGGGTAATTTTCGAGTAATGTGAACATTTGATCGATAGTGGACTTCCCAGGCCTGAAACCGCATTGATAGGGACCTATCATGTTGTTGACGAATGGTTTCAGGCGCTCACACAGAACGGCAGAGAAGATTTTGTAGGCGATGTTAAGGAGACTTATCCCCCGATAGTTGGCGCAGTCAAAGGGGTCTTCTTTCTTGTGGATCGGGCAAACGATACTAAGATTCCACTCGTCGGGCATGCTTTCCTCCGTTCATATCCTACAGATGAGCTGGTGCATGCGCCCAACCAGATCATCTCCAGCTGCTTTAAACAGTTCCGCGGACAATCCGTCCGTTCCAACAACTTTGTTCGACTTCAGTCTCGATATCGCTACCTTGACTTCGTCTAGATCGGGGGACGGAATTCTCTTCTATCGTCGTCCATTGCGTGGAGTGGAACATTCTGCTTGACAGCGGTATACGAAAGTTGCATTCTATAAGGAACACACAAAATCGTTATACGTGCGATCTGTGGTTCTGTTTGTGTTGCAGGGATAATGATGGGAAAATTCAACCACGAATTGAATGGGCCATCTCTCGAACAAGCAAGGTAACGCTTTACAAGACCTTAATCGTCCCAGTCCTGCTATATGGAGCGGAGGCATGAACTCTGTCAAAAGCGGATGAAGCAGCACTTGGTTGCTTCGAGAGGAAGCATAGATGGTGAGTTGAGCAGGAGATACAACGACGAACTATACGGGCTGTTCAGCGACATCGACTTAGCCAGAAGAGTGAAGATCCAACGATTGAGATGGCTATGTCATGTAGAGCGGATGGAAACCAATGCTCCGGCCCGAAAAGTCTTTGAATCCACCCCCGAGGGACGGCGCAGTAAAGGAAGACCGCGACTCAGGTGGCGCACGCAAGTGGAAAGGGACCTTAACCAACTATGCGCGCGAAACTGGAGACAGCTAGCTAAAGATCGAGCTAGCTGGAGACGCTTGTTGGTTGAGGCCCAGGTCCACCCCGGACTGTAGCGCCACCTTTAGTAAGTAAGTATTGAATGGGCTCTGTAGCGACGTGGGTCCACCACCCAATAGTCCTTGATTTCGAGGCTATGAAAAACAGCAGAGTCGAAGCGGACAACCTAGCGAAGATGGAATCAGGGCTTGGAATATCCCTAGCAATCCTTTACGTGCTCACGCCGCTTAGGTCTATAAGATGAAAACTAGAAGAAGAATCTCTAGACTGAGTAAAAACTCGTTGGCTCAGAAACTGGACCAGTAGCGAGAGTCCTGTGGCCGATATTACCGACCAGTTTTAGTCGGATTGAGGTGGTGAACACTGAATGATGTCCTCACCGGAAACTGTGCCATAGGAACGCACGCATCACGACTGAACATACCACACAACGACTTTTGCAGGAGCTGTAGATATGAGGGAGAAACAGAATCTATCCAATATCTGCTCTGCATGTGCCCAGCCCAAGCAAAGAGAAGAAACCATTACTTGGGCAAACACTACTTTGCAGAGCTGCTGGACTTGTCCGGTGTAGAGCTGGAAAACCTTCTAAAGTTTTCAAACGCAGTAAGATGGTTCCAGTGGTACGACGGTAATAGTGCACACAAAATCACGGGCACAGTGGACCCAACTGGTTGGTCTAAATGAGCCGCGGACATACAATTACGTACCTACCTATGCCCACCTCGAAGGTGATGAAGAATGCTCTTAGAGGTTCAACCTAAGTGCATACAAGGCGTTCAAGACTGATTTCGTTTTTTTCAATTTCCAAATGATGTTCGTTCGTGGTTGTCACAGCAAAAGGGTGCGTTTGTGCTAAACTACAAAATGATTCACGTTCTATGAGCAACCTCAGCTCTTCAAACCTTTCTTGGAAACTTGTGTGCTCAGCCCAGGTGTCCCTCCCACAGCTACGCCGCCGACTACGCATTTAAGTTCGCCAAGACATCTCGATGAATACCGTGATGTGCTGCCAGTAAAACCGTTCACAGATTAAGTAAATCGAAATCACTTGATCTAGTCCTTGGGAAGAAGAACACCCAATCTCAGCGCAACCCATTAGTACAATCAGATAAGACCGACTTGTACGGCACAGCATCAGTTGCGAATCGTAAAAATCGCCTATAATAGGCACGTTAATCACTCGAAACTCTGCGACTTCTTTCCAAATTCTAACCGTTCCCGCCGAATCAATGTCACCTACACGCGTTTCGATGTTTCTCGCGTCTCGAGCCATATCCATAAATTTCACGTTTTTGGACATGAAAAAGTCGTAATTTTCGACAGCTGGCTTGTTCTACGTGGAGTGATTGAACTCGCCCGCCAGAGACGTGTCTTGCCTTTGGGGTATCATTTCTTCGGAAAGGTGGTGCGATTTTTGTTTCTCTCTGTATCTACCCATAACGAGCATTTGAGATTTGTTGTACGGCCTTTGTGTGTTCGGAATTCATAATTGAGTACGATAATGGTGATGAGTGGGTAATGCATTTGGCCCGGGGGGTCAAAGCGTCAGCAGACATTGCTTGTGTGCCCTTTTTGGTCAGAAATTGAATGATTTCTTTGGCTACTGAGTGTGAGGATGGATTTCAATTGTCTTTGGAGTGTTTTTCGCTGAAGGCGGGCAATGATGAAATCGAATGGGAATAAATTTACGGTCAGAGTAAGAGAAAGTGACGAGAGACTTTTAGCTATGACAGTGATTGGGTCAGTGAATGGAATATGATCTCATTTACGCTCTACACCTTTTCTGCGTATTCATAGTCGACGTACATTGTGTACTGTTGTATCAGTAGCCAGAGTCTAGACTGCAGGATGGAGTAGCGATTTGGTGGACTTCACTCGATGAAGACATCGATCGATAGGGTTTCACAAATGGCATGGGAACGCATCAGCGGCTCAACAGATCTGTACCAGGTATACCGGTATGAAATGATTTTTTTTGAAAATAAAACACTAATTATTAATGGGAAAGTGAAAACATTTTATTCAAAGCATTGGCCATTATTTTCTACACATTTTGACCACCTTTCTGGCAATTTTTGAATACCACGCGAATAAAATTCTTCTTGGTGTGGCGCTACAGTCCGGGGTGGACCTGGGCCTCAACCAACATGCCTCTCCAACTAGCGCGATCCCTGGCTAGCTGTCTCCAGTTTCGCACACCAAGTTGGTTGAGGTCCTTCTCCACTTGGGTGCGCCACCTTAAACGCGGGCGTCCTCTGTTGCGTTGCCCCACAGGTTCGGATTCGAAGATTCTTCGGGCCGGAGCTGTGGTGTCCATACGCTCTACATGACCTAGCCACCGTAGGCGTTGGATCCGTAGACGCCCTCGAGGTAAGTGAAGTCCTTAACTACCTCGAAGTTATAGCTGCCCATTGTGACGCTCTGTCCAAGACGTCGATGTTGTATGTCCTTTTTTGAGGACAGCATATACTTCGTTTTGCCCTCATTCACCGCCAGACCCATTTTAGCCGCTTACGTCTCAATGTTAGCAAAAGCCTGACTGACGGCTCGCTGAGTTCTGCCAATCACGTCAATGTCGTCCGCGTATGCTAACAATTGCACGGACTTCTGGAAGATCGTGCCTCTAGTGTTGGCGTGTGAGTTTCGCACAATCTTCTCCAGGACGATGTTGAAGAAATCACATGACAGCGCGTCGCCTTGTCTAAAACCTTTTCTGACATTGAAGGTCTCGGTGAGTTCGGTATCGACCTTGATGGAGCAGCGAGAGTTCTCCATCGTCATCCTGCACAGCCTGACGAGTTTGGCAGGAATGTCAAAACTAGACATGGCGTTGTATAGCTCGTCTCTATGCACGCTGTCATATGCGGCCTTGAAATCGACGAACAGATGGTGGGTGTCGATTTGCATTTCTTGGGTCTTTTCCAGGATCTGCCGTAGTGTGGAGATTTTGTCTGTTGTGGACTTTCGTGGCCTGAAGCCACACTGAAATGGACCTATCAGATTATTAATGTATGGCTTCAGGCGGGTACACAAAACGGCAGAGAAGATCTTATACGCGATGTTAAGAAGACTGATCCCTCGATAGTTGGCGCAGTTGAAGGGGGTCTCCTTTCTTGTGGATCGGGCAAACGATACTGAGATTCCACTCCAATAAAATTGTTCGTCTTTTAAAGCAAACCAATCAGACAACCAATTTTCGACTTCTTCGTAGGAATCCAAGTGCTGCTCAGCCAATGCGTGTCCCATCGATGAAAACAAATGGTTGTCAGAAGGAGCCAAGTCTGGTGAATACGGCGGGTCGAGTAGCTGCTCCCAGCCAAGTGTTTTGGTTGTATCCTGAACCGGTTTTGCTTTGTGTGCATTGTCATGGAGCAAAATTACCTTCTGGCCAATTCTGATCGTTTCTCGATCAATATAATATAATAATATGGGTGGCGCTACAGCCCGTAGGGGGCCAGGGCCTAGCGTCTCAGCAACCACTCCTGTTGTGCGTGCTTTTGTTCCCTCACGAGTGGAAGGGACCTACAGTTTTATGCCGATTCCGAACGGCCAAGTTTAAGAAGCTTTTTCTAGACAGGAAATACTCTTTGAGCATTACAATTTTTTTTGTCGCTCAGAGCTGGAATCGAACCTACGACGTCGAGGTTGGGGTCGACGCACTTACCCATAACGCCACGGGCCATTTCTCGATCAATGCATGGTTCAAATTGATCATTTGTCGGTAGCGATCAGTATTAACGGTTTCACCCGGTTTAAGGAGCTCGTGGTACACCACACCTTTCTGGTCCCACCGAACACACAGCATTGTCTTCTTGCCGAATCGATCTGGTTTTGCAGTGAATGTTGATGGTTGTCCCGGATCCCATGATCCATTTTTCATAGCCAGCAACAATCCGATGCAAAACCGATTTTCTTACGTGTCTTTGAAGCAAAATTTCACAAGTGTTTTTTCGGTTTTTCCATATGTCTTTCATTCAATTCATTTGGCACCCATTGTCCACACTTTTGGATCTTTCCCATAGCTTTTAAACGGTCAGAAATTGTTTGTTGTGCAACATCTAACATTGCTGCCATTTGCCCTTGACTCAAAGTGTCATCTCCATCCAATATCGATTGCAATTCGGCGTCTTCAAACTTTTTTGTTGGTCTTCCACGTTCTTCATTTCTCACATCAAAATCATTATTTCTGAGCCGTTGAAACCATCTTTTGCATGTTGCTTCTGATAGAGCATGATCACCATATGCCTCGACAAGCATTCGATGCGACTCTGCAGCACTTTTCTTTAAAAGAAAAAAAAAATTAATGCTTTCCGCAAACCATCACTTTCTGGTACAAAATTCGACATTTTTAACACGATAAAAAAATGTGATTTTGTCTGTTTAATGACAAGTAAATATTTTTCACAGATGTCATAGCAAACAAACAAACAAAAAAATAAGGGCTCGTTCACAACAAATGTTCCCTATCGAGACATTTGTATCTTGACGCTCACTTCATACCGGTATACCTGATCAATCTTTCGCCGACAGACTGTGTGCTGCTCGGCAACTGTGGAGATTTGATTGACAACGATTGGTAGATCTAATGATACTTAAAGTCTTCTTCTCGAAGAAATTCCAGACCGACATGCCATTCTAGAACATTGAACCAGAGGCGCTAGATATGTAGTCTCCTTCTTACCTTCTGTTGGATCGAAGACGAGTGTTTGAAGGAAGGTGGTGTAGGCGCTTGTGTCTGCTTTAAGACCTTAATATTCAAATGTCATTCAGTAAAGGTAGATTTGGTGATCTCTGTAGAGTATTTGAGACAAGCAACGGCTGGATGGCGCAGTTGGCTGCATGCCCACACTTCGTTAGAGGACTCTCCGGCTCGAATCGCAAGGAAGGCGAGCTTAAAACGCCTTAAGCTGGTTTTCGAATATGGTCCAGTCACTATTTCCCGATTTGGGATCAAATTAACGTCACTATTACTGAAGTTGTCGGTAAGTGGTAGTAGTCTGACTATGGGTAACAAAATGGACCAACAATGGTCTAAGTGCGCTGACATGAATAGCCCGCTAATCTAACCTAACCTATTTCTGACAAGTACGAATATCGTCATCTGTTGTCATTCAGTGCAAATACTTGCGTGAATTATCACCTATCTCTGCCCGAAGTTAGAAATTGTAACGTACTCGTGGTGTACTGGCATCACGAATAAATTAGTGTCTATTGACGATCCAAAACGCTCACTCAGGATGATCGGAATGAGTGGACAGAATCTCAGAACATTATGCCATTTCCAGACACTTCGGTGTTAGAACTTGTGCTTGTAATTTAGGCCTTCCCTACAATGAACTCGTGCTGACACTGCAGAGAAGATAAAGAGAAAGAAACCATTGTTCGTCTCGTTTGTAAATCCAAAGCTTACTCCTCCCGAACTCATTTCCTCCCTTGAAGCCGTCTACTCTAATAACCTGCTGAACTAGGTGTCATTAGTCTAATAGTCTGAGTCATCTCCACCGCTGCAGCAAGAACAACAACTTTTTTGCGGAATAAGACTGACTAGATCTGCCCCATATAGACCATGTGGGCTATTATGCTCTCTATCTATCCATGCTATCCATGCTTAACGTGGTTTTTCCGTTGATCTTTTCGACATTCAGTGGCTTGACATATCCTCTGGTAGACAGTTCTTCGAGTCAGTTTGTAGTAGCTGCCCAGTAATCTTCTTGTTTCTTCACAAGCATAGCATGTTCCGAGGTAGTTTAGTTTCCCTCCTCTTCCTCTTCATCTCGGCAGCTTCTACCGAAGTCATTATATGGCGCTCCTATACACACTGCAGTGGTTGGGTAGCCGAGGCTGCTACAAAGCACGCAAGACAGATGCAATTCGACCCTGTGACTCTAACTCATCAAAAGAGTCACGGATCAAGTAGTCAACCTAATGAAGTCGCATTCGTGGGTCGTATTGGAAGCCGTGACGCAAACGAAGAATATCTCACAATCTGCCTCTCATATTGCCTACCTTAATGGTGAACCAGATAACCACTAGCAGCCAGCCCTGAATGATGGCAGTATGCGAGTGCCTGGTTGCTGAGCAGTCCCCTCCGGCAGCCGGTCTTCTCGAAGAAACTACAAACTACCCGTCGGTGGCGTAGATTGGAGGGGAGTCACGTTACTTACTTACTTACTTATCAGGCAGACGAACCATGAAGGGTCTGAGCCTGAGCAATTGCTGCCTTCCCTCGGTGACGGTCCTGGGCACGCTGCTTCCAGTCATCAAGGCCAAGCTGTCTAACATCCACGATGACTTGGTCTTTGTACCGGAGGTTCGGTCTTCCTCTCCTTCTCGAACCAAGAGGCTCGGAATCGAAGACCCTCTTTGCTGTAGCGTTGTTGTCCATTCGCCTGTGGCCGGTCGACAGATTTTTGCCTTCCGTACTACATCCACATCCTTGTACAGCTCGTAGAGTTCGTGGTTGTGTCTGCCCCTCGATTCGCCTTTCTCGTAGACGGGACCATATATCCGACGCAGATTTTTTTTTTCGAAGGCACTAAGAATCAGCTCTGCAGCCTTACTTAATGTCCAGCTTTCGGCTCCATAAAGTAGGACTGGCAGGATAAGGGTTTTGTAGAGCATGACTTTGGTCCTTCGAGTCAGGAGAACCAATTCCTGTGAGACCAAAGAGCAGCAAACATCGGCATCAGTTAATGAAGTTTAGTCACTGTCGAGAGACTACTATCGGGTGTAGCTGTTAAGCCATTCCGGCAAAATTTAAGCTTTAACTGAGGGGCTGCGTTCTTTTTATTCTAATTAGAATCGGCCAAAAAGCCTCTCCTGCTGGCACGTTCTTCCAATTTCGCAAGTTCGAGGTCCTTCTTCACTTGAGTGCGACATCGGTTTCGTGTGCGTCTTTTACTGCTGTACAAGTGGGAGGTACGTAGTCGAAGACTCTTCGGGCTGGGGCAGTGTCGGCCATGAGCTCTGCATGCTCATTGTTGGCGTTGAATCAGTAGATGCCTGCCTGGACTCATTTCGCAGTACAGTCCGTACAATTCGTGGCTGAATCTTATTCCCCGGACAACGTCAACACAGCTGTTGCGGTCAGACCTTTATAATTTTTAAAAATGTTCATCAGTAGAAAGAACGTGATTTTATTTCTGTAGTCTTCCATTTTCTGATGTGGCCCGTGGCGTTGTGGGTATGTGCGTCGACCCCAACCTCGACGTCGTAGGTTCGATTCCTGCTCTGGGCGACGAAAACAATTTTAAAGACCCCACCTCTTTCGTCACTGACAATGCTCAAAGAGTATTTAATGTCTAGAAAAAGCTTCTTTAACAAAGCCGTTCGGATTCGGCATTAAACTGTAGGTCCCTTCCACTCGTAAGAGAAAAAAAGAACGCACAACACGAGTGGTTGCTGAGAAGCTAGGCCCTGGCCCTCTACGAGCTGTAGCGCCATACCTTAAACTGTCAACTGCCACAATAAAAATCACAAATGGCACAACAATCAAAATCATAATCGTATCTGGATGCAGTCTTTTAGAAATTGTGTGTCCAATGATCTCGTCCTATCGCCTGTGCGTAACGTGCAACTAACAACACACACTTTCGCGACGTTCCTCATCAGCAATATAGCATATGACTTAAGTCCGATGATTGCGTTAAGTTCAAGGCTGGCTCAACCGCAATGACATCACATGCGCACTCGACTCAAAGAATCACCGCACTGGCCTTACTCAGGCACACCTTCTCAAAAACACATCCACTCGCTGCTCGAACAAACTCCAGGAAATGACGGCAACGCCAGGCATCCCGCTGGTTTCGGTTCAATTGAACTTGCGTTAGAAATGAAACGAAAATAAACTCCACACTCAGCCCGGTCAGACTTTAGCGACATTTCTCAGCGAAACGGTCATCACGCAATTAAGCAAAGTGTATGCCCCAAGTCCCGCTCTTGCAATGGATCTGCATCACCATTCGTCGCCGTGGCTCGTGCCACTGGGCAATAATTCAATTAATTGTAACAACCCCCTTAATGGCAGAAATTAATTCGTCAATTGATCGCATCGAGTGGGCGTCGCGACCACTTGCGAAGCGAAGCAGCAGCTGTCATGCCGTAGGTGGGTGCATTTCGCGGGGCAAAGAGCCGCCATCGTGATGCAAGTGCGGCCGTGTCGGCGTCTGTGATTCGAGTGCCCGCCGATGAGTGACAAACGACGTGTGTGAGATAATTCCGCGATTATAACACCACTCCACCATTCCATACCGCTAATTATAACTCATGTCAAAGTTAGAACACACAAGCACCGGAGCCGCTTAATAATAGCAACAAACGAGCGGAATGAAGGTCAAACAAATTTCATCTTCGAACACACCCTGCGGCTGCGGCCGCGACAGTGGCGGGAGGCGGACGGCGCGCGGTGCGGCTGCCGCGGAACGCGATTACGTATTGCGGGCTGGGTCTGTCATAAATTGCTCTTGGACTGGCATATCAATGATATCTGATTGTTGTCGTGTTGACGACCGTGTTGTTTTTTTGTTTATTTTGATTTTCTGTCAATTGGAGTCCACCTCCGGTGCACGGGTGAGCCGAGAGGTGTTTCTCCGTGGCGAGAGGAGGTTGGCCGCCGATCGTGGCACATGTCAAGTTCACGGAAAGAACATCACCGCATGACGTCAGTGCTGGCGTGAATGGCAAGTCCCACACCTGATGATGCCGCTCGCTCGGAATTAAGTGAAATTAAATGTGCGGATATCGTCGGCCGCTGGACTTGCGAGATGCCATAATGACTATCCTCAGGGGCCTGTCACTTGCTAATGGGGTTTAACTGGAGGTTAATTAAGGCTTATGTGGTTTGGTGGAGTAATTGGCCTCCCCCTGGGGGGTTACGAATTTGATCCCACGCACGGTGGTGTGGTCAACTTTTAAGTGACCGAAAGGATAGGCTTTCGACAAGGAATGCAGATTGTTCCTAGAACGCCGAGGTGAGCTGAGTTCAATGGGGGAAAAGAAGAAAACAGATGACACACGGAATGGCGCAAGCACGGACGTTTAATGGGATTCTTTTAATTGACTGCAAAGTGGGGAAAGTCCACGAAGGCGACTTGTTTGAAGTGTGCTGTAAATGTACTCCATTATAGATTGTCGTGATGGCAAGTTGTGGGACGGGTACAGTTCGTCATGCAGTTTGGGTTCCGTGTCCAGATGTAGAATTTGTTGTAAGTGGACCTTGTAAGTAAAGACCAGAGCACAGGTTTGGTCAGCAGTTGGCATCCATTCAAGGTTGTTATGCAATTTAGCTTCATCCCGTCACATTGATGAGTTTAATTTGAACGCTATTTAATGAACATCAGGTTAGGATCCACATAGAGTGACTTTTAGCCAGTTGCTACTAGCTGTGGAGACTAATTTGACTAAAGGGCCAGATCCATAGTAAGGCGTCAGTTTTCCGAATGCAATATTGGAGGCAAATGGGCCATTTAATCGAACTCTAATCAGTCGCAAGAACAATTATACGTACAAACCCGGTCTACTCTCCCACATGTTTACGTTCGTACTCGTAATACGTCTGTGTCCAGGATCCACGTGAATATTTCTGATATTATTCTGTTTGGTGGTTCAGTTAAGATTTAGTTGAATTTTGGTTAAATTCTTTAGATGTCGTCAACAAGTCGACATATGTAAATCTTCTCTGGAGAAGATATTTGACACTGGAAAAATCTACAGTGTGTGATAAGTAAAGCATCGAAGAGAGAAAGTAGACAAACTTGACTTTTATTCGATTTCTTTATGTGTTCGATTATCCGAACTACCCTCGGATCCAATTAGTTCGGATAATTGACGCTCTATTGTAAAAAAAAATGGTTGCGCTACAGCCCAAGGAGGACTAGGGTTTAGATTATATAGGAAGCACTCGTGTTGTAGTGGGGCCGTGAAAATAATTTGGTGTCGAACCTAGGCATCCTGGGTTTAAGTGCGTAGGACTCGACGCACATACACACAACTCCACGATCGCGTTGCGCTAATATTTCACAAAAATCCCGGATTGAAGAATGGTTCGCAAGGAATACGCATATTACGTCCAAAATCTATCGAAGGGCACTACGCCGACTTCATAATAAAATGATTTGAACGAAAAAGAAGCTCACAAATTGCCTTGACCAACTTCATGCGTGGTGATGCATTCCACTTGTGGGTGGCATTTTCTGTACATCTCCCTCTGAATAGGGCTAGTGAGTTGTCAATTTCTTGACATTACGCAACGCAACTAGCAGATTATATGGGCTTGGTCCTTAAGACTATCCGTTGACGTCCCTTCTGCTTGACCATCTGTGATGCTGGCATTGACTCCACCTTGTACAGGTATCTCCACATTACAGTCTTAAAACCTGGCCGAAAATCTCCCGAGCTGATTCAGCACTTACTCATCCTCTACTAACAAGATCCATGCTTATGCACAAAAATATCGGTCACATCGACGGAGAACTAGTATTTTATAAAAAAAAACTGAACTTTAAGTCCAAAGAAGCAGATATTTTCAAGAACAGTGCTTGATTTCTGTGCTGATGTCATTTCTTGTCGGAGCAGGATATTCGTGGCTTATTCATGGCTGGTGACTTCTAGACTATGGTCGGGTTGTATTTTTGATTGTCAATTATAGAGTTTTACTACAAAATTGAGTAGCAGGAGACGCAAAGAGCTAACTAAGTGTATTTTTACAACGCGGCACCACGAGGTAGATAGCCAGTACTGAATGTGTTTGTTCAGGCATTTGTCTAGTATAACTGAAGGGGAAATTCTTATTTAGTGCATGTGATAAGTAAGTGCGTCGA
This sequence comes from Eristalis arbustorum, assembly GCA_916610145.1. Classification (NCBI taxonomy): domain Eukaryota; kingdom Metazoa; phylum Arthropoda; class Insecta; order Diptera; family Syrphidae; genus Eristalis; species Eristalis arbustorum. Next base: position 19,807,680 of record OU744320.1, on the reverse strand, counting down.
TTTCTTTTTGCACGACGCGCCGACTGACAATAAACAGAGAAGATATGTGTGTTGAAAACAGCTTCTCAAACATCACCATACAGAATCAAGATAAAGCCATTGACAGCAGAATTCTTTGCAGGGACGACACGTGCGGTTACTGTTGAAGATGGGAGCAATGGAAACATAATATATGATATGGGTAGCGCTGCAGCCTATAGAGTGTCAGGCAACCATTCGTATTTTGTGTGCTCACGAGTGTAGATCCCTACAGTTTTATGCCAACTCCGAACGGCCAAGTTTGAGAAGCTTTTTTAAGATAGAAATACTCCTTGAGAATTGTCAGTATATCGAAAGTGATGGGGCGGTGAGAATTATTTTTCTCGTACATTCATAGGATCGAAACTAGACGTCGACGTTGAAAAGCATACGGGTTGGCAGATATAACAACACACTTCGGACTATTGTGCCACTGGTGCTTGACGAATACTCAAGATGTGTTGAGATAATTTAAAAATTGTTGTTTGTCTACTACACATAGTCTGTCCCTAGAAAAGAGTCTACTTCACCATCATCATGTCCATCCACTCAGGTTTCTTATTTTTAAGGTCTTGCAAACGCTGATAAATCGGCTGGTTGTGAAATAGCTAGAGCCACAAAAACTTCTTAATGAACGAAGTTTCGAATGTTTCCACTGCAACAGATAGACTATTGATTTGGTGGACGTTATCTTACTGAAAAGTGGAACCAACGTTTGCACAATACCAGCAAAGGAAAGTTCTTCATATTTCTAGGGCATGTGGCAGAGACTTGCATCTCATGGATGGCTTAAATTCTGATATAAATGTTGTTTTTATGTCCAAGGCAACTTTCTGTCTCTGAAAATCTTTTTCTTATTCTTTGAGTGGCGCAATAGTTCGGCGTCGGCCTGGGTCTCAACTAACAAATGTTTTAAACTTGCGCGATCTCTAGCTGCATCCAGTTTTGTATGCCGTTGAGGCCTTCGCACAGCACTGTTCAGGTGTTCGTTGCAATCCTAGACATACACGTCCCTAAAATTGGAACAGCAGCTTATCTTAGGCAGTTCATAATTTTGGTAGACAATCCTTTAACGCTTCAATTTCAAAGGTTAAACATGAGTACTTCGTATATAAAATTAAGTCAATACTGTTCGTGGCGGAGGGTGACAAGACTTGGTAAGGAACAAAATTTAACCAGTGTGTTCATACAGACTGCTGTTGAAGATCATTTTAATTGATGACAAAATAACTAACGTTAACAAATTCTCGTATTGTGAGCAATATTTTGACCATTCACATAAGTCCAAGGTTTTATTTCGACTGTAATCGCAGGCATGTGCTATGGAACCAAGGCATCTGCATTTTTTTCGGAAAGTTTTTCAAATCGTATTTCTTTTTCGAAGTACCAGCCCGACTTGTGCAGCACTTGTAAAAGAAGACGTTTAAAAGTTTTTTACAAACATTGTGCAACAATGCAGCACTAATATTTACAACCTTATGCCACCCTCTTGAGCGACTGGAAGCAACTGGCTTTTTCATACCACCTTATTTTGTCGTGAACAAAAAATAGCATTAATGAGTTGCATGATAACAGTGTTGGTGGCCTGTGGCGTTGTGGGTATGTGCGTCGATCCCAACCTCGACGTCGTAGGTTCGATTCCTGCTCTGCGCGGCGAAAAGAATTTTCACGACCCCACCTCTTCCGAGTCGCTGACAATGCTCAAAGAGTATTTCCTGTCTAGAAAAGCTTCTCAAACCGGCCGTTCGGATTCGGCATAAAACTGTAGGTCCCTTCCACTCGTAAGAGACCATTAGCACGCACAACACGAGCGGTTGCTGAGAAGCTAGGCCCTGGCCCCCTACGGGCTGTAGCGCCACCCATATATGATAACAGTGTTAATCACGAACATTCTGGTCCAAGCATATTGGTCCCGCGTGCTTATAAGCCGGTCGTTTCATTTGTGTGGTTATTTATCTACTACGAATATAACTTCACCTTTGCCTTCATCAAACCATTCATTCATTCTTAATTCTTTTCTTTTTTTTCCTCCAAAAAGTTAATTTTCCATCACATCTCGTTCTGTTCGACTTCCTGCATCCAAACTTCTATTTGCTGCCAGATGAGTGATTCGTGCAAAACAAATCACTGAATGCCAAGGTTCGCATGCGACCGGCTTGACATTCAAACATCCGCTCAGATGGCCATTATAAAAGAAACGTCAACATTTGTGTGTGAATATTTGTGACCTTCATACAGTTAGTTTGAGACAATAAATTGTTTGCAGTCATTATGCAATATTAAATCAATTTTTAAATCATCCGTCTGTGGAGTGCCCCAGTGGCAATCAACTCAACAACTTTTAGGTGAAACATGGACGAGTGTATGTTTGGACATAGAGTTTGGTCAGTTGTGAGGCAGCGACTAGTTGAATTGTAACTGCTCCCTGGAATCCCACCTAATATAAGATTCGGACTAAACTGTTCTTCACCGAGTTTGGTCATTCTCTATATGGTTTCTAACCCAGGACACTTCAAGCTAAATGCCAGGCCACAATGGGCGTAAAAAGTCCTGAGTGAACTTAAGTAATTCCAGCAAATAAACAAAAATGATTCACAGTCACTATTATAAGCACTTCCCTCAGTTTCGTTAAGTTTCGTTCACTTCTGATAGTCTAAGTGGAGCGAAATCGACCGCTTTTTACGTACGGAAATGGCGATTGGTGTCGTTGCTTAAATTTTCGGACGTAATTATAATCAGTTTGAAATTTGAAGAAGCTTCTGTCTACTTTTCGTTCGGTTCTGACAAGCTTATGTCTGTTTAACTAAGTCAATTATTGTGTCACCGTAAGTCTTGAGGAAACTTTCAAGTATTCATCTAGTATATGACTTCCACCAAAGACTACTCCTCTATTCTAACACGCGAAGTAACACAAGAGTTAGGACTACATAAAATTCAAAAGAAACACACAATAATTTACTTTCAAAATATTCCCACGTTTTATGTAGAACGACATCTTTTGGCAAAGTCACTCGCTATTTTGTTAAACAAATTCGTTCGTGTGCCACTTAAGTTTTATTGTGATGTTATTCCCACTTTTACCATCGAAATCAGATATTCGCACCAAAATTGTCGACCAGTTTTCACTGAGCACACGTCATCAGTTACAAATTAGGCAACATCAAGCATCCATATTCATCGAGCTTATTTCAATCGACTTTTGGCACTTCTATTGACATTAGCAGCAAGCTTCAAACTCGATCGGGAGTAATGCCCTTGCATTGAAGCAACGCTGATCGCGCATCGAATACATTGTTATTTGCGCAAAACCGAATCAGTCTGAAATTATTTTCTACCCCCTGTAGGTCAACCCCGATTGTGTCACTTCAATTAAGATTCAGCTGTGTCAACACAGAACAACTGAACTCAATCAACGAACACGTCCCACTCGAAGTGATACTTTCACGCAGCCACACATGTGTGTATGTGCGCAGATTTTTTTGACTCGAAAAACGAAAAATTAATCACCGCCAATAAAGTGCCTGTGGGCAGATGCACAGCACGAAATGTGAACGCGCTCCAAAAAAAACAAAAAAATATACAGAAAGAACAGAAAAACTGAAGTTTGGCAACTCACGATATGGGTCACAGTCGCAGATGGCTGTCACTCGGCCCACCCTCGCTTCTGCGGCTTAATCACCACCTGTACGCTGCGCAAAGTGCAATCGCCCCCTGAGCTGTCAGAACTATTGTCTCACGTTGGTCATTAGTTTGCAGGGAGACAATTACCAATTGCTGTCGAACAGTTTCCCGTGTGGGTGACAGTTCTCGCCCGTCACGCCTCCACTTTTTGGCAGAATTAATGATTTTCCCGTCAGCTCGTCATGAGCATTACGCGACGGCATGAAAACTAGCTAAAAGTCGCCTGATTTGGAGGCCGAAATCGGTAAGATTTGTCATCTGCCCGTGACAAATGAACTGCGCCAAAAAAGTGACATTATTCAAATGGCCAAATACATACGTCGCTGGGGGACTTCGTGCGTGTGCAGTGCACCTTAATGGAAAGCGCTAACCTAGAAATTATTGTAATAAACGTTTCATCCGAATGCACCATCGACTGGTTCCATCGATACATGACCATATGCGATAAATGAGCCTGATTGACAGTTCTGCCGCGCTGCCTGCAGTGCGAGAGGTTGACCACTGTTTGAGTGCTGGTGTTGCTTGCCAATGCAACAAATTGCAAAAAACCACTGCAAACAGAGAGAAAATAAAACGAAAAAAGTACAAATATGGCGGTGTAGTCAGGGCCGTTCAATAAAACGGCTTATATACCCGTGCTGCCATAAAAATTATCTTGTGATTGATCGCCGCTTGATTAGGCTGCTTGATGAATATATGAACTTTTGACATTTTTTCTTTCTGTTTTCACAAGACGCGGTGAATCGACGACGGCCATTCGATGGGGGGGAAGATGAGTCGAAATGGGTGCGAAGCATGCAAAAGGGACTGAGGCTGTGCTGGATGCTTTGCCTTCCCAGTGTCAAGGTTGAGTGGGTGGAAATATGAACCGCTCAGCGCAGTCAAGTGTGCGGGCTGTCATAGTTTGTGAATTGCGATTGGAGTGAATGTCAACTAAGCGGAAGATTGACGGTTTGTAGGAGTTTTTTTTTAAATTTATAGGAAAACCTGTTCGTAATGTGGGTAAATGTCGTTATGTCGTAACGGAGTGACAGCTAAGTGACATTAGTTGTTTTATCAATGAAATCATTTGTGTGGGGCGGAGCCTTTCACGCCACTGAGTGAGTTTATGCGTTTCTTTGAAGCTATTTTTGGACGTGCACTAAAAGTTCGGGTTTGACATTCGGAACCTAGTCAGTGATTTAGCATTGGAATTAGATTTATATCTCTGATCTGATCCATGTTGGCGTTGATCAGTTATCTATAAAAATCTATCTAAAAATCAAGAAATCTCAGAACTCAAGGCTGCAATAGATTGTCTCTCCCAAATTTGAAAATTGTCTACAAATTGGTCTAACCTCAGTAGTCAAGTAGGAACTGTCAAATTAACAGTCACTGAAATCGATCTTGCCTATTTATGGCTTTCTGCCTCTAAAAAAAAACACCCTGAGTAACATGTTGCACTAAACATGTTTACTATCAAATCCAAGGTTCCTCTGCATAGTATAGACACGTGACAATGACGCTAACGCGCCTACAACTGAAGAAGCAAGCCGCTTTTTGCACGCGGAGCGTTAGTAACAACACCACTTGACAATGACGCTAGCACGCCTACAATTGTAGAAGCTTCCTTTCAGTAAATTTTGATTGGGTGGTGATCTAGCGAGTGACGAGGACTCTACGGAATCAAAGGAACGGTAGGGTCCCGTCAAAAGATTTAACAAGCAAGGGTTGCAGTCATCACTCTGGTCCTGATCACGGACATGGAAAGGTCGATCCCCTGGTCTGTACTCTAAAAAAAAAATAAGCTTCACCCATATTATTGGTAGCTGCTGGTTTTGATTGCATCACCCTAGAACTGCCGTAGTTAATGCATGATTTATGTGCACTCAGCGTTGAGTATCGGAAACGGAAAGAAACAAAACAAAATGAAGGTTCTGGCGTGTACATACGACCGCAGAAAGACAATTCACCATAGCCTGACCCACACAATAGTTACTGATAAGTACATATTTTATGATCAATGAGGTCTTGCTCGTCGTAAGAGAATCAGACTCCTGCGATTGAAGTGGCAAATTGGGGAAAGGCCCTCAAGCAACTTGGTCCACCTAACTAGTTGACAGCGTTAGTCGGGGGGACCTCTTGGCTATACAATGAAAATGAAGAGCTTAACGTTCGTTAAAATACTGATAATGATGTAAGTTGTCCAAATTGGACGGAATACAAATCAACTCATTGCCTTCATCCGACATATTCTCAAATATGCCACTTCCTATCGGTGTCTAAATTCGTAACAATACAGTTCTTCAGAGGGAATGTCTACGATTCGGCCTTCCTGAGCACTATTTAAAAGGAACAATCTGCCTCCATACAAGTGAACACCTTAAACATATTCACCTCTTCTCGTCTTTCCAGCACCAATAACAAACTGACAACTGTGCTTCTCTTAGGCCCGGTTCCCACAATCTTCGGCCCACATACCTATTTTCGGGAGATGCAATAACGACGCATGTATAGTTCTAGTAGTAGTAGACATGTACACAATTCATTATTAAAACTGTCGAATCTTAGTAGGATTCTCTTTTTCGACTTCCTCCTTCTTCTTCTTCTGATGGTGCTACAGTCCGCGGTGAACTTGGCTTTCAGCCAAAGCTCCTTCACCTCTAGCTGGCACGGTATTTAGCAAGCAGCCTCCAATTTCGCATTCCAAATTGACTGAGGTCCGTCTCCGCTTGTGTCCGCCATGGGTTTCTTTGCCGTCCACTATTGGTGGCACCTACTGGTGCAGACTCGAACACTCTTTGGACATGAGAACAGCGACTTATATTAAATAACAATCGTCTTCTCTAAATGCCATCAATTCAAAAGGACGTAGGACTGTGATGATTAGTGTCTTATACAGAGTCAGTCCCTTTCAGAGACAGCTGTACTACACAATTATCTTCTGAAAGTGATTCCACGTTTAATCTCTGTAGTGGCGGTATTCATATCGTTTTCTTGGGACCCAAGGTTGACGAAGTCCTTAACTAACTTAAAAGTATAGAGACTATGGACGTTGTGTCCTTCCTTGAAGACAGTTCTTTTTGCTTCATTGACAGCTCCGAACCAGAATACGCTTCATTGACTTTGCTGTATTTGGGCAATCACGTCAATGTCGTCGGGGTAATCTAGCAGGTGTTCGAACTTTTAGATGATCATAACTCTTCTGTTAGCAATTGAGTTCTGTACGACCTTTTCTAGAGCTATGTTGAACAAATCATCAACTACCTCTACGTCTAGCGCCTGCCCTTGTTTGGTCAATGGGGTTCCAGGTTCGAGTCCCACCAAGATTAAATCGCTTATATATCATTTCCCAATTTGGGCCAATCACAATTAGCCGTTGGGATCATCACTAGCACTGAAGTTATCAATCAGTGAAGGTGATAGTATTCTGATTAAGGGTATCACAATGGACCAACATCTAACAATGGTCCAAGTCTACATGTGTTGCCAATTTCACTGGCAGCCCAATAACCAAACCTAAACTCTACGTTTCCCCCCTCCGCAATATCTTACTTGAGCATACAATGGAATACGTCATTGTTGGTTGGAAAATACTCTGTTTTCAAGGTTCGGTAAAGTTTTATTTAGAATGCCACAAAACGCTGATCTTATCGTCGAATGTGGATCAATATGCATTATGCACAGTATGATCTCAACTCTAGTTCCATTAATTACCGTGAGATCATCACCATATTCAATAAAGTCGATTAATACTTGTCACAAGATTTCCGTCTTACATCATCTTACGACATCGGTCACACCGTGGGATATGTGCTGTAAATTGGACGGCATTTCCTTCAAGGTTTCATTTTCGAAAAATAGTGTTTGATCTTCTAAAAAAGCTTATTGTGTTATAAGTGGGTAAGTGGACAGTCGAGATGTATTCGAAAGGTGGCTTCATTTAAGAGCTAGGCTAATTCACTACAGCAGAACAAAAATGTGTCACAAAAAATCCTTTACACAAGAATAAATAGAGAGTAGCACAAAAACTAAACATAGCCGCAATGTATTTGCTTTTTGAATTGGATACGATGGGACTCTTCGCACCTGTCGGGCAACGCAACAGAGGACGCCCGGTGGAGAAGGAGAAGGACCTCAACCAACTTGGTGTGCGAAACTGGAGACAGCTAGCTAGAGATCGCGCTAGTTGGCGAGGCATGTTGGTTGAGGCCCAGGTCCACCCCGGACTGTAGCGCCACACCAAGAAGAAGAAGGGGCTCTTAGGGAATTTGCATATAGGGCTCATGTTTTCATTTTCTGATCTGCATCATACATTAAAGGTGTCGCAGTGGTATGCCACGGCCTAGGGATATTCGGGGCTTCAGGCCATTCGATATTCCGAAATCGAGTACAACTCGTTAGGAGTTGTGTCCAGGCGCGAGGTTATGCACTTGGGCTAACCACATAGGTCTGCCTAGCGGTCTTCTACCTCATTGAAGCGCATTGAAGGCACGTCTCGGTAGTCGTGATGATGGATGCCATCGTGCCACGTTGTCAAACCTTCGAAGCATATCCATTTCCGTTCGAAGAAGCAGCTGCTCAGCATTGAGTTTCTCGCGTACTGCCGTGTTTCTCACCCCATCCGTGCAAGGGTTTCCATCGACAGAGAGAACAAATTCCACCTCGGCAGCTTGAATTCGCGATCTTGTTCTTTCGGTCTTGTGGCCGGCTTAGCCCGCATCCAATCTAATTTACCTAATCTAAGCTTACTTACACCTCTTTTTTCATAATAATGCACTTACTCATCTGTTATCAGGCTGTTTTCCATCGTTGATGGTGTTGGGCACGCTGCTTCCTGTCAAGCTGTCTTACTTCGACGTATTCGATAACCCTCCGAGTTGGAATGAGTAATGAGTAATGACATAAGTCAACATTTTACAAGCTTTTCCTTGAGAGTTGCCCCAAATTGTAGTCACCAGACAATCTCAAAATTGTGGCTCTCGCATGTAGACACAGACTTCGTGATACCTGAACTCCTCTTCGAGAGGAACTCCTTCAGGTACCACTGGTGATCTGAACATCAGTCGCTGGAGACCTTAATTCGAATTTTTACATATATTTCGAAGATGGAAGCAGGTGTGGGTGCTGGGTCTAGGAGGATCTGAACATCCAGCTGTCCTTCCGATTACCGAATCATTGTGGCGTCGGTCCAGCATAAAACTATAGCGATCAAGGAAGCTCTATCCTGGCTAAACAACAAACAATGTAGTATCAAGAATAGATATCCTCATTTGTTCCGACAGCTATGTAGCAATCCAATCTCTGAGTGAATCAGCTCAACTATATCTGTCTGTCTCTTATCGAGATGGCCAATTATTTTAAGATCCTACTTAAGATTCGTACACTTTCTAGCGGACGAACTCACTCGAGAGGGTACAAATTCTGTACTCTTGAAGGATGCCGACCCACCGTCCAAGTATATCACTACTGGTAAGGCATCTACTGAAGCTGGATACGCTTGTTTAAGCCAAACGTAGATGGTCGACTGGCACAGGATGCCTCATAACTAAATAACTCTTACCTAAGCCGTAAGCGATCACTTAATATATATAATATGGGTGGCTACAGCCCATAGAGGGCCAGGGCCTAGCATCTTAGCAACCACTCGTGTTGTGCGTGCTATTGTTCTCTCACGAGTGGAAGGGACCTACAGTTTTACGCCGACTCCGAACGGCCAAGTTTGAGAAGCTCTTTCTCGACAGGAAATACTCTTTGAGCATTGTCAGTGACTCGAAAGAGGTGGCGTAAACTCAGAACCGTCACTGCTGTTATAACAGGGCACGGCGGCATTGCTACGCACGCCTCTAAGTTAGGCCACCCTTACATTGACTTCTGCAGGAGCTTCAACTACGAGAATGTGGAAGTAACCATTGAGCACTAGCTATGCAACTGTAATGCTCTCGCATCCCGTAGTGAAGACTTCTGAAAGCCTATTCCTCCAATAACCTGGCTGAACTAAGCAATGTAACAGTTATTTAGATTTTCTTCGTTTCATCAAAAGAAAAATAGCCATTCACCCAGTAGCACAATGGGCCTACGCTGACCCAAGAGTGGCTGCTATCCTCTCTTCCAGCAGTCAGCCGCTTCAACCTAACCTAATCCATGTACCAAGTTTCATCTAAATCCCCCAGAGGTCCACAAACCACAAGTAGCCAGCCAAACTTTGCCTTGCCACGTATTTACATTGATGTCTAGTGAAACATTCGTTGTTCTAGAAAATTCGGTTCTAGGTTCATGCTGTCGGATTTGTTGTGATTGTGTCAAGTAATTTCTTGATAAGTGCAGGCAATATTTTCCTTGTTTCTCTAGTGTTGGCTACCTGAACTTGTAGAAAACTTCAGCCTGGTTTCGCTACAGAGTTACTCACCCTTCTCTGTAATACCGACAGCTGATGATGTAGTTTCAGAGCTTAGTTCGAAGTATGCCACATCGACAATAAGAAAAACAACAACTCGCCTGATTCGATCGGCAATGGGTGTGTAGTGTAGTATTTCATTCTATTGTTTAGTGACCACAATAGCTGGAACCTATCCCTTCATCACACAAGACAGATGAGTGTCAGCAACCACACACTCACGTCGACTATTCAAACTGATCAATCAAAATCGAACAAAAATTGCCCATAATTCACATTCATTTCTGTCATCATCAAGCCGTTTTTTTTTTTTGCCTAAACTCAACCAGCAACAGCACCACCAACGAGCCGGCCTACATTTACCGAAATGGAAAATCAAGCTTGGCCTGGTGGAAAAGGTTGGAAAATCATAACAAAATGCAGTTCCTCCATGTTTGGCACTGCGTCCATTCGGAACACAGATAAATTGATTTTGACAGATTGCCGGCGTTGCTCCCTGTCCACCCCGCTAGCAGTTCACCCTTTTTTTTCTGATCATTGCCTTAAGTTGCGGTTACGTTACTTTGTTAACTAACAATGTCTTGGTTGTTCATTTATTTCAGGTGTGCACCGCCTGCAGCCCTCAAGGCATACTACGTAGCGTCGTAATGGAAATCGAATGCGATCTAGCTTCCATACGAGACGAGGATTTGTTGAGAAAAATGGTAAGTAACGAGTGTGTAATGTGCGCGGTGTAGCTGCGAATGTGTGCTCGCGTTGAGTGTGTACGGAGTGATCATCTCGTGTTGTTGATGACATCATTGTGTCTGATTTGTAACAAGAAAAAGAAATAAAACAGAGCCCCAAACAAGGGGAAAGTAGCAATCAATTGTGAGATTCACTTGAGTGTAGCTGATTTTCTGTGGACATTCAAATTTGATGGATTCGCATGTATTCGCACTGTTGGCAGTGACAGTGGTTGTGTTTAGAAAAAAAACTGGCAATGCCCGTCCTACTTGATAAGTGAAAGTGAACAAAAAATACCGGCGTCAATAAAAACAAACAATGAAGCTGTCACTCAACGAACGCAGCCCTGACAGATGAACCTCTGAATGGGGGTTCTTGTTATTTTCTTTGTGTGAACCTGGCCATCTGAAATGTTGCTAAAATACTCTCGATTTCATAAATCTCCTTGACGATCTAATAAAAAAAAGAGGGAACCTCCAATTTGACAAACTTACCATTTTTGCCCACCCTGTGGGAATCCTCGCACTAATTAGACTCTGTTTACACTACAAACTCAACGCCGCTACAGATGACAGCAATAAAGAACAGCCATTTATTGCGTGCGTAGCAGATCGTACAAACTCAGCAAGCACCCAAGATTTTGATTAATCAACACATCCCCCACACAGTGCGGACGCAGACACCATCATTGGCAGAATTGATTTTCATAATTAAATATTTGAGATATGGCCGTAAATTAATTCCCATCCACCTCGTTGACGTATCACCTTTACGGTCAAATAATTTAATTTGTGACTTGACATCTGTCAAACGAAACTATGTTCCTCTATGTAAACACCCCCAAAAATGGTGTAATCATAAATTCAACCGAAATTTGTTTCTAACTGATTCTAGACCAAAGAGGTGTTACTTGCCTTTTTCGGACGAACTTAAGTGTCCATCAATCGTGACACGCGTGGGGTTGTGTGCGCAGAATTAGACTCGGTGACCACTTGTGGCAATAACTCGTGCTCACGGTCAGCAGTGACATACTCGAGAACCGGCGCGCCGGCCAACTGTCATCTGGACGAGTTGCGAAATTTTGTGCGAGGCATCCAGTCGCCAGCACGGCCCACGCATTCGATGGAATTATTTATTACGGTTTCGGTTTGGTTCATGATCACAGCGAAGAACGCCTGTTTGAGGCGAAAAGGAAACCTCAATCGACAGTGGTGCTGTGGCCATGGCTGGTGTGGTACTTGCAGTTGCAAAATGGTCTTTTGCATGATGTCATGATTTATTGGTGCTCATTGGATGTTGACTGGAATTCAGTGGCGCTTGCGAGTGGGACATCGACATGCATGGGGCATGTCGTTAGGAGCAGTCTTGGGCAAGTAAACATCGGCCTACTCGCTTGCGGATGGTGCGAGATATCCGACCATTTAGATGTATGAATATTCAGATGTCAAATGTGGGTCAAATGTCCGATCGGCTGAACTCGACGCATTCGCGTGGTCATGTCTAGACAGTGAAGAATTTCATTGCAGTCTGAGTTGTCATAATTTCTGAGACAGATTTGTCATAACAAGCAGTGGCTGGGAACTCAATTTCAATCGGCAACTAACTGCAGCGAGATATGAAAACTTCCCAACTGAGTTGGAAATGACGAATTTTTTTGATAGAGTGGCATACTCGCATCGCAAGGGTAGCTGTTAAAATGTGCAAGAACAGGGTGACCACATAAAAACGATAGGAAAAGAAATTGAAGTAAAATAACAACGGCGGGAGGAATGCCATTGATCCTGGGTTTATGTTAAAGCTACATGCATGCCATTGTCCACAGAAGAGCACATGTTTCGAATTGCCGCCTCTCCTCTGCTGAAAGTGCTTTAAGATGTTGATGCATTTTTTGAATATGGATCGCTCCAATATATGCGGGATTTTTCCGACAATGGCGTGTCGAATGTTAACATCGAGTTCGTTCAAAGTGGTGGACTGCTTAAGGATTTGACGTAGAATAAGAAAAAGTCATAGCGTAATGCCAAAACGCGCCCTATTGATCTCCATGCGGAGTAATAGGCCCAGTCTCTTTCACAACTTCGAGTGTTGCGCCGCTGGTACGGCATGTAGTCCCTGCTTGTTGGAACCACAGCTCGTGTATGTATATCGATTCTATAGAGCTCTGTCCACAGGAAGTAGCTTAGCATCGCTCTGTATCTGGGACCATTGACGGAACGGTGTCTCCACCCTCGTTTCTAAAAAAAATAAGGTCCGACGATGTCGCCATTCCTTTCGCCATCTTTGTAGATGCATTGATGCCTAGTTGAATTGTGGACCATGTTCCTTCGAGTATTGGCATTTTTGGTTCTTGGTATAGTCACGATCCAAAAATGTGTTTAGATCGAAAATGCGATTTTTTTGGTCAAAATCTGGACCTCTGGCCACGGTCGTCCGGCTTAAATTATTCCCTCAGCACGGATGTAGGCCCAAATCCGACCGCAAAAAAAGTTGGATTGACTCACTCGCGATGTCCAACTCAGCTGATCGGCGCCAAGTTGACATTTCAGTGTCTTCTTCGACACTACCCGCTACGTCGTCTACTTCGTCATTTTGCACAAATTGAATTCGAGCATTAAAGATCGAATTGGTTTCCTGGTTGCAGAAATATTGATACCGTCGCAATGAACCTACTGACCTAAGTAGTCAGTGAGCCACTTCAACTTACCACAATCCTACCACAGCACAGTCTCTGACACTGCAACAATCAGCGCTGACTCTCTTCCTTGCCTTCCATCGGTCTGACTGACTCTCCCATACCCAAGTGAACTCACAATTCTTCAGAAACAAATATTTACGAGCAAAATATGATAAGTGTCCTAGTTTAATGATTATGGGCGCCAGTGACTCAAAATCGGTCCTGTCAAAAATTCCGATGAATTCCTTCATTCAGTCTTCTTCCTTTTTCGTTGTCAATGGCTTAAACGATCACGTTTGCGTTTATTTATTACCAACAATGTCGGTTAGTAATTCGTTTCTTTTGCGTTTTGTTTTCACATGGTAAGACGTGAAGGGAAATCAAAGTTGAGAGCCGTTTATGGGGACGATGCACCATCGATGAGTACCAACAGATATTGATGATGTTGATTTAATGTGCTCAAGCGTGGTCGCAAATTTCAATTTTGATGAACAGCGGTGGCGACAATCGAGAGAGCTGAATGGAGGCGAATATTTAACCGGAGCTCTTATTGTCTCTCTCAGCGTCTTTGTAAGCAACATTTGTAAGCAACCTACTTTAGTAGGTTAGGTTAGCTAAAGTAAATGTGGCTGACTTCAAGGAGCGACTGTACTTAGACCAACATGAACGCATGAAGGCCCGACAGGGTTCCATATCGCCGACCTAGGCCAGCATACCACCGAGTCTCAGAGATTAGTCCGTACTACGAATGAAGCCGTTGAGGTGGCTGACGCTTGCATTACTTACTTCGACAAGGTCATCGAAGAACTAGGCTTCTAAGTGCATTTTTTTCAAGTGAATGATACAGCAAAATTCAGGAGGGATGTCAAATAAAACACCCAGCTGCTTCGAAGGTTGACGGCTTATACAGTTCCTTCACATTATAGTTAGGAAAATGGTGCCAGTGCACAACAAAGGAATTGCGGACGGATCATTCGATCATTTAGGCCCATGAATATCCATTGGAATACACAGTCAAAACCATAAGTAGACAGAATAATTCAAATTAAAATATACTAGAATGGCATGCTAGAGAAACCATAAGGGTCATAAGCCTGTTTTCTTACTTGTCGATCAACGATTCATGGAGGGTCTGTGTTTGAGCTTATCTGTCTTTCATTGTTTACGATTCTAGGGACATTCTTCGAGTCACCAAAACTAAGCCGGCGTGTCTTCCAATGACTTAGTCTTAATACCAGAGATTCGGTCTTCAACTTCTTCAACCAAGAGGCTCGGAGTCGACCACCTTCTTTGAAACTCTTTAGATGAAGCTTGGTGTCTTCTTCTTCTTATGGCGCTACAGTCCGGAGTAAACCTGGACCTCAGCCAACAAGTCTCTTCAGCCTGGCAGGATCCTTAGTCAGCTGGCTCCAATTTCGCACACAAAGTTGGTTGAGGTCCGTCTCCACTTAAGTGCGCCATCTACTTCGCGGGCGTCGCAGCACAAGTGGGATGTACGCAGTCGAAGATTTTCCGTGCTAAAGCTGCGTTGTCCATGCACTCTACATGGTCCAGCCGTCTTGGCATTGAATCCGTAGACACCTGGCTTCACTCATGGCTCTGTACAGCCCGTATATTTCGTGGTTGAATCATCTTCTCCAGACGCCATCAACGCAGACAGGACCAACGATTGAACGTAGAACTTTTCTCTCGAAAAGACCAAGCGCATCTTCATCCGCTCTTGAGATAGCCCAGGCTTCCACGCCATAGAGCAGGACAGGGATGATCAGGTTCTTATATAATGTTAGTTTGGCCCTTCGAGAGAGGGTTCTTCTACTCAATTACCACTTGAGCCCAAAGAAACAGCGGTTGGCAAGAGTTATTCTGCGCTTTGCCCTCATTCACTGTTAAACCCATTTTTGCCGCTTTTTCCGTTTCAATACCAACACCCCCTTCATTGAAGCCTCATTGTGTTCGACCAATCATGTCAATGTCGTGCGCGTATTCTAGTAATTGCACGGATTTTTTGAAGATCGTACCACTTGAGCCGGTGTTTATGGGGTGCATATTTCCGGGTCACTTGGTTTCCACTTCGCACAGCTTGTATAGTTTGCAGCTACGAACACTCCAACCTATTCACCTTACCCGCTGATAGGACCCTTCGACGAAGAGTTGTCCTTTCGAAGACAGACAACGTAAGCTTTGCTTCTTGTCAGAAAAATGTTTGCGAAGTGGTAGCAGACTCATTGCTTTATTAGGGACAGTAGGCCCAATGTACCGCCACTTGGATATTTCAATTCAGAATGAGGGTTGCCGTAGTTATGTCAGTTTTGTCGTCAAATTTTGCCACCACATTGACTGGTATTGCACTGAGATCGTTGAGAAGTTTCAGCCTTTAATGACTTTCCTACCACAGACAAGTGCAGGAGACTTTCCTCATCATCCTCGTCCAGGCAGCTTCTACAGAAGTCATAGAAGAATAAGAATTTTTGCATGGCTTGGCTCAGTCTAGAAGCCTTTAGTCCAGAAATGTCAGAAGAATTTGAGACGAAATCCAAGATTCCTAAGATTTTTGTCGACAAATGCGCTTTAGAATGTGAACAAAAAAATTAGAAATGCCTCAAGGTTCCATTTCTGGATCCTAGCTTTTTTGTTGGTCTGTAATCATTTATCCTTATGTCAATGAGTAGCTCTAAAACGAGCGTCGCTTCAAATGGTCCATCGGCTTAGGTTCTTGAGTCAACTTGATCTTGTATAGCTGTAAGCCAAGATCCTTATGGAAAATACGCCGAAATGTTTGAGCGATGTCCAATTCTTGAGAACTCAGTGGAATTGACTGATTTGGATCGTTTGCTACGGACGAATGAACGTCCGATCTCGACGCTGGCCCGGATGGTACTCCCTCAATACTTCTGAAGAGGTGTTCTTCTTCGCTGGCAAAACCACTGCGTAAGCTTTTTCATCTATCCTATTCTTCAGGTCTCTTTCCGAGTAGATGGAAAACACCATTTGTCCAGCCCGTCCCTAAAAAGGGCGAATCTTCGTCACCCACCTCGTGTTCCTGTACTTTTTTCCTTCGTATCAGGAATTACCTCGATGTCCCACAGGACAGTGACGTTGGTCCATTGTTCTTCTTGTCTTGCCGATTTGATTTTTGTCCGACAGTATATGCTGTCATATTTTACTTATTTAGCTTTAGGCCATGCTCGACAAAGTAGATGTCGTCATCATCATCCAAAAGTAGGCATGATTAGGTACGTCGACATTATAAAACCCCGTAGTACGACCTGGTCGTAGAGACCGATTAGTACTAGGTAGTACAAATGTCAACGTTCCGTCGAAACGACTGTCGTATGGAATTTAACATTTTCCAAACTTTTCCCTCTGTCGTACAGCAGGTAGTACAATGTGAATACATGTGGTACAGCCACAGTAGACATTTTCATTCTGTTTTGGATTTCAACGAGTGAGCATCAGCGGATGAATGAAACTGATATGGTTTCACGGTAGTGTTAGGGTCGTGTGTTTATTCAGGACATTATCGTCAGAAAGAAGAACATGCGTGCCTGCACCCGATTGAAGAAATCACAAATGACATGACTTGGTGAGTGTAACTAATTGCTGAATTGCGGGACAGGTTAACAAATGCTCGAAAGTTCTCAAACTGAACTGAATTCTTGTGATCCAATCTGACCAATTTGCCTAGTATCTCCAATTCGGCCACCGCATCGAATGTATGCGGCCATGAAATCGGCCCGTGGTGTTGTGAGTATGCGCGTCGACTCCAACGCACTTGAACCTCAACGTCGTATATTCACGGCCCCACCTGTTTCGACTCACTGACAATGCTCAAAGAGTTCTTCTATCTAAAAAAATCTTCTCAAACTTGGCCGTTCTGAGTCGGCATAAAATTGTGGTTCCCTTGCGCTCGTGAAAGAACAATAGCACGCACAACATTAGTGGTTGCTGAGAACCGATTCTCAGGCCCTCCACGGGCTGTAGCGCCACCCATTATAAGCCTCACTGATACATGTCATTTAGTGAAGGTCATGTCAGCTTCATGACGCTATCGGCTGGATATGATTTTATGAACGGAAGGTAGGACAGTATTTTCTGTGGACGATCCATAACCTCCATACAGCCCGTTCTAATCAACAAAATGTGTGGCTAGTGTGCTGTAAAAATGAAAGTTGTTGTGAACGGGTTCGAACGTTGAACTCTCAGCGGAAGAGTCTATTTGGATTGTTTTACCCTTCTCCCGTTGACTTATCAAAAAATTATCATGAAATCAGTTTCCTCCATCATTCTCCAAAAGCAGACCAGATGGCAGTGCCTATTGCTCATCATTCCCAAGAAACACCTATAAATCATGCAGAACCCATCTCGCTTCAAGGCCGCTGCACTTGCCACAGCTCGTGTCATTTCCAGACGCACTGGTGCTCTCCGAGCCGTCATCCGTCCAACCGTGCATAATTAATTAACCAAATTACGAGTATAATTCACTTAAATCAGACTCGTTTCCATGAAGGCTGCGCCGTCGACGAGACAAGATCTCTCTCTCCGTCTCAGTGAAGAGCCCGCAACAATGACTGACTGACGGATATTCAAACTAGCGTCTAACGACCACCTTCTGACAAGCAGACGACGCTTGATTTATGCATTCGCAGCGGCTTCAAAGCCAGAGCCACCAGTTAGCGAGCTTTCCCGTTGAGGGTCGCCTAAGTAAATCACACAACCCACACGGACCGCTCTCGGGTAAAATTAATCGCAATTATACAATTCATCTGGCGACCGTTTAAGGAGTTTGATTTTATTTTCCAGTGGCTACAGCGGTTATCTAAGAGATATTCTCAAAACAATTACCGACTTCCGTCAAAACATCGCCTCCACAGGTACGGCGCGACGCGGCGGCATGTATTGTCTACTTGCAGTCGCGTCTGTGTTAGCTGAGCCGTTCGGCGGCACTTAGCACTTAGCACCTAACGTCGGGCAGGTGAGATAAAGATAGCCTGCCTGGAACTGGATCTGGACTTGACTTGTTGGCTGGTTGAGTGTGGGTCGGTGATAATTGAACGATGATCGTCATTGACAGTGATCTTCTTGTGAAATGCGCGCATTTCGTGTAGAGGCGATAAATTGCGCGGAGTTCATTCGATGTGAAGTCGGCGCTGCGACTTTGAATGCAACGGATGTGAATCTAGTTTTGGAAGATGATCGCAGGTGACAGGTTTGTGTTGCGATCTCCGATGATCTACTGATGCTTGAGGCTTAAGCCTACACAGGGTCTTTGGCCAAAAGTCAGGAAAGAGGCGAAAAACGTCTTGATTTTGGCAGTATGTGTCAATTGCTTTAGAGGAGCCAGCTGATGCCAACTGCACTAGATCTCGACTGCATCTTCATAATGGTCTACACGGGAGTTCCTAGGAAACTCAATTTACTACTCAATAGAGCTGACTTAACCATGCGCTGCAAGTTCCTTATCCCAAGCCGCCAACTCTCGACCGAAGGCCTCAAAACTTTCAGTGCCTCGGGGGGTGTCTACACTGAATGCGCCAAAAGAAAAGGAAGAGGAATCTCTAACGATCTTGACATCAGTCTGTAATGATATCAACCGGGAAACAATGTCCTCACAATAGTATTTCCCAGGCACCAAGCAACTGTCAAGGTTCTCGAATCCATTTCGATGAGCGCCAATGTCGTTTCCGATATGAGTAGAGAGTGGATGGCTAGAGTGGATGGCTGAAGTGGATGGCTGAACAGCTAGAGCTGTTGTGGAACAGCTTATATTCCTCTGTTGTGTCGCGATCACCTGACCGCTGAGATATTTCGGGTAACTTAATAATAATAATAATATGGGTGGCGCTACAGCCCGTAGAGGGCCAGGGCCTAGCTTCTCAGCAACCACTCGTGTTGTGCGTGCTACTGTTCTCACACGAGTGGAAGGGACCTACAGTTTTATGCCGACTCCGAACGGCCAAGTTTGAGAAGCTTTTTCTAGACAGAAAATACTCTTTGAGCATTGTCAGTGACTCGAAAGAGGTGGGGTCGTGAAAATTATTTGTGTCGCTCAGAGCTGGAATCGAACCTACGACGTCGAGGTTGGGGTCGACGCACATACCCACAACGCCACGGGCCACCACCGATTTCGAGTAACTTGCTAGTCCTTATTTGACAGCCTAGGACGTCACATAAAAAAGACCTCTCCTCGGTAAGGCGGGTGTATGATTAAACGATCTTTCAAATGAATGGAGGATCACCAGTTCAAACCAGACAAGCATTCCAACGCGGAGAAGTTCGCAGTTCGGTAATCTCCATCAGAATAATAGAATCCACCAGCAAGTGTGAGTTACAATCAGACAATCTCCATTGGAACACATTTCGCACATCCACAGTATCCTCTGACAACTTCCAAGCCTCAAGTGGAAGCAAGACACAAAAAAAAATCTCCCATCTCTGACAATGACTACAATGAGTGCGCGATGAACATCCATTCTCTCTCCTGGCCCACAAGTCATCTAGTAAACAAAGAATTCGTTGGGAGGCGAAGTAATTCAATCCAACGTCAAATTGATGAACTCCAGTCATTTGGCAAAACAAAGTCAGTCGGAAACACAATCGACGGTGTGACTAATGACAAAGGAAACCAGTTATTTGGACGCAGTTGCGTGGCCCACATTCCCGACGAGAAGTTGAGAACCAAGAGGTAAGTCGTTGCGTAGTGACTCATTGCGTCGGCGCGCGTATAGGCCTTTGTGAAGGGAATTCGGAAGAAAAGGGGAGCCTCGATGGCGGCAGTGCTTGGGGGAGGAGGAAAATTCTTTCGTGAAGTGAATGTCAAGGAGAAACGGAATAAAACAAATTTTACTGTCAAAATGTCAACGAAAAGAGTCTGTTTCTGAAAGTTGACTGTTGACGAATAATCACTAATTGCTAAAAATCTGTTGTCTGTCAAGAAGGACTTTCTGTGTGAAGCACTACACTCCGTCGCCTGAGCCTTAGCTAACACCACCATACAGCTGGCTCGATCTTTGGCTATCTGTCTTCACTTATAGACAACAAGTTGTTTGAGGTCTTTCTTCAATTGCGTGTTTCACCTTTAACGCTAGCGTCCACTTAAGCGTCGTCCCACTGACTCGATGTCCAAGAAAGACTGAATGTCTGTCAACGACTGCAAGCGAAAACTGACTTCTGGTCAAATTTGACTATTTGTGTTAACTGAGTAACAAGAGAAATGCACTTGTTTCGATGATTTTACTGGATAATCTCACCGATTACAGGAAGAAAAGTTCGAA
The DNA here is from genome assembly GCA_916610145.1 of Eristalis arbustorum. Classification (NCBI taxonomy): domain Eukaryota; kingdom Metazoa; phylum Arthropoda; class Insecta; order Diptera; family Syrphidae; genus Eristalis; species Eristalis arbustorum. The sequence goes on along the minus strand of OU744320.1, from coordinate 19,786,934 downwards.
CAACTGTTAGTATATCTTGATGACATTTTCGTTATTGGTCGAACGCGACAAATCGGCGGTTTAAAAAGAACTGGTGGCGAATAAGGCGAGAAGGAGTGCATGCTGTCTTGCTGAAAGGACATACAACAAAGTCTTATGTAGAGCGTCACACTGAGAGCGTCACTAGAAACGAATTGTCTTTCATTCCAAGTCTGAGAGTGAAAACAACCGAGGCGTTTCATTTAATACAATGCACTTACTTACTTGTCAGGGCGGCGACCCATGAAGAGTCCGAGCCTAAGGGATCGCTAAATTCCAAAGCTGACGGTCCTGTGCAGGGCAGGCCGCAGCCATCAATAACAAGCTGTCTTACATCCTCGATGTCTTGATCTCTACACCGCAGGTTCAGTCTTTTTCTCCTTCTCGAACAAGAAGGCTCGGATTCGAAGACCCTCTTAGCAGGAGCATTGGTGTACATGCGCTCGATGTGGCCGAGCCAGTGTAGCTACAGATTCTTGCCTTCCGGACTACATCCACGGAACCAAATATCAGACGTAGTTTCTTTACCGTCCAGCTTTCAGCTAAATAAAGAAGGACTGGCAAAATAAGAGTTTTGCAAAGCATGATTTTGGGCCTTCGAGTCAGGAGCTTTGACCCCAGTTGGGTGATGGGTCTGATCTCCATTGTAATATCGTTTGTGGAACAAAATTATAACTGTCGACTTTTGATTTTGTCCTCATTGGTGAAAGATAATGAACCCGAGCTGGAAAAGCCTTCAGCCAACGTGGTAGGCTCCACTGGAGGCAACTAGCCAATATCGCGTTGGAAAAAATAGGCTTGTTGAGGTTGGCTACATGCCGATATGTAGCTCCTTACAAAGAAGATGAAAAAAGAAAGTCATCAAACAAGGGGTACAATTTCAGTTCAATTTTAATTTTGTTTATGTAAAGTTGTGACATTTTTAGTATTTACTAGTGCTCTTCGGAGGAAGAGACTGAACGACGAAATGTGCGGGCTGTACAGCAACATTGATCTGGTCAAATGAGTTTGAATATCTAGTCCCAAATGGCTAGGTCACGTCAAGCGAATGGACACCAATGCTCCGGCGCGGAAAGTCTTCGACCCCCTCCCCGAATGACAATGCGGCAAAGAAAGATCACGCCTACGGTGGCACACGCAACTAGAAGGGGTTGAACGTGCGTGGCTGGAAGCAAACAGCACAAGACATGGTTGAGGCTCAAGTCCGCCCCGGACAGTAGCGCGAGCCAAAAAAGATGAAGAAGTGACATTTTTAGTTTTTACTTAAACATTGATTGAACATTGTTCTGGTTCAGCATACAAATCGTGATTCCATTTTTAAAACTCTTCGTATTTCGTCTATTAGTATTGCCGAGAATATGTTGCACCGCAACATTTAGATCTATTGTGTCCCCTTTTCATATATGCTCTGCTCTTCTAGAGTTCCACTCACATGCAGCTATTTTCAGAGTTTTATTGAGGGTCGTGGACTGTCGTTAAGCCTAGTTGTGCCTCTTTAAACCGGTTGCCTTTGGGATGAGAGATGGATGTAGAGATTTCAATTCTTCTTTTCATTTCATTTTATTGATTCAGTCAGTACATGTTCTACAATTTCATTATATACTCCACAGTGGTGGCCCGTGGCGTTGTGGGTATGTGCGTCGACCCCAACCTCGACGTCGTAGGTTCGATTCCTGCTCTGTGCGACGAAAACAATTTTCACGACCCCACCTCTTTCGAGTCACTGACAATGCTCAAAGAGTATTTCCTGTCTAGAAAGAGCTTCTCAAACTTGGCCGTTCGGAGTCGGCATAAAACTGTAGGTCCCTTCCACTCGTGAGAGAACAGTAGCACGCACAACACGAGTGGTTGCTGAGAAGCTAGGCCCTGGCCCTCAATGGGCTGTAGCCACCCATATTATTATTATTACTCCACAAAATCTGGGACAGAGACCTTCTTCTGATACCTCTAGTTGCCTTACGTGCCCCTTGAGTCTGCAGTCACCTGTTAGAAAGCCTATTAGGATAAGGAGGTTATTCTTGATACATGCCTAAAACTTGCTTCGAGTTTCTTGGTTTACTTCATGCCATGAGCACTGTTCTAGTTTTCTGTATGATTCCTTCTGTCTATTTCCCTGAATTCTTTTCTGAGGATGTGGTCTCCTCCTAGCTACAGTGCTTTTTTCTTTTACTCCATGACTCATTGTGGTGGAACATTGACTTTCCCTCTAAGAGGGCGATTGTTTGCAAGATCCCCGCAGTCAACTGAATTCTGCATTGCTGTGAATCACACATTCTGGAGATTTGTTTCGCTCATGGAGTCACTGGCGCACAAGATGTAGGGCAAGTGGCGTCATCGTATTGAAAATAAACACACTCCATGTCTCTATGTGGACTTAGGGGGAAAACATTTTCAATCAGAATCGCAATGCAAGGGAATTCTTTTGCTAGTCAATCAGCATCATTGTCAAGCCCAATTTATTTGCTTAAACTGTCGCACCTGCTTTATTTTCTAACAAATATGAAGCTATTCACACATGAAGACCAAAGTGCCAGGAGAAACTATAGAAATGATGAATTGGCCTTTCTACTACTTCTGATTCAGAACTTGCAACTTGCACGGCACATCCCTGACGGACATAAGTAGGGTGACCATCCGTCATATTTTTTAGAGGACAATCCTCTTTTTTGGCATCGTAGCATCGGACAAGTCCTGAAAGACCTTTTGTTTTTGCGACAACCAGCTCATCGGGGCAGCGTGTCAAGCCTTATTTTGCAATTGGATTGTGCTGAACCAAGAATTGCAGCCGGTCACAGACAACGCCATGAGTTCGGATATCTGGACATTTCGGACTAGCCCGACATGTTCCTCAGGGGTATGTCGATAAGTAAGGGTTTGACAAAGCAACAAGGCATACGAACGGCTCTTATTTCTTTTGAAACGGGGATTGAGACACCGCTCCTCTAATGGTCCCAGATATAGAGCGATGCTAAGACTGCTTTCATACACGCTAAATTTGGCAGCAAATTTTTTCATCTCCTAAGCATCTTATGTCTCACCTCTCTTGCCAACAAGATGTAAAAGCTTGTCAAATTAAGCGTGTGTAAGAGAAGCCTAAGCGGCTTTCTGTGGACAGAGCTCTATAACATCGACATACCTGAGCTGCGGTTCCAGCAAGTCGGCACTACATGCCGTACCAGCGGTGCAACACTCGAAGCTGTGAAGAAGGAATTTGGCTAGAGAGGATCATGTCATGGCGAGTGTTGAGCAATGGCTAGGGACTTGGTATTAGGCCATCATTTTCTCCATTGGTGCATCAAGTCCTGAAGCAGTTTATCAGTTTGAAAGAGCTCTAGGCCAACATCCGAGATGCTTTTCCCGTACACATAGGACCTGGTATTCGAAACTTGGACCGACCTCTTGAGGCACTGTGGCCAAAGCGGAGGCGGCTATTGGAATGATGTACCATTCCATAAAAAATGGCATGAACGTAGCTTCACAACGAATTTAAAATCGACTTTTTATCTAACACCGTTGTTATTTTATTTAAATTCAATTTTCTATCGTTCTTATCTGGTCACTCTGCGTATTCCTGTCTCCGATCGGTTTATGCTACAGTTTAAAATCCTTAAAATCCTTAGCGTGGCACTGAAATCGCAACGCACCGCTCTCAGATCAGGCAACTTCAACGAGCCGTCTTCACCCTCATTCGATGCTAATTGAGTCAATTGATTATTATTGAAATTTAAAATTAAAACTTCTTAGGGGTTGCAGCGCGACTGGCAATCTCTGCGCGTCCATTCCCGCTTGCTCTACGAGCGATATCGATTTTTAACGACCCCGTAACTCGTTCAATGGCCATCACAACCAGTCCCATTCAATTAAAGACCCACCGACCGACCGAACGAACGACGGGAGAACGGGAGAAGAGCAGAGAAGAAACTCCACACTTACTGGTTATCCATAAATCTGAGTTTCCGTCCCCTGCATTCATTCACACAAGTGCCCTTGTTTAGTTGGGCAGCAGGGCAGCCAGGCAGCAATAATGAGGGAAGATGACATCGCCGATTGTCGGCACCAGAACGCGCGTCATCGCCCCATGACTCATCCCTCACGTCTGCACGACAAACGATGGCGACGACAAAGGCTCCCAAATCGATTTTCCTCATCGAACGCCGAGTGGCTGAGGGGCAGGGCAGCGTCCGAAAAGCCGGTCGGTCTCCTCACGATCACGCAATCGTGTGGTCTATCCGACAGAACCGACAACGGCCACGACGATCGTTGCCTCGTACCGATCAGCGGTGCAAAATGAACCGTGGAGGCGTCCCACCTTAAGGAGACGAAGAAAAAAAACGACTAAACTAGCGAAGTAATCCATCGGATACGTATCGGACCACTGTTATTGTTATTACGAGTACCTAACTGCCTCTGCGCTGTCACACGAACACGCGCACACAGGCGCGGCCCGGGTATCTGTGGTCACTTACGCGAGCGGTTGACGATCGTGTCGCGATCAATCGAGCGGCTGTGTATGTGTGCGTGGGGCGGGGGTTAAGCCTGTGGGAATGTGCGAGCAGCCCGCCCGGGCACAGGCACGGGCACCTTGCACTCGCGAAGGAATCCGTGATTCGGAGTACATGTGTGCGGGGTACACAGCCGGCCGATACCCCATTTGGGTTCGACTGTGGGAGCAGAGAGGAGATTCGGTGCCGCTGTGGTTGTGTCATGGTGTGTCGGTGGTGAATCTGAGCTGCGACGGAGGCGCGTACTGAGCCCGTCAGCAGCAGCGCCATCGCCACGGCCGACGCGGTCCGCGAGAATCTTGCACTTAGCTTCCAAGTCCGACATCGGTTTCAGTTTCAGTGAGAATTTGGTGCTCGATCAAGACGTTCGTGTCTTCTAGTTGAAGAGGAAAGAAAAATAAAAGTGATTGCCTACTATACCTGCCCGTCTGTCGGTTCACACTGTGCCCACTGTCTATGCATCTTTTGCTTAGTCTGTGAATTATTTCGTGAAATTTTTTTTCGGTTCGTTGTTTTTTTTTGATTGTGCCAATTTTTTTTTGGTGTTTTCGTGTGCGTGCGTTCCCTTTGCAGCTGTTCCTTGTTTTGTAAATATCCACATTCTCTTCCGCCCGATCAGCGCCGCCGACACGTCGCGGTCACGGCAATGTAAAGTGCAAAGGTTCGTCGAGATTCAATTGTGAATTCCCCGGCAAAGGTGTGACTCGAGTGTGATTCGAAGGAGTACCAAAAAAAAGAAGAAAGAAGAAAAAAAGTGCTAAACAAGTGATCGGCCTCAAAGATACCCACCACAGAATATTTGCCGAACAATTCAAAGCATCTCATGATCTGTGATTGAACCTGTTTCAGATACTTTTATTCGTTCGTGTGTGGCTCGGCATCTGTTTGTTGGCTCGCTTTCGCGTGCGTGTTGAACATTTTGGGATTATTCTCGTAAAAAAGGAGGCGAATAAAATTCGGTAAGGATTCCTCTTTCCCTCTGGTGTTCTTTCGTGTGTGCTTGGGCGTTTATCTGGCGAGAGGACAAGTGTAGGCTTTGACGGGGCATCCTACACGGGGCCGGCTATCGTTCCGGTTTCGCTGGCAGCCGGGGGGGATTATTTTGCTTTTCTTGCGAATTGAAATGACATGATTTATCGGATGGCGATGCATGATGTCAGAGGGACGACGACAGTCGCGTCGCGTTTCAATGCCAGGCGATGGGGTTCGTTTGGACGGGCTGCGATTGCACACAGTCTAAACTGGAATTTTGGCTTGGGCTGGGGAAACCTGTTTGCTGCGGAAAGGACGGCCCGGACGGAATCTGGAGGAAGATTCTGGTTCTTGACGTCGCCGTCGTCTTCGTTGTCTGGGGGATATGCTAATTGTTGGGCTGATAGTGAAAGTCTGTTACGCAGTTTGACCGGCTTCAGTGCGCTTCGCTTCTCTTCTTGTTTTTTGCAATCTTAATGAGATTGAGGTGTGTGTTCTTTTTTGTTGCGATTTGCGGGCGGTGTTGGAGTCGAGTTGCGGATTAGATCATTTTTGACATCATTTCTGAACATCTGCAGCGAGAGCGAGTGTGTGTGAGATGCTGATCGGAGATTTTTGTTTGATTTACTGAGGGAGAGAGTGCATAGTTTGGTGTATAATTACTAGGTTCCTGCAATGAGGGTGTTCTGTTGTGTAATTCATTCGTAATTTAAGATCACTTGTCTTGTGGGCTAAAGCGTTTATTGAAGCAAATAAATTTCCTAGAAAATCAAGCATTCCGCTGGAATCTTTCAGTTCCTCGATCGAAATTGAAGAGATCTCCCCCTAAGTCGTATTTTTACGGGATGTTCGAATTTGTTTTAGTTAGAGGTATTTCTACTTAAGGAGGGTACACTGTAGTTAGAGAGGGCTTCTGAAAAATTCTTAGACACCCTTGCGTGGTCAAGGCAGTTGATTGCTACGCTGGCTATCCCAGCTAAATACAGACGCGAATAACTTTTACATTTCAAAAAATGTGACTTGAACCTGCAACCTGTGGTAGAAGCAACACAAGACATTTAGTCGATAATTCGAACTGCGTTTGCTTAGTACAGTAAATAATAGAGCCCCCGCCTGCAGTTTGATATCCTCTGCTAAGCCTCTTGACTCATTTATCCCTAGGAAGTTCATTCGTCAGGTTCAGTCTCTGGTCTCTGGTCTCTGGTCTCTGGTCTCTGGTCTCTGGTCTCTGGTCTCTGGTCTCTGTCTCTAGCTCACCATCTCTAGCTCACCACAAGAATATTCATGATGGGCTCAAAATCACACCAAAAGAGTATATGTATTTTGAAATGCACTAAACAATTGAAATAGATTCCCAAAAGTCTTCTCCACGAACATTACGATGTCAAGAATATAAGAGAAAAAGCAGCTTTCGACAGTCCACCGTCCAACCCAAGACTGGGAGGCCTGTAACAATGTTTAGCATGAAGAAACCTTTTAAACCTTAACTTCCTTTGATTGATATTTTTTTGGAATGAATCAAGTTGCTTGAAGCAATGGGAGCAGAGATGAGAATTTAGTAGATGTGTAGCACATCTTCTCTTATTCATCTTCTTCTTTCTTTGGTTGGCGCTACAGTCCGGGGTGAACCTGGGCCTCAACTAACATGCCTTTGCATCTAGCTCGGTCTTGTGCTAGTTGCTTCCAGCCACGCACGTTCAACTTATTCAGGTCCCCTTCTAGCTGCGTGCTAGACCTCCACCGTAGTCGTGGTCATCCTTTACCGCGTTGTCCCTCGGGGTTTGAGTCGAAGACTTTCCGGGCCGGAGCATTGGTGTCCATTCGCTCGACGTGACCTAGCCATCTGAGACGAGAGATTCGAACTCATTTGACCAGGTCGATGTCGCTGTACAGCCCTGTAGTACATCTACTTTATTAATTAATGTTCATGCATTTGCTAGGTAGCAACTGATTTCTACTTTGTTCATCTTAATTCCATTCACATATAGCCTCGCAAGAATCTGCCATATTCTCCAATACAGCTTTTATAACCAAGGTGCCTTGTGTCCACTTGCGCCACAGACTGTATAGAAAAACGGCTTGAAAATAGACACATGCACACGCGAGGATTTTTGGACCATTTGACGGTCACGTGAGGACCGACTGTTGCAAAAGGCGAGGAGAATTTAAAGGAATATTTTATTTTTATACTTTTGTAATATCTGCTTAATTTTTGGGCACTTTGCTTCACTTTGTAGACTATGCATTCTCATCCCATTAATGGAGTCTAGTAGACCATTTATTCGAGAACTGTGATGCCTGCTTGATATTCAATGGGCGTTGCAAAAACATTCGTCGGCGTAAAGACAACAATCTATACACAATTAAGCTTTGAAAGTATTGAGTACGCTCCATGGCTCTTTGTTAGTGGCTGGCCAGAAGACTAACCCACAGGCGAGTAGACATTGTTTCAGTATGACTACCTGTGTTTAAAAATTAAATTATGGGCCTGGACCTACCTTCTACATCCTTAATCCCTGCGGTGTGTGCTGTTGTTCCCGCACGAGGGATGTATGTACGCGAACCCCGCCAAGTTTGAAAAGAGTTCTGCCCTTTTAGCATTTTTGAGAAATGGGGCCGTGGTTTATCATAGTTGTTCGTGTTCGCATTTGAATTTGTAGCCTCAGCTAGAGAATAATGCACCTATTTTTTTCGTTATGGCGTCCACACCATCTACTTCGTGTGTTGTGTTGAGTTGAAATCAAGCTTTAGCTTAAGAATTCCACCTTGTGCCGTCACCTCTAAAAGTTTGTCCAATCTTGAAGTCTGTCTCCACTTCAAAATGGCCCAGTTTTGCACACAATTTGTTCCACTTTCTATGGTCAATCTCTGTGACAGTAAAACAGACAAGAAGATGGGTAAGATAAGTCAGATAAGAAAGAAGTCTTTTGTCAAGTAGCAATTGTTAACTGTTGGTTGAGGTTCATGAAGTCGATTATACAGACGTGTCTTTTACGTGATTTCTGATTCCTCAAGGACTAACATCTTTCATTCTTCAAGACTTCTCCACTTCACTGTGAGAAACCAATGCGACATCAGGCCAACCCCTCAATCCAGAAGAGGAAGGACCATTGTCCAAATATTTACGAAGTGCTATCGAAATCGGTGATGAGACCATGGAACGACATTTGAAAGCTGTCCTTGGTTATGATTCTCCCCTTATTTGGATTTTTATTAAACCTCTCATGACCTCATGAGTATATTCACTCAGAATCTTGTTTTATTTCTTAGAAGTAAGTGGGCGCGTGCCGAATTATTTTTAATGGAATAAAATTCTTGATAAACTCCCGAAATATTAATACACACATATCCTCTCAGTTACGAGAGGCGAGCACGATAACAATGAACGAAATTGTTATTAACTTTTTCTTGCGAGAGCTTACTTCACAACTGCGATGGTGATGTCATTGGAATCACTGTTGAACGCGTTATTTTTGTAGCCGTCGTTGAATATTTGTTTAGATCGGTGTGCTAATTTTTTCGGTAAGAATCTGTCAGCTTTTGCATGTTGATCTATGAGTAGGAAATTGCAACTAGATTGAACTGTAGACTGACGGAAAATTTTAGTTTACTGTGTGAATAAATAAAGGAAGTAAAGGAATGAGTGGCACGTAATTCTAAGTCCGGATGTTGTTAGGTAAAGGAACAGAGAGGAGTCCAAGCAAAAAATGTGCTTGTCAAATCTTATCCCAAACTTTCAAATGTGACCTGCAGTAGTGCTCCGGAATAAGAAGTAAATCAGAGACTTGAAAAATTTAAGTCTTCTACGTTTTTAGAGAATTTTGTTGAATTATCCCCCACTGATCACTCTTGATCTTCATCATCTTTGCTAATTTAAAAGCTAATTAGAATTTTTCTTTTCAAAACGTTCTCGCAAGTAATGCATGACTTCCCTTTTAGTCGCAACCTTTTTAATCTCCGGAAAATGTCTAATAACAAGTCCACTCTATCAGCTGGATTTCCCAAGCAGAGTACCTGGCTACAGGATGTGATTGGATCGCCGATTTCAGAAGCGATAGGTTGGACTGATGATCTCTTAGCAGAGGCAAAATGTGTATACCTTGAAAAAGAAGGTCTATTCCGAGTAAGATATGGAGCGCGTCTGTAGACAACGGTCATGTTTAGGAAATTGGCATCGAAAGAATTACCACATAGAGCAATCTTTTGTTAGATTATCACGCAAAAGACCAAAGGGAAAGCCGTACAACTAGAACAAGTAAACAAATTGATCATTTTTGGTTTCAGTCCCCGAGGTCCGAGGATCCGCTTGTATGTATACATAGTTACCACCGCCTTTCTAATACGGTCTTGAATGTTTGTTTTAGCTTAGTATGCTGTATATTATTACGCTTAAACATTTGTTTTCAGTCTTGGTAGAATTATAACAGATAATTTGTATGCCCTTATGAGCAGTACGAGCTTTAGTTTTACACGGGTAAATGCTTAGACCTGCTCGTTCCGATTGTTTTAGGCTACTTTAAGGCTGATGAGTGCATTGATTATAGTTTCGGGTTTCGTTAACAGCACCCTCTATGCCAAGGAAGGCAACCATTGTGTTCTTTGCTGTTAAAGGACTTTTCGATAGCACAGACCAGGGAGTGATGTGCTATTTCAGTTGAGTACCCCTTTCGATAAGCGCCCTGTGAAGCTGATACAAAATTGTTATACTTTGTGTAACTTTGTGTGTAGATCCATCAACCTTTCCTTTTTTTTTTAAAGATGTTAGGAGAATCTACCTTAGACGTTCCTTTTTCTTTCAATTTTCACATCTGCCTCCAGTTATGCACACCAAGTAAATTGGTGCTCATTTAAGAGCTTATTATTGTTTGGAGACATAGTGAGGTAGTCGAGGAGTCGTTCTGCTTTGTTGGCTTAATAATCTGTGAATTGTCTGAGTGCGAGTTGTAGTGGGCACAGTACATTTTTGTGTCTCTGATATTCGGCAATCTAGAAAAAGCTTCCCAAAGTTGGCCGTTCGGAGTCGGCATAAAAATGTTGATCCCTTCCACTCCTGAGAGTTTCTGAGAAGCTTTGCCCTTGCCCTATACGGGCTGTAGCGCCCCCCATATTGTTACATTATTACATTCGGCAATCAAAAGGCGATTTTAAAAATGAGAATTAAGTCAATGACCGAAAGTGCTCCAAACGGTGAGCTAAATTTTGAGTCAATTTGTTGTCTGGCATGTCATGTATGGAGCCTGTCAAGCCTACAATTGATGCTAGACGGGAGTGTCCCATTTTTTGGATTTGCGTACTATTTGGCATGTAGCGCGGTGAGATTAGAAACACATGTTCAACAAGTTCAGGTCATGGGTTTCGGCCAAGAAGAACTTCGAAATTATTGAACAACATTGAGGTAGATGATAGCAATATGGTCCATTGATATTATTTTTTTCTGATGCTGCTACCCTCGGTCGTGCAACATGAACTCTGCATGACACTCCACTTGGCACGGCTTTTAGCTGCTCTAATTGAGTGTTGATGATGTCCACTGGTATTGTGGGCCTCTTCCATTGCCTTGTCGTTGTCTTACTGCCTCTTCTTTGAAGCCGTCAGGGCCATAAATTGCTTCAAAGTGTGCCGCATTTCCTATATTCATCAAACAATTATCAGCAGTTCTAAGAACTAGGTTAGGTTGGATTAGGTAAAAGGGCTGCCAGTAGTCAGCAGAGTTGGACCATTGTTGGTCCATTTTGATATACCCAGTGCCTTTAATTCTATCCCAATGGCAAATAGTGTCTGGACCAGATGTGAAAAGATAAAAGCATTTTCACTTTTCTCTCACTGGGATTCGAACCGGGGACCCCTCTAACCAAGGGTGGGCACTCAACCACTTGCGCCATTCAGCCGTTTCTCTGAGAACTAACCACTATGCTTGTGGATTAAGTTTGTTGGGCGTACATGCATTTATGAGCCTTTGTTGTGGGGGATCCATGTTGTGGGATCCGAATGCATTTACTAGAAGCGAATCATATTCTTTTTGGTTCATCATCAAACTTGGAAGTGAAAACCAACACCTCTCTGTTCTCAGGGCACGCATTTTACAATAAAAAAATGATGCGGTTGATAAAGGGTTCACAAATGAAGTTAAATGCAATCTCTATGCTCTCTTTTCCATCATTCGTTGAAGTTGTGCTTGTGCATCCAATCGTTGGAATAAAAGGAAACAAGTCCAGAGATGTCTGAGACTATACGCTTGCATTTTGTTGTGGACAGTCCAAAGCCTTCATCCGATTCCACGGCAATGACTGCACCCTTTTGATGGATTTTTTTCGGGGACGGAGAAGACCCGCAGTGAACACCATATCATTGCTCAATCTGGCTACTAACTTTGCAACGCTTTGTTAGCGAAGGTAAATATTGACTGCTCCACTTTTTGAAAGAAGAGTGTTGTCTTCAAGGCTTCCTCAGATGGAGATGACTTATGACCACTCGGTTAGTCAGTTATGTGCTTAGTCATTGCATCGGTAGCTTGAGACCTGACTACGTAAAGTGTGCCACAAGTGGGTGAATATAACTCTTTTGTTATTGTTTTGCAGCGCCACTTAAGTAAGAGAGTGTCTTTCCACTTGGGAGTACCACTTCTTCTGCTTTGTTTTTAGAAGACCTCTGTCATCAGATCCACACAATTTGAAATGATCTTCCGGCCGTGACTAGTTCCTGTTCGGAATCACTTCCTCCTTCACGAAGACCCACGACATTTCTGGCGCATGACTAGTAGCAAATTCTGCGTCCATTTCTCTTAGTCATAGTTAGATGTACCCACTATCATTGCCAATGGAACACTGTGCCAATTTGAAGCCACATTCTCGTCCCCCCCATCACACAGATGATTCAGTCACGAACCCACTGTTGGCTGCCACTTTTCAGAACTTCGTCGTCGTCGACCCATATGTCATCCTTCCGATTCATGAATTCCACGAACACATTCCGCTTGATAAATATTAAAAATAATAACGAAACTCGTCGTCGTCGTTCCACCAGACTTCAGTTGTGCCAACAACAAGCAAATTTTCCAGATAAGCACCTAACCCGCAGCGAAACTATGTATCTCTATTTGCCGCCAGCGTTTGTCGTTACGTGTTGTTTTCAGTTTTTTTCTCATTAAACCAACAACTCCCCGCGAGAGCGAGATAAAGTGCGGCTCTGTTCTGCCGAAAATCATGACCAAGTCCAAGTGATTTTTGGGTTCCACGATGCGAAACGCAACAATTCCCCGGTGACCCACATCCATCAGTCGAAACCGGGGTTGCCCGATGGCGGTCTACAAGTGGCCCAACCCGATGTTGCAGAAAAACTCATGAAATATTCATTGTCTAGGCCTGAGACTCGCGCCACTCGACGGGTAGGCGTCACGTCGCACGTCCCACACTGGGTCTCTCTCACTCACTCGCTCCAAAAGAGATAATCTCCCTTTAATTAGATCTGAGTCTATCCGGATGACGTCATGTAACGTCAATATTTGCATTCTGTCAGCCGGTGGGGTGGCTGTCATTTGCTTAGCCGGTCCAGTGCCAGTCAGTGGAGCACACCGCACCAGGCAACCACTTGGATTCTTCGGGTGAGTTGCGATCGTTGAACGAGGACAATTTGCGTCTTTTCACAAATCCATCAGAAGTCAAGCGTCTGACAGAAGCTGTTCGTGTCACCCGGTCGGAGGTGGTTTCGAATTAACGCTCGCCCAGGTGACACTTGTATCCGCAATGATGCAATCTGCTGTGAATTTCATTTGCAGACAGAGCCGCCGCTCTGTGCCTGCGTTACGTGATCTTAGTTTTAATAGTTCGCCCAGTTGCTGTAGGCGCTTGTGTGGGTGAAGCTAAAAACAAAGGCAAACAGCAAGCCTGAGAAGTGCGAGAACTTTAGTGGCAATTAAACTCACCAGCTTGTCGTTAAGGTTTGTGGCTTTTTTTCCACCCGTTTTTTTGCTAAAATTTATTTACGACGCGTGACAGGGCTTTGTATGGTTTTTGTGACATTTCTAGGGCTAAGTGAACATTCCTTGCTTTATCGGGTGCACCCGCTTTTGGTTGTTGTGATCGTTTGGAGTGTCTGGCGCATTGCTGAGGTGTGAGTCAGCGATGGGGTGCGAATTGCGATGCCAGGTAGAGCGAATTTGGCATCTCGAAGTCTGTCGGCGTGCTGACACTTGTTTACTCGGGATATCGTCTTGCGTCGTTTCTTCACATATCATTCAGTCAAGCTGGGGTTCTCTGCTTCCGAAGGTCGTTCGTGGGTTGTTTTGCGCCAGGTTGTAGCGCTCGGAGTGAATAAGAAAAACGTCACGTTACATTTTCGTGTTATTTGTGTCAGTGGCTCTGCCAAAGCCTCCGTCGTAGTCGCAAGCTCGCCAGTGGTCGTTTGCCACTTAATTTTGTCAAACACCTCGTGTGTTCTTCTTCCACTTAGAAGTCCGTTCCTCTGTTTGTTTTCCTCCCGGGTTTCTTTTACATTCGAATTCAAAAAGCCGTTTGTTTGCTTATGCTAAACAGTCTTGCAAGAGTTCCTTTCTCAGCGGCAAATCAGTCATGACATCAAAGCAAATTTAAAGTATTTTCTCATCACACTAAGCAACAGCTGCGATGGCCAGGGGCTGAAATTAAAAAAAAAATTGCCTAATGAAATGGATTCGAATTAGATCGTATTAATGATTGACTGGGGTTCGAATTCTCTGCCTTTAGTACTGCAAAGTCACTTTCCGGGCCAGAGCATTGGTGTCCATTAGTTAGACGTGACCTAGTCATTTGAGACGAGAGATTCGTTTGACCAGGTCGATGTCGATGTACAGCTCGTCGTTCAGTCTCCTCCCCCAAATACCATCCGTACGTACGGAACCGAAAATAATTCGAAGGACTTCTTCTCGGAGCGACCAAGAATAGCCTCGTCAACTTTAGTTAGTGTCATTGCTTCTGCGTCATACAACAGGACTGCAACTATCAAGGTCTTATATAGGGATATCTTGGTTCTTCGGGAGATGGCTTTATTCCTCAGTGGCCTTCCGAGTGCGAAAATACAGCGATTGGTTAGCGTGATCCTTCGCTTTATCTGCGCGGTGGTGTCTTCTTCTTCTTTGATTGACGCTACAGCCCGGGGTGGACCTGGGCCTCAACCAACATGCCTCTCCGCGGTGGTATCACTGCGGGTAACTTCGGAACCTAGCTAGACAGTCTTTCACTACTTCGAAGTTATAGCTGTCTACAGTGAAGTTTAAACTACGACGTTGTTGTTTTGTAGACAGCATATACTCTGTCTTACCCTCACTAACTCGCAGCCCCATCTTGGCCGCTTCCTTCTCGATGCTCACAAACGCCCCACCGACAGCCTGTTGTGTTCTTGCGATGATGTCAATGTCATCGGCATATGCGAGCAGTTGCACAGATTTGTGGAAGCTCGTGCCTCTGGTGTTGACATTTGAGCTCCGCAGGGTCTTCTCGAGAATGATGTTAAAAAAGTCGCAGGACAGTGCGTCGCCTTGTCTTAATCCTTTTCTGACATCTAAGGTCTCGGTACAATCTTTATCGGATTTAATGAAGCTTAGGGTGTTCTCCATCGTCATTCTGCAAAGATGGACGAGTTTTGCAGGGATGCCAGAGCAAGACAAGGCGCTGTATAACTCGTCAACCTTTATTACCGGGCTGATTAACAGATTCTCAGTTTTGTGGATAGCACTAAACCAAGCTGGCAACCGCAATGTACTCAACCAGGGCAAAGAATGTTTATCAGTGGAGTGTTGGGACTTCGGAAAAAAAAACACCAGCCAAAGACTTCAGACACTTCTACTGTGATTCGAAGTCTCCATCGATCACTCAACTTTCCTTAATGGATTCAACTTTCTTCCCAATGACACTGATCGCCTACTACCCCATCTCATCTTCGAGATAAAGTTCTAAATTAGATTCCCTTTCAGATCGGATTGGATGTCTGACATTAGGACGCGGGATGCTCCTATGCGGGGGGCGTGTAGACACTGTCATTGCCAACGCAAAAACTTCATACATTTCAGTTTGTCTCTTAGCGAGGTGACAGATCATTTTAATGTGTACCTCATATGGGTGCCGTGAGAAAGAGATACACCAAGCAATTGCAGAGCCGATTAACTCGCTAGATGTGGTACAACCTCCTCGCGTACACCGGGAGGAGATTCAACATTCAAACTCCAGCCTACAGCCTCTGCGATCTCTGCAAGTTCAATCAACCACAAGCTGGAAGTCACCACTCTTCTTAAAACAAAGGAAATATGTGAAGCACTTAGTGTCAAGCGATCACTCTGCCTGTTCAGACTTCCTACACAACAACTTCCTCTCAGGTGTCCTCATCGGTGTCATAACTGGACATCAGCAGCAAAGGTGTCCCATGTACAGCATTATTTTTGAGGAAACTACACATCAACCCCTCTGCTAGTGCAATGCTTTCGTTAGTCGTAAGAACTCACATCTAGAGGCTCACTCAAAATAAGCTAGCTACAGCGCTTCGTCACAAGCACCAATTGGTTTCTGGTACAGTAGTAACTCAATCATCGTCGTTCCACAGCGGGTCGATATTGTCTTAAGCAGCCAAAAACTCTTACCTAACTTAACGTAGCTGGAACAGTTAAGTTCGGATGAAGGATAGGCGGGCATGCAACGTTTTTTGAAAACGTACTTCATTTAAGCATTCCTTGATCATCTGATCCAGACGCTTTGGCGAAAGACATGTTTTTTCTGTGTCTCAAGTCTCAACTGGCTGAGGCTGGAACAGGCACTTTCTCCTTCTTTTTCCTCAGCACAACTTCTGCATAGTCAATTATTGGCGAACGCCAATATTGTGTGATGATAGTTCAGACGATTGGGGCCAGTGAGTGTTGATAGCATGAGTTAGTGGGTTTTGTCAAATCTGGGCCAAAAAATCTGAGTGGTCTTACAGAAACGCGAATTGCAGAGCACAACCTTATGTTCGCTGCCTCTATGATGGTCTACCGATTTCTTGAAGTTTGTTTAAAAAGGTGCCTTTTTGGCAAATTGATCAGCTGCTCCATTACCGAAAAGTCCATATGATCTAAGACACAGCATAGTGTAATCAAGCACTGCATCAGTGCTAACCACTGGATGTCAATGGGAATGGTAAAATCAGCTAGTGCCAGCTTTCATCGTGGCCGCGTTTATGACGGGCAGAACCCTGAAAACACTGCCACGGTCCGTGAAACGCCACTTTCTGTTAAAATCTTCGATCTTCGCGTATATTTGTGGATGACAGTATTATTGACGGAGTCATCAGTTGCCCGCTGCCTCCTAGTTGGAAAGTAGAAACTAAAAGGTATTTCACAATCAAAGATGAGATGAGTACAGTCCCAATCTATCTAGAGTTTAGGCAACGATATTGGTGCACAAGGCACATCACTTAATTGTCGAATGCTCCGTGCGCTCTTATCAGCAATTATCCACAAGCTCAACAAGAATGAATGTCTCTCAATCCTGAACGTTGCTGTTACATAGTGGTTTTTTTTATTGCATCCTTCTACCAGACTGGTTCAAAACGGATCTGTTAATGAGAGGGGTTAGGTTACCACTTTCGAACAACTAACTTTAAGACCATTACGTGTTGTTTTTATACATTTTGCTTGTTTCATCGACAATTCTCGAGAGAGACCGAGATTGAGATAAAGTGCGGTAGCCTTACCCATGTTCGGGCATAAATCATGAGCAAGAACAGTGATTTTGGGTCCCACTACGCTGACCCACATCCATCAGTGGAACCCAAGGGTATCCGGTGGCGGTCTGCCTAAGACCTCAGCCAGGTTAGTCCTTGTATCCAACCGAATAGGGTGGGATCGTATTTTTGCATCGGGGTCTTCATCGAGAACGAGGTCATTAATCTTTATTAAGCACACTCACCGGTATACAAGGTGTTCACCAAGGTTGATGTGATAGATTTGATTTGATTCCAGCTGAATGGCAATGCAAAACGAAACATTTGAACTAGTGATGGGCGCATTCGAATGATATCTCGAGTGATAATCGATTATCACAACATCCGATCTTTCTTCTTTTTTTTGGGACAGACTTTTTGGGAACTGTCAATAACTTCGTCTTGAATATTATTTCTGTCGGACCTAGACACCGTAGGCTGAAGTGCGTAGGAGAGGTCACACGCCGCGGCAACCATGTGATTCATATGGGGAGTCACATTTTAAGTCATCTTTCAAGTAATTTCGCTTGCACATCGTTAAAAACATAGGTGATGTGATCTTTCAAGGCTGCAATTGCCGCAAGCTCAGCGTGTGATTCGACTCATCGGTCCAAATACGGGAGTTCTTTTTATTAACATAACTACCTAATCGGAAAAGAGCTTCATCACTAAGCACTCCCACTCACCTAAAAGCAGACAATGTGGCAGGCTGTTCGGTGTAAGTTCTTCCATGATGACATGACAATGCCAACTAATGATGTGCGATTAGATTCACGGCTTTTCTGACACATACTGGCTGATTTTGTTTGTCTTTGCATTAAGTTTCCTCCTTCTTGTAGGTTTAGTTTTAAAACAAAGTGGTCCCCTGCACTTCTTATCACAGAACCAAGAGAGTAGAAGAACATTAAACACACCAGTCTCATGCAGTAATTGAATTGTTGCACGGGCTATATGGCATGTAGCACCGTCTTGTTGAAACCACATATTGGCCACGTCACTATCACTCCATTTCGGCAGAAACAACTGCTATCACAATGACATGCTTGACAAGCCTCATTTAAAAAAAATAGTTTAACAATACACGCACTGCTTCGCATCGGCATTTCGGCGGCTAGATTTGGACGACCTGTATGTTCAGCTGATCGGGACTTTATTTTCAGCTTCTTTTTGAGGATTTTGTGCAGAATTACACAGTAAAGCAACAGTTGGCAAGTAGACGCGTGATTTCATGGAAGCTGACCTCTGCCTCTCTGATTCACCCGATCGTTGGTGATTGAATCAATTGCTGGTAATTGCTGCTTGAGTCGATTGCGGAAAGGTGTCATTTGAATGTTTTTTATTGTCAAGTGTTAGTTTACTCTTGTTTTTTCGTACACCATCTGTCATTTGTGTGCTAAGTGGTCGAGACAATCAAATTTCACACTCAAGAAAGTACACTGTTTTGCTGTCATTTGGAGAGTCGCTTTTTTTTGGGTGGAAGTAGATGTATGTTCTTTCTAGGAGATCATAGAAGTCATCCTTGCTATCATCGTCTTTGTCCTCCGTTGGGGCGTGGGCGCAAATTAGACTGATGTTGCCGAATGTTGCCTTGATGCTGATTGCTGTGAGGCGTTCGCTTATGTATCTAAAGCTTAAGACTTCTTGCCTAAGTCTGCCTTGTAGGCTTTTCGGGAATGACGTTCGTATTTGTGCAAAGACTTTAACAGAGGAAACCAACGACGGAAGGGCTAGTGGCTTACAAGATAAGAAATTTGGTTTGAGCGAGATTTTCGGCCGTGCACTTGGTTGATGTTCGTACGGGTCTCAAATTGGGATGAAAAGGGTTCGGTGACATTTGAGGAGACTCCTTTTTTATGGTGGTGCTCGAAATTTGGATACAGTATCACTGGGCTATCCGACTTGGCAGGTGTTTAGCTTAAAATACATCAGTACCTGTATTTGTCGGTAGCATCAAATTCTTACCAACTAATGATTCTTTGGATTCAAGAGCAACAGAGCTTTCTCTCGAAGAACAAAAGGTGTGCGTTTTTTTGCAAGCCTATACAGGCATAAATTATGAGTGCGCACAAAAAATGATCTTAATTATTCATCAAAAATATTTGGCGGCACAGGCGATATTTGGCATTTGTGCCAGTCAGCTGTTTGAAGGAAAAAAGGCATTTCAAACCTATTTGGAACAAATACTCAATGGTTATCCATTTAGCAAGGAAAAAAATGTATTTGTTCAATAAGTAGTTTTTATAAATAAAACACTTGGCTGCTTAGTAGGTTTTTATTGACTCCTTACACATTCCACTTTTCTTTAACATTATACTCACTTACTTATCAGGCAGACGAACCAGGAAGGGTCTGAGCCTGAGCAATTGCTGCCTTTCATCGGTGACGCTCCTGGGCACGCTGCTTCCAGTCATCAAGGCCAAGCTGTCTTATATCCGTGATGACTTGGTCTTTGTACCGGAGGTTCGGTCTTCCTCTCCTTCTCGAACCAGGAGGCTCGGATTCGAAGACCCTCTTTGCTGGAGCGTTGTTGTCCATGCGCTCGATGTGGCCGAGCCAGTGTAGTTGACGGATTTTTGCCTTCCGGACTACACCCACATCCTTGCACAGCTCGTAGAGTTCGCGGTTGTGTCTTCTCCTCCATTCGCCTTCCTCGCAGACGGGACCATATATCCGACGTAGAATTTTTCTTTCGAAGGTACCAAGAATCAGCTCTGCAGCCTTTTTTAATGTCCAGCTTTCGGCTCCATAAAGTAGGACTGGCAGGATAAGGGTTTTGTAGAGCATGACTTTGGTGCTTCGAGTCAGGAGTTTCGAGCCCAGTTGTTTTGACAGACCGAAGAAGCATCGGTTGCCAAGGGCGATTCTACGTCGGATCTCCACTACGATGTCATTTGTGGAGTTTACATTTGCCCCGAGGTAGACAAACTCCTTTACTACCTCGAAATTGTAGCTGTCTATTGTGACGTTTTGGCCTAGGTGGTGTGCGGCGGATCGTTGTTTGCTCGACAGCATATATTTTGTTTTGTCCTCGTTGACCTTAAGACCAGCTCGTTTCGCCTGTTCCTCAATTGCCGTGAAAGCTTCCACTATGGCACGTTGGGACCGCGCGACAATGTCGATGTCATCAGCGTATCCCAACAGCTGGACTGACTTGTAGAAGATAGTGCCTTCCGTGTTGACTTTTGCCCGCCGCACTATCTTCTCCAGTAGCAAATTGAAGGAATCACACGACAGCGCATCTCTTTGCCGAAATCCGGTGCAGGTTTCGAACGGTTCAGAGGTTTTTGAATCGAACTGCACGGTGCATCCCGTATGTGTTAGCGTGGTGCGACACAAGCGGATCAGTTTTCCCGGGATCCCGAATTCGGCCATGGCTTCGAATAGCTCCTTGCGATGAATGCTGTCGTATGCGGCTTTAAAATCGATGAACAGATGGTGAGTATCGATTTGAAACTCGCTGGTCTTCTCCAGGATCTACCTTAGTGTGAAGATTTGGTAAATAGTCGATTTGCCGGGCCGGAAGCCGCACTAGTACGTGCCGATTAGTGCGGTGCGAAACGGCTTTAGACATTCACACAGTACGCTGAATAGGAAACTTTAACATTATAGTCAGGAAAATTGTGCTAGTGTACAGTAAAGGAATTTCGGATGGATAATTCGACTGAAAGCTCTATTTATGGAGTGAATAGAATATCCATTCTTCAATGCCTTTGTAGTTTTGAATTGTTTTTTCTGTGTCAAACAAATGAATCCTGTGATGAATTTGATGGCGTTTCATAGAGAATCATGCAGAAAATAATGATTGGAAGCACTGTTTTTATCCCGTTCAACTTCACACACCGCAAAGAATATGATGGGTAACTTAGTTCGATGTAGAAGTTGTTGTTAGCCTGTCCCTTTATGTCTATAAAGGGGTTGCACAGAAACACACCTAATGTTGACTTAAAACATTGATCATTCCCAGTTGAGCTCTACGGCATAGAGGCAGGCTTCTGTGGTCCTTGGTCTCTTCATTGTCAGGGGGACCTTTGCTCGACATCTGGAGGACAAGACTACACTAAGACAAGAGTTCAATCAGATGGCTAAGTGAGGCTGAGCGTATGGTTCCGACTAGTAAAGTCTATAGCCTGTGGCACGACATTCATAGTGTCGGCTTCTGTCACCTCCACGAGTGGAAAATGATCTCAACCAACTTGTCGCCACCAATAAAAGGTATGTACACAGTCACTGCTCCAGTTGGAGAGGCTAGTTGCGACAGCGACCGCATGTCCACTGTGGGCTCTAGCGCAACTTAGGTGAAATCTGCATAATCCTTGCGTATGCCTTCTATCGCTTATGTTGGCTTGATCCTCTTTAGGTTCATTTAGGGTGGGACTTATAATTGAGATCGAAATGTCGGCTCTTAACGTTCGACATCTTTATTTCTCTTTCAGTCATCAGCTACTAAGAAGTGACGCACGAACTTCGTCAGAAGTGAGCCCACCGCCACCGCCACCGCCGCCAAGGTTGATGCCTATCCGAAGACTAAGTTGGTTGCCTTTTCGGAGTGTACGTGCGAAGTGTAACAAGTAACAATGTCAGCCGAGTAGATTGTCCAGCGATTGCTCATGGCGTTGATTCAAAAGATCCTCTCACAGCGTTTCTCAAACCGGCCCATTTTACAGTCTGCAGCGAAAGAATCGCTCGTAAAAAACCCTCGCCAAAGCAGCATCAAAACCGAAATAAAATTCGCACAAAATCATCCACTTCGCGAGACAATAAAAAAAACGAAACTTGTTTCCGATTGATCCACTTGCTTCTTAGAAACCTAGGCAATGCGGACTAGTCTTGTGCAAAATGTCAAGCTCACCCCAACTCGATCTTAATTAATGGCACATGGCCAAGACGCGAGTTGCCGAATGTCACTCGACGGACTGCTTCAGTTGCAATGACACCATTCTGGCTCTGTGGAATGGAATGGATTTTAAATGAATTTGTGGATATTTCCTCGCCATAAATGTCACTGCATGTGGGCTGATGATAGTTCTCGCTAACTCGCGAGATGGCTCACGACTCTGACTCAGTTCGCGGTGGTATTTGTCAATCCAAAAGCAGCCTGTCACCACGTGGGCTTACACGGTTTAATGACTCTCTGCCAAATTGAATTGGAATGGTGTCTGATTTTCTTTGAACCACAGCCGATGGATGTTCCTCCTCGTTTTGGCTCATTTCCCATTCGAGTCATGACTCACCCGGGCACACAGACCTGCGAAATGGACACAGTTGCGATTAGAAATCTGTCCGCAATGGATGGCAGCCGAGGCAGAAGACAGAAGTCGGCTGGTCGCACGCATCGTGCTTAAGATTCACTCTGGAGCACGGTGCGAGGCTGTCAAACGGTTGCCAGATTGCGAATGCGAAACCCCAAGTGCTCGCCACAGCGGGCCATAATCGTATTCTATCATCTTAACGACTCCATTAAATTGAGCCCACAATCGGCGAGTACACTTGCATACGATTTGTGCGGCTGGCTGCCGAGCACGCATGACATAAGCGTGCTCCAGCAGCTCCATGACAGCGCTCTAATACGCTTTTAATCGCCCATAAGCCGTGTACGAGCGCCTCAATTGCCCGTGTTCGGGCACCATTGTGTGTCGCATATTGTACATCCGTCGAGTGCGAGCGCGCATGCATCTGCTCGGCCAGAATATAACCGTAGCTGAAATTAATGTCATTACTGGTGAGATTACCTGGCGAATGGCCTCCCCATGAAGTGAATATGAAATGAACGAGAGCCGAGAGCTCGAGTTAGCAATCGGTTTTTTTGCATCGATGACGTCGTGCTGGCCTGAGTCGGCTGACTGTGTCGAGTGGTTCTGGCTCGGACGACCAGAAATGGTAAACATCTCGTCGGCGTGGGCCGCTGACTAAGCCGTGTGTTGGTGTCACCCTCGATTCACGGTGAGAGCTGTGCTGGCCTGGCACTGGCAAGTCAGTCAAACAACGAACATCGATCGAACGACAACAACTTAACAGTTTCTGTGATTTATTTATTTTTTCTGTTTTTCAACGGTTTTTAAATTTTAAAATTGAATTCATTTGTTCGTGTGCGCGTCTGGTTTTGTCGTTTTAGTGGCAACAATCCGAGGATTTTGGACGAAAGAAAGAGATACGTTCGCATTTGTACAAGCTACGCGAGTCCAGACTTAGAGAGTTCTATTCACCAGGCGGTGGAGGTGACATCATGAATCCAGCGACAGACTTGTGCTTCGGGAAGAGCCCGTTGACGCCGAGTCACGGCGACTCGTTGGAGGACCACAGCTTTCAGAGTTTGAAGTCGAAGGAGGTGCGCGACTCGCAGAGTCCGTCGCGCGAGATAAAATTCCGCAACAGCGGCGGCGTTGCCGGCGGGGTACTGGTGCCAGACACCACCGGCTGGAATGTGCAGACGTCGACAGAGGTCAGTCCAGATGGGCGCGCCTTCCGTTCGGAGACCTTGGCCAAAACTGATGGTGAGTAATGTCGCCGTCGCCGATGTGTGATGAGCTAACGTGTTTTGCATTTTTTCGTTTGTAGGTGTTGAACAGGTGGCCGGAGGGCGAGCGGAATTCGCCGGTCGCAACGAACAGAAATCGAGTGCATCGCACCAGGGCGACGACCAGAACTACGTGAAGAAGGCCGCGGAGAGCTCGAAGACACACTTGCAGGAGAAGATCGTGATCGGCGACGAGAACTCGGGCCGGACCGAGATGAAGAGCAGCTCGGTGACATCATCGTCGTCGAAGGTGGTGTCGTCGTCGTCGACGAAAGTGCTGTCCAGCGGCGATCCAGGATTCGATTTGGAGCCGCTGGGCTTGACGCAGGACCAGCGCTATCAGCAGAGCGTCGCCAACACGAGTGCGCTGCGCAGCGAGCAGCAGAAGTACCAGACGTCGAGCAACGTGCGCGACACGTACGAGGAGAACAAGAAGTACGTGGACATGGACAAGGCCTCGCCGGAGTACCAGCAGCATGTGCAATACCTGATGGCACAGCCGGGCACAGTGGTCTCAAATACGGTCGAGTACCCGAAGCCGGGAGTGAAGCTGATCACAACCGTGAAGCAGCTCCCAGACGGCACGACGGTCAAGACAAAGCGGTACGAGACCGAGGCCAGTGCCGACGCGGGTTCCATCTCGCAGACCATGAAGCAGCAGCAGAGGGTGACCAGCTCCTCGACCAGCTCACAGAAGACTTCCAGCGAGAAGCGCACGCAGGACACTGAGGACGTCTTCAGTCGTCTGACGAGACCCCGTGACTCGAGCGTGCCCGGCGGTTCTAGGAGCGTCCCAGAGACCCCAGCGCCGGAGGACATCTACTCGCGCCTGCAGAAGAGCCGCGGTGGAAGCGTCAACGAGAAGAAGTTCTCCGAGACCATCGACGAACGCTCGACACAGATCCTCCGGGACAGCAACCAACAGCCCGGCTCCACAGCGCCCCGCAATGCTCCGACCAGCAGAGTGCCCGATTTGGTGGACAACGTCGAGGTGTTCTCCACCAAGACCGTCAAGAAGGATCTCAGCCAGGCCATCCGCAACGAGAAGCTCACCAGCGCCGACTTCATTGCGACCGAGCGCGATCGTCATGTCCTTGATCGCGAGTCCCCGCTCAAGAGGGGGCCCGACGGACTCCCGTCAGCTCTGGCTCCGATAACCCCCGGGGGCTACGGACGCCCGCAGCCAGACGAGGTGGTCCCAACAAACGGCTACACCACGTCCGGAGTGGTCCAGCAGACCTCCAAGAGCTCGTCAAAGTTCTCCGAAAGCCGTCGCTTCTCCACCGAGACCGTCGAGAGCTATCAGCATTCCGAGAGCCGCAACGAGAGCCAGGACTTCACAACACACGGCTTTCCATCCGTCCGCAGGCCCATCGACGAGCCGAAAGGTAGATCTCCCTCCGCCGGGCGTCCCAGTCAGGGCTTCTCCACGCACGGCTTCCCGTCCGTGAGGTCTGACACGCCGACCCAGGAGTATCCGTCGGACCGCCCGAGGCCACAGGGGGACTACACCACGCCAGTCGACGAGAACGTGAGCTCAACCACCCGGGCTAACTACTCGACCAACGAGACCCGTCGCCACGTCACTTCGACCACGAACGACTTCAGCACACACGGCTTTCCGTCGGTCAGACCGGACACCCCGACCAGGGACTCGAGCAAGCGTCCCACAGGCTTTGAGCCAGCCGGTGCGTCTCCGAGGCGTCCAGCCGGCCAGGAACAGCCACAAAGCCCCGGCCGCAAACCGTCCACCGACGGATACTCTTCCACCCACGGCTTCCCATCCGTGAAGAGCCCGAGCCCCGGCGACGGCGACACACCCAGACGCCCATCGGGCGCTGAGCCAGCTGGAGCCTCGCCCAGGCGCTACACGGCCCAGGATCAGCCCCAAACTCCCGGCCGCAAGCCGTCCACCGATGGGTACTCCTCACCGCATGGCTTCCCATCGGCGAAGGCCCCCACCGACTACGACACACCGAGGCGTCCCTCGGGCACAGAGCCAACCGGCCAGGGTCGCCGACCAACCCCAGACGACTTCACCACGCATGGCTTCCCCTCGGTGAAGCCCGGCCGCACCACGCCGAGCCAACAGTCCCCGCAGCGCGAGGACACCGGCCGAACCATTCCGGTCCGCCGCTTGCCCAGTGTTGACCGCGACGACACGGTCTCGGTGACATCGGACCGCAGCAACAGCGTCACCTACGAGAAGCGAATCGACGCCGCCCACCAGGCATTCGCCCGCTCGCTGCGCTGCTCCTCCCCAGTGGACACCATCCGCCGGGACAGCTTCTCCGACCGGCAGACGCCCCGCTCCAGCGTGACCATCGTCCGCCACACGTACGTGCCATCGAAGCGCGACGGTCGCAGCCCATCCCACGAGAGCATCACAAACTCCGAGTCCAGCCGCATCAGTTCAGGTACCGTAACCAAAACCTACAGAAGCCCAGCACCCGACAACAGACGACCATCCGGGCCGAAGAGCCCACTCAACAAGGCGGCACCCTCTCACGTGTCCAACGAAACCATTGATCTGACCCTCACGCGGAAGATCACAGCCCGGCCAGCGGACAAGCCGACACCCAAGCCAACCGCAGGTAAGTGAGGCGAAAGTTCCGTTGAGCGTGCCCCGCCAAAACAACCAAACGCTTATGCTTCCTTCAGTTAAAGACCCCTCCCAATTGGCTGAGCCAATACTGCGCAAGGAAGCCTTCGCCGCAACCGAAGGCTTCCTCGCGAGCGAAGGTGTTGTTGAGGAGCCAATCCTGAGAAAGGATCACTACTATCAGCTTGGTCCATCCGATGCAACACTTCCGTCTAGCCACCAAAAGCGGCACAACCAGCTAATTGGTAAGACAAAATCCATTTGGTGTGCTCATGTGTGCTTACGTTTCGAGGTGACAGTCAACCACCCGCTTTCCCATTCGCAATGTCGCCTAGGCTAAGCTTCGAGTAAATGAATAACCCTCTTACAGGTGCCACTCCCACTACTCCCCGCAGGCCCACCACACACACCACCGAGGAGGAAGTGAACCACCTCCTCGACACCGCCACCAGACACACGACACCGAAAAGAACGCCGACCTCCCCAGACACGAAGACACCAACCAAGCCGAAACCAGCCGAAATCACTGAGAAACACAATCAGACGACAAACAAACCAGTATCCTCCCCCCATTTCATACCCACTGGTCCAAAAGGTAGAGTCAGGTTTTGCCTACTCCCGCAGTAGCGCGGGCAGTCCTTAATCTCGAAATCTCGATCTCCCCACTCGATCAGGATCGTTTTCTGTTTTTTTTTTTGTTTTAACTAACCACTCTCATTCGATCGCATTTTTTCAGCCGACAGATCACCATCTGACAGACCAACGAAAAATTTACCATCATCAGCACCAACCACCATCACCACCACAACCACAACCACCACCAGCACCACCATCCCTGCACCAAAATCCTCCGTCACAGACAAACCGAAAGTAGCGCCATCCACCAGTCCCACCACCACCACCACGCAGCCATCATCCTCTCCATCAAGACCCGATACCGAGAACAGCACCACAAGACTTACTAAGACCGTGAGAGCTGACACGACCTCGACCACAACCAGACGCGAGCCAGGGCCGCAGGTGGCACCGCTGTCCGAGCCGGAGGACACCGACGAGGGCTATGTTCCCGACAGAAAGGGCCGCACCCAGCCGAGGTCGCAGCGTCCCACCTCGGACGACGAGGGCTTCGAGCCGGACTCGCCGC
This sequence comes from Eristalis arbustorum, assembly GCA_916610145.1. Taxonomy (NCBI): domain Eukaryota; kingdom Metazoa; phylum Arthropoda; class Insecta; order Diptera; family Syrphidae; genus Eristalis; species Eristalis arbustorum. The sequence continues at coordinate 19,759,479 of OU744320.1, read as the reverse complement.
GGGCTGGTTCGCCGACCAGCGACTTCGAGTTCCACCGCTCGAGGCCCACCGAGTCGGTCGACGAGGAGGACGCGCTCTTCAGGAGAACGCGAAAAACGGACCGCAAGACCGTCACCAACGAGTTCTTGGACACGGAGCGAGGCGTCAAGCAGCCGCGACAGCCCAAAGACGGCGAGCCCCGTGCCGAGCAACCACGACGCCCGGAAGATCTAATGCCCGAGGCACCCGGGGTATATCAACCGACCAAACCGGCGAAGCGTCCCCAATACCTTCCAACCGACACGAGCCGCAGACCAGGCCCCTTGAACGGAGAACCGGAAGAGCCCAAGCAAGGAGCCCAACCACGTCGTCCCGACGAGAAGGAGGCCGTACCACTCTCGCCGAGTTCCAAGCCACGTCGCCCCGATGAGGAGACCGGTGAGCCCATCACCCGTCGTCCCAGGGAGCAGACACCAGAACCAACAGACCGCCAGCCAAGGAGTCCCGGTTCCAAGAAGCCTAGGGATGGCAAGCCACCGCTAGATCGCAGTGAAACCTTTGACGAGCGTTGCCGCCAAATTCTGGGAATGGAAACCGAGACAAAGACCGAGAGGACCAAAAGGCTACAGGAATTCATTGACACCGAGCGAGACACGGTTTATGTCCAGCAAAAGAAGACACCCTTCGACACAGTGAGCATTGAAGACTGCGACGACGACGATACGGGTGCCCCAAAGAAGCGGCCGACTCAGAGAACGACCACTGTGACGACAACGACGAAGACCACGAATGGAGAATACCCTCGCGATAGATCTCCAACGGAGAAGCCAACGAAGCCCACTCGTGGAGAAACTGTCGTCACACAAACCACCACGACACGAAAGACAACCGGAATCACAGAAAATATCGATGGCACTCCCCGTCCAAAGGGGTACCCACGCAGCGACGTCTCAGACGAAGTATTTGAACCGTCCGGCAAGCCTCGCGAACGCGGCCCGACAGACGATGTAACAGTCAGGAAGACAACCACGATCACTAGCGAGGTCGACGAGCGATCGCCGTTGTCCCGTCCAAAGGACTATCCTCGTGACAGGTCGCCAACAGAAAAGGACTATTCTCGCGGCAGGTCTCCGACCGAAAAGGACTATCCTCGCGGCAAGTCCCCAACCGAGAAACCTCGTGGACGCAGCCCCACCGACGACACAACTGTGAAGAGGACCACGAAGGTTACCGAGGACACCACGTTCATTAGCGAGGTTGACCAACGATCGCCATTGTCCCGTCCAAAGGACTCTCCTCGTGAGAGGTCGCCAACAGAAAAGGACTATCCTCGTGGCAGGTCTCCGACCGAAAAGGACTATCCTCGCGGCAAGTCCCCAAGCGAGAAACCGCGTGGACGCAGCCCCACCGACGACACAACCGTGAAGAGGACCACGAAGGTAACCGAAGACACCACGTTCATTAGCGAGGTTGATCAACGATCGCCGTTGTACCGTCCAAAGGACTCTCCTCGTGAGAGGTCTCCGACCGAACAGGACTATCCTCGCGGCAAGTCCCCAACCGAGAAACCTCGTGGACGCAGCCCCACCGACGACACAACAGTGAAGAGGACCACGAAGGTGACCGAGGACACCACCTTCGTTACCGAAGTGGATCAACGATCGCCGTTGTCCCGGCCAAAGGACTATCCTCGTGGCAGGTCTCCAACAGAAAAGGACTATCCTCGTGGCAGGTCTCCGACCGAAAAGGACTATCCTCGCGGCAAGTCCCCAACCGAGAAACCGCGTGGACGCAGCCCCACCGACGACACAACAGTGAAGAGGACCACGAAGGTGACCGAGGACACCACGTTCATCAGCGAGGTTGACCAACGATCGCCATTTTCCCGTCCAAAGGACTACCCTCGTGGCAGGTCTCCAACCGAAAAGGATTATCCTCGTGGCAAGTCTCCGACCGAAAAGGACTATCCTCGCGGCAAGTCCCCAAGCGAAAAACCGCGGGGACGCAGTCCCACCGACGACACAACAGTGAAGAGGACCACGAAGGTAACCGAGGACACCACCTTCGTTACCGAAGTGGATCAACGATCGCCGTTGTCCCGTCCAAAGGACTCTCCTCGTGACAGGTCGCCAACAGAAAAGGACTATCCTCGTGGCAGGTCTCCGACCGAAAAGGACTATCCTCGCGGCAAGTCCCCAAGCGAGAAACCGCGTGGACGCAGCCCCACCGACGACACAACCGTGAAGAGGACCACGAAGGTAACCGAAGACACCACGTTCATTAGCGAGGTTGATCAACGATCGCCGTTGTCCCGTCCAAAGGACTACCCTCGTGGCAGGTCGCCAACAGAAAAGGACTATCCTCGCGGCAAGTCTCCAACCGAGAAACCTCGTGGACGCAGCCCCATCGACGACACAGCTGTGAAGAGGACCACGAAGGTTACCGAGGACACCACGTTCATTAGCGAGGTTGATCAACGATCGCCGTTGTCCCGTCCAAAGGACTCTCCTCATGACAGGTCTCCAACAGAAAAGGACTATCCTCGTGGCAAGTCTCCAACCGAGAAACCTCGTGGACGCAGCCCCACCGACGACACAACAGTGAAGAGGACCACGAAGGTAACCGAGGACACCACCTTCGTTACCGAAGTGGATCAACGATCGCCGTTGTCCCGTCCAAAGGACTCTCCTCGTGGCAGGTCTCCTACTGAAAAGGACTATCCTCGCGGCAAGTCTCCAACCGAGAAACCTCGTGGACGCAGCCCCACCGACGACACAACAGTGAAGAGGACCACGAAGGTAACCGAGGACACCACCTTCGTTACCGAAGTGGATCAACGATCGCCGTTGTCCCGTCCAAAGGACTACCCTCGTGGCAGGTCACCAACCGAAAAGGATTATCCTCGTGGCAAGTCTCCGACTGAAAAGGACTATCCTCGTGGCAAGTCTCCGAGTGAGAAACCTCGTGGACGCAGCCCCATCGACGACACAACAGTGAAGAGGACCACGAAGGTGACCGAAGACACCACGTTCATTAGCGAGGTTGATCAACGATCGCCCTTGTCCCGTCCAAAGGACTATCCTCGTGGCAGGTCTCCAACAGAAAAGGACTATCCTCGTGGCAAGTCTCCAACCGAGAAACCTCGTGGACGCAGCCCCACCGACGACACAACAGTGAAGAGGACCACGAAGGTAACCGAAGACACCACCTTCGTTACCGAGGTTGATCAACGATCGCCGTTGTCCCGTCCAAAGGACTACCCTCGTGGCAGGTCGCCAACAGAAAAGGACTATCCTCGCGGCAAGTCTCCAACCGAGAAACCTCGTGGACGCAGCCCCATCGACGACACAGCTGTGAAGAGGACCACGAAGGTTACCGAGGACACCACGTTCATTAGCGAGGTTGATCAACGATCGCCGTTGTCCCGTCCAAAGGACTCTCCTCGTGGCAGGTCTCCTACTGAAAAGGACTATCCTCGCGGCAAGTCTCCAACCGAAAAACCTCGTGGACGCAGCCCCACCGACGGCACAAAAGTGAAGAGGACCACGAAGGTAACCGAGGACACCACTTTCGTTACCGAAGTGGATCAACGATCGCCGTTGTCCCGTCCAAAAGTCTCTCCTCGTGACAGGTCGCCAACAGAAAAGGACTATCCTCATGGCAAGTCTCCAACCGAGAAACCTCGTGGACGCAGCCCCACCGACGACACAACAGTGAAGAGGACCACGAAGGTGACCGAAGACACCACTTTCGTTACCGAAGTGGATCAACGATCGCCGTTGTCCCGTCCAAAGGACTCTCCTCGTGGCAGGTCTCCTACTGAAAAGGACTATCCTCGCGGCAAGTCTCCAACCGAGAAACCTCGTGGACGCAGCCCCACCGACAACACAACAGTGAAGAGGACCACGAAGGTAACCGAGGACACCACCTTCGTTACCGAAGTGGATCAACGATCGCCGTTGTCCCGTCCAAAGGACTACCCTCGTGGCAGGTCACCAACCGAAAAGGATTATCCTCGTGGCAAGTCTCCGACTGAAAAGGACTATCCTCGTGGCAAGTCTCCGAGTGAGAAACCTCGTGGACGCAGCCCCATCGACGACACAACAGTGAAGAGGACCACGAAGGTGACCGAAGACACCACGTTCATTAGCGAGGTTGATCAACGATCGCCCTTGTCCCGTCCAAAGGACTATCCTCGTGGCAGGTCTCCAACCGAGAAACCTCGTGGACGCAGCCCCATCGACGACACAACAGTGAAAAGGACCACGAAGTTAACCGAAGACACCACGTTCATTAGCGAGGTTGATCAACGATCGCCATTGTCCCGTCCAAAGGACTCTCCTCGTGACAGGTCTCCAACAGAAAAGGACTATCCTCGTGGCAAGTCTCCAACCGAGAAACCTCGTGGACGCAGCCCCACCGACGACACAACAGTGAAGAGGACCACGAAGGTAACCGAAGACACCACGTTCATTAGCGAGGTTGATCAACGATCGCCGTTGTCCCGTCCAAAGGACTCTCCTCGTGGCAGGTCTCCTACTGAAAAGGACTATCCTCGCGGCAAGTCTCCAACCGAGAAACCTCGTGGACGCAGCCCCACCGACGACACAACAGTGAAGAGGACCACGAAGGTGATCGAAGACACCACTTTCGTTACCGAAGTGGATCAACGATCGCCGTTGTCCCGTCCAAAGGACTACCCTCGTGGCAGGTCACCAACCGAAAAGGATTATCCTCGTGGCAAGTCTCCGACTGAAAAGGACTATCCTCGTGGCAAGTCTCCGAGTGAGAAACCTCGTGGACGCAGCCCCATCGACGACACAACAGTGAAGAGGACCACGAAGGTGACCGAAGACACCACGTTCATTAGCGAGGTTGATCAACGATCGCCTTTGTCCCGTCCAAAGGACTATCCTCGTGGCAGGTCTCCAACCGAGAAACCTCGTGGACGCAGCCCCATCGACGACACAACAGTGAAGAGGACCACGAAGGTAAGCGAGGACACCACCTTCGTTACCGAAGTGGATCAACGATCGCCGTTGTCCCGTCCAAAGGACTACCCTCGTGGCAGGTCTCCAACCGAAAAGGATTATCCTAGTGGCAAGTGTCCGACTGAAAAGGACTCTCCTCGTGACAGGTCTCCAACAGAAAAGGACTATCCTCGTGGCAAGTCTCCAACCGAGAAACCTCGTGGACGCAGCCCCACCGACGACACAACAGTGAAAAGGACCACGAAGGTAACCGAGGACACCACCTTCGTTGCCGAAGTGGATCAACGATCGCCGTTGTCCCGTCCAAAGGACTACCCTCGTGGCAGGTCTCCAACCGAAAAGGATTATCCTAGTGGCAAGTCTCCGACTGAAAAGGACTATCCTCGTGGCAAGTCTCCGAGTGAGAAACCACGTGGACGCAGCCCCACCGACGACATAACAGTGAAGAGGACCACGAGGGTAACCGAGGACACCACGATCACCAGTGAAGTGGATGAACGTTCACCGACATTACGCCGCAAAGAGCCCAAGCAGCCTCAAAGACCAAGCGATCGGTCGCCATCTCCATTGTCAAAGGAGAAGAACCGTCCAACTACACGAGGCCGATCTCCCGGGGATAAGAAACGGAATGAAAAACCCGACAGAAGCGAACCGTCCGACGATGAATCTCCCGACGATGAGACCATAGTAGAGAGCACAACCACGACCTCACGAGGAAGAACCATCTCTGAGGAAATAACTGACAGAACCTCAAAGGTTCGTCCCCGTGGGGTTTCACCTTCTGATGAGACTCCCGGAGAGAAGCCCAAGGGTCCCAAGTCGACAAAAGAGAGTCCGCGTGGAACTTCTCCTTCCCAGAAGAAACCTCAGCCGCGGGATCAGTCTCCGACTGAAAAGCCCAAGGGTTCAAGGCCGACTTCAAACACGAACGTGCAGAAAATGGTAAAGTCAATAACCGAGCGCACGGTGGTCGACGAGCGGTCTCCAAAGGACCGCCCGCGCGGCCTATCGCCGTCTGAGAAGCCGAAGAGACGCCAGCCAGTGGACGGAGCTGAGGAAGTCGTAACTGAGAGGACAACAAAGGTAACCAAGGATTATCCCCGAAGCCCACTTCCTGAAGATCTTTCATCAGGCGAAGTCACACCTGACGAAGAGCCTGTACAGGAGATCCTTCAGAACAAGCGAGTGACCAATGCTCGGTCGACCGTGGAAGAAACAGACGTTGAGGAGCGCCGGCTGAAGACACAGCCGCGAGAGAAGTCGCCATCTAGTCCCCGAGACCGGTCCCCCTCCGAGAAGCCAAAGGGAGTCGCTCCGACTGACGACACGACCGTCAAGAGGGTAGTAAAAAGCACGATCACCGAGGAACGGGTTTCCAAAGGACCGCGTGGACCTTCTCCCACAGGGAAGCCGGGTCCCAAGACCTACCCCCGCGACAAGTCGCCCAAGGAGAAGCCTACCGGGCCCAAGCCAACGGGCGGCACTAGCGTGCAGAGGATCATCAAGACGATCACCGAGCGGACTGCTCTCAGCGAGCGCTCTCCAAAGGATCGTCCGCTGGGAACGTCTCCCGTAGACAAGCCGAAAAGACGCCCGCTTCCCGAAGAGCCGACAAGTGTCCAGCGGACTTCGAAGACGGTCAAGGGAACCACGGTCTTGAAGCAGACCAACGTCGACACCCGCTCGCCGAAGGGGCGTCCCACTCAAAGGGCTCCACTGAATAAGCCGAAGGGAGAACAGCCCAGTGACGACGAGAGCGAGGAGGAGATCACCGTCATTGAGACCTGGTACAGCACCGACGGAATAACCCCCCAGACGGCACCGTCCGACGTGCCAACCGACGAGGAGACACTCGTCCAGAGGACCTCCAGAACGACAAAGGGCCGGACGACCGTGGAGCAAGTGGAAGTCCACGGCAGGCGCCCGCAAGGAAAGTCACCGACAAGTCCACGGGACCGGTCGCCTTTGGAAAAACCGAAGGGCACCAAGCCCATGGACTCAAGACCCCGTCGTGAGCCAACCAACGAGACGACGTCCGTTACAGTCGTTCAGAAGACCGCTAAGCTGACAACAGACAAGACCACAGTCGACGAGCAGTACCCCAGCGACGAGGAGATCGACGAGAGATGCGTCCGCAAGATCAAGACATCCCGCGACACAACGACCCTCGAGGACGACGAAGATCGCCCACGCGGCAGGTCGCCCAGCTCCCGAAAGCTGCCTCGTGGCAGCTCCCCATCGCCAGTCGACGAGACTACAGTCCGAAGCACGACGACCAAGACCACCCGTCAAGAGACCGACTTCGAGAAGCGCTACCCGAACGGACGACCGCGAGAACCGTCGCCCACAGGAAAGGCCACTCCCCGACGTCCCAGCAAGCCCACAACCACGTCCGCCACCACATCGACCACGACTACACGCAATCGTTCGACGCTGGAGGAGCAAGACCTCACAAAATCGCCGCGTCCAAAGCCACAACCATCCACCCGCGACAAGCTGCCGACGAAGTCCACGCCTTCCTACGTGCCGCACTCGCAGCCGACAACCGAGAAGCGAGTGCCAGCCGAACAGCCAACGCGCAAGCCCAAGTCCACGTTTGGCACGACAACCAGGACCACAACCCAGACCACAGTCACAAGGCTCCCGGCTACACGCCCAGTGCCAGCCAAGGAGGCGCCCAGGAAGCCCAGCACCGGCTCGAGACCCACTGCCAGGCAGCCAGAGAGGAAGCAGCCCGAAAGCATTTCGCCCGATTCAAGCCCCTCGCGGCCAGCAAGTGAAGCCGGGCTGGACTCGCCCAACCGCTCGCCAAACGCAAGCCCATCGCGGCACTCACCCAGCCCGACGAGGTCCGTGAAGCTCGAGGACATCACCTCCTCCGTGGTCACCACGAAGAAGACCACGGTTGTGGTCGACAAGACCAAGCCCAAGGTGACCCACATCACGACGGCGAAGTTCCAAGTGTCGCCGCCGACCTCGCCGACGAAGGTGATGCCGGCCCCGGACATGAAATCGTCGCCAGCGCGGAAGCCGACGCCCAAGCCCACAGTCTCGAAGCTGACCACCAACAAGACCACGACAAAGGTGACCACCAGCCGCAAGGACGTGGTCCACCCCACGGACTTCGAGAGGGACTCGGAGGTGCCCACCGACGCCGAGGACATCGACTCGCCGCTAGCGCAGAAGTCGCCGTCCAAGAAGATGCCCGTGATCCTGCGCAAGGAGTCCGCCCCAGTGCACCGCGTCACAAAGGTCGACAAGGACGTGCAGAAGATGGCGCGCTCCACGAGTGAGAACCTGATCAAGACAACGACGGCCAAACGGCCGAGCAAGCAGGAACCCCTCGAGCCTATCGCCAGCGGCAAGACGTCGCCCAAGACGGAGCGCCGTCCGAACAAGCACCTCAGCACCAAGACCATAAACCTGAGCACGTTCGACAAGGTTATCAACAGCGAGGACATGGAGAACGTCGTCATCGACATCCAGCAGGCGAAGAGCTCCAGGGAGCCGTCTCCGAACAAGATCGTGCCGACGCCAGTCTCGGTGGACCTGTACACGGGCAAGCCGCGCTACCCGGACGTAGTCCAGGAGCCCGAGGACGAGCCGCGCAGGAAGCCCAGTGTCAAGAACATTCCGATCTTCGAGGAGGAGACCAACGAGTTCGTCGGCTGCCAGATCACCGAAGTGAACGAGGAGTACGTCGAGAACACGACCAAGGCCCGCACGCGCAAGTTCATCGACGGTGAGTCGAGGCCGCAGCGCCCCAACCCGACGATAGTGACGAGCGACAACGTGGACAACGAGTGCCTGCTCAGCGTCCACGACAAGGTGTCCAAGTTCATAAGCACCGCCGAGGAGGTGAGCAAGCCCAAGACCTCCGCACCCTTCCGCCGCGACCTTCCGGAGGAGGACGCGCCCGAGGACGACGAGTGCCTGCTGTCCGTGGACGAGAAGGTCAGCAAGTTCCTGAAGACCGCGGAGAGCGTGACCAAGGAGGTGATGACCTCGACGCCCAAGCCCATCGAGCGTCCGCGCATCGACGACCTGGACGAGGACCTCCGCAAGGACGAGTGCGTCCTGAGCGTCTCCGAGAAGGTGAACCGCTTCACGACCAAGGCCGAAAAGCTGGCCCCAACGGTGCCGCAGCGCTCACCCGAACTGGTGGCCCGCATCGAGCGGCAAATCTCGAGGCAGAGCGACGTGGAGCCCGAGAGCACGCACCCGGACAGCGCCGAGGACGACGACAGCCCGACGCTTGCCAGGAAGGTGAAGCAAACCAAGTCGCTGTTCGAGCGCGAGGAGAGGAAGTACACGGACAGGCAGATCGACATCCTGTCCCGTCCGTCGGTGTGGGACAAGAAGCCCAAGTCGGACGTCAAGTTGGACGACATCATCGGCGAAGGTCCCGAGGACCCCGAGCCCCGAACCGACGGCTACGTTCCCCGAAGAAACGCCCCCGGCCAGCCGGAGCAACCGGACGCTGTTCTCTCGAAGCCAGTGAAGCCCGTCAAGGACGCTGTGTCCAAGAAGAAGGAGATCTTCGAGAGCAAGGTCTCCACCGAGAGGACCACGGCCACCACCAGGCCCGGCACCAAGTCGCCCGAGTGGACGCCGAGAGCCCCCACAGGCGGCAGACGGCCCTCCGACGAATCGGACTCCTGGTGCCCAGGCTCCGAACCGGACGATACAACCGAGGAGACCTACGGCACCTCGAAGGCCCATCGCATTCACGAGACATCCAGCGTGCGCACCACCACCGTGCGCCAGTCGCCGGAACGGCGCTCCCCGACCCGCAAGGCCAGCCAGCCCGACATCCGACCAAGCACTCAGACACCGACCAGGACGTCCAAGAGACCCGGAGAGCACTCCCCGTCGCGTAGGTATTCCGACGACCCCTCGCCCCGACCAGATCACTACACGGAGACACGCCAGACCTCCGAGTACACGACCCGCTCATCCACACAGAAACACCCAGAAGATCGCCCCGAAAGCACCTCACCCACCTCCCCCCGACGGCAGCAACCTGCCGCCGAGCCCGAAGACTACACCTTCAGCTCGCTGCGAGAGGAAACAAACCAACACCACACCTCACGCACCACATACCGTAGTCCGAAGGATTCGCCCCTAAACCAAGCCTCTCTTCCAGATGACGACGACCAGGACCACTCGCCGGCTCGGTCGACGAGCACGGTCTCCTCCCAGAAGCGCGTCACGAGCCTCAGGAACACGTCCAGTCGCGTGACTGACGACTCGACCGCCAGGCGTCCGCGACGCCCTTCCGGCACTGAGCCGTCCACTCCGACGTCGACAGGACGCGGGACGAAGCCGAGGGGCACTCCCGAGACCATCGCCGCGCGCCGCAACATCTTCGAGAAGTCGCCAGGCGACGTGTCCCCACGGCCCGGCCAGCGAAGGCCCTCGTACATGGACCACACCAAGAGCTCCATGGAGCACAGACGCGACTCCCTGGAGGTGACCAAGACCACCTACTCGCGCAAGTCCTCGATGGAGGACGAGCCCTACGAGCCGTCTCCCCGGGGAACCGTGAAGTTCGGCGTTGCGCCCAAGACCAGGGACGAGCCGAAGCCGAAGCGGCAGCTGAGCACGTCGGACATCCCGATCATCGAGGACGTCTTCGACCTCGAACTCCTCGAGGAGATACTGAACATCGTGACCTCGTACGAGCAACGACGCCGCGTGCGCGCCCAGATCCGAATTGTCAAGAAGCTGCTCGAGACGAAGAGCAAGGAGGAGGTCTCCAAGATGACCAAGATCACCACGATCCGCAAGACCTCGACAACCTCCCAGCGGGACAGCCCCATTCCGCGACGCGACACGCCCATGCGCCCCGACAGGTACCGCGTGCCCGACGACATCGACTCGGAATCAGTGATCGAGTCGCACCACATCGAGGAGCACGAGGAGATCATCCGCGAGCGCAGCGTCAGCCCGCAGACGAAGACCAGCAAGACGGTCACCAAGGTGACCGAGGTCCGCAAGATCGGCGAGCCGGCGAGCTTCAAGCGTGCGGTTCCCAAGAAGGACGAGCCCAAGGACGCCAAGCCGATCTGGGCCACCAAGAACATCCTGAAGAAGCCCTCGGAGAACGAGAAGGTGGCGCGTGCGCTGTCCGCAAAGAAGACCACGTCGACTACGTCCACGTCCAGGACGCAGCAGACCCACCGCCAGAGAGTAGCCGCCGACGAGGACTGCATCACGTCCAGCTACGGCATCGGTCCGACGGACGAGGACGGCAGGCCCCTGTTCGGCATCCGTGCTCTGAAGAAGAAGACCACCACCAGCAAGACCGCTCAGCCCAGTGAAACCACGAAAGGTGAGTACACACGACCACTCCCAAACTGCAGCTCAATCTGTGACTTCCGTGTCCCCGCAGTCACCGGAACTGTCATCACGGAGAAGTTCTATTCCGAGAATGGAGCCGAGCCCGTTGGTGAGCGCAAGGTGACCGTCTACTCGACGAATCCGGAGGACCTGCAAGCGCTGGAGTCCCAGTACGACCGCCGCGACAGCGAGACAGTGAAGCGGGAGAGCCTCTCCAAGGACGGCCTGACAAGCGTCACGAAGGTCCAGAAGATCGGAAGCTACAAGGTAAGCCTTTTTTGCAGTCACTCCCTTTCAATCGTGCCTCACGAGATGTTCGTTCCTCTAGCCCGGGGACGTGCCCGCCCTCACAGACGACGCGGAGTTCACCAAGACCTCCTCGAAGATGGTTCGTCGCGGATCGGTGAAGGAGATGAGCGAGAAGTTCATCCGCAAGGAGTCCTCCTCCTCCGTCACGGAGAAGTCGAACACCTACCCCAAGGCGGGCCTGATCCTGCGGACGCGCACCAACTCCGGCGCCACCGCGGACACCGCCGATCAGTACGAGGTCCGCGGTAAGTCTGCCGACTACGACGACGAGTCCGACGTCGACGAGTGCGATGTTGAGATCCGGACGTCGCGCAAGCACTCCAAGGTGGTCACCGAGAGCGAGGACGAAATGGAGATCCGACGCAAGCTCAACACCAGGTCGTTCCTGAACAGTGGCGGGGCCAAGGTGACGGGCGTCGATGATGTGCTGGACCGCATGCGAAACGCCGACAATGGTGAGTGGCTGTGAGCGCTGAGCGGAACATGGTTTCTGAATGCGTCCGTTTGTTCCTTTGCAGTGGTTGTGGATGGTGACACGATGGAGGACCGGGAAGCGCGTTCGCTTCTCAACAAATTCCTCGGAGCAAGTGTGCTCATGTCGGGAATGGAATCGATCATACCCCAGAAGGACCTCAAGAAGGCCCAAGCACCAAGTGACAGTTTAAAGAAACAAGAGGTGAGTTGTATGCTTTTGGGTTGAGTTTGTGTGTTTGTCAGTTTTTGTGGAATTCTTTGAATTCAGTGAGTAGGTGTGCATTTCCATTTAGTTATGAGTCAGGGAGTTGGGAAGTGCAAGCACACTCAGCATCGAATGTTCACTCTCTCTGGTTAGATTGAGAAGTCCACCATTAGGGAGATCCTTGCGGAAGGGCAAAAGGACTCTGCGTGTCTGTAGGGTTCCTGACTCAATGGCCTTCGCAGTAGCCGCAAGCACGAGGTAGAGGAGCCGCCTAGACATCGTCAGCTGTTGTCTTCATGCCGAGCTCTTGTCATTCTTATTTAAACCATAATTTGCTTTAACTGAACTACATCAGCATGGTGGAAATGATTAAGGGAAAGGAGCTGATCGATCCGCGTTCTATCAAAATGGGACTTAGTTAGTGTGATGGCTGTCTCTAGTATGCCACTCCAATCAGTCTAGGTAAATGAAAAGATATGACCCCTCCGAGTTAAGTTGTAGATTCGGGTCTGCCGCGCCTTAGTCAAAAACACGAGTGTCGCCAGTCAGTCAGTGAAAATATCCATTAATTGCAAACTGTGGGCCTATTCGGAAACGAGAATTAAAAAAAAACAACCCTTCTTCCTGACGACTTTTACGACTTACACTCCTGGCACACTTTTTTTTTCTCCGATTCAAACACCGTTCGCACAGTCAACAAATGAAAAAATACCACCACGAATTTGAGATCTGATTTTTTCTGTTTACATAATTGGGTAAACATTCGAACGTTTATTTAAGAAAAACATGCACAATAGTATTATTCAAAGTATTCACTTTTTCCCATATTTCTGGAAATGTGGATCCCATCCCAAAAGAACTGCCCCAAGAATGAATCAAGCCAATCTTTGATATTCTGCTCTGATGTGATCCCAAGAAATGCAAATCGACACTCACCATCTGTTCGTCGATTTCAAGGCCGCATATGAAAGCGTGCATTGAGACGAGCTATACAACGCCATGTCTAGTTTTGACATTCCTGCCAAACTCGTCAGGCTGTGCAGGATGACAATGGAGAACTCTCGCTGCTCCCTCAAGGTCGGTAACGAACTCACCGAGACCTTCAATGTCAAAAAAGGTTTTAGACAAGGCGACGCGCTGTCATGTGATTTCTTTAACATCGTCCTGGAGAAGATCGTGCGAAACTCACACGCCAACACTAAAGGCACGATCTTCCAGAAGTCCGTGCAATTGTTAGCATACGCCGATGACATTGACGTGATTGGCAGAACTCAGCGAGCCGTCAGTGAGGCTTTTGCTAACATTGAGATGGAAGAGGCTAAAATGGGTCTGGCGGTGAATGAGGGCAAAACGAAGTATATGCTGTCCTCAAAAGGACATACAACATCGACGTCTTGGACAGAGCGTCACAATGGGCAGCTATAACTTCGAGGTAGTCAAGGACTTCACTTACCTCGGCTCCGGAGTAAATTGTACAAATAACATCAGTACCGAGATCAAGCGTAGGATAGCTCTTGCCAACCGCTGTTTCTTCGGGCTCAAGAGGCAATTGAGTAATAGAGCCCTCTCTCGAAGAACCAAGTTGACTCTATATAAGACCCTGATCATCCCAGTCCTGCTATACGGCGCGGAGGCATGGACAATCTCGAAAGCGAATGAAGAAGTCCTTGGTCTCTTTGAGAGAAAAGTTCTACGCACGATCTTTGGTCCTGTTTGTGTTGACGGGTTCTGGAGGAGAAAATTCAATCACGAACTGTACGGGCGGTACAGCGACATGAGCCTAGGTAGGCGTCTACGTATCCAACGCCTACGGTGGCCAGGTCATGTAGAGCGCATGGACAACACTGCTCCAGCCCGAAGAGTCTTCGAATCCGAACCTGTCGGGCAACGCAACAGAGGACGCTCGCGTTTAAGGTGGCGCAGCCAAGTGGAGAAGTGGACCTCAACCAACTTGGTGTGCGAAACTGGAGACAGCTCGCCAGGGATCGCGCTAGTTGGAGAGGCATATTGGTTGAGGCACAGGTCCACCCCGGACTGTAGCGCCACACAAAGCTCTGATGTGATGCATATTTCGGTGAGGGCGCTCTGTATCGATCGGAACAAATGGTAGTCAGAAGGAGCAATGTTTGGCCTATAAGGCGAGTGGGGTAAAACTTGCCATCCACTGTTTTCCCACTAGTTCTTAACAGGAATAGTAACGTGGGCCCGAGCGTTGTTGTGATGGAAAATTATTTCCTCGTGTCTGGTCGCATATTCCGGGCGTTTTTCGGCTAATGCTGCTCTTCAAACGGATTAATTGTGTTCGATAGCGTTGTCTTTTGATCGTTTTAACCGGCTTTAGGAAAAAATGGCTTCCTTTTGTGGCGTTCCCGTAGCATTTCGGACATGCAAAACCGCCTTTCGACATCTCTCGGCTCGAGTTCATGTGGAACCCAATTTCCTTATACCCAGCTGCTTTTAAAAGTTTTGAAATGGCTGCATAAGTGACACCCAACGATTCTGCGAGCTCTTCTTGTATTGGCAATCTTCATAGAGAAATGCTTCCAGTTCTTCATCTTCAAACTTTTTTGTCTGCCCAGGACGTTCATCGCCTTTCAAGCCAAAATCACCTCTTTTAAATCGTGCAAGCCACTTTTGGCATGTTCACCACAAATTCCACCAAAACACGATGACTTTCGGCAGCAGGTTTCTTCATAAATAATAATAATATGGGTGGCGCTACAGCCCATAGAGGGCCAGGGCCTACATTCTCAGCAACCACTCCTGTTGTGCGTGCTATTGTTCTTTCACGAGTGGAAGGGACCTACAGTTTTATGTCGACTCCGAACGGCCAAGTTTGAGAAGCTTTCTTTAGACAGGAAAGTTTGAGCATTGTCAGTGACTCGAAAGAGGTGGGGTCGTGAAAATTATTTTTGTCGCTCAGAGCTGGAATCGAACCTACGACGTCGAGGTTGGGGTCGACGCACTTACCCACAACGCCACGGGCCACCACACAATAACACAAGTTACCCAATAGAATGTTTGCATTTCCGAGAGATATATTTTCGCATTTCTTTTGTCTGTTTCTTCTTTCAATATACACCTCACTACGAAGAGGGCCATCCTCTATGCCAATCGCTACAGCCTATCATCTTATTAAGCTTCACACCAATCACAAGTGGCTAAAGGACACCACCTGCATCAAAACAAAAGAAATATGACCACCACTATATCTTAAACGAACGTAGGTACTCACACTGAGGGGCCTACTATTTGAGCTAAACCGCTTTATTACAAGCACTGCTTTGGCTTAAGTATGACTGTCAGCCACCATATCCTAAACCAACATAAATCAGTGACTTTTTCAATGTCCCGCTGTAACACTACAGCCGTCAATTACTCTCTTTGACTGGAACCACAGTCCAGAGTACACCTAGGGCTCAGTCAGCATGCACCCAGCTACGCACGTTTCGTTGATAGTTCTTTTTCAAACGTGTGCACCAACAGTGGCGTGGTTTTCCTTTACAGCGTTGTCTCCTTGGGTTTAAGTTGAAGACTTTTGCGACCGGAGGATTGTTGTCTATTTGCTCTACATTTGAACTGGATCTCGTTCGACCAGGTCCGTGTCGCTGTACTGGCCATACGCCATAAGTACACTTCGAGCAAAAAAAAATGTTATTCCATCTCTTAGTAAGGATCTTCTTGTGGCGTTTTAACGTCGTCATCAGGACCAGCTGCCCTGTTGAGGTTTTGACAACGTTTCAATTTTTCATCAATTCTTTCACCTGGCGTACCCTCTACCCTGCTCGAGGGCTGTCCTCATTTAAGCCCCTGGGTAGACGGCTCGCTGCATACATTACTTGACATACAGGCGGTTGCAGCAGGGACCACGACTGTATGTCCACTTGAACCGTGCATTTATAGGCATCATTGTTGGCATCTTGCCTAATTGAGAGCGATCAACAAGAACTTCTGTATTTAGAGTCTACAAATCCATAGGCAAGCCTTTAAACTTTTTGACGTTAGAAGCAGTGAAAGAAAACGGGCAGCGCTTTTGATGCATATTGGAGACGTTTACGGCGGTTAAGATGTTTGTTTGTTGAATTTCTTGACTGTTAACCAAAGTAAACTACCTACGTAGGCACTGAAGAAACACTGGATTAGGGCCTGTTCATGAAATTATTCCGCGTGCTTTCTGTGCCTCGGTTGTTTTTTGTTGCCGAAATGTTCCAATCCACAGCGTCAATCCCTCGCATGTACCACCAGCATTCACCAGTCATCCTCAGAAAGGGTCACTGTCCGCTGAAAATAAACATCCTCAGCAATTTTGTAAACTTCTAAAAATACACAGCCCAACCAAAAGCACATTCAATTCACAGCCCAGTTAGACACTTTGCCTCAGCATAACCACATTGCCACACTGACCTCTAAAAATATCTCGCCGTCTCCTTCTTGCTGTCCAACCAGCCACGATGCATTCCTGCATTCATCCTCCAGTTCGAATTTGGTCCAAATCGATCGCGATCGAATCCACAAGAGCGCAATCCACGACGGGCCAGTGTGCGCGCGCCCTCCAAAAATAGAAAACTTCCACCGTGTGCGCAGTCGAACGATCTCCCAAAAAAGGCAAAAAATTCGAAAAAACCGAATTCTCTCCAAGCACACTGCCCTTGTGTGTCCAGAGTCTTCGGATCGGCGTTTACTTCGTCCACCCTTGACCATAGGATGCAAATGCAGGAACATCTTGCGACGGCGAGGCTGTTGAAGGGGTGGTGCGGTTGGTTTTTGTGGGGAAGAGAACCACCTAAGGTGGCTAATTATCAGGTGTACACCATGCCCATGCGCATTCGAGCGAGAGGAGCACACACAATTACATGCAAACGGAAAACACAAAACCGCGCCATAACGTTCGCGCATATTTAAGAAGCAAAATATACACAAGCAGCCGACCATCGAATCTGTCTAACACCGTACCTAGCAGTTCGGAACGGTTTTGTGTGCTCACAGCAGAAAATTTATTTCAAAAATCTTTCAGTACAGCATAGACCTCGGACAAAATTACATCTTTCAACTTGACTATCCCCAATAATCGTTTGCGTCTGGTCCGGCGAACAAGCAGAAGAGTACAGTTGAATTTATTTATTATTTTTTTGTGAATTTATCGGGCAACAAAAGGGATTGAAAAGAAATTTAAGTTGATTTTTTTTGTTTAAATTTTGTGCGCAAATTTGATGTGTGTGTCTTTAGTTCAGAAGTCTGAACCCCCTCGTGTGCCCTCATCGTTCTGAGAACTTTTGTGTTCCGTGTGCATAAAGTGTTACGAAATAGGATTGCTTTTGCCGTCAAACAAAATAGAACGATAGTTTTATGATTTTAACGTAAATAAATACGAACTCACTACACGCCGCCGCCGCCGATCCCGTCGACAATTAAACAAAATCCAACCAATCTACTGCTGTACTCATTCATCCAACTGTCGGGAGTGCGGAACGAGGAAACCAACCAACTGAGCATACACCTTACATATATATTATTTTTGGAAGTTTTTGTTTTTTTTCCACAACGAAGGTGCAGGCCAATGTACACCTGAACTTTAATGGAAATTGAAGGGGAATAAGTAAAATTGAAAATAATTTAAATTCGAGCAGAGGAAGCTGAAGAAAGAAGAAAAAACAACACAGAAATAATATATGTATCGACGAAACTCTGCACGAACAGAAATAGATTCATAATCGTACTATTTATACGAATAAGAGGAATCTTCATCTATTTTCAAAAGAAAACCGTCGAGAGTATTTCTCGTTTCCCTTCTTTTATTTTTGCGGAAAGTATAAAGCAAAGGATTCCACTTCTCTCTTGGGATACACATTGGAATAGCGCAAAAAGGGAGGACGTCTATGTGTGTTGAATAATCCTCCACTCTCTCTCTCTCTTCCCCACAACCCGCACTGAGGTGAGTTGACAAATATTTTGAAATGAAGCCGTCTTTTTTTTTGCTTTGCTTTATTTTTGTAACGAAAAAAGAAATTAACGCGGTCGTGCAGTTTCACTTGATCGCACTCCATCCTTCCTTCCAACATCCATTCACTGCGAGAACAACGAGTAATTTTAGACAACTTTTCCAAGGCGACACGAAGCCAAAAACATTTTACATTTTCAATTTTCCAATTTTCCCACTGAATTCTCATTCAGTTTAGCGTAAGGAGGTCTCCCGTGTGCATTTGCCCGAAAGTGAAGTTCTAGACCTAAGTAAAAAATTGACTGTGCCTAGCATAATAAAAAGAAATTTCAATCACGATGTGAGGAAAGGAGTTACGTAAAAAAAAAGATATTAAGAAAATCACGAGAGAAAAAAAAACAACGATGTTGCTAAACATTCTTGAGATTGCGGCCTTTCTGGTCGTCCTAGGGGCGTTTGTTGTAAGTTGGAAATTCCCAGACAGATGTTGGCTAACGCGCCGCAATCGTTCGTGATTGATTTCGAGAACAAAAGGAAACAAAACTATTCCAAAATTGTGTGGATTCCACGGAGAATTGTTTTAAAAATAAATATATCAATTTTTTTTTTCGTTTCTTTATTTTTGAAATTGAGTCATGCGTGTGCACAGAAGAAATGGATCTCCGTGCTGGGAATGGAAACATGCATTTTGGAGTAGTTGTTGGGAATGCGATTGCTTCGAGCTGCAGACTGTGATGTAATGTGTGCAGTTGAAGAGGGAAATTCAGAGGTCTGGCGCGTGTTGATTTGGGTTAATTTTTTCTGTGTTTACAGTTCCCTGCTTACTGAGGCGCAATTCATTCCAGTCTAGGTCTCTAAAGTGCGTTGCTTACTGTGCTGAGGATCAGTTAATTCCAGACTATCATGTCAGCCAAGCGCTTTACGCATTTGAATAAAAACAAAAGTTCGATCAGTGCTTAGCCTGCTGGTAAATAAGGCACAACCTGCACTTGATCTTGTCAAAATGCCACCACTTTGTTTGAATTCCGAAGCTCCTAACGATAGATCACCCTCAAGGGCCTTGCCAGCCGTTTTCTGAATGACGATGTACATTCCTCCTATCTTTAATCGAATCGTTTTGATGATTAATTGCGGAATGTAAGCGTCTTGCCGGAAGTTGTTAAACAGCCAACGGCACAGTCATTTGCTAAAAAAACACAATTAAACTCAGTATTTTGAATGAATCCTACTTCTAACTGAGCTGAATCATCAATGGGCCACCCTTTGGCTGCCGCATTGCTAGCCTGGGAAAGTTCCGCTTCAGAATTCTGCACTGATCCTCACCTCCATCTTTAGTAAATAGGTTGCAATAGAAAGTTAATAGTGTTGTTATTCTGATCATCCCAATTAGAGCATCCATAGTGTTTATGGCATTATTCGACATGGTTCGAGTGCTACCACCATTATCTGCCTCCACCTCGAAAAGTGGAACTAAATTCCAAGATCGTACAAGATCGGTCTTTAGATGAAAATTGTATTGGCACAAATGTTGCTTCCCATCTGGGAAATTAAATTTTATTTTAATGAGGAGAACAACGTACTCACTTAGTTTTCCGGGTTTCTTCCAATAGCTGGCCTAAAGTGGTTTTTCATTCTTGACAGTCCCCGCAACACTGCTTCGTCACCACAAGACTCAGTTTTCTTTTATTCGACTTAATTTACTTTTCAAGTCGGCTTCTTTTTAGAGAGGAGTCTGAGGCTAAGCTCTATCTTTGACGTAATGTTCATGCCCTACTTCCACTCATTGAGTAGTCTTACGCCCTTGATCACCTCATATTTATACCGCTGATCCTGTTCTGTACTCATTCTTTATCGAGGAGGTTCGCATTATAAGACTAATTTTGCAATAGCTTTGGTGTTCATGCGCTTGTCGTGATCTTGCCATTATGATTGACAGTTCTGGGACTATATTGACATTCTTGTCCAGTTCATAGAGTCTGCAGTTAAATTTTCGCCTTAAATCACTTTTCTGGCAGACTGTCTTTCGAAGCCTGTAATTCTATGTCATTGATAGAATATACATTTTGTCGAGCCTCCGATTCGGGAGTTTTTCAAACAAGTCTTCCAGCCTTTGCCGGGTGAGTGTTGGATTTCATTTCCGGAGTTCACTCTAGACTCGGACTAGAAGTACTTCTTAGCTGCCCCTCAAT
This sequence comes from Eristalis arbustorum, assembly GCA_916610145.1. Classification (NCBI taxonomy): domain Eukaryota; kingdom Metazoa; phylum Arthropoda; class Insecta; order Diptera; family Syrphidae; genus Eristalis; species Eristalis arbustorum. Next base: position 19,739,052 of record OU744320.1, on the reverse strand, counting down.
AGCAGTTGATGTCATGTGGTCACATGCGCATTAATTGTTTTAAAATTAAAGTGATAGTGGTTGTTTTATGGAAGGACTTGAGTGACTTGACACCAAATTGAGTAAAATATCGAATGTTGTTATTAAACGTTGAATACCCTATTTTTCTGTAAATGTCTCGATAATGACATCACACTTTATAGACGTATTCTAAGAATAAACAGTTTACGGCTCTATGGCGCAGTTGGTTGAGTAACTGCCCTTGGTCATGGAGGTCCGCGGTTCAAGTCCCAGTAATAGCAAAAGTCTGATTTTCAAATCTGGTCCAGTCAACATTTGCCGTTGGGGTCACATTATAGGCACTGGGTATCACAATGGACCAACAATGGTCTACGCCCAATAACCTAACCTGACCTTAGAGTGAGCGGACAAAGATTACGTAGACTAATCGGATCAAGGTCGGATATTAAAGAGTTCTTTCGACGATCACTCAACAAACCAGCTGCTAAGTTGGCTGTTAATTAGGAAATCAAGAGAGCAACCCTACCAAAGCTCAATCACTTGTCACGAATCGGCTTAACGCTGTGCTGGAGTTAAGGAAGATGAAGTCATTTAATCCGCTTACGTAAAAAGTGTCTTAGACATGATTGGCATTTTTTAGTAATGAATACCAGACTGAGAAACTAAGAAGAGAAGTCGATAAAGTGGTCTTCGAAAACTTGGAATTATTGTAAATCAAAAAGAAGTTTTGCAGCCAATTCTAAGTAGTGACAAAGTTAACATATATTTAAAACTATATTTTGTCAAACCTACGATATCGTGGTTGGGGTTGACGCACATACGCCACGGGCCACCACAAATTTTACATGACAGAGCAGGCTTACTCTGCTTTCAAGCAGTAGTCAGCCTCTCCAAACAAACCTAATCTAACCTAGATTGCAGGCATTTCAGATCCTTATTTTTATGCTAATACAGGCTCAACCTTTTAAGCCCGCATTTAAATAGAAAATTAAATCTCACAAGGCAAGACTGTCTTTGAAATGCCGTCCGCGAACGGAGAAAAGTTTTGGCTTGAATGAAGTGAAGAGTCTTCGAAATTAACTCATGGTCCTCAGCAAAAAAAGTACATAGTGGCCCAAGCAAACTGATATGCTGCATAAGGAACGGTGACAGAGGTACCAGCCAAAATATTTCCCTGACTCAAGAGACAAGTTTAGCTCATCAGGTGGCGGTATACCCCATTGAGTTGATGAATGCATGCATTCTATTTTTCTTCTTTGATTGGCGCTACAGTCCGGGGTGAACCCTCCAGCCAGCACGATCTTTCGCCAGCTGCCTCCAGCTGCGCACACCAAGTTGGTTGAGGTCCTTTTCCACTTGTGTGCGCCATCTAGCGCGAGGACGTCCTCTGTTGCGCTGTCGCAATGGCTCGTTGTCGAAGACTCTTTGGGCCGGAGCTGTGGTGTCCATCCGCTCTACATGACCTAGCCATCTTAAGGGTTGGATCCGAAGACGCCTAACTAGGTGCATGCCGTATAGTTCGTGGTTGAACCTTCTCCTCCAAACGCCATCAACGCAAACAGGACCAAAGATCGTACGCAGAACTTTTCTCTCAAAACAACCAAGAGCTTCTTCATCCGCTTCCAAAAGATGAGTTCCGAAACCAGTTCAAGCTACTTTGACGAATACAGCAGAAGGTTTGTCTGTACATCTATCTTCGTTCGATTTCATTTGATTCGGTCAAGAGTCTTTAAGCGAGACGGGATATATATTGCGACTGGCTTGATGGACCTGACTTATCAAACATCATCCTGGTAGACTTCTGACCAACCTACGTTCAGGATTCATTTCTGCTATTCTATGCTACTCTTTCTTTTCCTTCTGAAGTATCCATAACTTCTGTTCTCGCAGTCAGCGATGCAGTTTACCCCTGTAGTCCTCTGGATCGCTTGTCTTTTGTAAGTGGTGTGCTAAGATCCGGTAAATGTTGAGCAGCTTCTTCCATCAATTGCTTGTCTTTCGCCAACCTCGAAAATTCTCAGTCAACCTTGTGCATACACCCTTAGCCATCGAAGCTTCGTGTCTCAACACAATATTTTCTTTTAATTAGACTGTAGAAATGATGCTTTTCGGATCTTAGGTCACTTCTCGGAATGTTCTGATGTTGAACGACTTCGCAATGGAATCTAATGTTATTACCTGATGACACCATTCATCAGCATGTCAGTACTTCCCTTCAAGATACGTGTGCTTGAGGCTGCCAAACACAAAAGAAAGAGTCACCGTTAAGTTTCTGAAAGGGCTCGTAATTGGAATTCTAACCATTCGTACTAAATATCGAGTCATTTCGATTCCACATAATTAAACAAAAGTGAACGAAACTCAACGAAGTTTGCACAACGATAAACTGACTAAAGGTTCAATTTTACTCTACTGTTAGTTTGTAAGTAACTTGGCAACATTCCAATTTGATTGAGTGTGAATTTCCAAACACACACGTGCCCTTTCGTTCGAAAACTTAGAAATTATTAAAAAAAAGAAAAACACAAACAAAATAATCAAAAACACGCCAAACCGGAAAAGTCTGCAAAACAAGAAAACATCGTTTTCACCTCGAACTCATGGCTGTTGCCATAAATTGGTCATACTCTGAAAAACACTTGAAAGCACAATCATCAACGCGAATTGTTATGCTCTCTCTCAGATCTCCAGAACATAAATTCGAATTAATTATCGTAACGAATTGGATTTGAATTAGATTCCTCGCATTCCCCAAAAAGCACTTCCGTCTCTGACAGCTGAATATGAATTCCTTGGCCCTCTGCCAGTTCACACCAAAACTAACCGACGAGTCCGTTCTCAATTCTGACAGTTATAGGTTAATTGAACAAACTAGTCCGCAGTGCAGGCAGTTGTCATCGCGACTACCAGAGGCCAGTGAAAGCATACGGGCCCCAAGAGTCCTAGTTCGCATTTCATTTAGAAATGTGGCGACGTGTCAGTTCCATTTGCCTGTCATCGCTTCAATTGTGAGCCACTCAGCACAAGTGACCATTAAAAGAAAAGCAAACCCAAAGCCGAACAAATAAGTTCAATGCCATCGAGAGGCTAAAAACGTCACCCGAAGCGATCCTGTCCGACGGCACTGTTGCTCCAATACATCGGTCCAGAAACCTATACCCAATCAACGGGAGCAGCATGTGGGCCGGCAGTTTCGCTCTCGCCTCAACCCAATGTAAAAACAATAAATTACACACATTTTTCAAAAACTCAAGCGGAGTGAACTAAAATTAAATATTTCTCTTCGAAAATATAATTTTGGGAAATAGCGCAGACCACTACACACAGACAGAGAGAGAGCGACACACGGGCAACGGCAAAGACAAAGACGAACGTGGCAGCGGAGGTGGCGTGCGTACAATTTCAAACAACGGTACAACGCCGGACCTATTTTGGTCACGATCAGCGGGATCGTTCTTCAGCGCCTCGCCCACCATATGGTGGCGGAGCTTTGTTGAAATTTATTGAAAAACTCATGGGAAAACGTATGCAGATACGTCAATTTCTGAACGGTTTCTCACGCGAAAACATGTGGGCCGGACACGGATACGAGCCATGACTTGCCAGCCAGCCAGCAGCGCACCTCCATTCCGCGGGAACCGGGATGCCGGCGACGCTACTCTGTGTTCCACGTTTGTTTGAGTGTCGGCGTGGACGTAAATTGGGACTGCACTTATGACAGAGGCAGATGGCGTTTGACGTTCGCGCTTGTGTGTCTTCGTGGCGCAAAATGCGGAAGATTATGTGGCCCGATTACGACCGGCATGTGGGGCTATGCTCGCCAAATCGGTTTCGATTTGTGCGCATCGTCGCGAATAAACTGCTTAATTGCAATTTTATTTCGGTTTGAGGCGGCCAGTGGAATGGCGGCCTTATGCGGACAGCTTGTAAATAATCTTCGTCGGGAGCATTGACATTTAATTAACCTTGTCCAATCGTCGGCGGCCGTTAATGGAAATGGGCTGGCCACTGCATGCACATTTTGACATGTGTCAAGAGAGTTTTTGGCTGCAATTATTTCTAGGTGACAAATGGCGTGTTTAAAATTTAAAGGGGGCATCGATTTTTTTTTGGCAATTTCTCTGACATCGCCAGCACCGATCGGCTGACAAATGTTCGCGCTCGGATGTCACAACAACCTTCCATTCCTAGCCATGACACACTGGTGTCCCTGGCGTGGTAGGTGTCTGTGACTGTCCACCCACGTTGCGGTCGGAGGCACGCAAGTCCATTGTGCAATGTTCGTGGCGGGGTAGTGGAAAGTTTTCTGATCAAACACGTGTTCCACTTTAATAACGTCATTCAATAGGGAGAAATGAGCAGCATATGGTTTTGACAATTCGATGGCTGGTTTTATTTTAGATTTTATATTTCAATCGGCCTGGCACGTGCGTTTTCAAATCAGTCATTATTTTTTATGATTTATGATAATTAGAGAGGGGGACGTACTTGCACTTCTGTGTTCAAAGGCAAATAGACTGTGTCGGAAGACGCTGGTAGGGGACGGCCACAGACACAGTGGCGCGGATTAGTTGCCAAAAAAGTCGCGATGGCTGGCCGGATGGAGAAGTATTTTGATTGATGGCCAGATACAACCGAGGCATTGATTCGTTTAATTGATGATTGTGCGTCCACTTATCTTATTTTTGCACTCTTTGGATGTTGTTAGCCTTTCATGTTATGCGGCTATTTGTGACTCTTGCAGCAGAAACCCGTCTGAGTGCCATATTTTTGGCATCTGTTGGTGAATAAATAAAAGCAGGATGCACTAAAATTCCAAGGAATTCATTGATCTGCTCCTTCTGTCCGAAAGGAAGTAGGCTCACAGCTGCCTTCTGTTGCGCAACGACTCTATGAACTATGTACGTTTTCTTAGTTAAGCAAAAGCAAAATTAAGAAAATGCTAGTTCAGGCCACTTTTTAGTAGAGGTTGCATTAAATAATAATTTCGACTGTAACTGATACTGTTTCAAAGGATAAATCAATTGAGATGAGAAACTGTGACTCCACGTAAAGTATGTCAACGAATTGGTGATCTTCTACAATAGAAAATGGATTTTGGCGTATGATTGGGTTTTCTAGCCAGAGCATCTATGGATCTGAAAGCACATCTGGTTGCAGCATTTTTCAGGTATACTTCGGTTCAGGTTACAAGTTCAAGTCGGCTGCACGGTTTTCGAGATTCGTTGAGTTGCTTGAACCAACGACAAGTTACTGGTGTTTTGTACGTAATTGCGTGTCTAATGATTTTCGATTCCCATCCGAATTACTAGAGCAAACACCAACTAGCAGTGCTGTGCACCACCTCTAGCTCAGCCATGAGAATGAAGAGTCCAGACAAAGAAGCAGATTGCCCAAAAAAATCGAAGTAGATTTACAAAAAAAAAAGAAGCAGATATAAAAAATAATTTAAAAACACTTCAGCTAGTACAGAAGGTGTCCTCATCTGACCGCCAAATGATCAAACATTTTCGCCTGTTAGTACATCTGTTTATTTTCAAGGCATAGGCGAGGTGATCCATGGCACAAGTATGGCAGATTCTTGGGAGCATATACACAATGCATCGTATATGGAATGCAATTCGAAATAAAGTAGCTGTTACGTAGCAAATGCATGGAATTGAATTAATGAAGTAGACCTACTACATATGAAATAAATCCCCATCCCTGCTCTAGTGATACGTTGACAATAGGTCTGTTCCGAACGACGAAAATCTTTGAAAGTCTGTTCCCGTACCACAAATGTGGGTTTTATGTCAAACGAGCGCTCTCTCACTTTAAGCCCTTTTTGACTTCTGTGGGTAGTTTGTTGGTTTTCTGTCAAATCAATTGATGTGTCAAAAATTCGATTTTAATTTTGGCGGCTTTTCAAAAGTCTTCAATTAGTTTAAGTTTTTGGCTTATTTTTCGAATTTTTTGTTTTTTAATTTACAAGTTTTGCTGTAACTGTTGACTTATGGCATCTCTCGTATGATGGAGGACGCAAATAAGTTACACAGTTGGTTTATTTGCGTTTCCGTTCACTCTTGATATTTGGCTTCTCTCAGAGAGGTTTTCGCATAGACTCCAAAAAAAATGACACTCTTCACAATTACATACGTACATAAAGTACTGGAACAGACCTAATGTTTCGAGAAAAAGCTACTTCCACTTTTCACAAGTTGCATCAACTTGATGGTTCCGTATTTCACTCAAGACGTAGCCTTCAATAAGGCAAAAAAAAGACTTTAGACAAATTAAGCAAATGAGCGGATGCATAGAGCAATATCAACTATTTCTCACAGTTTCGTTAAGTTTCGTTGATTTATTCTTAATAAAATGTAAATGAAATGAATGGCTATTCTACGTACGCAAACATTAGTTTTTCTTCTTTCCCCCTTGTGTAGTGCTACAGTCCGAGGTGAAGATTAGCCTTATACAAAAATCTTCGCTAGCAAGCTAGATCTCCCAGGTAAATAAGTCAGTTCGTTTTTTTGGGCTGAAACCAGGGTAGGTACATTGATAACAATTTCAATTATTGAACGTTCATTATGATGGGGTCTTTGGTTGTTAAACGGGGTGTTCTGTAGTAAAGTTTGAATGCGTAGTTTTTCCTGGTGGATATTTATGCGTCAGTCATAAACCATTTAGTTGATTCGACCAATATTTGCTGAAAGTGGCCGTTACGACAATTTTTCTTCCTCTCCTGAGAATGGAATGTCAGCTGTATCTACATAATAAGTAGCGATGGCTTAAGGATACTTCCCTGAAGAACTCTCATGCTTGAACTCTATGAGGCCAAAAGGGAAAGTCTAGAGGTAGTAAGCTTCCCTCTCCAAAGTTTTCGCAACGAACAAAAAACACATCCAAGCAGTTTCCCTGTGATTCTGTTCTACTTTTGAGTGCTGTCCTCGTTTATGTCATGCAATTGGTTTGCTTTATATATCTTCTCCAATTTGGTACATTACGGCCATCGTTTTTCAGTGACATCTGGTGAAGCATTGAGGCAAACCTGTTCGATCTTTGAAATGTTCATCTCAACAACAGTGGTTTCTCTGACAGACCATACAACGGTCTAATAAGGTGAACCCGTAGATAACATTCTGGTATAAAAAGGACTTTAAATACTGTGCTGAAATTTTTGTGACATTTTTCATAATTGTTTACTTTTCTCCTCTATTCCTCATGAAACTTATTCGCCACAGAATTGTGCGATGATTTTTGTTCGGGCGCCATTTCAAAACCCTTTTCGAAAAGAAGAGTTTAAGGCCTAGGAACCCAAATGGATGATAATAACCAATCGAAGTTCTCAAATTTAACTGCAATTTTCTCCAATAAAATAGACTGATGTCCATTCACATCCCGGATAATTCAACAGCAACCGGTTAGTGTGCGGTCTCACCAAATTTGTTAGCATTCTTGTGAGAATGTTCACTTTCTTTACAATCCACTTCATTTAAGAGAATCTGCAGACCAAGCAGTGTTCAAAGCCATATGCTGCTAAAGTTCAAGGTTCTGTGAAAAGCCAAATGCGACATAAAAACCAAGCACCCTCCCAGCCTTTCAAACAGAGTTCATTCCATCGTCACTTGACCTTTGTACACGCGTTCCGCCACGAAAATAAAATCCCCAAACAAGAAAGCCATCTGAATAAACTCTGATAAAGTGAACTCATTATCGAAACACACAAGTACACTTGTTCGAGCGTTTAAGCAGGCGTACGCCTTCTATTTTTAAACCTAAAAAACCATTTAATCTTTCCCATGCCCGTTGGTAGGCCTATGATCATCGATCGAGCAGCACGCGTCGTTGCTTCGAACAACTGCGCACAAGTCAAGAGCACGCGATGCTCGCTCGCTCGAAAATAAAAGAAGTCCGCACCTATTTTTGGCCACATTTTCGTATTTACAGAATATAGCCCAAAAAACCAGAACACGTCCATAAGTTGAAAGCACTTCCGCGCACAAAGTACTGCGTACACAGCCGGCTAGCACTTTGGTCCATTTCTATCGCAAAATGTCGATCGTCCATTTCGCCTGAAAGCTTTTGCGTCTGACAGATGAACAATCTCCTCTAGTCGCCATTTTTGGTAATCGCCTTGCGGTTAGTCACCCGTCTAAAAGGAGCCGGCCACAAAGGAGAAGCCATTAATGAGTTTGCGTTTTTGGCGATACGTCAAGTTGTTTACGTCTCGCCTATGTGTCAGGCAGACGTCAGTGAATCGCAGTTGCTTTTCGGTGTAGAAAGTGCGTATTTGATCGACGGACGCCAAGTGTACCGTCAAGGAAATAAAAGATGTCACGGCCTTGTCATCTATAAATACGCCTGATTACAGGTAACGTGTACATTTGCTTATCAAGTTCCTCTTGTTTTGATGAAGCGGGTGACACAAGAACTTTGGCAGCAGTCCCCGTCGACAAAGAGCACTTGGCAGTGGTAAGGCAAACTGAAGCGTCACCCACAGCGACGAGCGATGCTGTGATAGGGCGTGTTTGCCGAGAATACAATGTAGCCTTGGACTTGCACTTGTGATTCGTTCAAATTGTTAATCATCGTCAATGACCGCCGCGCCGTTGTGGGCGGCGAGTGTGACAGCGGAAGACGCAAAACAATACAAACAATAAGCCGGCAAGCTGCACAAAGGCATAAAGTGGCGGTCGCGTTGTTCAGTGACAGCGATGGCGGTGGCGGCGGGCTTATTGAGGAAATGCACTCAACGAGACGTGCGCTTTGGCGCGAATGCGCTCGTTAGATTGATTTTCAAATGACATCCATTAGATGTGACATGACACGTAATGAGCACACTGGCGATGATTAATTGCTTCTCTATCTTTCTCTCTGACGCGACGGTCGCTTTGACGAAGCAAAGAAGGAGGCTTAAAAATAGAAAGAAAATATAGAATTATTTATTAAATGCTGGCCAGAAGTCGTGGGAGGAGGTGGATTCATGATGCCAAATAGCTTTGCGCTCCGATGACAGTTCGTATCAGCGTCAATTTATAAGAAATCGCTTGCAGGGACCAATGGTGTGTTTTGTTTTTGTTTTCTCCTGCCCCTCGAATCAGTTGTCTGTCATTGAAATGTCAAGTGATATTTATTTTGTCAGTGAACATACAGTGTCAAGTTTTATTTTCTGAAAGAAAATTCTAGAAAAGCCGTGACTTACATCTGAGGTCTGCGCTAATTGGGCACATTTGTTGTTTACGAGCACTGTCTGTAAGTGGATATTTAGGGCAAATTGTCTCTTAATTAGTTGTTCAGCGGTGCGACGTTTGTTTCGATAAGGTGGTTCGTCATTCAGAACTGAGTCGAAGGACGAGGCCAAATGTTAGCAGACACGTAAGGCAAGTGCTATTTATCGGCTTGGTTAATGACCGGCTTCCACCGGTGAACTTTTTGCCGAGTCAAGTACAGAGTGAAATAAACTCCATCAAAAGGGAATGGAAACATGATCTTGCCAAGGCTTTGAAAGATGCCAAATCAGACCCCATGTTGGCCCATTCTCCTATCTCCCTGTGTTCTGGGCAGTCTAATGATTCTTCACAACTTGAGTGTTAGCTTGGGATATTTATTATGCTGACTGCCAAGCATTTGTGGCTTTCACTGACGTCCCGATGTCTTGAGGAAAGAAAGTCGTACTGCTTCTTAGTTCATTGCATCATTAATACCCTTGAGTTCTTCACCCATTCCTTCCATATTTTAGCAGTGACGAAAAGACAGAATGTAAGACCTAGCCTCCAATTGGTCTACTTTTGTATTGACATGGCCGGTGAGAAGAATTCAGTGGTTTCTCTTTATCACAGTCTGGCAATATTTGCCTGCTTCCGCTCAACAAGACCAATTTCTCTTACGTCCGCGGTGACTTAATCATTGTCCCGGAGGTTCGCTCTTCCTCCGAAGCAGGATACTCGGATTCGGATTGCCCAATTTTCGGAGGAATATTGTGCATGCGCTCGACGTTGCCGATCCAGTGCCATCATAATTTTTTTCCCCACAAACTACATCCCCGTAGAGCTCGCGATTGTGTCTTTCTCTGGTGGACATCATGGCGAAGTCTATGCTTGCCTATTGACTGAATTCACACCATGTGATGTTGCTGATTTTCTTTTCTTCAGATAGAAGAAGTCCAACTTGTGTCATTTTTGTGATATGAGCGAGTGTGGTTTATTTTCGAATATTATTGTGCTAAAAGGCTTGGCAACATTCTCATGTTCTCACATTACCATGTTCGCTGTAATGAATCTTGTTCCAACTCTCAGCCGTAGTCATGAAATTTGAGTAATGGACGAAAGAATAAGATTGCTGGGGGATGAGCCGGGATGAGACTTATTCATTTTGATGTGGGCCAAACATGACAGCACACGAAAAACGAAACATTGCGTAGCTGCTTCCCCGAACAGAAAGGGCCATGCTGTTCGGACACGTGGCACGAATGTCATCATCATCACTACTTTCAAGACGTGCCTTAAATGCGACTCCAATGGAAAGGCGACCTCTTGGCAGTCCCAGAACACAGTCCCGAAATTTCGCCTGGTTGCATCTGAGCATAAATCCCACTGAGTTAGTGTCGATGGCGAAGGATCGAGTGTCGAGGAGATTGGTAGTGTTGCGCTAACCTCGTGAGCCTTAGTGGATCATGAGAGTTATAAAAGATGAAGAATATGGATATTGGTGGGGCTGTTTGGTGTCCATGCAGACATTTTGGACGACGCATGTTGTGATGAACGACCATTAATGTTAACATTCCGTTTGGTGAATATTTTCTCATCAGTTAAAAGCTTTTTTTGTGAGCTTGCTATGTACACCACAAATGGCACTCACATGAATATTTATGTAGACAGTTAGGCAACTGTTTTAATTCGAATTTATAAGTTTGTCGTAACAACGCCGTCTCCCTTCCATGGGTTTTGCAAGAATATACGAACTGACTGAGAGTAGCGTCTTCTGTTTTCTCACAAATCAAGCATCGCAGTTCTGAAAAAAATTCTTTTTCAAAGAATTCTATGATGGCAAGGCAAGCAATGCTAATTCATTCCTCAAAATCAAGATTTTTGAACCGACTGAACATCGCCCAAACTAAACAACTAATTTTAAAGGGTTAACTGCAGAGAAGAAGAGACTACAACAGGTTCACAATATAGGTTTGTCTGAGCCTCAGTCGCACATCCTCTAAACCAAACCCAATTTTTCACTACTCGTTTGTGATCTGTTCCATGATTCTTTTCATAAACGTCTCTTGTCAAACAACATTCTAGTTCAAGTAGGTTCGTTCCACGTTAAGCCCGCAGAATCAATGAGTTCATTGCGCGCACTAAAACATTCCCTGTTACTGGTCGCACTGAGAGGCGGAGTATGTGTGAAAATCTAGTCTGTTGGACTGGACTTCTATGAACTGCATCCACAGCTAAAACGACGTTCAAAAACACCTCCGTAGAGGAGGACCAGTACAGAATATTCATGCCTGTTGACCTCCCTAAATCGGACTTACTTACTTAAGGTCTCTACAGTCCGAGGTGGACCTGGGTCTCAACCAAAAAGCGTCTCCAGCCAGCTTCTCTTCAGCTAGATCTCTTTCGCACGCATAGTTGGTTGAGGTCTTTTTCCACTTGCGTGCGCCAACAGAGTCGCGGTCTTCCTCTACTGCCAGGTCCCTCGGGAGTGGATTCGAAGACTTTTCGGGCTGGAGCATTGGTTTCAATCCGCTCTACATGATCTAGCCATCTCAATCGTGACTCTTCTGGCTAAGTCGATGTAGCTGAACAGCCCGTCCTCCTCCACTCACCATCTATGCAGACGGGCCCAAAATCCCACGAAGAGCAGCTTCATTCGCTTTTGACAAAGTCCTTTGGGTGTCCTTTCTCGTTGACAGCATATACTTGGTCATACCCTCGTTTACCGCTAAACCCATCTTGCGGCCTCCGTTGCAATACCCACAAAAGCGCCATTGACATCACGCTGCGTTCTTCCGATAATGTCAATATCGTCGGGTAGTTGGACGACTTTTGAAAGATTGTTCCTCTGGTGTTGGCGTTCGAGTTTTGAACAATTCTTTCAATGACGATGTTGAAAAAGTCGCATGACATCGCGTCGCCTCGTCTGAATCCTTTTTTGACATCAAAGGTCTCGGTTAGGTCTTTACCGACCTTGATGGAGCAGCGTGCATTCTCCATCGTCATCCTACACAAACGGACGGGTTTGGCACGGATGCTAAAACTAGACATTGCTATGTATAGATCGTCTCTATAAATGCTATCATACGCGGCCTTCAAATCGATGAAAAGGTGGTGGGCTCCTCTCCAAATCTGAAATCTAAATCGGACTCATCGAAAAAAACAGAAACAACTTTGTCCACAAATTCCGTAAAAATGTTTCTCAACATCGTCATTGAACATTTACGAGTATCTGCTCTTTAATTTCCCAATTCTTTTTATCGCTCCACATTGCTCCACAATAGACAACACACACTCATTACAAAATCAAAATGAAAACCAAAATTAAAATTAATTTCATAATTTGTATTTTTTTCTCTTATTTTTAGGTTAAAACAACACGTGTTACGAAAACGATAAAAACCGCCTCAACCGCCGGTGGAAACTCTTCATCACCAGTTGCCAGAGAAACTTGTGATTTCGAGGAGATTTGGGACGAAGAAACTTTGAAAAATTTGGTAAGTATTTCGAAAAATATCCCCCATCCACCCCGAAAAAAGTAATCACAAACAAACATCTCGTCTCGTCTTTTGTGTAACAGCTTGAGAAATCAACAAGCTACGAGGAACGTCGAGCAATACGAGCACGTCTACGGCAACTAATGGCTGAACGAGAAGGTAAAAGGAACACTTAAAAACCAACTACCAACAAAAAGCCCCTCTAACTTTTTGAGCATAAAATAAAATACAAAAATACATATTATTTAACTCCCAACATCGCCATTAAGATGGATACCTTCTGAAATTAATTTTCAAACGATCAAAGAAAGCCTTTGAAAGGACCAAGGTGCAAAGTGCCACGTCCCCAAGCACAGCAATCATATTTCAGATAAAATTAATATTTGGTGGTGGAACTACTCGTACATTGCAACACATCAAATCGAAATGCTTGCGAATCAATAATCTATTAATTATTATTAAACGAAACATATTTTATCTTTTTTTATTACATTTCTAGATGAGAATTTTAATTAGACTCTTGGCCAGAATCACGTGTTTCACGAGTTTCTCGCTTTAGGTATACACTCAGTAAATATTCGCTGTTGTTCGTTTTCCTTTTCTTTTTCTGTTTCCTATTTCTATTTTCATTGTTTAAACGTGTATTTTCTCTTTGTTTAGTTCTTTATTTGTTTACGTTTCGTTTTGTACGTGAACATTTATATTTATCTCGTTTATATTGAGCTTTGTTGTACTTGGTATTGAAAGTTGTTCTTGATGTCACATGGTTTTGTACATTGTTGATGGTGTTTTTTGAAATCACTTAATTTGAAAAGGATGTTGGAAGTGGTCTTGGATGAAAGCAGAGTAACATTTTTGATCCTGGTGTTGTCAGCGCACTTACAAAGATCGATGATGAACATTCGTAAGCAAGCACACCTTTGGGGAGAGCCAACAGGAAACTACGTGTCAAGTCATCAAATTCGAGTTCTATTAGCTCCCACTATCACAGGCGATTAATTTATTCTCCTCCTCTCAATTGATGGTGTTCTGATTCCTTGTGGGGACACTGGTGGTCATTCGGACACTTACCCAGTAGAGCCCAGTTCGTTAAGATCATGGTTGTCACTGTTCCTCTGCTCTGTTTATCGTCCAGCGTTGGGCTTGGCTTACATCACGTAGTCCTTAGCAACCTGAATTTCGGCTTGAAAGGCTATTCCGCATATGATCTGAAATGGAATCTAATTAGGGGAGCTGAATTTTTCTTCCTGGTTACCGTCGATTTTAACGTTTTCTTCTGGGAACGAAAGCAGATTGTTCTTCTTCTTTGTGTGGCGCTACAGTCCGGGGTGGACCTGGGCCTCAACCAACATGCCTCTCCAACTAGCGCGATCCCTGGCTAGCTGTCTCCAGTTTCGCACACCAAGTTGGTTGAGGTCGTTCTCCACTTGGGTGCGCCACCTTAAACGCGGGCGTCCTCTGTTGCGTTGCCCGACAGGTTCCGATTCGAAGATTCTTCGGGCCGGAGCTGTGGTGTCCATACGCTCTACATGACCTAGCCACCGTAGGCGTTGGATCCGTAGACGCCTAACTAGGCTCATGTCGCTGTACAGCCCGTACAGTTCGTGATTGAATCTTCTCCTCCAGAACCCGTCAACACAAACAGGACCAAAGATCGTGCGTAGAACTTTTCTCTCAAAGAGACCAAGGACTTCTTCATCCGCTTTCGAGATTGTCCATGCCTCCGCGCCGTATAGCAGGACTGGGATGATCAAGGTCTTATATAGAGTCAACTTGGTGCTTCGAGAGAGGGCTCTATTACTCAATTGCCTCTTGAGCCCGAAGAAACAGCGGTTGGCAAGAGTTATCCTACGCTTGATCTCGGTACTGATGTTATTAGTACAGTTTACTCCGGAGCCGAGGTAAGTGAAGTCCTTGACTACCTCGAAGTTATAGCTGCCCATTGTGACGCTCTGTCCAAGACGTCGATGTTGTATGTCCTTTTTTGAGGACAGCATATACTTCGTTTTGCCCTCATTCACCGCCAGACCCATTTTAGCCGCTTCCGTCTCAATGTTAGCAAAAGCCTCACTGACTGCTCGCTGAGTTCTGCCAATCACGTCAATGTCATCGGCGTATGCTAACAATTGCACGGACTTCTGGAAGATCGTGCCTCTAGTGTTGGCGTGTGAGTTTCGCACGATCTTCTCCAGGACGATGTTAAAGAAATCACATGACAGCGCGTCGCCTTGTCTAAAACCTTTTTTGACAAAAGCAGATTCAGTCTTATTTAATTTTAATTCATTTTTATCGCCTGTTCATCAATCACCGTGAATGCATCGAAGACCATACATTTAGAGCACTAGCCGACTTCATTAATGCTAAAGATCGAAGGACTAGATCATCGGTTTGAATTGGAACTTGTTCGTTCCCTCTCACTTTCTACTAAACTCGTTAAGTAGCCGCTGCAAGTCCCCAGCCTTATCCAGAACTAAATTCATGCTGCTTCCGCTTCAAGTTTGTCAGCATAAACGAGAGTCTTGTGAGCACAAATATTTTTTCGTTCGTGAATTTGCCTACGAATTTAGACTGGGAAGATGTTCACAAACGAACTGAACTGAATTTCCACAATTAATTGGTTCTGGTCAACCTGACCGTAAGTTGTGAGGTTAGGACCACCGTTCACAAATCTTATAAGAATTACAAAACTAACTTACTTAGAAAATGAAGCAAAGATAGCGGTTTTATAAGAAAATCAATTCGTGTTGTGTGCAATTTTTATGCCACAGCTTTACAAAGTTCTATGCGGAGAGAAGAATATTAAGAACCATAGCGTTAAGTTTAGGAAATGATCGGGTCACTTGATGATCTATTGGAAAGGAAAGGTATAGCATAAAAAACTACCTTCCCTCCTAAGAAAACAACAGAGAAAGTTTCAGAGAATCCACCTTCAGTTGCATCGTGTTTTGGCGTTCAAAAGGTTGAGGTTGTAGTTTAATCTACGCCATTTCGATCGAACGGGTAGAATCCTTCTAAATGTGTCATTTTGTGTCTGCGAAAATAAATTAAAATAAATTGCGTTTACGGTTTGAGGTTTTTAGTGGTGACCCGTGGAGTTGTGGGTATGTGCATCGACCCCAACCTCGACGTCGTAGGTTCGATCTCTGGTCTGTGCGACAAGCGTTTAATAATTTTCACAGCCCCACCTCTTTCGAGTCACTGATAATGCTCAAATGGGATAACTGTCTGTCTAGAGAAAGCTTCTCAAACTTGGCCGATCGGAGTCGGCATAAAACTGTAGGTCCCTTCCTTTCGTGAAATAACAATAACACGCACATCACGAGTGGTTGCTGACAATCTACTCCCTGGCACTCAAAAGGCTATAGCGTCACCCATATTATTATTACATATTAAGGTTTTGAGTGCTGAGTCGAATACTTATGTCAAGCATTACAACAAGGTGCTAGTAATATCTACAATTTCCACTTGAGTCCTTTCGCGACTCGATTAGACAACATCATTGATCTTGTCTTTTCGAAAGTAACACGACCGTGACCAATATTCACAGGCTTCTGCGTCCAATGACGACACATCAGACAAGTGGCGAGTCCAAATCGCCCTCAAATCGTAGCTGGCGAAGAACTGCTCCGTGACTGTCAGAGTATTCATTCGTGACTAGTATGCTCTTCCTTATGTAGAGCTGCAGACCCTAGTGTACCTTGGCCTCATTCTACAAGCCCAGCCAGTGCTAGTGCCAGTGCTTCACCCCAATTTCCTTTTCAGCTCCCGCTGTGATGTCTCTGCATCTTAAACGCAGATGGGCATGCATTGTCAATTCGCTCTACAAGGTGCAACCACTTCAAACCTGAACATGAATTGTTCATGTCTGTTTGGATGGAGGTAAAGCTTCCGTCTCTTAGATCAATGGTTATCCACCTGAAATCGTGGTTACACGACCTGACGTTCAATTATCTCCCTTCTACTAAACGTGTAGTTTTTCGCATTCTACCATGCAAGTGTAGACTTCTGACTTCTTCGTCTGAAAATGTCATCCTCTTCTTGAAAACAGACTGCTTATCCCGCAATCCAACCATAATAGACTCAGGCTTGTCTTATTTCAGAGCCAAATGAACATTTTGTAGGAGAGTGCTAAAATTTCAAAAACTGTTCATGTTTGTTTCTGCGAACATACGCAAAATGCCGCCACCAACTGTCATTTACGACTGATTTAGCCTCCTCTCGAGCGGACGAAACTTAACGAGGCTTAACGAAACTGAGACAAGCTGCTTCTATGGTTCAGTTTATGAAATAAGTTATGTCTCCTTACGCCCACTAGTGTTGCACTTGTGGTTAGCATTATAAACCCATCCTTTGACTTAACTGTCATCCTTCTGATCCGACTAAACACACAACCGATTTCAAAACTATGTGACATCAAATCATCACGAAAGGGGTATGTTCAAGCAAAAAAAAAGTTATGTTGTTGACTGTTGTCCATAGAGCTCGTGAATATTTTCTATTGTTTAGAAAAAGTGCGAAACAGAAAATTAACATCTCTTGAAACCCTTTAACTACTAGCATGTGCTGATTTAGTAGCAAGCGTTAAAGCTGAGCTAAACAACGACAAAACTGTGAAGAAACCAGTCGAGACACAGCAGCAGCAGGCGGACGATGACAGTAGTGGCAGTGAATATGAGGAGATCATAGAAGAATACACAGCATCCGAGGACGACGACGACGACGACAACGAGACACAAACGACCACAGTCGTCGTTGCCAAAAAGAAGGAGGAAGTGAAAGAAGATACAAAGGCAACAAAGAAAATCACAGAAGATATACAGAAGACCACGATAACCAAGAGCGATGAGCCATCAAAGTCGACTCAGACCAAAGTAGTTGTTGTAGAGAAGACAACGGTTGTAAAGAAAGATGCAACATCGGCCCCGAAGGGCGACAAAGACAGTAACAGTCACAGTCAAGAGGAGAGCAACAAGAACGGTGACCAGCGCGACGCCTCTGTGTCTGACAGCAGCAAGGGTGAGTCGTTGCTGATACCATTGCTGCAGGGTTTATTGCATAAAAACATGCCGCAAGCACGTGCATCTAATTCTGTAACTCCTTTAAGAACCGCAACAAATACAACAGCAACAGCGATAGCCAATCAAGCCAGTAACAACCTGAAAAGTAGCCTTAAGAGCAATAATACACGTTTTAGTAGCACTAGTAGTAACTGTAATAATTCGTTGGGTGATAGTGTAGTAAGTAGTGAAGTAAGTAGAAACAGTTCCTTAGGTCAGCAGGCAGGCGCCAGTTTGCGTGTGACAGCCCAGCAGATCGAGGACTCGGGCACGGAGAGCGGCGAGGACCTACGCCTGATAGCGGCCGGCATCCGGGACTCTATGCAAATCGAGGGCATCGAAAACCAGAGCGACATGAGCCTGATAAAGGAGGTAACGAACGCCCTGAACCGGCTGGAGAGCTCTCTGAAGGAGGGCAAGGACCTGGCGCTGGACAGCAGCAAGAAGAATACCCTGCTGGCGCTGGTGGAGCGACTGCAGACGGGTCTGACTGCGCCCGACAAGCTGTCGGCGGCAGAGGCCGAGGAAGACGGCCCGGACGAGGCGTCCTCGCCGGAGGCGGACGTGCCGCGGTCGAACAGGCAGCGATTCGCCAAGAGGAGAAACCGCAACAACAGGCACACGGTGGGCGTGAGCAAGGAGGAGCTGGCCGACGCGCGCCGCTACATGGAGGAGAAGGTGATGATCGAGAATCTCTCTAACTGCACCACCCCGGAGTGCAATGCGGCCACCACGCCGCCGCAGTTCTTCGCCATCCAGAAGCAGGCCTCTTCGGGGGCGATCCTCACCAGCACCGACCCAGAGGAAGCCACGTCGGGTCTGTTCCGGCCGAACCAGTTCGTGCCCAGCAACCTGAAGCAGTCGACCGACGTGGGCTCGGGCTCGCATGCCGACGTCCAGATGAGAGCGAAGAAGACCAACGCGGTGGCCGGTAGCCAGCGACAGAGCACCGGCGACATGGACTACATGACAGTGAACAACAGTGAGGCCAGCTCGGCCAAGAGACCCCTGTCGGACTCATACGACTCGTACGCGGCGCAGGGCAACCGGGTGTCCTTCAGCGACACCAAGGACCAGCGGGAGACCTTCGTTCAGGAGAAGAACCAGTACAATCGCACCCACCACTTCGACAACCAGCCGGACGTGATCAGCCGCACGTCACCGGACACAACGCGCGGCACGCGATTCAACAACAAGAAGCAGCTCATGAAGCGGGCCAACACCATCGACATCCCCAAGACGCACCGCTACAACCCGGAGTTCGACACCGACTCTGAATTCGAGGACAAGAGCGCCTTCAACGTCAAGGGCCTCCGCGGCACCGTCCAAGTGAGCGTCAAGCGCAAGCCCCGTCAAGTGGTGCCGAACTTCGAACCGAAAACCGAGAACGACCACAAATTCCTGGCCTTCATCCAAAAGCAGAATCCCAGCCCTGGCCTGGGCTGGAACACGTCCAAGTCCGTGTCCAACTGGACGAACAAGTTCGGCAACATCAAGAACGTCTTCGAGGCGGGGGCGCCGGCTCAAAGCGCAAACGGTCCCAAAGCGCCCACGCAGCCCGCCTCATCGGCGAAGAGCTTCTGGAAGAAGAACGAGGAGCAGAATCCCCCGCCGAAGGTCGGCACCAGCGTGCTCACATCCGCGCTGAAGGCGAAGGAGCGCAACGAACAGAGAGGCGAGGTTGTGGCTCCGAAGCCGATTCACGTTAACCAGTTCAGCCACAACCCGCAGTCGGCCTTCCGGCCGGTCGAGATGGCACCGGAGCCTGCGCCGACGCAGTTCAAGCCCATTCCGATGGAGAAGCCGGTCAATGTGGTGCACAGTCTCTCGCCCACGAAGCCCTACAATCCGCCGTCCATGAGGAAGCCTCCATCAGAGTCGCCCACCTACCCACAGCCGTCGCCGACGAAGTCGTGGATCAAGAAGAACACGGCAACGAACTCCCCGGTGACTCTTCCCTGGACGGTCAAGCCGCCCGAGAGCAACGTGCTCAAGATGGCCGCAACGAAGTTCGAATCGAAGTCCCCGCTCAGCGCCGTGCAGCGCCACCACTCGTTCAAGCAGCAGGAGAAGAGGCCCTCCCTGCCGAACGCCACGCACCCGTTCCAGTACCAGTACGACGGCTACTCGATGCCGAGCTACATGTCGAACAGCCAACCCGCCTCCTACGCCGAGTACGCGCCGCCGAGGATAGTGCGCGAGAACTCCCTGACCAACCCGCAGGCCGAGCCACTCGTGCTGACGCCGGAAAAGCCCGCTTACAGCCCCCTCAGCCTGCAGCCGTACGACTACTACTGCGACGCGATGAACGCGAACATCCCCCAGACCGACATGACAGACGACGACATCGACGACATGGAGAGCATGACCGAGTACCGAGTGGAGGCGAAGGTGATGGGCAAGCCCGTCAGCCAGCAGGCGGTGACCGTGGGCAAGCGAACCTCCCACGTGAGCGACGACGAAGTGTTCGGCAAGAACTCCCGGGCGGCCAAGAACCTGCTCTCGGTGATGAAGAACATCGGCAGCAGCAGCGCGGCTGAGAAGGTCTCGAAGAAGGTGGAGCGGAACATCGCCCCGACTGCCTGCATATCGCCCGACGGCAGGTCGTACCAGGCGCCCATAGTTGAGCCCCTGTTCCCCGACTTGACAAAGTTCGAGACGAACCGAATGCCTGACTACATTGCACCCCAACCACCGCAGCGTCAAAAGCAGCAGCCGACCATGGATTACCAGAAGAACCCGGTCTACGTGCCGCTGACCGACTACCAGCAACAGCAGCCGCCCGTGGCTCCGCCGCGAACCAAGAAGATCAGCCAGGAGGCCACCGCTGCGCCGGCATACTTCCCGCAGGAAAGGCCAAATGTCTACCAACCACCGCGACGGGATGCCCCGAGCTCGCTGACCCTCCAGACCGGACCCATGAGTCCACCCGGCTACGCGTACAGTTCCCCCACCAAGACCCCTGATTCGGCTCCGTACACACCACAGATCATATCCGACGGAATGTACATGCAGAACGTCCCCTCGTTCCGCCAGCAGTCTGGGCCAAACACCCCAGACGACTACCAATCGCCACCGGTGCCCACGCCTCGCCAAATGCCGGCCCAGAGTTACCAGCCGCCTCCGCCAGTCGTGAACTTGCCCCAGATTCCGCTGGAGACGAGCTACACGAAGGTCTACGACAAGCCACGGGACATCCCCGCGTACCAGCCGGTTTATCCGAATGCCCCTCGCCCTCAGCAGCAAACCTCGCCGAGGATACAGCAGAATCCGCCGCAGCCGGCCTTCGTCCCGCAACCGGCCTATCAGCCGCGCACTGAGGTCCCGCCCCAGTACTACCAATCAGCTCCGGTCTACCAGCCGAACGCCGACGTCCCGCAGCAGTACTATCAATCGCCGAAGACTCAGCAGAGTCCACCACAGGCACCGGTGTACCCTCAACAGCAGGTCAGCCAGCCAGCTCCGTACTATCAGTCGCCGAAGGTTCAGGCCAGCCCGCAGGCTCCAGTCTTCAGTCCACAGCAAACTGAGCAATACAGCCAGCCCCCGCAGAGGGTGCAGCAACCGATGTCGCCGCCCTACCAACCGGCCATGCCGCCGCAAGTGACGCAGCAAGTTTCACAGCCTCCGGCTTCATACTATCAGTCGCCGAAGGTGCAGGCCAGCCCACAGGCGCCGGTCTTCAGTCCCCAACAGACAGAGCCACCTTTCCAGTACGCCCAGCCCCCACAGAAGGTTCAGCAGGTGGTACAACCTATGACGCCGCCATACCAGCCGGCGGTGATTCCCCAAATGAAGCCGTCGCCGGTGTACCAACCCAAGGCCCCACAGCAGGCCCCACTATCGCCGCCGTACCAGCCAACACCTCCAGTGGTGCAGCAAGCCCCTAAACCAGCGCCGCAACCAAAGCCTCAGCCTTCAACGAGGACGGAGACTATGACGCAGTCGTCGAACTCACAATACGCGGCTGCCTCCTACCGCCAGCAACAGACCACGGTCTCCAGGGCGGCGGTTGTGAGCCCCGTCAAGCAGCCACCCCCAATCAACACAGCAGCTCTCTGCAAGCAAGCCTCCCTCGACGGACGAAGCCGCGTTCAGGCCCAGTCCCAGTTCTACGAAAAAGTCGAAGAAGTCCGCCGCAAGAGCCTGGGCAACGTCTTGGAGACAACCCGTCTTGAGCGTGAAGCGCGCGACCAGAAGGCAGCTGCCATCAAGCAGGACATGTACTCAGTCCAACAGGACGTCTACTCGCAGCAAGTGAAGACCGAGAAGAAGGTCGAGACGCGCCAACAAGAGGTCAAGGTGTACAAGTCCTCGGCGCCCGACGACACGCCGGACATCGTGAAATCATCCCTGGCCAAGGAGGACATTCCGATCCTCAAGAAGTTCGGCCCTCCCCAGCGGCACTGCTACATCCCCAATGCCTACCAGAACCCCCTGACCAAGAGCGAGACCACCGTCATTGCAAGCTACTCGCAGCCCAGCCCGCGGAAGATGTCCGAGCCGTCTGTGAACAGGGGCCCCATCATTGTGGAGACCCCGTCCACCCCACAGCCGGACGGCCAGGACGAGATCCCCCGCAACATAGTCTTCAACAACGTGAACGCCTTCACCAGCATGTCCCGGCGGTACGGCGAGACCACTTCGGAGTACACGAGCACCACCCAGACCCGGCCGAACAAGCTCAGCAAATGCGACTCCTGGAATCAGATCTGTCAAATCCAGAACGCCGCCAAGCCCGCGTCGCCCAAGTTCAACAACACCAGCAACGCCCTCCGGCGTACAAAGTCCGGCCACACCCTGGCCCTGCCCAAGCTCTACGAAGCCGGCTACGATCGCGTCGAAATGACTGAGAAACAAAAGACTGTCGCCGCCTATTTCTCCGGACAAAAGTCACCCAACAGCCTGTCGCGCAACTCGTCTCAAACACGCCTCAACGAGGCCGAGACCACCGCCACCACGGTGTCCGTCAAGAAATCCTCAATAAACCGCATCAAAACCAGCGAAAAGGCCTCGATTGGCAGGCAAAATCCCAGCTCCGGGCTGTCCCGCAGTCACACCATGCCGCACATCGCAAACGTCAACATGCTCGACGAGACAAACGTCGAGGACGCCTTCGAGCAACTTATGAATGGTTCCTAGATGGCGCGCGCTGATGACAGCTCAAGCACTTTGTCCATTCCAAAACAACGACTCAAAATCAAATCACGTTTATTATTCTCGCTCTTCTACTCACTCTCGTGGTGTGTCCTGTCGCGCAGACACAAGACACGCCAACACTATTGCCCTAGAATTTTTATATGTTATACGCATTAGTTGCCTGTGCGCTTAACGGTGATTATTGAATGACAGTTGACAGTTGAAAGCACGAACGAACGAAATCAAAATCACTTCACCTATCTATTTAGCACTGTATTTTGTATGCCGAAGAGGGACTCAATATGGTTTATGTTTAACTTTGCTTGGTTGTGTGGTAACAAATAAAAAAATAAATAAAACAAGAGCGAGAAGGACATAGAGAGAGAGAAACATCAAAATTCTTTCACTGCAATCTTCTTCTTCTACTACTTCTTCTGTCAAAGCCAAAAAAATAAACAAAAAACTACTACTAGTAAAAATCTCCTTTCAAAGCCGGAAATTGTCTTCTTCTCAACGTATCCGATACAAAAAATATCAAAAAAATCTCAAAGAATCTTCTCTTCGTGAGTTTAAACAAACAAATGTAGTTGTGTGTCTTTTGTGTTGTTTTCCGTGTGGTATATGTTTGCTTTTTTTTTTCACTTAATTACGCTCTCAGCTCTCAGCTCTCACGTCACACATCATGTACATTACACCTCATCTGTCATTCATACACTTCTTTTTTGGATTAAAACCAGATAAAAACCCTTCCGCTTCTGGCATGCGCTTCTGCGTCGCAAAATTTGTACACACTTCGCATGCATAACCCCGAATGTAAACCATGTTGTCCCACTTCACAGTTTTATTTATTTATTCTTTTTTTTTTGTGAAATATACCATATTTTCGTTTTCGTCGATGGCTACCGACTATTGAAGTTTTTTGAAAATGAAAATGAAAAACACCCTTTTTTGACTTTTGACAGTGTGTCTTTTTGTTTTTGTTTCCCCGCTTTGCATGCTCACTTGGCCTATTTACCGTTGACATCTCTTACTTGTCACCGAGCAGATGTGTCAAATCAGAATTTTGAATTTATTGATTTTTGAAAACAATCCGATTCTTACACCCCTTTTGAACAGTTTCGTTTTTTTTTGAGATTGAAACTAATTGTAAAGACGTTTGCAGTTAAAGTTTGACGTTTTGCAAATCTGTGACATTTGGAGTAACTTTCATCTCGTGTTCTTTTAGGATTGTCAACTACAACCACTGAGAAAACCGAAACCAAGCAGGCAGATGGCGGCGTTGTTACCACAACTACAAAAGGTACTCTCCACTCAACTCTCCACCATGCACGTGCTAAAATTTCTTAATTTTTTTTTTCCAGTTACAACAAGAACTGTAACTGGAACAGCAAAGCCAGTCTCACCGTTTGCCAAGTTTCAACAGCTTGACAAGCAGAGTTCCCTGCAATCTCCAAAGTAAGTATGGATTCCTCGTAAGATTCGATCTTCTATGATTTTGACACATACCTACTATTACAGTTAACATTTACAAAAAAAATAAATGAAAAACAATATCTACTCGTAACTTAAGTAAAACATAACATTTTTGGGCAGAAGGTGGCAAGAACACATCATTCATTTGTATTTGTATCATTGGAACTTGGTTAGACGTCACTGGTGGACGTTAGTTTGTAGTTGTCATTTCTCTATTTTGTATGCTAGCTTCTATTCTTTGCGGAATGCATGATTACGGAGGGAATTAAGTGAAATTTGTTGGTTAGACTGACAGTTGGTCTTGACGTGACGGTTTTTTTTTGTAGAGTGACTAGCATTCAAGTCTATGTTAGGGACTTTAAGTCCTTCAAATGTGGCTGTGTCACTTTGATAGGGATGAGATTTTCTTTTCTTTTACCTTCCTTACCACCTTTCAACAAAGGCTTGAAATAGGAAGCTTAAAATTCAGAAAATAAAGGTCTTTGATGGCATTACATTTTAAATTTTCAGATTGTACTGCGTGCAGATTCTAGCAATAAGATCTGTTATAGTTCCCTACTCTAAGCCGTTGCTATTACTGAACAGACAAACATTAGTTTCGTGATTGTGGTAAAGAAACCTTTCCCACATCTCATTTGCACCTGCATCACTTTAATGTCGCGTAGAAATTTCTGAGGGCTTGCCCAGGTCTACTACATTCCCTTTTCAGCTCAAGATGGCTAAATGGATTAACTCAAATCAATCTGCCGGTCTACACAAGAGACTGGGCCTAGTTCAAGGTTGCCCTTGCAACACACGTATCTAGTCAAAATTTTGTTTTTGTCATACACTTTTTCTTCACCATTTTGAGCCAAAAAAGCTATAGTTTCGAGACCCGGTTATTGGTTTCTGCTGCGAACGATATTGAGAACATTTTCAGGATTGTTTCCCCAGCCAACATAATTAAGGGACCAGACCGCAATCAGCGAAATAAAATATAAGAACTGTAATCAAAATGGTGGACTTTAGTTTTTCAATTAACAAGACTGATCTTAAGCGAAATAAAAGTGATATGTAAGCCAAATTGTCTTCCAAGACTGTAAAATATTGCTTGCGTCTACGAAAACTTCCTTCAGGAGCATTACTTGGAAGATCTTTGTATTGAATTGAACATTCTCCTTCACTGGTCTAGCCGTTCTACTTAAGACTTCCTACTCACCATGAAAGTGCTAATAAGAATATATAATAAATAATATGGGTGGCGCTACAGCCCGTAGGGGGCTTAGCTTCTCAGCAACCACTCGTGTTGTGCGTGCTATTGTTCTCTCACGAGTGGAAGGGACATACAGTTTAATGCCGAATCCGAACGGCTTTGTTTGATAAGCTTTTTCTAGACAGGAAATACTCTTTGAGCATTGTCAGGTAGTGAACATTATTTTTGTCGCTCAGAGAAGGAATCGAACCTACGACATCGAGGTTGGGGTCGACGCACATACCCACAACGCCACGGGCCACCACGGGCCACCACGGGCCATGAAAGTTCTTACCCAGGAAATTAATGTTTTTCTTTGCATTTGCAAAGTATACATCCGACAGATCTTATTTCTACCTCGTTTCTTCATCTTCTACGAGCTTGGACGCATCCTTTCAAATAAAACACTGCCTTCAGGGTATTGGCCTATCTCCTCTTCGACTGCTGCCATTTGCTCTTGTTGAGCCATTTGCTTACAGTCTGGAAGTTGCCAGCTAGCTCCATAGCTGGCTAGTTTGTTTGCCTCTTGTCAATCATGTCTTGTCGCTCTGAGCCTCAAGGTTGAGAAGGCTGCACAGTGACGAGGAATATTTTATAGCCTCACCATACCATAGTCATGACGACTCCTGCAATTCCCGACTTCCATAATTAATTTCTCTCTATTGAGTCACTGACAATGTTCAGAAAGCATTCCTGTATTTTAAAGGTGTAGCCCCACACAAACGACAAGAGAAAGTAAATTTATTAGACGTTATAAGGACCCTTAACCTGCCTAAGCAGTGTTGAATTGTTTACAATGCACGCACTTTGAGTGAAAGTTTATTCCATTAACGTGCTACTTTCCCGTGATCCATTTCAAGGAATATCAATTTCAGAGTATTGAAACCAAAGAAATCTCCTCCTCGCAAGACATTATTAATGACATTGATCTTCTACGAAATCTCAGTTTAGGCCACTTCTCCATTTTATCTTGTGCTTGCTTCAGAAAGCTGTCATCACTGTTGGAATCTTGAACTATGTCTACCTCGGACCTAATCGCATAACTATCGCGACGACTATCATCCATTCGATTCTCTTCAGTGATATCGTCGATGATTTGCTTCATGTAAGACCATCACTATTGTCTATCGATTATTTTGTACACAGTTTGGGAACTCGGAGAACTATACCTCTCACGTACAAATGAAATCTAATTCTCAAAATTCATCAACATATTCTTAGTTCCCTTTAGTTGACCCCCTACGGGCTGTAGCGCCGCCCATATATGTATGGTATGTAGTCGAGATGGAAATGTAGAGTAACAATTAGGATTTAGTTACGGATAAATGCTTGGCCATTTGAAGTTAAATGCGGATCGTGATGGTTGTTTCCTTCAAACTGATCCAATTCCACTTCCACTTGCTCTTAGATATCGATCCAGTACTACGATCACTACTTCTGGCATGGCGATAAACCAAATTAACATTTTGTAAGCCAATTCGATGATGAAGTGATTTCCATCAGCTAATATTAGATGATTGTTTGATCATCATTAGCTGTGATTTTTTACCATGTTTCTTACTTGTACAATTGACGTATTCTGCGGCAATACCCCTGATCGTCCTTTCGTATCAACCATTTACCAAGTAATTTGATGACCAGGGCCTATGCTTCCCAACAACCACTCGTGTTGTGCGTGCTATTGTTCTCTTACGAGTGGAAGCGACCTTTATGCCGACTCCGAACCGCCAAGTTTGAGAAGCTTTTTCTAGACAGAAAATACTCTTTGAGCATTGTCAGTGACTCGTAAGAGGTGGGCCGTGAAAATTATTTTTGTCGCACAGAGCAGGAATCGAACCTACGACGTCGAGGTTGGGGTCGGCGCACATACCCACAACGCCACGGGCCACCAAGTTTTAAAGATAGTGCTATGTTTATCGAAATAAGTAATAATCAGAGATGACAAATCGTGCTGAATACGGCAGGTAGGCCGGAACTTGTCCAATTTTCGATATATTTTCCAAATAACTTGTCGAAAAATTGCCAAAAAACAAAGAGTTCAATGCTCGATGCTCGAACCCAAGTACTTCCACTAAGCACGTACCAAAATCATCTTTTCGTGATTAGTGCGTATTAGACACTTTATTGAGCCAGTACTGGATTTTGATTGATCACCAGTAAAAATTCGACGCAAAAAACCTTTATTTTTGTTCCCTTTCGAAGAGTATACTTGTGCCACGCAAACTTCGTCGAATTTAGAAAGTGACTTTCTTATCGAGTTTTCCAAATATACGATCAGAGTCATCGATCAACCACTTTTCTCGTTATCTTCCGTTTGCTTCTAAAAACAGTCTCCTCTACTGGAATCATGAAGCAAAAAAAAGTCTCAAAATCAGTTCCAAAGTCTAGTTTGCTTCTCAAAACTCAATTTTTTAGCCGATTCCCATTGTTATAGAATACCTCACACCCTTAATATCAAAACATATCTCCACACGACAGTTGCTTCAAGTCTCTACCCACACCACAAACCATGCCCATCGACTGTTGTATACCTCTGCCACAGCTACCAGTTGCCCATTCACATTTCCAGCTTCCAACTGCCAGCTTTTCAAGTCCATTCAGTAACCCGCTTCAACACGCCTCCCCCAAACTCCATTTAACGCGAAAGACACGACGAAAACTGGTATCGGGACGTTTAGCACAATAGAACACAGCCTCAATCTGTCTAAAATTCTCTCACAATTCCAGCTAAAATTCTGATCCTCTTGTGTACTCTCTTAAAACATTTGAAAACTTTCCAAAAAAAAAACTAAACATACAAAAAAAAAAAACAAGAAAAAATATATTTATATCGAAAATTTGTTCAGATCCCCGCTCACGCCGACAACCCCAGGGGGTTCTTCTACTGGTTCCACGCCAATATTCAGATTTACTGATCCGGCATTAAATGCACGTGCCGCCACTGTTAAGGAGCAACTTTTACAGTGGTGCCAAAGTAAAACGCAGGAATACGAGGTACCTACCACGGCAACGTTGTGACTTTTCTTTTAATTTCTTACGTTTTTTTTTTTAAGTTTTTTTTTCTTTTGATTAAACCTTATTGTTGTTGGCTCTATTTTGTTTTTAGATTCTTTTAAGTTGAATTAAAAAAAAACATGATTTTTTTTTGGTTATTTTGCTGAATTAACTTCTTCGGAATCTTTTTAGCTCTAATTTTTTTTTTAGTTAAGGTCTGGCGATGTTTCACTTTGACACTTGTTTTGTAGTTATTTTGTGTTTATCATTATATTTTTTTTTGGTTTTATTATTTGACATTTCGCTCACGCTTTTAATCAATCAATCGCTTCTCTATGGTGTTGTAGTTGTTGGCTATCATAATTAAAAAATACGCTTTCTTTGGGTGGCTATGTAACGGAGGTTTGCTTTCAAAATAGAATAAGGCGCACCGCGGAGAATGGGAGATCAAAAAGCATTTGACATGTGACAGCTGTCACGAAGGGGGACATTCATAAATCATTCGAGTGATGTAAGAATTGAACATTTCTTGTAAGTATTGTGATGGCTGTCAACTGGAGGAATTGTTTGAAGATATCAACAATTTGACATTGACACAAGGCGGCTACTCTTGTCATCAATGTGGATTTATGATGCTGTTATAAATGGATGCTCTCGTGACATATTGCTCTAATTGTGGATGAAGACATAGTCGAGAGAGAAACGTCATCATGTGTCGTTTGTAAATGATTAAAGTGAAGATCATTGTGGATTCATTTATGGAACCATCAAGGTGGCTCCGAATGAAGGGAACAGTCGAGTAAAGTCCCATTCATATGAGGTCGCTGCGAATTGCGAACTTCGCAAACATTGACGTTTCATTCATATGGAGGTTTTTCATTCGCAGAGAACTTCGGGTGCAAACTGACACTTCACTGCGAATTTTTTGTTCGTGAGTTTGTGGATCGCGTTTTCGTCTTTGGATTGCGTTTGTGTATCACGAATTCAGTTTGACAGTTCGCGGAGGGAATGATTGATTCGCAGAGAAAAACTTTCAAATCATTAATTAGGATGCTTATACTAACTTTTATTGGGATTTTTGTTAATGAAAAAACCCGATAATTCAGTTACAATCTTTTTGCATACCAAAAAGTTTAACTTTTTGTTTATATTTGCTGTAAAAGGGTTGTTTCTGAAAGTTCGCGTTCGCAGTTCGCCGCTCATATGAATGGGCCTTAAAGGCACTAAATGAACACGTGAAACCAAATTGGAACGTGGAATCAAATTGAGCCAAATTTTTGGAACATTGATGGCAGAGATAATGTAATGATTGATTTTGTCACCTACATACCAACTTGATTCCAGAGTTATGTGACACTGAACTCTCCAAGACCTTAATAGTTTCTCAACCTTTGAGTATGTGCAACGAATTCATCTCTGTCCAATATATGTACAACTGAAGTGGAATAATAAAGACGTATTTTTTGTTTTATTGGAAGGCCACAGACTCAGACTGGCTGGTCTTAGAAACCACAATCAGTGAACACTGCCATCTTGACAAGGTCTGTGTTGGTTCGCTGAGCCCATAGAGCGTCTATGGAGTCGATGAGTAACAGCTTCTAGAAACCTTAATTTTCAATATCAGTTTAGTTGGATCCTATCTTCCACTTCTACATAAAAGTGCATTCTCAGGAACTGTATCCTCTTCCCCGCTGGCGCAGAGCAATGTCGGTTCGAAATGTTCTATATCTTCTTTTGTCACTGTACATGATGCTAAGACTCAATCGAAGTGTGCCAACGAGACAGTGTCCGATGAAGACAACCCTAGTGGTTGTTCAGCTTTGCACCTTTGCAAATGATCCTTGATGTTGGTCTCTTCTTGCTCTACAACAGGCCTTGACCATTGGTGTCCACGGCTTGGCTTAAAAGAGAGGCAATGACGAGGAAAAGGAGGAAGTGGGCTGCAACCTAGTGTTAATTTTGATGTCAAGTATTTTGTGGGCTAAAAGTTAAAGAGGACGTCAAAGCCGTTTCTGTGGCACAAGTGGCAAGTGCCTGATGTGCACAATACTAGACAGAAGGTACTAAAATGTTGTTGATGAGTCTGTGCCCAACCCTGTCCTGGACCTGGATCGTCCTTCAAATTGGAGCTTGCAGGGAAGACTGAGTTCTGCAAGAGACAATCAAATTATCCCGATATCTTGCCAAACGAGCAGAGACAATGCTACGTAAAGGAAGGAAGACTCATGTGACCGATTGGGCTGCAGATTATATTTAATATTTATTGTTGCATAATTAAATGGAAGACTGACATAGGCTGATTCCGAGCCTGAGGAACCAACGGTGTGCAACACAAGTTTGGTCTCCTAAGGGAAGACAGACTGTAACCAACTGCAAGCAGCTGCCAAAAGATGGATCTAACTGGATGACCACAGGCAACAACTAGCAAAACATCGTGCTCGCTAGAGAACATTTTTTGGTTGAGACTCAAGCCCATCCCAGTCCTTAAGACCTGCCAATGGATGATGAGTCATTCACAAACGGAATCAATCGTCAAAATGCTTTTTCGATCTCTCAACTCATTCTCTGTTGGGCTTCTCCGATCACCGATCAACACCTCAAATCGGACATTTACTAATTCAAATTTGTCTTCTTAATTTCTTCCCCCATTTAGAATGTTCAAATAACAAACTTTAGTCAGAGTTGGACAGATGGTTTAGCGTTTTGTGCCCTGATACATCATTTCTTACCGGATGCCTTCGATTATAGTAAACTAACTCCCAAACAGCGAAGATATAATTTTGACCTCGCTTTCCGAGTGGCTGAGTAAGTCTATACACTAAACACCTTGCCACTCCTATTTAATCATGTATTTCTTCTCCATTTTTCAGTGAAAAAGCCGGGATTGCGCCGCTACTCGACGTCGAAGATATGGTAGTAATGAAAAGACCCGACTGGAAGTGCGTTTTTACCTACGTCCAGAGTATCTATCGTCGATTCCGCAATTGCCAATAACTCTCTTAAATCTTACTTTATTTTTTCTTTCAATTTGTCTCCGCCCCCAAAAAGGGATGAATTCTAAGTGAAAATAAACACTATATCTTCATCAAATGCTAAACCATAAAAAAAAACCAAAAAACAAACAAAAAACTATCAATTCAGGGTAAATTGATGCATTTTCTAAAAGGAATAAGTACAGTGTGCGCGCGTGCGTGCATGCGTGCATGCTCTTAGGTTGTTTAAAGTAAAGTTAGGTGCTGATATACTTACTATCTGTAAGTTTGTTTTCTTTTTTTTTAATTTTACACAGTGTTTTTTTTTACATAATTGTTTTGTAATTTGTCCTGTCTGACTTTGATGCTCGTTACTATACTCGAATGTTTTGTATTTGAACTCTCGCTGTTTGTTGATTGTGTTTCACCCAGCAAAACGGGTGAAACGTCAAAAACAAAATAATATATATTAAACTAATTTAAGTCTTGTTTTCATATATTTTTGAGATACTCGCACAAGAGAGGACACTTGTTTGTTATTCATTTCATGTCAATTTTGAATGAACTTTGTTTTGAGGAAAAATAGAAGAAAAAAACTCAAGTCTATTATATTTATCGTAAATTTAGAATTTGAAAAAAAAAATGTGTATTCTTGTCGAATTTATTTAAAATGATTACTTTTTTTTTTCTTGATGGAGCTAAGGATGAAATCTCAAATGTAACTACATTTTACGAATCATATAATTATTTACTAATTATCGCTGCGACATACTGCAAGCTCATATACTACATACATATATACTTATCTTAAACATTGTACTAAAGTTAACTAATAATGATGTAGATTCAGTCAAATATAATTCTGCATAAACAATTATGATATTCTTATTTTTTTTTCAATCTAATTCGTTTTATTTTTGTCAGGGTCAAGCTCGGAGGTTGGTGATTGAGAAAGGTTTGACTGCTTTTTTTTCTGTTTAACATTCATACGTGTAATTAATTTCTTTCATTTTGTTATGAGAAATAAAACATTTTTTAATTGAGAGAGAGAAGAGGACCAACACAGAGGACATTTTGCGAAGTCACACAAGAACGCAGAACGTTTTCTTAGAACGCATATTGGTTGGAGTATACATTTAATTCACGACACGCAACAAAACTGCTCGGATGGTCTGGAATCTTATCTCTCATATGAAGATATTCTGCTGTCCAAGATCAGAGTTGTAGTAATTGCAACAAACTTCTTCTCCAACCGACTTTGGAGAACGCTTTGAAATGAAGGGGCTGCTTCCTTCAAGAGATAGTTTACCAAACTCAGAAAGAGTGTGGGAGACAGAGTAGGCTCTTGAGGAAGACCAGCGTTTATTGGGTGGATAACAAACCACAATATACATGTAGTGCTCTTCTTCTTCTTGTGGCGCTACAGTCCGGGGTGAACCTGGGCCTCGGTCAACAATCCTCTCCAGCTGGCACGTTCTTTAGCCAGCTGCCTCCAATTTCGCACTCCAAGTTGGTTGAGATCCTTCTCCACTTGAGTGCGCCATCGGGTTCGTGGTCGTCCTCTATTGCGTTGTCCCACTGGTTCGGAGTCGACGACTCTTCGGGCTGGAGCAGTGTTGTCCATGGGCTCTACATGGCCTAGCCATCTTAGGCGTTGAATCCGTAGACGCCTGACTAGACTCATGTCGCTGTACAGCCCGCACAGTTCGTGGTTGAATCTCCTTCTCCAAGAACCTTCAACGCAAACAGGACCAAAGATTGAACGCAGAACTTTTCTCTCGAAGAGACCAAGTGCGTCTTCATCCGCTCTTGAGATAGTCCAAGCTTCCGCGCCATACAGCAGGACAGGGATGATCAAGGTCTTATTTAATGTGAACTTGGTCTTTCGGAAGAGGGCTCTGCTACTCGATTGCTCTTGATGGAGCAGCGAGATTTCTTCATCGTCATCCTGCACAATCTGACAAGTTTGGCAGGAATGTCAAAACTAGACATGGCGTTGTATAGCTCGTCTCTATGCACACTGTCATATGCGGCCTTAAAGTCGAAAAATAGGTGGTGGGTGTCGTTCTGCATCTCTTGGGTTTTTTCGAGGATCTGCCGTAATGTGAAAATTTTACCGATAGTGGACTTTCCTGGCCTGAAACCGCACTGATAAGGACCTATCATGATGTTGACAAATGGTTTCAGGCGCTCACACAGAACGCCAGAGAAGATTTTGTAGGCGATGTTAAGGAGACTTATCCCCCGATAGTTGGCGCAGTCAAAGGGGTCTCCTTTCTAGTGGATCGGGCAAACGATTCCACTCGTCGGGCATGCTTTCCTCCGTTCATATCCTACAGATGAGCTGGTGCATGCGCCCAACCAGATCATCTCCAGCTGCTTTGAACAGTTCCGCGGACAATCCGTCCGCTCCAGCAGCTTTGTTCGACTTCGTATCGCTACCTTGACTTCGTCTAGATCGGGGGGACGGAATTATCTTCGCGCTTCTCATGTAGTGACTGCATGCTAATACTTATATTTCAGACACAATAACTTCATTTCCAAAGGGACATCTTTCCATCTTTGAAAACAAATAAAGACAATTAGCCCTATCACAGAATCCATTCGTACAATTTGAAGTACCTATACGAACTACAAAAAAATGGTATCACCAAATCTGAACGCATTTACGACCTCCGACGTAAATAACTTGTAGAAAAACATACAGTTCTTCACTTAATAAATTTGATGATAGAAACCTTAGAGAATTTTTTAGCAGATTTTTCATTCTGATTTTACGAACGAATTCTGTGATAGATTTTTCGGAGTTCGTAGCAATTACGGTGCAATTCGTGATTGTAGGGAAATTCGGGAGGGATGGCAAATAAAACACCAGGCTGCTTCGAAGGTTCTTCTCGTCTCATTTAAATCAAAAGTGACTACATGAATAACCTGGTCTGAGACTATATGAACTCACAATCCACACAGAAGCTCAATCGGCGTTACCACGAGTGAGTAGAAACCACAAAATCAATCAACTAAGAAGACATAGCAAGCCGCAGGAACAGATAATCGATTTTTAGACAACTGAGTATTTTGCGGACCACTTGCTGCTCTTGGGAGGGCAAAAGCCTGCTCAACGTCACTTGCAAAGATTGCGGTTTCTTTTAACAATACAGCTGGACTTTGGCACTGAAGGGAAAGTGCATCTTCAAACCCACTACACAGTGACGCCCAAAAATAAAAATTTATTTGATTTCAATTGTTTTATTCCATTTATTCCAAATGCCACTGTTAGTGGTACTCCAAAAGAGTGTAGTTAGCTGTTACGAACATTCAAAATTCACTTTCTCAACTTTGGAGGAAAAATAGTTGACCGAGGAATTGGGAATGGGAAAACAACCTCGGAGAGAGCGAGCAGAGCTTCGAGGAAACACAGGCTTTGATTTAGTAGATATCAGGAGGAAATACAATCACTTTACTCCGTTAGATCCGTCTTCCAGTGTATGTAGAAGCTCATTAACTACTAAGTTTCATAGACGATACTCCATTGGGGAATGTCCTTATTGAATAAGCTACGGCTAAAGGCTTTTCAACAGGATCTGACCGACTGGTGTTTTGGTAAGGGTTGCGAAAAACCGAAAAGCTTCCAATAGTGTCTTCTTCTCGCGTTTCTTAATCGATTCCAATTGAAACAGAACCACGCCAAGATCAACAAGAACGAATATTAGCGCCATTATGCTCTTGTAATGATATAACAATAGGATCACGTTGGCCAACCGCTGCATTTTCGTACTCGGTAAGTCACTGAGGAATAAAGCCATCTCTCGAAGAACCAAGATATCTTTATATAAGACTCTGACAGTCCCAGTCCTGCTGTATGGCGCAGAAGCATGGATACTAACTAAAGCGGACGAGGATATTCTTGGTCGCTTCGTGAGAAAAGTCCTTCGGATGGTGTTTGGAGGAGGAGACTGAACGACGACTGTACAGCGGCATCGACCTGGTCAAACGAGTTCGAATCTCTCGCCTTAGAGGACTAGGTCACATCGAGCGAATGGACATCAATGCTCCGGCCGGTAAAGTCTTCGACTTAAACCCCGTGACCATACCTACTCTGGCGCACGCTAGAAGGGAACCTGAATGAATTGAACGTGCGTGGCTGGAAGCAAATAGCACAAGACCGAGCACAGACTGTAGCGCCAGCTAAAGAAGAAGAAGAAGAATGATATAACAATGTGGTTGGCGATAAAGTCAGTGGTCAGAAGTTTCTCAGCAACAACTCGTGTTGTGCGTGTTATTGTTCCCTCAAAAATGGAGGGGACCGACAGTTTTATGCCGACTCAGAGCGGCCAAGTTTGAGAAGCTTTTCCTGGACAAACCCTTTGAGCACTGATGGTGCAAGAACAAGAGGTGGTGACAGTGAAAACTATTTTGTGCTTAAGTCAAAGAGCTTGAGGTCGACGCATATACCCACAATGCCAACGAGTCACCACTTGTATGCTCTTGTAGTTTATTTTCTTACTAAGTTGTATTGAGGTTTACGGACTCTTCTCTAAGTGAATTTACTTTAACTTATGAGTTGACGAGTCCTAGTGACTTCATACTTACACAGATATCTCTTTCTCTTTTGTGATTGTGTCCGACTATGTGTTCCATAAACTCCAAAAGGAGTGCCATTATAGTATATTCTTCACTAAATCGTCCAAAACCTTCTTTTGATACCCTTCATTTCCTTAAGTACTCCCTCAGTTACACTGTAGACGTAGAGACTTAGAAAGTCTGTTATGATGCGGAGGTTGTTTTTGTAAATGTTGGGACTTGCCTCAAACCTCTTTTAATTATACTGAGCTTAGAGTTACTTGGTTCTCTTCATGCCATGTTTCCTAGCTCTCGGAATTCCTCTCTGAGGACATTTACAGTCTGTTACAGCCCACAATGGTTTTGGGCCCATTCAATAATCTATTGCCTTTTGTAAACGGAGGATGAGGTGTTCGGTAGAGTTTTAGATTGAAATTATTGCTATTACCAATTGGTATAGTTTCTGTCGAGTTTGATTTGAGCGCATCTGCCTATGGCATAGATTTCTGCCTGAAATATGCTCCTTCGTTTCCCTAAGTTGTCTTTGATATAATGTTGCACTTTACTTGAAAATTATTTCAATTCCTCGCTCGAAGACAATAATCCTGTTTCCTATGGCGAAGTTAAAGATATTATTTGCAGT
Source organism: Eristalis arbustorum (assembly GCA_916610145.1). NCBI lineage: Eukaryota > Metazoa > Arthropoda > Insecta > Diptera > Syrphidae > Eristalis > Eristalis arbustorum. Next base: position 19,702,298 of record OU744320.1, on the reverse strand, counting down.
CTTCAAACTAGGAAATCGACTGGATCTGACAACATTAGAATCCTGTATCTCAAAAATCTTTCTGACTTTTCTCTAAAAATTCTGGCTGAGATCTTTAACAATTGTCTTAGATAGGGATACTTCCCTAATAAATGGAAAGTTGCTATGATTATACCCATTCTAAAAAAAGCTCCTGACCTGCCTTGTAGCTACAGGCCGATTAGTCTACTAAGTTCTCTTAGTAAGTGCTTAGAAAAAATCATCAAGAAGAGAGTCGTCTCTTTCATTGATAGAAATTCGATATTGCCACCACAACAATTTGGTTTCAGACCATATCATAGCACTTCGCACCAAGTTCATCGTATTACAAGAGACATTAAAAATGATTTCAAATTGGGCAAAAGCACAGGGATGGTAATCTTTGATATTGAAAAAGCTTTCGACACTGTCTGGCACGAAGGCCTGATACACAAGCTAGTCAACTTCAAATTTCCTGAATATCTAGTCAAAATTATACAATCGTTCCTTACGTCTCGAAGCTTTATGGTGTTTATGAATGAAACATACTCAGGCAGCCAATCAATCACAGCTGGTGTGCCTCAAGGATCTGTTCTGGCGCCAGTCCTATTCAACATTTACACCTCTGATTTCCCCAACTTGAGAAACTGTAATATTGCCTTATTTGCTGAAGATACTTGCATTTATTCTTCAGATTCAGTTGGTTTCAATGTTGAAACTAATCTTCAATCTGGATTAAATGATATTTTGGTGTATTGTCACAATTGGAAAATTAACATTAATGCTTCAAGGACTCAAGCTACCTTTTTCACTCGTAAAAGAAAAGCTTGCTTTCTTCCAAGCAACAACCTTTCACTCAATGGTACTCAGGTTGAATGGAAATCAAATGCAAAATATCTTGGAATAAATCTAGATAAGAAATTGACATTCAGCCTTCATATCCAGGAAACCATCAAAATGATTAATACAGCGACCAGAATTCTGTACCCCTTTATATGCAGGAAATCAAAACCAAGTGATGAAAATAAACTCCTAATCTTTAAATCAATTTTTCAACCCATAATATTTTACGGGTTCCCCATTTGGAGCAAGTGCGCGAATTGCCATTTACGGAAACTACAAACCGCCCAAAACAAATTGCTTAAAATGATCCTCAACCTACCTTGGTGTTTCTCTACAAAAGAACTTGATAAAATAGCTAATGTGGAAATGATTACTACAAGAACTGAGCGACTTTATTGACGTTATATAAATTCTTGCCTATCATCCAACAACGGGAAATCGGGACACGAAATAAGCAGTTTGCATTTTCACTACATTTTTTAAATAATTTTATCTTTTAATTCTTGTTTTTAATGAAGGTTTTTAGTGGCTTTTCCTTCAAGTCATCATTAAAAGAATAAAATAAAATGTATTCGACAAATTGCATTATTTTGTAGATGTAAGATTAGTTATAATAATCAAATCTCTGCATATAAGCATTGTAAACAATTGTACAATTCATGCCACAATAAAAAATGTAAAATGTAAAAAAATTTCAACTGGATATAGTTCCGGATTAGTTTATGGGTCTCTTCCTTGGTTCTCCAACAAATTGGGGATAATCTCTACCAAATTGGTGTGCGCATTTGGAAGCAACGACCCAGAGCTTGCTTAGGCCCCCCTTGGAAGAAGAAAGAGGTCTTGTTAGAGATGCAGATCAGCTCGAAGAAACAGAGTACCAAAAGTTATGGGAGACTCAATTGCTTCGTAATTCTTTGCACTGGACAAGAATTATGCTTGAATTGGCTAGATGAATGTAACCAGATGATCTGTCAGCTTTATACACGCCGACTTGCCCAGTCTTTTTTGACTACTAACCTCTAACCGTCATAACCATCCAACTAGTGTCTGCTACCATTTTTGAATGTTTCTATGTGTATGAGAGTTGAGAGGAAACTATTTTGAAGTCCAGCAAGGACCCTTAAACGTAAACCTACTTTGTACCTTGAAACAAACAAAATTAAGCAACTACCCTGCCACCTGCTTTGTTTACATAAATTTGTTTAATTTTTGTTTTCATTCGTGACAAGGAGACGACAAATCAAGTTTGGGTGAATTATTTTCCTCTCTTCGGCCTCACTAACATGGACTAAATTCTCGTTGAACCCGAAGTCAAGCTCAGAAAACCAAGATAAAACTCCAATCGAACTTAGAAAGATGAACACAAATAATAACGCTGCCAGCGTCGTGCCACAAATTTCCAGGAGAATGTTAATCAACGAGAATGATGCCATCCGGCTGTACAACAGCGTCCATCGGAGCCCAACGCCAGTCCGCCCCGAGGAATCGCTTCCGAGCATTTGCTCAGCGAATGAATTTGGGCACTCGTGCAGAATATGCCGCTGGAATCGAAACGACACACCCGTCGAACAGTGTCCCTGCGAGTGCAAAGGAAGTGTTGTAAGTAAAGGAAGGTGTGTGTAGAGAGACTGTGTGAAGACTCTTCTTTAAGGGCTACGTCCATCTCAAGTGCTTGCGACGATGGGTTGTCCACAGAGGAGATGACCGGTGCGAAATTTGTGGTGCACGCTTCGAGATGAGTCCAGAGAAGAGGGATTATAGGCGTTTGTTCTGGTCGCTGTTTAAGTGGAAGTACTTTGGAGCGTTGTTTAGGAACTGCCTTCATTTGATTTCTCTTGCGCCCATTTCGTATGTTGTTCTCTATCAGGTTTGGTTTGCTTGGTTTTTGAGGCAATGTCGGAGCTGGAATTGTGTTCTTTTTTGCAGCTGCTGCAAATAATGGACAACATTCAAATGGAGGAGAACAACACACTGCAGATTCTTGTCCTGGTCCCAGCGCTTCTGTTGACTTCAAGTATGCGTGGCAATTCTGCTCGTCGCCTCATTAAACCATCTCTCCCTTCGCAGGCATTATCCTCTTTCATATACTCGAGTTCTCAATCACCAGATGTTTGATTATGAAGAACGTCGTCAAGCACTGGTGGAACTTTGGAGATCAAGACACGGACTCAGCGGTGGACATGGACATGCCAAGTGAGGTCTTTGAGTTTTTCTGAGTTCGACTTTGCAATGAAATCCAACAAATCGAATCAAAATCACTGAAATGCCAACACACCCCAATTATTTCTGTAACAAATTAAATCGTATCATCTCTCCTTAAAATGTCATTGAAAAAATAAAAAAAATTCAAAATTTAACTATCAAATTCAAAGAGCGCACAAATTCACCACAGTCCACGACAACAAAACATCTCCGAACACACCCCGGCGAGCGCAATTGGAAAGGCGAATAGCATAAAAACAAAACACGAATTCGCCCCCAGTTGTGCGGCGAATAAACGAAAGTGAGAAGAGACAACATAGCACGACAGAAAGACAGAGTGAGCAACTCGAACTCGTACCCGATCAGCCGCTGCCAGCCAGCCAGCCAGCACAATAGTGAGCGAGAAGCAGACGAAAACAGCACAAAGTGAAAATCTCTCAAACGTGAACCAGCGACTGGCGACGACGACAAAACCCCCCAAAAAAAAAAAGTAAAAACAAATAAAAAAAAACATTAAGAATCACTCTTGGGAAGAAAAAAAAATTATCGAACAAAAAGCAAAACCCACACGCAGAGAGAAAAATAAAACCCGTGTACCATAAAAGGCAACAATATGGCGGAGGAAGTTCTTTTAAAAAACCCATCGTCCCTTTACAAAAAGTGCTTGCAGTGTTTTGTGTCCAATCTGAATTACAGTGTGACCACAATGAATCGAGTTAATCAACTACGTTACTTGCCCCCGGTCGTTCTTAAGGATATCTACGCCAAGGTAAGTCTCTCCCCCGCCCCCCATCATAAGGACCCGTACCACTTGCTTGCGTGTGTGTTGAAAGAGAAGAAAAATAATCAATTCGTCGAAAACGCAGAAGGAATACACGATTGAAAGTGTCGTCCACCTCTTGTTTTGAGTTGAACCCGTCTCGCTCCCCTGCTTCAACACACCCACATGACGATGGTCAGGTTCTCCTCGATTGTGCTGTACCGTATCGCCTCCTCTTTGTGTATCCAATTCTGTCCCTCCCTGGTGCGGGGCGACTAAACAGTTCTTAGTGCAGCATAGCAAAGCATAAAAGTGAATGCAAAAATAACAACACGTCTGAGAATACGCGACTTTTGACAACATCGCGCAGCACAATCAGCTGGCGCTGGTGTTGGTGGTTGGTGGCTGGTCGTTGCTGTCATGGTAATGGTAACTGGTGGAGGAATTTTCACTTTTACTTCGAGTATGTCATTGTTTTGCGTTTTTTCCTTCTTTTCTGTGTTTTTCTCTATTAATTTCTCCTTCACCTATTGATGACGAAGTCGCCAACCTCACGTCGGTGTGGGCTGAAAACGTGCTCCACATGGGGTCGGCTTACATCCTGGCAGTGATCCAAGTCTGAATTCGACGCGTGTGTCAGAAGGAATGTGTCTGCTCCGAGGGAAGACCTTCAGAAAGTCAACCAGCCAATTGTGGCAGATCTCCTACCGACATCGGCTGCTTAACTAGTCTCATTCTGTTTGTCGTCAGTGTGTTGTTGGTTTTTTGTTTTCGCATTTCTATGCGTATTGATTTGCCTTTAGTATTCCAATCAAAGCTGGTGAATGGGTCAATTAAAGCCGCTGCTGTTCTGATCGTGTCGTCGGTAGGCTGGGCATTGTCTGCGTCAATAAACCACTACGCACACGGGATATGCACACAATGGAGGCGAGGAATGTTTTCTTAATCATCGCTTTCCTTGTTATCAGTCCAGTCGCTTAGAAAAAAAAACAACACGTCTCAGGGACGCTTCGAATGGGAGACATTTACATGAGATGTTTTTTTTGCTGTGTATGCTGCCGATGCAAAGTGATTGAAACACTTCAAGTTTCACATGAGCATCGTAAGGTTTCTCTAATGCACGACCACGACGACGACGAGAGATAATTAGATGTTGAATGACGTGATTTTTTTCTTTTCTGTTTTTTGTGGGTGTGGAAATGAATTTCAACCGCATGTGGTGTGAACAACATTCCTCGGTTTTCAAAAGCAACATCGATACGTACTGGTTCTACTGGTTCACGTCGGAAACAACCTTGACATTAAGACTATGCTCGGCTCATGTCAAACCACTTCGGCGGAGTGTCATTCAACCGCAACTGAGCGACCTCTTCACCTTCCCCTTCGATTGTCTTCTGGCAAAAATTGCCACCATTTTGGGACAGGTGGCCGGGAACACTGACCTACTCCAAGAGTGCCTAGCCGTTGGTTTCGGAGAAATTCAAATGAAGCGGAAGGTCAGTGCACTTCACTTTTTCCTTCCTCCGACAAGGGGTTGTCTTTCAATCGGATCGTATTTTCTCGGAAATAGGGTTCGACTTCAGTTGATTGCCCAACCAGACATTGGAATGTGAATGGCCTGGGCGGACGAGTTGTTCGCTTTCTTCGAATTCAGAAACACGTGGTTGTGTGAGCCGAAGTTTTAGTGCCCATTTGGCTTGCGCGTCCCTAGTGTGTCAACAATTGGAAGTCAGGTTATGTTTTCTTAGGAGGATCGATTTGGCGAGAGTACGTTTCCATTTTGAATTGTGTGCAATTTTTGTCGAGAGCGCAATCCAAATATGAACCAATCAAGTTGTTTCCTTCGGCAAATAGGTTCGTTAAGATTCCCCGGCGTTATTGCGGAAGTATTTCTTTCCAATCACGTTTCATATTTGATGTGACGGCATGCGTTGTGCTTTTCGCACATCATGCCGTCACATCTGACATCACTTCACCAGTGAATCCACGATCGGTTGCGATCTTCAAAAGAATGCAAAACAATGAATCATGTGTGGGAGCGAAATAGACGAAGAATTGATGCAATTGCTTGCATCGACAGATGGCCTACTGAATCATCGAGTCATTGTCAATCAGAGGGCAGTCCAAAGTCGACGTTTAATTGAGTCGTCTGCCGTCGATGCATAAATTAAGTTCGACGGAAGCTCGAAGAGAATCTATCATTGTCCGAAGCGAATCCATTTCTAGTCTCCTAGCAGTCGCATGAACTATGCTGCGGCGGCACGTAGGCATTGTACTTATGGTTGTCAGCGTCATAAACGTCAAACAATTGCAAATATGGGCGCTTTTTCATGGAATTTCGGTTATGTTTGGGTGGAAGTACATTTGAAAGTGCTTTGGCGATCGGGGAATGCCTTCAGCATTGTTTGTCGGGCAGTTCCGCGAATTTAATTGCTTCGTTGTGAAATTTGATATCAACACTTGGTGGTGCTAGTGTGTGTTACGAGTAAATGGTGACTTGGGGACAGCATCTGATTAACACAGGATCAAGCATCATTTTCGAAGCCGTATTAATGAATTTCATGGCGCTTTACTATTCACACAAACGTTCGCCTTACAGTTTCAACGGGTATCAGCCACCAGTTCCCACCAGTCGCATAATCTACACTAGAGGTCTGCATGAATTTGAATTTTCTTACAGTGTACAGTACTTCAGTGTACTCTATTAATTGAAATCATTCGGTATAGTCTGCACTGAAAATGAGTACTGCTATTGGAGAAACAAACATTGTACAACATTCGATCACGTGATAACGAAACGAATACACTGTTTGATTTCAGTCCGATTCGTGGGTGTTTTACTCAAATGAATCAAGTTCACGCATAACTGGTCAAAATACACCGAGTACAACGAGTACAACGAGTACACCGAGTGCACCGAATAAAAAACAAAAGAATTGGCTGCTCTCTCTGTCTCTTACTTTCATCGAGTGTAGGAGGTATGATCGTATTATTTATTAACAAACGATCAGAGCCAGTGAAGTAAAAATAAAGTTACCGTATGATTGTCCATTCTTTGAAGACGCGTTATAAAATAAAGTCCTGTAACAAGAACGAGCTCCGTGACAATGAAAACACAAATGTGACTTTTTTTGACGAGTTTAATGTATTACAGTGGTGGCACATGCATCAACTCGAGTTCCCCCTTTTATACAAAACAATTTGTAAAATATTAGCTAGAGCTTCGGAGTGGGTCTTTTCTTCGGCTAGACAGTTGATCTCAGGAAAAAGTAGTGTCATAAGTTCCGACTAAGTTTTGGTAAACCAATTAATGTTCTTAAATTATAATGCTAACAAAACCGAAATTTGTATTAATTTCAATGAACATTGAAATGCCTAATATTTTGGAAAAAATACACATAACACATACATATACAACGTTCTTAACCCTTTATTTTATTTCAATGTATTGCACCTCCTTATTATTCTCCTTCATTTTGAATATTCTAAGAATAATGAGTTTACATAATAATAATAATAACCCAACATGTACTCGGTGTACTCGGTGCACTCGGTGCAGTGTACCCGCTTTATCCGAGTACGCTGAACCTAATCTTTGGTTATTAAAGGGTGAAGTACTCACTCAGAAATCAAATATAAGGTGCTTCATTCATTTCTCTTTTCAAGATGTGAGTACTCGAAAGTACTCGAAAAAATATGAACGTCTTGAAACTGGTTTCAAGACATTCATTGCAGACCTCTAATCTGCACTTTTATATGTCAAACAAACCTAATTCGCGGTAGACTCGGAGAAAACTGAAGCACCCCCAATAATGAAAGAGTATTCTCGTGACAGAACATATTTTTTTCTCATATTTTTGATTTTTTCAACAAAACACCCAAGCACAACACAATTTGTTACAAATTCCATTATGCATTGAAAGGATCCATCAATCAAATAAATCAAAGCGGCAAATACGGATCCTGGGCCTCAACCAAAAACCCTCTCCAACTAACGCGATCTCTAGCCCGCTGTCTTCCGTTTCGCACACCAAGTTGGTTAAGATCCTTCTCCACTTGGGTGCGCCACCTTAAACGCGAGCGTCCTCTGTTGCGTTGCTTCACAGGTTCGGATTCGAAGATTATTCTGGACTGAGCTGCATTTTCTATACGCTCTGCATGGCCATGGCTCATGCCGCTGTACAGTGCGTACAGTTCACGGTTTAATCTTCTCCTTCAGAACCTGTCAACACAAATAGGACCAAAGACCGCGCGCAGACCTTTTCTTTGCAAGAGACCTTCATTAGCTTTTGCGATTGTCCGTATAGCAGGGCTGCGATGATCACAGTGTCATATTTGTGGAGTCAACTTGGTCTTTCGAGAGGAGGGCTCTATTAATCAAAATTCCCTTTGAGCCGAAAGAAACAGCGGTTAGCAAGAGTTGTCCTGCGTTTGTTCCCTGTACTGATGGTATTTGCACAGTTTACTCCGGGCCCGAGGTAGATGAAGTCCTCGAAGTTATAGCTGCCCATTGTGACGCTCTCTGCGAGACGTCGATGTTGTATGTTCTTTCTCGAAGACAGATAATAAGTGTTTTACGTGATCTCCTGCCGTTAGGCTTATATCACGAAGACATTTATGGTAATCTTTGGACCATTTTTCGACGCTGAACCAGACGCCTTCAGTAGGAATCTCAAGTTCCATATTTAGAAATAAGCTTATGGACCTATATCTCCACCTTGGTAGGATGACGAGGCCCATCTAACACCTCTGCTACTCTTTGGGTCGTAGCACCCGGTTGTTCTCTGCAACTCCACATAGACTTGTATCAATACCCTTCACGTCGGAGAGTCGCAAATGCCTTAAAAGACAAGATTATCTCCCAGACATGCAGGTATATTTCCACTTCTCCGCGCGACTTTGGATTTTAAACCAAAGCCACCACGATGCTCCCACTTGGGGCCAACCTCAAGCGATCAGGATGAGACCTATACGCTTCTCATGGGCGGAAGCCTGATCTCCCGTGGCACCAGACTATAGCCTCTGCTCAAGCTACCAGTAGGATGCAATGACATACCGGGACTGGCCGCCTTTGCTATAAAACCCAGACTTATTGTAAGGTAAGGCAGTTACCGTTTATTCCTTTGTTTGCGAGCTTGAAACCATTATTTTGACAAGCAACGGAATAGGTTATTTCCTGCACCATTAGCTTTTAGCTCAGGATTTTAATCGCCTTTTACGACAGGCATGCCTTCCCTCGGGTATATTCTACGACCCCCTACTCGAAGGGCTTTTCTTGACGACAGCAAGAACTTGGTGAATTAGGGCGCCGCCACACCAATTTTAGCTGCATCTTTCTCGATGTTGGCAAACACCTCATCGACGGCTCGCTGAGTTCGTGCAATCAAGTCAATTTCATCTGCGTATGCTAACAGTTGTACGGACGTCTGGAAGATCGTGCCTCTAAGACTAGACATGGCGTTGTATGCCCACTATCATACGCCGCCTTAAAATCGACGAACAGATGGTAGTTGTCGATTTGCACTTCTTGGGTCTTTTCCAGGATCTGCCGTTTATCTCAGCGTAGACCTAATTATGTTGTCTATTATATCCATAGGCACTCCTGACTATGCACATTCATTTTATTTGTTTGTGTCACAGCCCTCCATTGAACAACCGTACTGAATCAAATCGGACTACAAACTGAACTCTTAAAATCTAATCCGCGGCATAGTATCTTGCGATCATCCATCGAGTTGCCATTCCTGGAAACTTATATGCGCTGCGCTGAAGATACTTCCGGGAATTGTTTATGAACCGCATACTTAACTTGCACACTCCACTGCTGATCCAGACTGTTTCATTGGCTTTGGGTTACTCGCTTGTGTACTGTCTTCCACAAGTTCCACAAGCGTTTGCACATAACCACCTGAAATAGAAAGTTAAAAAATGGAAAACGGTTATTTTTACTGAATCCAATTATGTGTGTATAACGAAATCAATTCAGTTGGCATCACCTGAATAAGGAGAACAGAAAATGAAAGAATGGATTTAAAATAATGCATCCCAAAGGTCAAATATGGAGGAGGATTTGGTCAGACTAGGGTAGCTTCCCTGGCTGAGGAATATGGCCTCTGGTTGCCTTTTTGGCGTCAAATTGAAACAAAAAATCAACGAACATCCATAGTCCAGCCCTCTCTGAGGACTCCTCAGATTATTAGTTAACTTCATACTGGATCTACCTATCTACAAAGTTTCCTATTAGAATACAATTTGTATCAACCCCTGACGGTGCAGGTGTGCCAATAAATGACGTATTGAAAGCATTCACACTTCTTTTGATGCACACGTTCAAAGCTGATGTCGGCTTTTTCGGGAAACGAGGGCACTCTCTCGCTCACTTATTAAGTAAACACGTTTCTAAAATTCGCGTACATTCCAGATCAAATTGTTTGTTGTACTAAATTGAACTCACCTCTTTTCAATCATCGATGAAGAGTGTTTTCGCAGAAAAACCAATACGTTTCCTTCTTTGTGTGCATATGAGTACAGCCGGCATCAATTTATTGAGTATATCACAGATACTCCCGCATATTCATTCTGGAAACAAAAAAACCCACAAATTACCATAAAATGTTATGTGTATATGTGGCAGATTATTTTATCGGTTGAACTCTGGAGTTGGATTGTAGTAAAGAAGGCATTTTCATCGGTTTGGTTTAGCCCTGAAATCGACTATTAAGCCGATGCGACATCTACCTCTCTTGCTGATTAATAACTTTGACAGCTGTCATTACCGAACTGTGTAGTGGATTCGCAGCGTCGGTTGTTCGGGGCACAAGACAGGAGGCAAGTTTGCGCCACACGCGAGACTTCGACGTCTCGGACAGAGCATCATAATGGGCAGCAGAAACTTAGGAGTCTAAATACTTAGGCTCTGCAGTAAACAGGAACAATAATGCCAATACTAAGATCAAGCGCAGAATTACTCTTGCAAATCGCAGTTTCCTTGGGCTCAAGCGGCAATTGAGTAACAGAACCATCTCTCGAAACACCAAGTCGACTTTATGTAACACTCTGATCATCCCAGGTCCATCCAGAACTGTAGCGCCAATAAAAAAAAATATTGGGAACTAAACGGAGCAATGAGACAACGCAATTTCGTTGAGTTCTTCAATAACTTCGTTAAGTCAAACTTAGTGCATTCATTATGTTTGTGTGCGAACCCTCAATAAAGCCCATAAATAGAGTGGGCGTTCTATTGGTTAAAGATTACTTTGACACTGACAGCTGTTGCCCACTCGAAATGTTGACAGAAAATACGTATCATACCTCAAAGGAACGAAATGAGTCGCTTTACAAGAGTTGCGGCCACCTCTGGTTCATAGAGGAGAGTGCGCCATACCACCCGGCGGTGAATTCCCAAATTCTGTTATCAGCCATTTTGGCGATATCAACTTACTGCCTCTGAGCTACAATTTGACCTCTTTCGCCATTTTTTTTTGTCGGGAACCGTTAAAGACGCATTTGTTCGAAGCTCTACCACGAGATAGCCAACGACCGTACCCTTACGCGACTGAAAAACCATTGATGGTATATGATTGCGATCGTTTGCCACTCTCTCTTTTACTCAAGAGGGTAGCTCATGTCATCTGTCTGAGTCGAAGAAAGTGATTTTTGGCCATCGCACCCCCACCTGAAGAAAAAAGTCTTATTACATTATTTACACGGCTCCAGAAATATAGAAAACAAACTGAAATTAATGCGATTAGGTTAATAAAGGAATCAACTTAAGTGTTATAATTTAATCTATTTATCTATATCTATATTAATTCTCTGTAAATGCAATTTAAACATACATACATAAGTCAATAATTTTCGTTGTAAATTGTCAAGAAATCCATCAAACTCTTCGGTGGGACATTGATACAATTGGCTGTCAGTGGAGTTGATGTTCGCTTTTAGCAATCCACTACAATTCTGCACACTGTTGATGGCGCTGAAAATGTTCCTTAATTAATCGCACAGCAATATCGATTGGTTTTACATTCAAAGTCTACTAGTCATCTACCGAAACTCAGGCATCTAATTAGAGCCACATCCTCGTAGTGAAGTGCAGTCCAAGAGCGTTTCCAATCTAATTGGGGACAATTATTGTTGGTATGTAGGATTTGATAGTAATTAGAGCATATTTCTGGGCTGTGTTGAGGCGATTGGTGCAGACTTTCATAGCGTCAGCCACATTATTGTCATTATTGTGGAGGAGGTAGTAAAATTTCAACCGATGTGGTTTATCAAGGAGTAAATTCAAGACAACTCTCCATTGAGAGCCAGAATAGAATCCATCGACGTTAGCTTGTGTAGGAGGAAAATTATCGGCAAATATGAAAAAAAAAAAACAGCTGTATGCAAAGAACAATTTAGTTTATTGACATTCCGTATACTGCGTACACTCACTACCACGACTGGTGTATTTATGCTTTTGTTATGTGGAGACTTCGGGTCATTCACCTGATCAGATGGTTGGCTCTTTTTAAAACAAAACAATAGCTAACGGACTGTACTGCAAGTGTATCAGATCCACAGTGTGTTGTACAAGAATTGTACCGCGTGTTTTTTACTCTTCTACACTTGTCAAGTCGATAAATGCACAAAACACGGCTCTTAGCATAAACAGATTTCCACAACTGTGCTTATAAAATGACAAATTTGTTCCCCGCTATTTGTATACGCATCGTTCCACATGGAGTATTTTGCGAAATGATCCAGGTACGCTTGGGCTTTAGGAGAAACATTTCACTAAATGTACCATAAAACATCAACATAGAAGGTGATCTGACTTGATTTCCTTTTGGCAGTGTAATAGAGGTACGCATTATCTCCCAGAGCGGTTCAGAATGATCTCATTGTGCCTTTTTGTCTTGCTAAACACTTTGGAAACGCTGGTGCAAGCACCCATTGCTAACATTTTTAATTTGCAGTCCTCTAGCTCTAGCCTAGAAGGGATATCGTTGAATCTACGTTTCACCCTTTTGAAAAATGTGAGCTCACAACGGTTTCTTTCTTTGACATAGGCGAAACGTTCAAAATGGTTCGAGTTGAGTCTGTAAATTGAGGTTAAAGTTACCAAGAAAACTATACGAATTGAGAATGAATAAAGCACGTCCTTTCTGATAGAATTTTGTACTCAGCACTAGGGTCTCAGGTGCTTAGAAGCCACTTACATGCAAGTACTCTTGTCGATTTTGGTTGACAGTCGTTCTCTCTTTGGATATTAGTAGTGGATGATATATTCGAGCATCTAAACCACATCAGATGTACGACGAAGGACGATAGAACGCTGCAGCATTCGAGTGTTTATGACTTAACCAGAAATGTTGTTTCATTCGTTTGGCAAATCATACAGTGTTTTTCGGGCAGGAGACCCTCAAGCTCTAATTTCACTATCGTCGTAGGGTTCTACAACAGATCTTCAGTCTCTGGGAATAAGGATATGTAAGACTATCGAAGCCGGAGAACTGGCTAGACGGCTGCTAGGTCCAATATCATTCATTTCAAGCTATAAAAAGCCCGCTCCTAACAAATGGCGTCACAAGTTTTGGTCGCAAGTGAAAGTAATTGGAGAACTGCATGAGACTAAGGGGGCTATGGTCTGTACCCATGCCAAAGGCAATTTAAGATTTCATATCGACAGGCACTCGGGCTATTAATGCGCTTAAACAGATAGGGTCCATTATTTTGCCACGCGGATTGACGTCAATCTAACCATTCAGTCTGGACACCAGCTGAAGCTGTCGATGCATCCAAGCAGGTGTGTCCTTCAGGTCTTACTCCTTCATAGAAAGAGAACGTCGTAGGCACGCGAAGGGCATGAGTCGTGTCCAACGTTTTCCTCCTCGTAACTTCATCACCAGCATAATTTTCAGACCCGCATGATCCACTAAAGAGGTCTCGCGCACCAGAGACCTTCAGGCCACTCGATCGTCCAACATAGATCGGAATTTATGCCCAAGCACAACCAACTGAGTTCTTGCAATTGGTCCAACCACTTCCTCGTGGGGCTGCCAAGCGGTCACCTTCCTGATGGAGTCTCATTTGAGGCACACCTCGGCAGGCGTATGATGGGAGACATTCGTGACAAGTGTCCAAACAATCGAAGCACAACATTGTCCATATGGAGAACTAGCTGCTCGACATTGAGTTCTTCGCGCACTGATGTGTTTCTTACTTTATCCCGGCGAGTAACTCACACAACAGCAAATCTGATCTAGGCATCTTATATTCTTGATCTTATTCTTTCTGTCATTACCGGAATATCATAACCTCGCCACATACTTATGTCCTTAAGACCTTCTTGCAATTTTTTTTGTGATCAAGCAGTGTCGAGTAAGGAAGCGTAGTATATTATATTGTGCTTAGGTGTGTGAAAAGAAGAGGTTAAGCCGGCTAGTTCTTAATTTCGTCTAGTTTTTGTGAGTTTGGTTGCGGACTACTTATTTTTCTGCAAACAGCCTCTTATATTGAAGAGTTGTTATTGCTGGTCTGCCTAGTTCATCACATTCAAAGCTACGTCGAATATCTCGGTGGTTCAGTACCCAACGCAGGCGATGTTTAAACTTTTCAGCCATCTCCTGTGAGTGACTTTGGCGAGTTTATCGTTTATCGTTCAAAGACCCTCATAACTGCTTCCCAAATTGCCGCCATTTCAGACTGAAACGTACTGCATTCAGAAGGAACTTGTTTGAAAGATCATTAAGAAGAAGTTGCACTTCCTACTCTTTAGTCGTAGACATACTACGTAGTCAAGAAGAGTATTGGTTCCACCCGCCTATAGTTCGCGGCAACCTCACAGTGTTTCTTCTTGTTTCTGGTTTCTGCAGGCAAACAACAAACAACTCCGTGTTCAAAGATTGCGCACAATCCAGCTCACAGTTTCCCCACAACAACCTTATCGCACAGAAATGATAAAAATACCCCGCGAAGGTTAGCAACCGCGTGTACCACCGCAATGTAGGTACACACTTCCCGTCCTCAAGTGCAGACACCTTCGAAGCACCTAGTGCGAAACTGTTGCCAATCAAAGTTTACACAAGCCATGTGTCAGAAAACAGATTCCCTCGCTTTTCGATATTTTCATGAATTTTCACACAGTCCCGAGTTACGTCTCCGCTCCGTTCAGCACCTTTTGAATCCACGAGCAGATGTTTGGATTGTGTTAAAAATAAACATTCCCTCATCTAAACGCTGATTTTTTTCTTCATCTAGCTGATTTATATTTACAACCAGACAGTCCCCGGTTTAGTTGGGCTATCCATCACTGCAATCTCGTATCGTTCCGCTGAATTTCGTCAGAACGGAACGCCCATTACGTACCAATTAACATCGAGTTGCGAAGAGCTATGAGTCGGCTCCCCCACTGCCGGCGAGTTTCACTAATTGTTTCCCAAAACGAGCCCAACTTCCTACACGAAGTACGATTGTCAAAAATGTTATTACTTCAATTCGCTGCTAAATTAATTAGAATAGCATTGCACGCCATAAAGGGGATATTAATAGACGCCGCGCTAGTGCACACGCGAGCCACAATTATTTTTGGTAGCGTTCCAAAGCGAGTTGCTGCTGCAGCGCACTTGATAGTTTCCTCGGCCGGCTGTGTTTGCCTTTTGCGCGTTTTCTCATCAATTACCAGATGCACTGTGATGATGTTTGCTCGCAAGGCACACGAGGGTGAGATCGCGAGTGGCTTACGATCAAAAGGTGTGAAGCGAAATCGATGAGCATGAGAACAGAATAAGCATGAGGGTGGCACTGGGAACACTTGTTAACAATCGGAAAATAATCACCTCGTTGTTTAACCTTCTAGACGAGCTGATTGGGCGTTCTTGCATTTGCTGCGAAGTCAAAAGCGACGATAAGAAATTGTAAATGCAATTGCAACGACAAGGAGAAAATGGAAATGAACTCAGAAGTCCCCTGAAGCTCAGGCTACACATAGAGCGTTATTTTCTTTGTTTCGGCAATTATATCGCGGACTGTCTTGCGGTTGAGTGCAGTACCAGTATAAGTAGTTCATGCAAGACACTTTATTCTGTGTTCTGTGTTACCCGCTGTCTTAAGGCTCAAGCGTTTAAAGTCGTATTCAAACTGTACGCAGTAGACTTTTAGCGCGTGGATGGTTCAAGTCCAAGCGGCCAAATGTCCAAGAGTCGATTGGATTAGAAGAATATCATTAGTCTCTGGAGACTTCGTGTCCCTGTGCTGATTATTCTGTGATCTCGTTTGAGACGACCCCAGGCACCACACATTCGAGGTGATTACTAACGAAATTCTCCCCTAATGCACATCTTCTGTTTTTATGACCAAATCGCCTTAAGATTGAACTTGTCCGGGTCGCTTAGAGGGTGGCGGCTCAGCCTCTCATAGACTGTTGGTCCATACATCTACCGCTAAACAGAGTAAGCCTAGATGCTGTCAACTGTGGCCCTATTTAAGCAAAATGTTCTAGTAGTTTGAGAGAGAGATCTTGTGACATCATTTGTTCCCCTTTTCACAGAGCGAGCTTAAGTGTCGATCCATGGACCCATCAACTCGGAATCAACTAACTTCGTTTTCACAGTGGAAGTTCTAAGTCAATGAGGCGTTTGCTGGCATTAAAGCGGAAGTTGCTAAAATGAGTCTCGCGGTAAACTAGGGCAAAACAAATTACATGCTGTCATCACGAAAGGGAGCTCGTATAGAGCGTCATAATTGGCCACAGAAACTAGTCCAGGACTTCGTCTAACTCGGCTCAGCACTAAACAGGGACAAAAATGCCAGTACCGAGATCAAGCGCTGAATTACGCTTGCCAATCGCTGCTTCTTTTGGCCCAAGAGGCAATTGAGTAACATAGTCATCTCTCGAAATACCAAACTGACTCTATATAACACCCTGATCATCCCTGTCCTACTCTAAGGGGCAGAGAAATGGACGCTGTTGAAAGCGGATGAAGAAGCTATTGGTCGTTTTGAGAGAAAAGTTCTGCGTACGATCTTTGGTTCTATTTGCGTTGATGGCGTCTGGAGGAGAAAATTCAGTGATAAACCGCACGGGCTGTACAGCAGCATGCACCTAGTTAAGCGTCTTCGGATCAAACGCTTAAGACGACTAGATGATGTAGAACGAATGGACATTACAGCTCCGGCCCGAAGGGTCTTCGATTCCGAGCCACCGCACAGAGGACGTCTTCGAACGAGAGGGCGAACACAAGTGGAGAACGACCTCAACCAACTTGGTGTGCGCTGCTGGAGGCAGCTGGCGAAAGATCGTGCTGGCTGGAGAGGTTTATTGGTAGAGGCCCAGATCCACACAGCACTGTAGCGCCAAGCAGAGAAGAAGTGGAAGTTTAACGACAAATTTCACTTAAGTAGTGGTTTAACTTAACCATCATGGCTTAAGTGTCAACCCTGAGAGTATATAATTGTCATTCGTGTATTAAAATAATATATACTTGACGGTAAAGTCCGTAAAAAGCCAGAGCCTAGCTCAGCAACCACTCGTGCTGTGCGTGCTATTGTTCTTTCGAGAGTGGAAGGGCCATACAGTTTTAGTCCGACTCCGAACCGCCAAGTTTAAGAAGCTTTTTCTAGACAGGAAATACTGTTTGAGCATTGTAAGTGAAAAGGTTAGGTTAGGTTAGGTAGTAGTGTCTGACTGCTGCAGAGCAGTCACACTTAGACCAGATCAGGCGCAGATTGACTTCTCCTAACGCTGGAACCAGTTGGTGCTGCTGATGAACCGGTTTAGTTGGCCAATGCTGGCACTTTTTAGCTCGTTACGGCTGCTGAAGTAGTAGGCTCCTAGGTGCAGGAACCTACGACTGGCAAGAGCACTGTAGAAGCAGAGAAGGTGATGAGTATTTTGTTCCACCTCTTCATCCATGCAGCTTCTGCAAAAATCATTATATGGAGCACCCATCCTGCGAGCATGAGTGCCAATTACACAGTGCCCGGTTATGACTCCAATGAGGGTCCTTAATGGCTTGCTGAGTCGAAGTAGACTGAGTGACTATTTTAGGTTAAGTGATGGCCAGATTCCTTTTGTTTTGAGGCAGGTGGTGCCTTCTAGCCATTTGTTATTAGTAGTTTTAGTTGTGTAGATCTTAAGAAGAAGAAGAGTCGTCTTCGACACCGAGCCATTGGGACAGCGCAACAGAGGACCTCCTCGCACTAGATGGCGCGCACAAGTGGAAAAGGACCTCAACCAACTTGGTGTGCGCAACTGGAGGCAGCTGGCGAAAGATCTTGCTGGCTGGAGAGGCATGTTAGTTGAGGCCCAGGTCCACCCCGGACTGTAGCGCCAATCAAAGAAGAAGATCTTAAGAAGATGGTAAGTTGTAGCGATCGGCATGGAAGATGGTACCCCTGCTATCGATAGGGATGAGGTTGTACCACACCTAGCGAGTTCGTCGGCTTTGCAGTTTCCTGGTATGTTACAGTGTCCCGGTACCCACATGAGTCTCGTTAAGAGACAGCCTGCAATTAAGGGATGTTTTAGAATAGAACATGACATTGTCCAGGGATTTTATGGCGGCCCGACTATCGGAACAGATGGTGATATCCCTTTTTGATGTCACAATGTTTTTAAGCCACGACAATATCGCTATGGTTTCTGCCTGAAAAACGCTACAGTGATCAGGGAGCTTCACGGAGATAGCAATGTTGAGGTCTTGAGAATAGATACCCGCACCCACCCCTTCTTTTGTCTTTGATCCATCTATGAAAATGCGCAGAGTATCTTTCAGCGTTTGCCTGTCAGTCTTCTAGTCCGATCTGTAAGGAATGCTGATTGAGAATTTCTTTTCGAAGATGCCCTGGGGTAGTAGGCGGTTGGTGTCGCTAGGTAGGAAATTGAATTCCTTGAGAATGGTGAGTGTGAAAAGGTGGGGCCGTGAAAATAATTTTTGTCGCACGGAGCAGGAATCGAACCTTTGACGACTAGGTTGGGGTCGATAGTTAAATTAAATTAAAGTTAAAATATTATTAACCTGAAATACCTAAAAAAAACCCACATAAGCAAACAAACATTTGGTCTGGCAATGCTGCTGAAGAGAACAGAAGGCAACCACATTCATAGATGCACACATATTATAACAATATCTTTGGATGCATGAACACGCATGTTCAGTTGGTGTTTTCAGATTTCAGTTGGGTGCAGTTGGTATTCAGTCACAATCACTATTTTGCTCATGGTTCACTTGGTTGGTGGATTCAATGTTTCGCAATGCCACTCAATCCATAGCTTGCCTAAACCACCCCTCTTAAATGAAGTTTATGTTCGATCCTACAAAAACCAGCAGATAAGCTTGCACTGTGAAAACGGGCATTTATGATTTAAAGAATTGTTGATCTACAGTTTTATATGTACTTATCGGATATTCGTTAAAGCCGGGCAGAAACAAAGAAGATGTTCCAGTGTTTCAGTCAGTTGCTTGTAGTTTCTGCATCTTCCACCAGCTGCTGGCTAAATCAAGAGATTAGTCAAGATTGGCAAAACTTTCAGCGAAGCTTCATGATTACGCACTTCTCTTGGCATCCTCCATTTACATATGACTTAAGCTAGGACAGAGGTTGCATCGAAAATCGGTCGTAGTTTGTTCCGATTTCCATCTCGATTTGATGTCGGTTACATACACTTTGATGCAAATGAGCAATGAAGGAATATTGTGGTCATATTCTGACTCTAACGAGGAAAGACCTGAAGTTAGACCGTAAATCCCCATCCGGCCATGGACGAATCTCAGAAAGGGCATAATAGCGCCATCCTCCGTAGCGGTAGCGCTTTACACAATCGTGAAACACTTCATTTCAAGCTATTCTCCCGGCTGCCGTGTCAGATTTAACAACGTCATAAATGCAACATCATACTCATCTGAGGAGCTAGCCAATTCTTTGACATTGTTACAGTTCAAAGTAATGATTAACTTTGTCACATCGGACTGTTGTGGGCTGAATATTTTCCCGTCCCACCAATAGCACAGACATCGTGACAGCAGCTATCAACCTTTCATTCTTCTCTTCTGCGCGCCTTAGTCGATGCACTACACAATTGAGCGAACCTCTTTTTCGCAAGTCATACTTGGCTCGTTCGAAAATGTATGTTCACTTTGATTTGGTAATCTCAAAAATAATTAAGGTCTGTCGCTATTCGCTACGCATGTCACGTGGATCTGTGGTGGGCATGTGTTTTTTTAAACCACACTCATGCGTTAATTGTATAAAGACTCATTCGAATTTCCGTATCTGACTTTCTTTCTTTTTTTTTTTAATTTGAGAGTGGTTGCGAAATGGGATGAGTCATTGTAATATTCTTCGTCATCGACATTGATCATGATCATCATCATCAATTCCTCTCATGTTCCACTGAAGGTGTCGCGGAACAAATGATGCACGAGGGATCTTTGTTGTCATTGAGTTTAGCTCAACAGAAGCTACACACAAACAGGAGACATTTTGGACTTCGTCAAACCACCTCGTTCGGGAACTGTCAAGCGGTGGTCTACATGATGGAGTCAAATTTAAGCGTCGCCAGTCGCCAGTGTTTCTTCGGTTGAACGTGTACAACAGAGATCAATGAGGGTCTGTCGGCCAACAAGATCAGGGCCACAATTTCAGCTGCACACGATGTTATTCATACTGACTACCTATAACTTAAACGAAAAACGATCACTGGCTGATCTGAAGCTGAACTTTAAGACAGATTCGATATCGTCCAGGATCTGAAGCAGAAAGCCGTGTATCAGGCGAAAAAAGAAGTGATATTGTACCAAGATACATCACGGATGAGCACGCACACGTTTTATAATCTTGATCTATAAGATTCAGATCCCTGTGACTAATTTTTTTGTTTCCAAAACTTTACAAGAAGATGGGCAGTAAGCGATTGAGGTCATGTCCGTAGGCAACACTTGCTTTGAGGGCTTTGAGAAAACGTGTATCGAGGTTATTTACCGCAAAATAATGTATTTTATTAAATAATCACTGACTTATAAAACTGGTCTCGGATTATAGGCGATGGTAGGTTAGGTTAGGTTCCTGGGCAAACGCGAGTGGAACGTCTCACTTAGATCGTGATGGAACCATTCTGATACCCCTAGAAAGAAAAATTCCCCTGTACCTTTCTAGTACCCAACACATATGCATTCTGTCAGCTACCCCGAGATCTTGATGAGATTAAAAATTAGTTAATGAGGTCTTAATTATTTCCTGTAATCTCTAAGTGTTCTGTGCTCGACTGACAAAGGCTGGGGCAGTGGCCGACACATTTTCTCGTCACTACAGCCTCTGCATATGGAGGGTGGGTAAGTCCAATTTTACTACCACGGTACTTCAGGTGGATATGGCCAGCTTCAACATCCATCCTTGGCTCCATTTTCCATATTTTTTGTTGGTTTTTACGTTACTGATCTTAGGCCATAGCCTCTGTGTGGTCTCACAGGTGGTGAGAGAGTTCCTCCTTTCTGTACCTAGTTTTATGATTTTGTTATGCCCGATTTTCTTGACATCAGCTAGAAGTGATTGAATTCATAGGATTGCATGGAATGGTTCAATGTCAGCCCATTTCCTATCAAGTTGATCTGTGACAAGTGGCTCAGCGTAATAAACGCGGCGACCTGCGTCCAGCTTGGACTAGGCTGAGATAGGGTGAGTGAGTGATTGTATCAGTCGGTGATATTTCCAAAGTTTATATCACCTTCGCCGCTTCCTCGACTGCCAGGACCTCTGCTTGTAACCAAATGCCGCAATCAGGGATTCTGATAGCGCAGGATATGCTGAAGAATCTTTTTCCTTTTCTGCATCTTCTATCCAACTGTGGATATAGTCCCGAATGGTTGAATTTGTGTGATCCACTGCTCCCTTGTCGGAAAATACCACCGGAAGGGTATTTCGAAGTCGATAAATGAGAGAGACATCTCTCGGTAGTTATAATAATATAACATGGGTGGCGCTACAGCCCGTAGAGGGCCAGGGCCTAGCTTCTCAGCAACCACTCGTGTTGTGCGTGCTATTGTTCTCACACGAGTGGAAGGGACCTACAGTTTTATGCCGACTCCGAACGGCCAAGTTTGAGAAGCTTTTTCTAGACAGGAAATACTTTTTGAGCATTGTCAGTGACTCGAAAGAGGTGGGGTCGTGAAAATTATTTTTGTCGCTCAGAGCTGGAATCGAACCTACGACATCGAGGTTGGGGTCGACGCACATACCCACAACGCCACGAGCCACCTCTCTCGATAGTTGGCGCAATTAAAACAGTCTCCGATTGAGACGCTAGAGTGAGTCCTTACAACAAGCGAGATCACTGCACGAGCAGATGCCTGCATCTTGGTCCATTTTGACATTCATAGTCAGCACGTGAGAGACTAGCTTTAAAAACTAGGGCCAGGTTCTCCTCGGACTTCATTGGTACCCAAATTACAAAATTAATCACAAGACTGACATGGATGTAGTGTTTACTTTTGACTCCCATATCAATGTTTTTTTAAATCCCTGTCGCCAGCGTTTGTGAGCAAACAAAATTGCCGAAATCCACTTCAGACTGCAACGCTACCCAATGTAGAAAAATGGAAGCGATGAGATTAAATTGTTTAATTTTTCTGTGCCAAGACGACTAGTTAATGACCACATTACATACCAGGTGTACCGGTTTTTGAAAATAAAACACTAATTATTAATGGGAAAGTAAAAACATTTTATTCAAAGTATTGGCCATTGTCTATCTACACATTTTGACAACCTTTCTGGCAATTTGTATTTCAATACCACGCCAATAAAATTGTTCGTCTCTTAAAGCAAACCAATCAGACACCCAATTTTCGACTTCTTCGTAGGAATCGAAGTGCTGCTCAGCCAATGCGTGTCCCATCGATGAAAACAAATGGTAGTCGGAAGGAGCCAAGTCTGGTGAATACAGCGGGTGGGGTTGCTGCTCCCAGCCAAGCGTTTTGATTGTATCCTGAACCGGTTTTGCTTTGTGTGCAGGTGCATTCATGGAGCAAAATTAGCTTGCAGTGTCTTCTGGCCAATTCTGGTCGTTTCTCGATCAATGCATGGTTCAAATTGATCATTTGTTGTCGGTAGCGATCAGTATTGACGGTTTCACCAGGTTTTAGGAGCTCGTGGTACACCACACATTTCTGGTCCCACCAAACACACAGCATTGTCTTCTTGCCGAAACTATCTGATTTGCAGTCGATGTTGTTGATGGTTGTCCCGGATTAACCCATGATTTTTTCCGTTTAGGATTCTTAAAATAAATCCATGTTTCATCGCCAGTAACAATCCGATTTTCTTACGTGTCTTTGAAGCAAAATTTCACAAGTGTTTTTTCGGTTTTCCATCTGTTTTTCATTCAATTCATGTGGTACCCATTTTCCACACTCTTGGATCTTTCCCATAGCTTTTAAACGGTCAGAAATTGTTTGTTGCGCAACATTTAACATTGCTGCCATTTGCTTTTGACTCAAAGTGTCATCTCAATCCAATATCGTTTGCAATTCAATTTTTTGGTGGTCTTCCACGTTCTTCATTTCTCACATTAAAATCATTATTTCTGAACCGTTGAAAGCATCTTTTGCATGTTGCTTCTGATAGAGCATGATCACCATATGCCTCGACAAGCATTCGATGCGACTCCGCAGCACTTTTCTTCAAATGAAAACAAAAAATTAATGCTTTCCTCAAATCATCACTTTCTGGTACAATATTCGACATTTTTAACACGATGAAAAAATATGATTTTGTCTGTTCAATGACTTGATGTACACTAAATATTTTTCACAGATGTCATAGCAAACAAACAAACAAAAAATAAGGGCTCGTTCACAACAAATGTTCCCTATCGAGACATTTGTATCTTGGCGCTCACTTCATACCGGTATAGTAAACAATTTCGAAAAGAAAGCATTGTTTTTTTATCGATTCGTTTTATTTTTTATTAAATACCTACCACCTCACATTCCCTTCCCGCAAATTTGCCGACATAACTAAAATATCAAGAATGTCATGATTTTTGTTCCACAATGACGTTGACTCATCGTCTTTTTCCAAATCACCCTGTCTCAACATCCAACATTTTGGTCAATCAAACAAACTCATTTAGCAATCTAGTACAGATAAATCCTTCACTTCGAGCGCCTTCAATGCTATGAATCCTAAAATAAAACACATTTAATTCCAATGAACCCATGTCTGCGGCACTCGCTGTATACATCATCTTGCGATAACAAAAGTGTTTTATTTAAAAATAAGTTGCGATAGCTTGCAGCAGTAGGAACAATTCGAAAATGAAAGCACAAAGTCGGAGCGCTTAGGTCAGTGAAATGAAAAACCAAGATTGCAACCAAACAATTTGTTATCAACCAAAGCAAAGAAAAATTACAATGTATTGAGACATTGGGTGGTGTGAATAAAAACTGAGAAAACACTCGGAGTAAAAACACTTGAGTCGAGTATGTTCGTCAAAGGAAATGCTCAATTTGGTGTGAATAAAAATGTTCCTCAAAGCAGGTTCTTATCCTCAATTTGACGTTTAAAAACTCTGCTGGAGAGCTGGCAAATTTATTCGTCAACATTCTTCAAATTCAATTGACAAACGCGAACACATGCGAATTATTCATTTTCAATCATGTTTTTAAATATAGAAACGCGAAAAATAAAACAATATAATTCACGGCTTTTCGGGGACACAGGGGATAATTTCAAGAAGCATTACAGATTCGAGTTTCGCAACATGGAATGGTTAACCAATCAGTCCTCTCCGATATTCCTGGAGAAAACCGTGGTGCTGCAATACCAAGCATGGAGAAGATGAAAATATTCCTTTGATACATTGGTGACCCGGGTTTCCAAGTTGGAGTTGGAGAGGACTTTGGGGTTCATTACACCACTGTATCAAAAACAGTTTGGCAAGTGTGTTGCTATATGTGCAAAGGCGGATCTGTGGATGAAATTTCCTTCTTCGATCGAGGAATTGCGAGAAGTGAAATTGGCGCTTTAGATTGTACTCATATTGCAATATTAAAGCCTTATTTACATGGCGATGAGTACCTGAATCGGTTTGGCTTTTTTCCAGCAAACGCGGATACAGTTGTTAACACCTGATGAAATCGCCATCGCCCATTCCAGATTTTTTTTGTTTAAGGAATAAGGCTTAATCCGTCAAAATATTCCTCCTCCGACGCAGTAATTTCCATTATTTTTATTGTTTTTCTACTTTTTTGTCTCTTGAGTCACCTCCTATGCACACTCAACTTCAACGATTGATATCTGAATACATTCCATCTTTATTCACACCAAAACTGAGGTAATACTCAACTGTGAAAATATGTGAGCGGAGAGGATTCGTTAAACTTAACGAAATACATTTTTATTCACGCCAGATGGAGCATTGCCTCCAAAATTCTGAGGAAATGCTCATACTCAGTTTTTATTCACACCACCCATTGTGTTAATTGAATGCCTGGCATTCGATGAGCAACGCACTTAGTGTGTGGCAGCGAGGGTCCAAAAGCGAGGGTTTTCCAGTTAAAATGTAAGCAGAAGGACTTGGGGTTGACTGTGGTTTGACATTTGAAAGGAATAAACCTTGACATTTTTCGCAATTTATCGCCGTGGTTCATTTCTAAACCGCAACGCTCAAAAATCTGAAAAATCTTAGCTTTGGAGAGTGCATTCGCAATTTCCAGCTTTCTACCTGAAATTGTCTGAACACATTGTTCAATATTCAACATTATTGCTCTTAAACATTTTATCCGACACGGCACCTTCAAAATGCGACAACTACTCGCAACCGATCAGCCTTATTCCACTGAATTCCAACCCTACACACTCTTGTAACAGAAAACGAAAGCAGCTAATCTATACCCAATTCAAAGTCAGTTTATTTCCATGGTGCACTTTGAAATATTAATCCACAATCGCGCTTCGAGCAAACAAACAAGCTCTTGAACGATTCCGACAAGGAAAATGTCACTCACGTCGAGAATAAATGAGCACAGTGCGTTGTTCATAAAGAAATCACAGCTCTCACGCGATAACCATGTTAGATTGTCAGTTCTTGTCATCGGTGTCGTTTACATGATGACAAAGGCCCGTATCAACAATCGCCAGAAGCCGAAGCGATCAAATGCGACAATCGATACACTACACGCGTGATTGTGGGTCCAAAAGACCTCGTCTCCGTGCCGAATTGCCCCCACCAAACCGCCAAATCTCCGGCGCCAACGCCACAATGTGTGAATTGTTTATTTGGATTTACTTTTAAAGGCACCCCGTTAATCTGGCTTTTAAGTTTCTAAGTGACTGCGATAGACGGACCAGACCCCGCACTGAAATGACGAATCTGAACGGTGGCAACAACGACCCAATTGAGCATTCCTGAGACTGAAATTTTGTTTGGATAGCGAGTAATTTGATCAATCGACAAGCAAGTAATTGATTTATATGATTTAGATGTAATTCAATCGATTCACTCAACGGCCGCTGATTGAGCATTAACATTTGATCAAGTGCTCGCTGCCAATGGGTGTCAAATGGTGTATGCTTGTCGGTGTACACTTCATGACCTGGAGCGGCGGAGTCTTGAGAAGTGGGGTGTTCACTAATTGGCGGTCAACTCGCCTGGGAATGTTCTCATTTCAATTCACTACTTTTGCATTTGCTCGATACAAGAACGAGAAGAAATGATGGCAAATCCCCGAAATTGAGACGGATGTCGGTGAGAGGGAATTCACTTTATGTACTCACTGCCAGTGCAGTGCGTCAGAAGAGGCTTTCATGTTTACCGAACGATGCCATTCGCAATTGACGCCAGCGTGGGTGGCAATTATTTATCGGTTTTGAAGTGGATATGTGCGCCGATATGCAGCTACGATCAAGGGAAAAGTTTGTCTGGGCTGGGGATTTTTTGTTTGCTGGGTTTTCCTGGCGGCTTCGAATAAGACCTTAAAACTGGTTTCAGTGTATGTGGTCATCCCTTAATGTTTGTTTATAATTTTTGATTCGATTGGCAACTCAATGGATTGTGACCAATGAAGCCATTTCAGTGGATATCCGGTGTCTATCTCTCCTCCATATTTATTCTTAAAACAGAACAATCTTTCTAAAAAAAATGGCACTTCTTTTGAAAGTGAAGACGTTCACATCACTTTGCTAGATGAATTGTCTGCCTTTGTTACTAAACAATAATGGTGGCCCGTGGCGTTGTGGGAATGTGCATCCACCCATACCCACATAAACTTCGACGTTTAGTACATCGAAATCTACGAAAAAAGGTTTCGAGGCATTGATAAAAGCTTCTCAAACCTGGCCGTTCGAAGTTGACTGTAGGTCCCTTCTACTCGTGAGAGAACAATAGCATGCACAACATAGAACGAGTGGCTGCTAAGAAGCTAAGCCCTGCCCTCTACGGGTTGTAGCGCCACCCATATTATTGTGTGTCCAAACAACAAGCAGCTTGTAGACACCAATTGCTTAGCCTTTGCAGCAACCACTATAATTTCAGCTTTGTTGAAGGGATTGTAGGGAAGATACAATTAATGTTCCCAACTGGTCAGCTTCCATTTAAATAAACTGAGACTAGGCGTGCTCTTTGCGCCAGAGGCAGATATACCCAAGTTGGATGTTTGAAGAACTGGACCTTGGCTTGATCCTGTGTTTCTCAGCTAACAGTCCATTTAGGAGGGTGGCTGTTAGGTTAGGTTATCGTCCTGCCAGCGGAATTGCCAGATCACTTAAACCATTGTTGGTCGATTGTGATTATTGATGGGAACTATCGAATAAAATCTATCTAGTTATTCGATAGTTGCAAACTATTCATTTATTCGATAGTCGAAAACCATTCATTCATTAAATTGAATGAAAAAAATATTCAATAGTTTTTACTTTTTTTTTACTTTTACACACGCTAATTTTGACAGCAAGTTTGACCTTTCTGCCTAAAAAATGGAAATGCTTGCTGTCAATTTTAGTTCGTGTAAAAGGGGCATTGTTTGGCTGGTTGGACTGAGTCAAATGGTTGGCATGGCAGCTTCTCTGAGAGAGAATTTTGTGTATGCATACACACATTGCCAAAATATTTGCCAGACAGATTGTTCTATGGTTTGGTTCGAGCCGATAGTTCGACTCAGTTAAGAAATGAGTTTGAATTCGTTCATTTGTATGATGGAAAAATGTTTGAATGGATTTAGTTGTATGGAGAAGAAATCGCTTGAGGGGAAAAACATTGAATCAAATAATCTGCTTAATAGCAATTCTGGCTTATAGACGATGGAAGAATAGCCAAACACCGGAATGAGGGATGTAATTAGTTAGTAAGTTAGTACTATGTAATGAACTTCGTATTTTATGAATGAAATGAATTAAGTACAAATGATGTATTTATGTATGCATTAAATAAAATAAGAATGGTATTTGATTTTGTAGTTCGTTGTGAGAGGCAAAGGGAACTCACATGAAAAAAGCACCCTTTGGGTAAGAGACGGGGAAGACGGTTTTGTGTTTTTTTTGTGATAATTATATATATCCCCCCCTTCCACCTCATCAACCCCGGCGTGTATTGTTTTAACAACAAAGTCGGTGAATGAATGAATGAATAAAATTATTCGATAGTTGAAATCATTCAGTTACTAACTATCGATAGTGCAATTCATTCGATAGTTCCCATCACTAATTGTGATACCCTAAGTAAGACTTCTACCTCTGATCGAGAACTTCAGGGATGGTGCAGGTAATTGGATCCCAACGGCAAATGGTGACTTGACCAAATTTAAAAACCAGATAAAAACATATTACCGGATACTCCTATAGCCAAGGGCACTCAACCAACTGCGCCATCCAGCCGAGGGTCGGTGTGCTCCCTGTATTCTGACATAAGAGACCTCACAGCATCAACTGATAAATGGGACATATAACTTAAGTTATGTCTTGAAAGCTATCTATAACGCAGTGTATTTACCAGTCAGGCACCAGTCCTTTTAAGAAACTCATCTGATATAAAGTCAGAAGACCTGAACACAGTCTTCAGTCCGACCATAAAGTTGTTCCTTGAAACAGTGTCGTGATGTCTGTGAAACAGTTTGGTTGAACCCAATTCGCTTAGAACTTCGCCTAGAAAGTTGGAAATAAATACATCCACATTGTAGACTCTACTGCATGGTCGTGTTTCACTTCGCATGGCGTCCAAAATAGTGATACAACTCGGTCTGGAGTTGCATTGTAGGCAGTCTATGACGCATATAACGGAAAATCATTAGAATGAATGTTCCCCAAACCATCACAGAGGAATTACCGTATAAGGTGACTGCTTTCATTGCTAAAAACTCGATGTGTAAGGCTCAGTGGCAAACTATCACGGTCTTGTGCTAGACGCCTCCTGTTTCGCAGTGTAAGCCACCAGAGACGAGATTTTGCTCTTCGAACCTGTTTTTTGCGGTTGATTTATTCTAGCCATCTGAGACGAGTGAATGGTTAGTTTAAGTCATTATAAGCTTGTCGATTTGATAAGACTTGGGAGCGGTTGGATTGTAGATTGCATATATTATTTGTAGAGAGCATATATTATTCTTTTTCATCGCAAAACTCATCGTGATATGAGGATATCACCATTCCCTCTTTGAAAAATAGATCTTCTCCGATATAAATCTGAAGGTTTCCTGAAGGCTCCTCTTTGTTTCAGGTTTATGAGATTAAGAGAAAATGAATTCCCTTTGTTCGTGAGATGGTGCAAATGACATCAAGCATTTTCACCGCAAATCATTACATGATGAGTCGATTGTAGTTTTCCAAACCAAGACGAATTGTTAGTCATTGTATTCCCCGCTGCGCACACTCAACTTCCCTTTAACTGATGAGCCATCAGTCTTCTCGACTCTCTAATGGCATGTACAAGTTCCAAGGACGGGGACCAGTTCGTATTTTGGCTCGACCAGAAATTCCATAGTGTTTTGGAAAGAATTGGGTCATCCACCTGAAGTTGTTCTGCGCCACAGCATTCTGTCGCTCTAAATACACACGTCGTTAGTCATAGACGATTGCACTGGGTACGTCCTCTATTTGCATTTAAGCATGCTTAGCTAATTACATGCGGCATCGTGTTCCACTGTAAAAGGTGGTGCAATATTAGCGTGTAAATAAGAAATTGTCTAGCCTTGTTGTCCCTGAATAAAATTTTGTGACAGCTTGTTATATTTGTGGCGCTAGCGGCTGGACTTGTGATCTGTATCAATTTAATCGACTCTAATTAAGAAAGTGTGCGCAGCTGGCGAGGGGTCTGCTGATGTCTAATGCCCCGTTGTATGTTATTAAGAATATGTAAAAAACAACCATTCTACAAAAAACAAGTTCAAGTTTTTTGCTGAGTCCACCAGCTGTCAAAGTCTGTCAGTGGGCTTCGAAGTCTGTTGCGGGACGTCGACAGCTGGTGGTGAACTTCATCGTAAATAGTACACTGCAGTAACGTCGACTGACTGTTGCGGCAAAAGTAGCGACGTTTGATGAATGAATTTTAGAAACGTTGATTGCTGATCCCTGACATTGCTGCTACAAAGCCGTCTTATGTATACCGATACGTTAGGCCTGTTCAAACACCACAAATTTTTACTAGTTCCCACCAAATCCTGTTCCCAATTCGATCAACTCAATTATAAATGTATACAGACAATCTGGTCTGGGCTAGGCGTCAGACACAGAGTAAGTAGGTAGTAGTAGACCTACTTACTCTGTGTCCCAGACCAGGTTGGCTTGCTTTGAAAAAAAAAAAAAAAAACATAAAAATAAGACAAAAAACACATTTGAAATACGACACTATCAACAATAAGTACTAAAAAAATTGACTTAGGGACAGTCAGTTATGCACATCGAACAAGAAGTCTCAAACGTAATAATATGGCCAGTCGGAAGTGGGCATGGGCTCAGCTTCCGCCGCAACCACTGGTGTTGCGTGTGCGATGTTTGGTAAGCTATTTCTAGAGATGAAAGCTCTAGAAATGAATTAGAGGGGATTGAATATTGAGTCGACGCACTTTTCAACTAAACCACGGCAGTCCCGGACATGAATTTGACGAATACTGCATCGAACATGTTTCAGCGCAGGCTGACTCAAGATCTGAGAAATTAGGTCGTGTGTTCGTTCAAATGTGTTCATTCTAATAATCACCTGCTGCAGAAATGACACAATGTGAACATAATAACCAAATTAGAAATATGTTACGTGATCCTGTCTGATTAACAATATCAACACAAAAACTATTTGCTTTCAATTGATTACGGAATGCAAAATCCTCGGTTTTCTTGCCTAGTTTAGGGTTAAATATCGCGTCCTTCCGTTGAGTTTCGTTCACTTCTGATTTCTTAAGTGGTAACGACGTAAATCGATATATATGGATGATATATGAGGATGATGGGCATATTGAAAATGGACAATCTTCTTGAACTCGGGCTGAACTTGGATCCTTGTATTTTGATATCACTGAAAATGGCTTTAAATGTGTCCGACAATCGACGTGTTTCGTCATCGTCGTCATATTATGAGCCTAAAAAGTCTGGGGGTACTCACAGGCACACAGTATGGATGTCCAGTCCACTCGATCCTCAGCTAACGACTGTAACTCATCAGGAGTTATGTCAAGGTGCAACAAGCAAATCTTGGACTTGGTTCAACCACTACCTTCAGGATTTGACAGTCGATCCGTATTTGATGGAATTACATTTAAAGCTCGTTTCGGAAGTCGTAATGATGTGGAGTTTCGTGTCACGTGCCCAAGCCTTCTGAGTATAGCCTTTTCCGTTCGAAGCTGCTCAACATTGACTTCCTCTGTGCGCAGTTACCACAGGACAATGCCTCTTGTACAAAAAATTTCTATTATTGTTTCCATTATTTTTAAGTGGTTTTTGTGTTATTTCGTCCTGATGTATGCACGCAAACGTGCTCACTGGTATTGGAACTAGCCTTGCAGCTCCATCTTACCATTTAATTGTGTTATTCAGTTATGCTGGCATTATGACAT
Organism: Eristalis arbustorum; assembly: GCA_916610145.1. Classification (NCBI taxonomy): domain Eukaryota; kingdom Metazoa; phylum Arthropoda; class Insecta; order Diptera; family Syrphidae; genus Eristalis; species Eristalis arbustorum. The sequence continues at coordinate 19,670,480 of OU744320.1, read as the reverse complement.
GTTGTATTCCAAGTAAATAAAATGAACTGACTCTAATTATCATCACAAGCGCAACTGAACTCATCATCATATTATTCGCAGCAAAGACCCACGCCCGTTTAGAAATACATTATGAATGACTCTGTGTTTTCAGTGTCGTATTTCAAAGGTGTGTCCCAACAGTGGGTATACTTTCGAAGCTCCCACTTTCGTGATATCCCAACTGCCAGCTTACACAAGGTTGTGTGCAGAAACTTGCAATTGAATTGATAGAATGAAGGTGGGGAAGTTGACCTAGACGCTGGCAACATAGAAGCTTGCAGAATCATTCAAAGTGAATTTTAATCTCTTTTCCCATGCGTTGGCGTGGTTTGCGATCAATCAGTCATCAGTATGAAGTCCCCACTCCATTCTAAAATGATTGAAAATGAAGTCATTCACTGTTTAGAAAAGCATTAGTGCATAAACGGTCAATTGGATTGAAACGATTGCTGTATCAAAAATAAAACAAGCGCCATTAACCAGTTCCAACTAAAGGCAACAATTTATTTTTATTTGACATGTTTGCTCTCTCTCGTCTCTTTTTTTTTTCTGAAACAAAATCGACAACGGCCATTCGTTTACTTTGAAGTTGAACCTCATGTCGTTCGCTTAATTGCCGGCTACGCTTGTATGGCCACAAATTATAATCTCTTTAATAGACAGTGCTCTGGCCATCATTTGGATGGCAACAAAATGGAATTCAGTTTTGATTGGACGTCGACGGCGAACAAAATTGCAAAGCACAAATGACTTTGTCGAACCATGTAAATGCCGGGCAATGAAGAGATTTGAATTTTCTTTTATGAGCAACGTTTGGTCTTACAGATGCGTTGATAAAAATAGCGTTTGTCCATCGTTTGCTGTGAACATCGTTCATTCAAGAGCATGACTGATGAGTCTACGTTGAAGATGCAGCGTTTGAACAGTGATGAGCACAGGAGGGGCTTTGTGTAATTCCTGCAAACATGAGGTTGTGACTTGAAGGTGTTCAATAGATTTGTCTTCCTTGGTGGACTGTGATTCTTGGTTGGCTAATTTTTGAAGTAAGCGTTTTAACTTCTGCGAGAAGAAAGGGCATTGTTCAATGAACTCCTCCTCCTCTTCAACTCTGCAGAAGTCATTATAGAGAATGCCTAACCTGGAGACGTGTATACTGTATACGCGGTGCCCGCTTAACACACCAATAAGTGTTCTGAGATGCGGCCTAGTCGGCCTAAGTCGCTTGAATGTTTTAAATTGTAGGTAGGCCATGGCATAGGCATTGTTTTATAATGAGGCATGTGGTTTGCTTATGCGTTTCGAGCTTGAGTAGATTTTTAGCTGCAGCGATTGGCATGGACGGAAGTTTCCCATTCGGAAGCAGTAGTAACCTTTCTAGCCAGTTCGTCTGCTTCACATTTCTCTAGGATGTCCTGTGTCCCGACATACTTGGCCATCTCGTTAATAGATAGGCGGTAATTAAAGGACGTTAAATGTGACTGCGCTAAGAGATTTGATTGCTACCCGGCTGTCGGAGCAGGCCCGTTCATATAAGTTTGCTACCAACTGTAAGCTTCCCCAACTCTGACAACTCATTCATATAGAGTTTTCTCAGTCGTAGAGAACTCCGGTGGAAACTGTAACTTCACTGTTTAGTCGTGGTGGTTGTGGATTGCGTTTATCTCTTTGTGTATTGATTGATTCGAAGAGAATCATTAATAAGAACACTCAAATTTACTCTTGTCTAGATGTTTGTCTATAAAAACTCGATAATTCAATTCCCATCTTTTTGCATTCCAAGAAGGATAACTTATTGTCCAGTAAGTCGTGGAAGGTATTTCCTGGAAAAAGGCTTGTTTCCGAAAGTTCGCGTTCGCAATTCGCCACTCATATGAATGGGCCTTTAGTCGAAAAGACAGTTGAAAATGCAGGTCCTTGAAGTAAACCCGCACCCGCTCTCTTGCCCATGTTCGATCTATCTGTGCATCTGTGCACACTTTCAGTAAATCGTGGAGGGTATGCTGGTGGGGAAGTTCTTCTCGGAGATTTGGTGTTGTAAGTCGGTGTTGCTTGTAGGGGTCCGAATTTCTTAAGGATGGTATAGTTTCCGGGGCCAAGCACCTTCCAAATATAGAGCGATTTCAGTCGAATGGCCGTCCTGGCAGTCGCCTGTCTGCCGAAGAGATGAACTGGCGGAAGATTAAATAGTGTATTTAGAGCTATGCAGGAACGAATGCAGTGCTCCGCTGATACATCTCTAAGCCATCCGCTACACGCTTTCTATAGCGGTTTGCAGTTGATGGTTTTATCTAGAACGGTTTACCACATCGCGATGAATTTACGTTAGTTCTTCTTCTTTGTATGGCGCTGCAGTCCCGGTGTGAACCTGAGCCTCAACCATCAAGCTTCTCCAACTAGCGCGATCTCTGGATAGCTGTTTCCAGTTTCGAACACCAAGTTGGTTGAGGTCCTTCTCCACTTGGGTGCTCTACCTTAAACTCTGGCGTCCTCTGTTGCGTTGCTAACAGGAAGAGGATTCGTACGATAGTACTACATTTATAAGTAACCAGTGAACCAGTTGCTTCCTAAAGCTTTTTTTTTGGAACAAAATAGAGCCGTGCAGTCCTTTCCGACGCGCTCCTGATTAGAGTTTCCAGTTTAGTTCAGCGCCCAGGCCTAGGTACTTGGCACAGTTGCTCAGTTTTAGAACGGTTCCCCACATCTTTGAATACAGGAATGTTGTATTTTCTGGTGATGAGTACTAAATCTGTGCGTATTGAAATTTAGCCTCCAAACTCTTGTCCATTGCTCTAGATAGACTATAGCCGATTGCATGATGACATATCGTTGATATAAACTTCCCAGCTTCAGTAATGACATCATCAGCATAGGCAGTGCTCTGTTTTTCCTTGTCTCAGTAGAAGTTCATTAACGACTACGTTCCACAAGAAGGCGAGAGAGAACCCCCACCTTGTCCAGATCCCCTGCTGACTGTTGTGTAGGTCGTGGGATCACTGAGCTTTTTTTACCGACTGACCAACTCACCTGGTTCTTCAAAACCCCAGAATGATTCAATGGATATGACATCATCCGAACCACTTGATGGCTTTGTTTTTCTGTTTACTCTGGAGTCTTGCACCTAACCTGCCCCAATCGCCACATTCCCTACCCGGACGAGACAATGGGTTCTATTGTTGTGACTGAGTTCGAAACTTTGTTCAAGACGCATGCACTTGACCATATTTACATTCAGCTAAATGACAGCTTCTTTAACACTTCACACTCACGAATTTCACTTACCGTTAGAACTTGAAGTCAGCAGTCAGTCGCAAATCTTGAGATTAGTTTTTAATGATGTTTCAAAATTAAATCAGTGCTTACGTTTATCTAAAGATTACTCGTGTCACTTGGCAAACAATGAAACCACAGATATCCATCTGTCTGTTGTTTTCCACGAAGCGAACGTGACGCGGCACAAGTTTCTAGTTTACACCAGCACTGGATCTTCGCTGATATTGAATTAGCACATGTTTGCTGCTTAGGTTCACCGACATTGTCTAACATTGACTGCTCCAAAGTGCCTCGCCTCCTAAAGGCGATTAGCTGACTTCCACCCACTGAACGTAGTTCTAGGTGGATTCATGTCACAGGTGCACGGAGGGGGAGTACTAATTGTTCTGATAAGGCCGAGATCGGGCTGTACACATCTGTCGTCTAGATTAAGACGCCAGACAATGCTTTCCCAGTCAGTGCACGACTCCTGTTGTTCATCTATTCACTCGAAAAACAATCGAATCACTCATGCCCCGGCGTGACCAACCGCGCAGAGTCCGAAGGCGAGCTTCTGGAAATAATACATGTTAAGTGCATCTAATCGCATTAGCCTGCCGTTGGCTCGTCGTAGAACGATACTCTTCACTTAAACCCGCCAGTCTTGAAGACAGTCGACCGCTTTGGATATCATTAAGCCCACTAATTGTTGTCCACCATACGATTCCGCGTTGAATGTGTGCCTTTTCTTCTCATTTTGTTGCTTCCTTGTTTATCATCAATTAATTTAAGAGAGAAAAAATAAAGTTGAGTCATTAATTGTGACAAGTTGCTGCGATAATTTGCTTGATAACTTGGTTCTCATTTCTTCTTCAATTCAGATGGCACGAACAGAGAAACTGAAGAAAATGCTGTTCGAACAACTATCCGACTTGGAGATCTTCGCCAGACTGCTGCGTTTCGATCCGTCACGACAGAAACTCTTCAAGTGCCTGACTTCGCTGATGAGCAGTAGCAAGCCGCTGGCTACGCATTTGCAAAACAAATTCATAATGCGATATCGCGTGGCCCCGAAGATGGTGCCACAGACGACATCATACGAAATGATATCAAAGACCTCGAATCAGACATTCGCAGATGACTTTGATATGAACGCGATCGGTTTCGGTATGCGATTGGGTTCGTTTTTCTCCGAAGCTGGCTGGCTATCGGAGAGTATAAACATTTTGTCCTGCGTCGCCGGTAGGCTGGAACAAATGCCTCAAGATGATGGCACAATTCTGGTGCGATTAGACTGTCTACAGAGGTATGTTTGACGCGGTGTGGTATGTTTTGCTTTCTCTCTCTCTCACACACACCCACTTTCGTTTTAGACTTCTGCATTCGGAAGCGGCCTTGTGCACATTCAAATCGGCCGAGCATACGTTCAAGCAGATCACAACGATACTGAAGAAGATTCCGACGAGGAAAATCCCCAAGGGACTGCTGGCCAACATCTACACACAATTCTCTGCGATGTACTTCGCGCGGAGCGAATTCGACGATAGCCAAAAGTGGAGTATTGTTGCTATGCGAACGCTGACGTCTTCCATTGCTGAAAAGTACGTAAATAATCAGAAAAACAGACAGACAGACAGAGAAACATTGCGCGCCCTGTTTATGGATATCATAACCGAACCGCTGTGCATTTGTTTACATTTACAGCATTGCAATCGATGTACTGCGGCAGGCGGCGAAAGCGTGTGTGGTGAAGCGTGACTTCCAGCGGGCTAATATGCTGATCTGCCAAGCGACTCGCAGAGCAAGGTATGTGTGTGATGTGTGCAAATGAATACGAGTATTTTTTGTTCTGTTCACTTAATTAAATTCGCTTTGTCATCATCAAACTGAAAGAAAAAAAAAGAAACCAACATTTCATTAGTTTCGCCGGGACAAGCGTAGCTGTGTTGGATTGGAGCCGCTCGTGTGTACGGGGAAAAGCGAGCTTGAACTTGAGATCGTGTGGTGTGGTCTGCAAACATGTCCAGACATTCTTTTCCGATTCGGATGCTTCCGCGGGGCTTAGAGATAACATTTGACCACTTTTGACACACGATTGAATTTCTGCCTACCGTTGCACTGCTGCTGACCCCACAGGAAGGCGAATGCACTGAGTTGGCGGTCTCAGTTGACCCAACCGCGGGGTGTGTGAAGTCATTTCGGTATCACGTTATGTAAGGAGCGCACTTGTAATTTATTTTCCCGTCATGACGAAACAACTTTTGGCACGGAAGAGGAGAGAAAAGTGAATGGCTTGCGGGAATTTATTTTGAATAAACGAATAAATCTCAAGTTGTTCTACCATCGCAACGTTCAATTAGCTCTATCAGCTCTATCAGCTCCAGCGGAATCATACGCCAATATTGACATTTGGTTTAAATACTTGACTGCATTAATTGTTATTGAAATTAGATGTTTACCAAGTCCCATCCAGCTGATCTGTCGCAGGTGCTGTTGCTATTAATTGCCACCGACTGACTCGCTTCTCCTCTGGTGTGTCTGTAGGTGTGAACAATTCTTATCGCGGCAGATAGCGTCGTGTATATGGGTTGTTGTTCCTCCGTCTCTGTGATGGATCTCGAATTTAGGGTCTGGTTGAATTATTTCTACCGTCTTCTTAGGCGAGGTGTTGAATTTAAGCAACGTGTGTGAATGCTCAGCGGTGGTGTCAAAATAACGTCGTTTCGTTCATCGTGGGTTCTACGAGAACGACAGTGCTGTGATAACCAAAAACATATCAAGTTTAGAAGAGCAGGCGAGGAGGGGAAAGCAATTTAATCTGACGTTAGAGTGGAAGTCATGAGCACTTATCACAGGTTTAATCGGCCGTCACACATTTCTCGCCTTTGTTTGAATGATGCAACTGGCAGGTAATGGTGGCACTGCTATCCAACGGTGATTCTTCGGTATTCACTTGCATCACACTTGGCCGGTACTCTATGTAGATCTCGATTAAGGCATGTGTAGCATTACACAGTTTATCATCAAAGCAACAGCGTAATGCGCTAATTGACGTAACATTGAGGCTGTAATGGCCAAGTGTCACGCCATTAGATGAGGAAACTACGCATTAAATTGGCCGGCTGATGGACTCGTTTTAAACTCTTGCTAATCAATGGAATTCAAGTGCATCGTGTGAATGCTTTACAATTTGTTGTGCACAGTTAAGAGAGACGCCGTTCTGGTGAAACATCAACTGCACAATGTTTCGCTTGTGACACTTAATGACACTTTACCACGAAATAAGTTCCTCTTCAAAGAATTTCCGACCCCAACAACTGCTTATTGTTGCTCAGAAAGCATTCTGATAGATCAGATGGATCACATTGTTGGTGTGATACTTATCTCCTCGATGCTATTGACTCTTGCTGACTCAAACTGCCTCCGAGTCATTCGCATTAATTTAGCTCTAAGTCGTAATTTCATTCTTGACCATTTGGGTCATGTTATTTTGATTTCTCATTTTTTTCTATTTTTGCAATAAAATTGATTACCAGAGCCTTCATTTTCACATCTTCACTGCAACGAATCACAAAGTTCTTCTTGTGGCTTGTTCAGATCAATCTCTACTCTTCACCGAAGAATTGCTTGTTTTCTTTGGTCACTCGACAAAGTTCCTGGAATTCGTTGCGCTTCAACCGACAAGCCCAGTCAAGCGACAGCGATGTCTGGCCGTAGCAGGGTTCATCTCTCTTTAGGAATGCTGGCGATGGAGCTGGTTCTCATGATATCACTATTAGCAAATTCAAAGTGAAATGATTGCTGGTAAATAATAATTGTCAACAAAAGTTTTATTTTCTTCGATTTTTTCTGTTACTGACCCTGACTATGAAAAAATACTTGGAGATGTATGAACAGCTCTACTTTTTGAAATAAACAATCTTATTATTTGGTGGCCCGTGGGGTTGTGGGTATGGGCGTCGACCCCAACCTCATCGTCGTAGGTTCGATTCCAGCTCTGAGCGACAAAAATAATTTTCACGACCCCACCTCTTTCGAGTCACTGACAATGCTCAAAGAGTATTTCCTGTCTAGAAACAGCTTCTCAAACTTGGCCGTTCGGAGTCGGCATAAAACTGTAGGTCTATACTGGGAGATGGATGAACTGCTCTACTATACAGTCTTATTATTTCGACGAAAAATACAATACATTACGTACAAAAAAATGTCTACTAAATCCCAGTAAATGATCTTTCATAAGATTTACTTGAATGAAGGACCTTAGCAGGATCTCGTTGCAAGCTCCAGCAATAGTAATAAATAAGAAATTAGCTTAATTTATTCACGCCGATTTTGGAATCCAGCGGATCGACTGCGGAGGGAACATTTACAGAAAACGCAAGCCAGAAAGGGAGCGGATGTCGGTGAAGCAGTGCGAAAAAAATCCTATTACAGAAAACGCAACTCATCCGCACTTCATACATTTTGTGACGTTTCAAATGAGCTGCGGATTTGGAGGAAAAAAGGATGTGTGGTTGCAACGGAAGTAAATTTTAGAACAAGAAACAGATGAAAATTATCCTTGATTCATACAAATATAATTTGCTTCCTGTTTTCTTGCTCATGCTTTAATTTATTTCCATTGGACATAAATATTCTTCCAATAGCTGCACTCGGAAAGAACAACTGAAACAACTGTCAACTGTACTGGTGCGATATCCGTTCTCATCCATGAATCTTAAACATACTGCCAATTTATGTTCCAGAAACAAGGATGTGGATCTTAACACAGGTGGCAGTATTTTCGTCAAGATAACATACATATCTCAATCCTGAATCATTTTACAAATCTGAAAGAAGGTTGATTACAAAAGAACTTCTTCTACTTAACTTAAAAATCCTTCGCCCTACTTCTAATTTTACATCGAATATCTTGGGAAAAAATTTCTTGATCTTCTGAATACATTAAAAGGGCACTTGACTCCATAATATACATTAATTCAGTTCGTAAATAACTATTCTTCGGAACAATTGAATCAACAAAAATCAAAATTGACAGCAAACAGCTGATTACAGAAGGGGTCGATAGGGAAGTTTTGCGGACCGATAATGTAGTTCATCCGACGGATTCCATAATAGGGTTGAACTTCGATTGCGGATGTGAGCTACTCCCTCCGCAGTCGATCCGGCGATTTCCATAATCGGCATGATTAATTTTAGCTCGAAATAACATACAAAACTAACAAAACAAAAATTCTATAATTCAATGTCACAGCTTATTTGACCCATTTACAAACAAAAGGAAATACAAAGAGAATAACAAATATTTTCATTGATATTAATATTTGGTGTGGCCCCCCTTTTGGCCAAATTCCACAAATTTCTTCGTCGCTGCACAAGGTATTCTTGCCCATTCTTCAATTTAGGCTGTCTTCAGATCGTTTTTATTCGAGGAGCGAATAAAGCGTATGTTCACACTGTAAATTATTTAAGCTCCTGTTTATAGAAGTTTCCGTCTGCAGCATAAGTGTGATATTAATGAAGAAACAGATAAATGAATGTGTTATATATAAAATGCATTGCCCGACACTTATGTACAGGTATATATATAACTTTGAAACTTTTGCATTAATCAAAAAATAAGCAGTTTCATTGCTGCATTGCCTTTTTTCAGATATATGATGGAAGTTACTTCCAAATTGTGGCAACTATTTTTCTGTTTTAGTTTCAATATCTGAAAATTTCTCTTAACAATTAAGAAATTTTAATTTTTAATTCTTTACCTTTTTTTCAAATTTATGAATGTTTGCTATCAAAGTGACTGATTTCTAACGTATGACATAGAAATACGCTATATATTACATGATGCAAACTATTCCTGTACATACTACGTGGCATTACATTTATATTCACCCAATCCTACCATTAAAGTCATGAACCAACTGAACACTCTTTGAACAATAGTACATGGTTGCGGCCAACTTCACACGATTTTCTCTCAAAAATTGACGAATCGGCCGCCATTACAGGGGTGAATTGACGAATTTGTAAAAGTATACGTGAAATACAAGGGATTCTCACTACTCTTACATTCCTCTCTTTTGTGGACTAGGCGAAAAAATGGCCGAAGATGGATATCTCTTTGCTCTCTTATATCTTACATAGGGGTGCGATGACGCACTGCGTTAATCAGCTGTTCTCTCTCTCTCTCTCTCACACACACAAATACCAGAAAAAATGTCAGCTGTTTTCGTTTGTGAAATGTCAAATAAAAAAATATTCTGCTCAAACAATTGTACTTTAAGGACTTAATTACGGCAAATGAATGCTATTAAAGCTAGCAAAATTAAGAAATTGCTTTTTGTTTCTAATTTGGCGTAATCATGCTACCGAGCATTTGAAATGTCGCAACATATTATTTATCAATCAAACAAAAGGACAAAAGGTGGTGGTGAATCTTTGGAGAGATACAAATGGATTCAACTTTACAATTTTTTTTTTCTTTTGAAAATTCCCCTTAGTCCGAATTCAAATTGATTTTGTCATTAAAACATAGTCAGCTGTTCATCAACGCACCAATCTGTCAAACATTTTTCAACATGTTCGATAATGACATGCGATGAGCTTACGTGTTACGTTGCTCTCACCGCTCTCATTTTGTACTTACGTACGTCACCGCAGTATTCTGTGCATGGCCATTGAATAATGTGCGTTGAAAGCCAACGCAACGCACCACCGCATTATTGTGTTTTAGGTATAATAGTTGACGTGCCAACAAAAAAGAAAAAAACAGATCCAGCCAGATTCGAACAGGTGACATGAACATGAAAGCGTGAGTAACGCACCAGCCCGCACCCGTCAACAGAATCAATAAATTGCAAGTTGTTGTGACATACTTTTGACCTCTCATAAAAATCGCTTTAAGTGTGTACAGTGTCTTAACTGTAAAAAATCGACTACACCGTCTACTCATTTATCGTTATATGCTGCCCTACGACGTGATTTTACAGTAAAGTAAAAAAGAGCAACGAAATTGTGTGTCGAATTTCAATTTTGGATTGCAACTTAGCTGAGGTTTGATATTAAATTACGATTGAAACTAAAAATCACTAACTGCGATTTTTTCACAGCGTTTGAAAAATCGCAATCGCAGTCTGTGATCGATTGGGGATTAAACAGCGATTGCGATTTTTCAATCGCTGTGAAAAATCGCAGTTAGTAATTTTTTTGCTCAACAATACTCTCGATGTCGCATACTGAACTGACTGAGGTCCTCTTTCAACCCCGAGAGGTCCTCCTCTTGTTAGATGAAAATCTATTCAACTTAACTTCGTTTGTCGCTTAGTTTCCATGCAGTCTTAAGCTCCAACGATTATGGGCGAAAGGATAAGTTCAGTTAGCAACATTAGTTCACTCGATTGAACACCGAAACAATGCACTGTTACCGCAATTGGCATTTGCTCAGTTTCGTTAAGTTTCGTTCAATTCTGTTGCTGGAGTTGGAGTTGTGCCTTAGTTGCCAGAATAAAAGCAAATGTGGGCCCTTTCCAGCTGACGATGCTTATGACTATTTTTCGTTCGATTCTGACAGTCGATTCATTTTATTTAAGGTAATTGTAGTTCGACCTTAAAATCAAAGCCGCCTGTAAGACTGCTGCAAGCCCCCCCCCCATCAATTGTCTTGCTTGCAAGCATTAATTCCCTCTCAAACCAAGTGAATATCCTATGTAAAGAGCGCCGAAATATCTCCTAAACTGCAAGGCAGATCAGAATCATCTACAGTCCAATAGGCATCACTTTATTCTCATCCCATTCTCATTTTGAAACCTCCCCACATATGTATGCACCCTTGTTATTGTCATTTTATCACTTCTCCCCAAATCAAATCCAATTTTAGAACTGTCTTTGGAAAGTACCACCAGAAGTACGCGGACACCCTGTTAGACTATGGCTTTTTCCTACTCAATGTCGATTCGGTCCATCAAAGCGTTAATGTCTACATTGACGCACTCGATATCAAACGTCAGATATTCGGAAATCGTAACTATCACGTAGCCGTCGCCCACGAGGACCTCTCGTACGCGCATTACGTTCGGGAATACAGTACGGGGAATTTCCAGTGTGCCCGCGAACATGTGGAGAAAGCTGTCGATATTATGAAAGATCTGGTGCCCAGTGATCATTTGATGTTGGCGTCGGCGAAACGTGTCAAAGCTTTGCTCCTGGAAGAGATCGCACTCGATAAAATGGCTGCCAATGGGGTGGACGAGGATGGCTTGCTGAAACAGTCCGAGGATCTGCACAAAAGCGCCTTGCAACTGTCCCTTGATGTATTCGGCGAGGTGAACGTACAGACCGCCAAACACTACGGTAATCTGGGGCGTCTGTATCAAACGATGAGTCGATTTGAGGTAATTATTCGTATCCAATGCAACACATTTTGTATTTTATAATTTCACAAGTAGCGGATTGACACTCACGGGGGGATACAAATTTCTTCTTATTCTGTATACATGCAGGAAGCCGAGCAAATGCATCAAAAAGCAATTAAAATAAAAACAGATCTGCTGGGACCATATGATTATGAAGTAGGCTTGTCAATTGGTCATTTGGCTTCGTTGTATAACTATCAAATGAAAAAATACCGTGAAGCCGAAGAGCTGTATTTGCGTAGCATTGAAATAAGTAAGTTTTTGTTTTCCAAAAAAAAGAAGGAACGACTGGCAAATGTATGTGCTTGTGTGGTCTTATGCGAGTTTTTCTTCCAACGAAGGTCACCGTTTGTTTGGCAAGTCGTACTCTGGCCTAGAGTATGACTATCTAGGCTTGTGTCATGTCTACGACACGTTGCGGGAATTTGAAAAATACTTAAAATATGCCTCGATATTGGAAAATTGGCAATTGTTGCGGGGCGAGAACAGTATAATGAACGTAAGTTTACTTCTTATGAATAATTTCTTCACGGGTTTAAATGGTCTCTCTCTCTCTCTCTCCCTCACTAACTGTCCTTATACATGCTTTGGTTTAAACGTCCCTCTTTGTGTGTGATTGCGTTTTTATTGCATTTTACATTTGCTTTACATGTTTATACTTATGCTTTATACACCAATTTCATCTTTTCGTTTTTCTTGGTTGCGGATAGGAGTGTGGGTGGGTGAACTAATGTCTTGTGTGTTGCTGTAAGCAGTTGCTTTTCCTATAGAGTCGATTATTTTGCGACGCGTGAGTTCTGTCCTTAGGGGAGCAAAAACGAATTACAAAAAAAAAAAAAAAAAACACTTTAGTTAACTTAATTTATAATTTTAATTTCTTTATTTATTTCTTTTGTGTTAAATGTGGTGTGACCACTCTCACTGCTTCAATCAGACTGCCTCTTCAAATGACGCGTTGTTCTTTCGTCTCCAAAGATCCAACGGTAACGTCTCGGGGCTTGGCTGATTGGCTGGTCTTGTTTACAAGCCGTCGTTGGCTTGGCTATGGTAAGCCACTATTCTGCGTAAAGCCATGCAGCCTGAATAAATAGTGGGTTCCGTGACAGGGTGGCACGTAACTCGTGCACGTTTGAACACGAGGAACTTGGAGCACTCTAACAATGTGCGTTTCGGTGCCACGCTCTTGCCTGCGAGACCTCCAGAGTGCGGTAATTAAATCACATCTTTGACTCCTGTGATTCTGAAGGGATTCGTCAAATAAAATTGGAATTCGCAAATAATTGGGAAAAAAGACTGCTGATCCGTCCGTCCTCAGAACCCACAATCTAGGAATGTTCTACCGTTTCTCACGCTAATCTACAATTCATATTCAATTGTACTCGTAATCTCCATTCACAGAGAAGTTCATATCTAAATGGACCCGATTTGGGCCCAATTCTAACAACAACCGTGGGCGTGTTTCGCTTATCTGAGCATCTCCAAACGCAATCGTGAACGATGAACTTGATCTTTGCTTCAACAGAGTCAGACATAACTCGTTAAGCAATCGATTTTTGACAAAGAATACAGTAGTGGTGGTCTACGGACGTTGTTGGTACCTGCATTGTCAAGTCACGCTGGAAGTCTCATAGCTTCACCTCTTTCGAATGACTAACAAAGCTGAAAGTCCAAAACTGTGTGGAAAAAGCTTCTCAAACTTTTCCGTTCGGAGATTGAATATAAGAGTGGCCCTACGCATCCACTTGTGAGGTAGGCTTTCGCACAAATTAAAGGCCGAATTAATGCCTCATTGTCATTCTCATGTGTACGCTCCCTAAAAACGTCTTCCGGCGAGAACCATACAAAGCCATGTGACTGCAACTAATTACGTTGAGGGTGTTATGCCAGCTTACGAGCTTTGCAACGAAATCGTATTTAGCCATCTCGATTAGCACTAATTGCGTTCATTAATACTTGTATTGTTTATTTAAGGTTAGAAGTCGGCATCCGTTTTAGGCCAACAACTCTTATTATGTACTGTTGTCTATTCATGCACATAAAGGCGCACAGTCTTGATGAATTGTTAACAAGAATTTCATCTGTTATTCCTGCAATCGCAAGGGAACGTGTCTCAACTCCCATGAGCTCATGCGCGTGGTTGGCTGTTTACTTATCAGCCCTGAAATCTGAGTGCCTGGGTGTCGGTCATAGCTGTCTTCTTGATAATTGGACTCGGCACCAGCTTGATCCTGATGATTGGAAGGAGCTATAACTCGCGTTCAGATTCGCCATGCGTGGAGGTTAACATATTTTTATACCGAATTGGAAGATCCTCTAAACGTGAGCATTGTTGTCCATGTACAAGACATTGCTGACACTGATGTAGTTAAAATCAGAAATAAAGTACTAGAGAGATAGCCGACTTCACAGCTGTTTGCCCCCTAGTCCATTGACGAATTTGACGGATTTGCCCCTACTTTTTGACGGATATTCATGAATGAATGACAGTTATTCATGAGTGAACGCACACTGTCTCCTTTTTACGCACACATATCAAGTACACCACGAAAATGGCGGCTGATTCGTGCACATATTCACCCCCACTTAAGTAAAAAATCGTGAATTCCCCACATCAACAAAATCATTCATGAATATCTGTCAAAGTACTATCTAGTACTTTATTTCTGGTTAAAATTCAATAGTTTTCAGCGAACGTCAAGTTTGACACGGCCACTTGCTGCCACAGATGACAACGATGATGATTGTCACATTTATTAACACTCTTAAATCAAATACTTCCTTAAACTGCTGTCTATCTATTAACGAAATGCGGAGATATTCGATTTCGGGATTGACGCTTGCAAGTTTTTGGTATTTCATGGGAAGGCGCGTAGAAATTGGATACTTTTAACAGTAAGACCGATAATTTTAGCTGCCACCTTAAAACTCTTTCCGGCGACATCACTGATCGCTGAGACACTGTAACTCACATCCTGTGAATGGGCCTGGTCCGCATTTTTGTTTTTTCTTCATTTTCTAGACAAAAATGCTTAAAACTAGTTGGACGAACAGTGTTTCTACTTCTAACTTACTGGTCCTCGGCGGGCACTCTAAGCTGAACCTAATTTTATTCTGTCTTTCGACTTAAGCTAACAAAGTTTATTTTTAATTCAAATGGATTAAATTGGAGGATTGTAAATAGGTCTGCTCTGCAATGGTATTTCGTTCAACTCGCAGTGAGAAGTAAAAATTTTGTTTGGAGCTAACGTTCTTAAAGTTGCAGTCAATGACTCCGAATTTCGGTAGAAAATTTGCAGACGTTGCTTGTTCGTGTACTTTACCATGAATAAAATGCTGAATTTGGTGAATAAATTGACAGTGACAGTTTGATGATTACTGAAAGAGTGCGTTCAAAAAGCTGTCAAGTCCCTTTTCGAAAACTCTAGTTTTTATTTTGTAATTGCATTTTTAAGGAAAAAATGTCAGAAGTCGAGAAGTTCCAGCAGGCAGCTTGATCTACTGGTGAGGATACCATTTTTGGTGAGATTGTATGCAAAAAGATTTTACTCTTTTTGCACGAAAATGAAACATAAGTGGCTTTGCACAAGCTGCCATTAACTTCTGAGTAATTCCCCGAAGACTTATTGCACAGGTCTCGCTTGCAGATGATGGCGATCCAGCACCTTATGTTGGTCAGTAAATCCTTTGCTAAGAAATTGAGGGTGGGTAGTGGCATTCGTCTGGCAAGGATTGTGCGCAATCAGCTTATCACTTGCACTTGCTTGGTGGCCGCAAAATGGAATGACAAATGCTCAGTTATGAATTTAAGCTCCTGTAAAAGCTGTCAAATCATATGGCACTTCCTTTGTTGGTGCAGCGTCTTTTCCTCGTGAATAAAAACGTTACCATCGTTACCAACGTTACGTATCATTGCCTTTAACCTGGCCGAAGTAAGCGATGCAAATGACAGACATCTTCATCGCACCAATTGACTGCTGTATGTTAGTAAGTACCTGTATTGTCATGTCACGCTGGGAGTCTCATGGCGTCACCTCTTTCGAATCACTAACAAAACAATGAGTCCAAAAGTGCGTGGAAAAAGTTTCTCAAACTTCTCCGTTCGGAGTCCATAAATGAGCCTGCACTGGAAGACTCCCGAATTAACGACTAGTTCTCATTCGACGAAAAATATTCTTCATGAACATATATACATGCTCCCCAAAAAGGTATTATTGCTTGGCACAACTGTCCGGTGTGCAGCCTGAGCCTCAACCAACAGGACTCTCCCGTCGCCAGCTGCCTCCAGTTGCGCACAACAAATTGGTTGAGGTCGTTCTGAACTTATGTGCGCCATCGTTATCGAGGACGTCCTCAGATTCGAAAACATGTTGGAGTGAGCATTTTTTTCTTCTCCAAACTCTGACTCGAAGGATTTTCCCTTCCAAGCGGCCAAGCATCTCTTCATCCTCATTTGACATTGTCCATGCTTCTGCGCCATACAACAGGAATGGGACTATCCAAGTTTTATATAGAGATAGCTTGGTTTTCCGGAACAAGGCCTTATTTTTCAATTGCCGCCCTAAGTCCAAAGGCACAGCCATTGGCCACGGTTGTCCTTCGTTTTATCTCCGCGGTGATGTCATTTTCAGAACCTTGATAGCCAAAGTCTTAAACTTCATCGAAGCTGTATCTGTCTAATGTGTTACACTTTGTCCATGGAAGCTCAATATCCAGGAAAGGCCTCTTTTGCACTTTTTAGCTGCAAAAAGGCCATTGGATGCAAATGGGGCCTACAACCACGCATCGCTCACTGGATTTACACCTCTATCATCGTCAGGCCGACACTTCTGTATGGTGTCTCAGTTATAAACTGCAATGCACTCAACCGAGTAAAAAAGACTGGCCTGCCTGTGTATCAGCGGGGCACTGAGAAGTACTCCGTCAGACGCATTGAATATTCTCCTCCATCTTCCACCTCTGGAAATATTCGGGAAACAAGCAGCAGCAAGCACAGCTCTGAAACTCAAAACTCTTCGATTGTTGTCCGAACTCAAAACTGACCACTCAACCATTCTCAAGGAATTCAATTTCCTAGCGACACCGACCGCCTACTACCCCAGGCCATCTTCGAAAAGAAATTCTCAATCAGCATTTCTTCCAGATCGGACTGGATGTCTGACATGCAAACACTGAAAGATCCTCTGCGCATCTTCACAGATGGATCAAAGACTAAAGAAGGCGTGGGTGCGGGTGTCTATTCTCAAGACCTCAACATTTCTATCTCCGTGAAGCTCCCTGATCACTGTAGCGTTTTTCAGGCAGAAGCCATAGCGATTAAAGAGGCGCTGTCGTGGCTTAAAAACAATGTGACATCAAAAAGGGATATCACCATCTGTTCCGATAGTCAGGCCGCTATAAAATCCCTGGACAATGTCATGTTCTATTCTAAAACATCCCTTAATTGCAGGCTGTCTCTTAACGAGATGGCCGAGCATTTCAACATTCACTTCATGTGGGTGCCGGGGAACTGTGACATACCATAAAACTGCAAAGCCGACGAACTCGCTATGAGTGGTACAACCTCATCCCTATCGAGAGCAGGGGTACCGGCTTCCATGCCGATCGCTACAGCTTACCATCTTCTTAAGATCTTCTTCTTCTTCTCTGATTGGCGCTACAGTCCGGGGTGGACCTGGGCCTCAACCAACATGCCTCTCCAGCGAGCACGATCTTTCGCCAGCTGCCTCCAGTTGCGCACACCAAGTTGGTTGAGGTCCTTTTCCACTTGTGTGCGCCATCTAGTGCGAGGACGTCCTCGGTTGCGCTGTCCTAATGGCTCGGTGTCGAAGACTCTGCTTCTTCTTCTTAAGATCTACACAACTAAAACCACTAATGACAAATGGCTAGAAGGTATCACCTGCCTTAAAACAAAAGAAATCTGGCCATCACTTAACCTAAAACGGTCACTCAGTCTATCTGGACTCAGCAAGCCCTCATTAAGGACCCTCTTTGGAGTCATAACCGGGAACTGTGTAATTGGCATTCATGCTCGCAGGATGGGTGCTCCATATAATGATTTTTGCAGAAGCTGCATGGATGAAGAGAAGGAAGAGAACACTCATCACCTTCTCTGTTCCTGCAGTGCTTTTGCCAGTAGTAGGTTCCTGCACCTAGCAGCCTACTACTTCAGCGGCCGTAACGAGCTAAAACGTGCCAGCATTGGCCAACTAAATCGATTCATCAGAAGCACCAACTGTTTCCAGCGGTAGGAGAAGTTAATCCGCGTGGTATCACAATGGGCCTCGCTGGCCTCTGTTCTGCAGCAGTTAGCCACTACTACCTAACCTAACCTACTCTTTGTCCAAGATGTCGTTGTAGATGGACTTTTTTTGTAGATGTACTTCGTTTCACCTCCATTCACTCAGCTCAATTTAACCTGATTATTATTTAAAATTTCGATGAAACGCTCGAGGCGTGGTGTGAAGTTCATAAGTGAGATGAATAATTTCTTTGAATTGTCATTTATTTATTTTTAAGGTTTATATGTTTTCCTTTGTTGTATGCTATGTTCATTTACCAAATAACATTCATTCCTCTGACCTTTCTAAACCAAAAAAACAACGCTTCACTTCAAAATTCTCCTTACTAATTCAAACTTTTTACGCAACAGAAACCAACATATCCAGAGATCACTGAGGACAACACTCTCGAAGAGGTGAAGCGGCAGTTCTTCACCATGAGCAAAAAAGACGTTAAGTCGCCTCTTTAAAGCCGCTTCCACATCCGTGCACACAAAAGGGGGGCGAAAACAAAGGAATAGCATCGATAACTGATTTTTACAATTGGCACCTATACAACTATTATGTACGTACAAGCGACAGTGTATCGCCATTTCGACGTAATATTTGAAGAAAATATAGATTTTATTATGATGTTGTAAATGTAGTTAGATATATTATTACTGTAACAAAGCGGATAGTGTAAATCATTGAGCGTAACAATCTACGTATACATTCACAGATGTATGTTATATTTTTTAAATTGTTCTTTCTGTAAAATTGTGTATACGGAAGAGGACTCGGATTCCGAATTTCATGGAATCTCTTTATCTTTATCTCTATCTATTCCTCTCTCTCTCTTTTGTGAATGGATCCTTATTGTTGAATAAGACACATAAATACGTACAACTAACAAATCACGAATCTTATGAATATATTCATTGCAACATATTTGTTGGATGGAGCATAACAAATGAAAATTGAATTGTTGAATTTATTAGTGTAAATGGCAGTACTTGGTTATGATGTAGTCTAGGTTTAAGTTTCTGTTGCTTCGGGTGAATATTTGATTTGTGGGGGAGTCAGATGTGAAGCAAAGCAAAGAAGAGACCGTAAGTTCATTGCATGGCTGCAGCAAATGGAAACCAAACTTCACCACACCAGCCTGAGTATGGATTTGTCAATGTTCTGCGGGTGTCAGTTCAGGAAGCAGTAGGCTGTGGTCGCAGTCTTTTCAAATAGGGATCAAGTACGGAGCTACTCACATTGTCTGCCGCAGCGCAGTCGGTTAAATTCTTGGAAGCACCATCTTCATTTGCATCTGTTGTAACATTAGGCTTTTGATGATGAAAATTAGTGTTGCTTGGTGTTTTTAAAATCAGTCTTACTGAACTCTATCAAGTTGAGTTCTAATTTTAAGTCCAAACCCCTTAAGACGTCAGAAACTCAATAAGCTCCTCCTCCGCCTCCAGTGAACTCTTCATGTTAAGCAACAGAACACACATTTTGGCTGCGTTCAAACAATCAAAGTCACTCATACGGATCCCTCTCAGCTCAGCAGGTCAGCGGCTCAACCTAAACCTGCCACAAGTCCCAAGTGATCCCTATGCCTAACTCTGATTGTGACTAGAATCTTCTTTTTTTTCACTTTTTCTTTGACACACACTGACAACGCACTAAGCAAATAACAAAATACTGCCAAAAATGCAAAATCACTGTTGTGCATTAATAGACGATTAACTTTACTGTATCAACTTCGATCATTGTGTTTATTTCGCAAACATTTTGTTGCGCGTCTTGTGTAATTACATGATGACCATTATTGTGTTATTTTTATACTTGATAGATTATAGATCTGTAGATGTTTTTTTTTTTTTTACTAGACTTAAGCTTATAGACACAATGCGCACGATTTATTTTGTTGTTTTTTTTTATTATGTAAATAATGGAATTGTATACATGTACTAGAGAGTTTAAGGAAACCAAAAAAAAAAAATGGAAATCATGTGTAAAAGATGATATATTTATAGTGTAAGTGTAAACGTTTGAAATTGTTGTAAAAATGAAGAGAAGAAATATATTCCTCCAGTCCCATTCCTCAAATCGTCATGTACAATAAACTTTGAGTATGTAATATGGCTCTAAATAGGCGTTTTATTCGTTTACTTGAATATAAGGGGTGTTTTCAAGAATTCAGTGTGACTGGGTTGCCGTCTGTCCGATTAATGAGAAATTAGAAATCATATTTGCAGGGAAGATGCAGAGTTCCAAGTCTGTAACTATTTACAAATGGTTGTAGGGTAGCCGTAGCCGTCTGAATTCTTGAAGGCACCCCGATGTGTTGTTTTTCATCAAGGTATTGCAAATCTGTTGATTTTAACTTTTGTGATTGAAGAAAAATTTACTTACTTTGCCAAGTGGCGTTGCAGTCTCTTCGGAAGACAGTCATAATCAAAAGGGCTTATCGCGTGTTTCTATTCGCAAAAAAGTCTATTCGCCTTTATTCTATTCTATTGAGCAAATTCGTGGTATCGCGAAACTCAATGGAATTGATTTGAATAGAATTGAATTTCGAAATAGAAACTGAAAAGCTATCGGGGAGCTTTCGATGTCAAACGCCAAATCAGCATCAAATGTGATTGTTTTGCAGGGAATAGTTGATTTTTTAATAAATAATGAGTTATATTTGGTTCGATTTTTTTAATTTTAACAACTCTTTATTAGTATCTTTTTGCAAATGATATAATTTCTTTGTGAAATCGGATTTTGCCCTTTACTTATTTACTTATCAGGCAGACGAACCATGAAGGGTCTGAGCCTGAACAATTGCTGCCTTCCATCGGTGAAGGTAATGGGCACGCTGCTTCCAGTCATCAAGGCCAAGCTGTCTCACATCCGCGATGACTTGGTCTTTGTACCGGAGTTTCGGTCTTTCTCTCCTTCTCGAACCAGGAGGCTCGGATTCGAAGACCCTCGTTGCTGGAGCGTTGTTGTCCATTCGCTCGATGTGGCCGAGCCAGTGTAGTCGACGGATTTTTGCCTTCCGGACTACATCCACATCCTTGTACAGCTCGTAGAGTTTGCGGTTGTGTCTTCTCCTCCATTCGCCTTCCTCGCAAACGGTACCATATATCCGACGTAGAATTTTTCTTTCGAAGGCACCAAGAATCAGCTCTGCAGCCTTACTTAATGTCCAGCTTTCGGCTCCATACAGTAGGACTGGCAGGATAAGGGTTTTGTAGAGCATGACTTTGGTCCTTCGAGTCAGGAGTTTCGAGCCCAGTTGTTTTGACAGACCGAAGTAGCATCGGTTGCCAAGGGCGATTCTACGTCGGATCTACACTACGATGTCATTCGTGGAGTTTACATTTGCCCCGAGGTAGACAAACTCTTTTACTACCATGGAGGAGGATGTTGCCCTTTGGTATCTTTTAATTGCAGCGATTTCTCTCATCAGTTCCCTGAAGTTCTCTGCATGAACTTCCAAACGTTTTAGGCGGGTATGTACTGCACTCTCCGATTTAGTTCCACCACAACTTCGATTGGTATCCTCTATCCATTCATTTGCAGGAATTCAAAACTAAACAATGAAAAGATCATGTTCTATGGGGCTCCTGTCTGGAGTAAGTGCGCCGAAAATCATCTGCGTGGACTCTAAGTAACGCAAAATAAGCTCCTAATAATGATTCTAAATCTCCCCTGGTTTTTCTCGACAACGGAACTTCATAAGATATCCATGATCGAAATGGTCACGGCTAGAGTTGTAAAACTTTTTCTACGGTATAATCAACCGCTTTTATCATCCGGAAACGACTTGATTTCAAACTTAGCTGCAGAATGAGTGCAATTCTTATTTGTTTACTTACCTATCTATATATTTATTTGTTTAATGTATTAACATATTTATTTATTTATCTATTATATTTATATATATTTATCTATTCTTATGTATTTATTAATGAATTTATTTATTTGTTATTATTTATAAATTTTCTATATATCTACTTATCTTATTTATCCACATTTCAATTTTATTTTTTGTTAATCATTTTTGTGTTTTCTAAAACATTCTCGTCAGCAATTCGAAATCAAGACTAACCACTTCTCTCTCCGTCCAAAGGAGTTAGGAATTCCTGTTGCCATGAAGGTTTTTTAAGTGGCTTATATTATATAAAGATTGTATGAATATTTTAGTAGTAAGGTGATGCAAACCAAATCTCTGCCCAACAAACTGTATGCAGCACATTGTAAAATTTGTGCCACTAAATAAAAAAAAAAAAGAAAACTTCGACTGGTGCCTGAAATTTGTTCTTCAATTTCTCGCCTAGACCCTCCAGGACTGAGGGTTTGATTTTTATTATTAGCTGTAGTTGCACCAATTTCGTCCGTAATCATCAAAGCATCATAATCCTGTGCTTCTGTATTGGCAATGTCTTCTATGGATCTGTCTGTTACATCTAAACCAAACTCCAGTCCACAAGGATTGACGCTTTTATGCAGATTAAGAAACTCTACAACTCGTTCCTCCAAAGGCATCAAAGCAAACAAACTGTTAGGTCCACCACCAGTAGTGCTAATTTCTTTTTTATTTGATATTAATTTTTTTTTAAGCTTTGTCTTCAAATCTATCCAAAACCTAAAATACAGCATGAATTAAGACCGTTTATTTATAAAAGAATGTTACCTTGCTCCATTTTTCATAAGTCTTAATAGGAGGGCCCAGGCTATTGAGCTCTACAGAGAACTTCTGTGATGGTCTGCTTCCAGCTTTTTGCAAATGCCTTTTGCAATTAGTGGATTTTTTTCCATTGGGCACACTAATTTCTCCATCTGCCGCTTGTTTGTAAATTGTCTCCTATGCATATAACAATAAATATTTACATATTAAAAAAGTTTTTATGTACTACTTACTTGTTTTCGTTGTTATCCATTTCAATGAATTTGACGCAGTATCAAAATTCTACCGTAATTTTCTGATAGAATTGCCAGTTCTACCAAAAAGAAAAATATCCATGGCAATAGAAACTCGCGATACGACAGGAGTAGATTTTATTTCTATTCGAAGTTAATTCTATTACGAATAGAATTTCGCGAAACCGTGAATAGAATGTATTTCTATTTGCCGTTTATTCTATTGGGAATAGACTCTCGCGATAAGCTCCCATATTTGCCGGGAAAGTGCAGAGTTCCAAGTCTGTAACTGTTTACGAATGGCCGCTGCCGTCTGAATTCTTGAAAGCATTTTTCATCAAGGCAAATTTGTTGATTTAAAATTTTGCGATTGAAGAAAAATTTACTTACTTTTCCAAGTGGCGTTGCAGTCTCTCCGGAAGACAGTCATAATCAAAATGTTCTCGTTGTGGTGGATGGTTTTAGAAACACGATTCAAACAATTACAACAATGACAGCGTGTGACTGGAGTGTTGATACTACTGGGTAAACTGACAGCTAGCTAGAAAGGCTTATTGCTTCACAGTTGGAAGTAGCATCATTCAAAGGAGACAAGACAACCTAGTTCGCGATGTAGCACTTAAGGAGAATTATTCACTTTACACAAGTGAATGATAATTAAATGTACAGACAATTGGAAGAAACGTGCGTATGCTTGATTTGGTTGTGAATGAGAAAATACCTAAAATCATATTTTGCTCTTGTTTCTGCTGCAAGATTGCTGTTGTCCAGCGAACCTGATTGTTTGGTGACTCTACGTTGACTACGCATCTGGTTCTCGGTCATAGAGCTGAGCACTAAGTTCGAGTGACCCTCGCATGCACATCATTAGACTCAGACTCTTACTACGGCCTACAACTAGACGCAGACAATATACAGAATATGAGTGTTTCTTTTTATTTAATTCTCTTCTTACAGAGTTTAAAATGGTGGTTCCTGTTGAATCTCTCTTTTCAAATTGATTCCACTTGCACTATGCAGTCTTCTACCATAAACCCACACTTTCTGTACAGTCTCAGTAGACCAAGAGCTTTTGATTTTGCGTGATTCCTTGTTTGGTAGGTTTACGGGTGCACTTTTGCAAAATACCATGGCTTACATTGACTATTGATCCTGTGAATCTGTGCTACACAAATTTTCTTCTTTGATTGGCGCTACAGTCCGGGGTGGACCTGGGCCTCAACCAACATGCCTCACCAGCCAGCTACACAAATATTGTGTCTAAAATAAATTTGTGGCCACAATTTTTAATTACATGTCCATTTTCGACAAGCAATGTCAAGCTGAGCACATGTCACCGTGTAGGACAATTAAATGTGATTGCTCAAAATCTGAAGCTTTAGACCAGGAGTCAGGCGCAACTGTAGCAAAGACGCGCTAGAATAGCGAAGGTTTCATTTTCACACAAAAGTTGAATTGATGTTTCCATTAGATAGCATCTTCATCTGAGGAAAGTGTGGAACATAAACATTTCCTCTCTACACCAAAGGTTGCGTTGATCATATAAATCAAGCAGATATTTGTGAAACAGTGAATAGATTTAAGACACAAGATTTTAAGAATCTTAAATAAGATGCAAAAAAGGGAAATATACTTTTTATCGAACATTAAACGTGATTCTTTCAAAATTTGTTTTGTTTTATTTTTTCTGAAAGTGAGGTATGTAACTCTGTAACTTTGCCATTTCATCATAGAAAGACTGCATACATACGTTTGATCGAACAGGTACCAGTGCAGCAATCGCATAGACGAGTGAACGACAACAACATATAATTCGGACCATAATGAAGCTCTCGTACAACTCTGCAAGGTTCGTTCTTTAGTACGAACAATGAGAACTGCACCGACGACGCATATGTGAATTTCTGTATCCATAGTTGTTGATGAAGACTGTCATTTGCCCGTGTTACCGTCATGAATCTTCTATGGTTTAAATGTGTCCAATGTTTACAGAAGCCGCAAAGAAAAAGAGGAGGAAGAAACTATTGGACACATTCTATGCAGTTGCAGTGTCCTCTCCACCAGTTGAAAACGGCAATTAGAGGTCTAACCAAATTAAAAAAGTAATATTGCATATAAAGAGCCTAAGCCAGATTCGAACCAGAACCAAGAAAAAGTGCAGCCACACTAACGATGGGCGATTGCGAATTAATTTCACAATCGAATAAATTGGCAGTTGTTAAAAATTGAATTACATTACATTACATTATCAAGCAGACGAACCATGAAGGGTCTGAGCCTGAGCAATTGCTGCCTTCCATCGGTGACGGTCCTGGGCACGCTGCTTCCAGTCATCAAGGCCAAGCTGTCTTGCATCCGCGATGACTTGGTCTTTGTACCGGAGGTTCGGTCTTCCTCTCCTTCTCGAACCAGGAGGCTCGGTTTCGAAGACCCTCTTTGCTGGAGCGTTGTTGTCCATTCGCTCGATGTGGCCGAGCCAGTGTAGTCGACGGATTTTTGCCTTCCGGACTACATCCACATCCTTGTACAGCTCGTAGAGTTCGCGGTTGTGTCGTCTCCTCCATTCGCCTTCCTCACAGACGGGACCATATATCCGAAGTAGAACTTTTCTTTCGAAGGCACCAAGAATCAGCTCTGCAGCCTTACTTAATGTCCAGGCTCCATAAAGTAGGACTGGCAGGATAAGGGTTTTGTAGAGCATGACTTTGGTCCTTCGAGTCAGGAGTTTCGAGCCCAGTTGTTTTGACAGACCGAAGTATCATCGGTTGCCAAGGGCGATTCTACGTCGGATCTACACTACGATGTCATTCGTGGAGTTTACATTTGCCCCGAGGTAGACAAACTCCTTTACTACCTCGAAATTGTAGCTGTCGATTGTGACGTTTTGGCCTAGGTGGTGTGCGGCGGATCGTTGTTTGCTCGACAGCATATATTTAGTTTTGTCCTCGTTGACCTTAAGACCAGCTCGTTTCGCCCGTTCCTCAATTGCCGTGAAAGCTTCCATTATGGCACGTTGGGACCGCGCGACAATGTCGATGTCATCCGCGTATCCCAACAGCTGGACTGACTTGTAGAAGATAGTGCCTTCCGTGTTGACTTTTGCCCGCCGCACTATCTTCTCCAGTACCAGATTGAAGAAATCACACGACAGCGCATCTCCTTGCCGAAATCCGGTGCAGGTTTCGAACGGTTCAGAGGTGTTTGAACCGAACTGCACGGTGCATCGCGTATGTGTTAGCGTGGTACGACAAAACTGGATCAGTTTTCCCGGGATCCCGAATTCGGCCATCGTTTCGATAGCTCCTTGAACAGATGGTGAGTATCGATTTGAAACTCGCTGGTCTTCTCCAGGATCTGCCTTAGTGTGAAGATTTGGTCTGTAGTCGATTTGCCGCGCCGGAAGCCGCACTGGTACGTGCCGATTAGTGCGGTGCAAAACGGCTTTAGACGTTCACACAGTACGCTGGATAGGATCTTGTAGGCGACATTGAGCAGGGATATACCTTTGTAGTTCTTGCAGGAGGTAGGATCGCCTTTTTTTTGAATTCGATTGTCGATTTATTCGGTCTCATTAGAAAACGAATTGAATTCTACAACTTCTTCTCTGTACCTACTTAAAGAGAGAATTAACAATCTCTCTCCGACTTGAAGAATCGGCGAATACACACATTCGTTGACGATTGGAATCGTGCCTACAACAATCGAAAATCAACAATCGACTCCGCTCAATTTGAATTCGAATAATTGCGATTGCGAGAACAATCGAATTATTCGATTGTTTTTATTCGCAATTGCCTCTCGCTAAGCCAAACCACTCCGCAGGCGGACCCGATAACTTGCAATGTTTTCTTTTTGTTTACATTCAGTATATGTGTGTGACACACGACACATCACCGCTACCACCAGTCAGGTACAAAACCTAACCCAACTACCCAAAAATCGACCAACCTAATCGAAACATAGTTACAGCAAAACGCAGCTACTAGCTACACAGCACTCAATTGATAGACGGATTATGAAATGAGTTGAGTGGCGAATTTATCTCTCGTTTTGAACTGGTGCAATTCACTGCCGATGTATCGTCTTTGGAGTCTATGCGAAAAAATCGCCCATTAGATGATCCGCCCTCAAAGAATCAACTCGTAGCAAATCTACGAATCGAAATTACGATAAGAACAACGAAAAGGATAACAAACATCCAATTCATTCGTATTTGGAAAGATTTTGCACTACGATGGACTACTGGAATTCGTGATAGTGGTGAATACTTTTCAAGCGCAGAATTACTCTTGCCAATCGCTGTTTCTTTGCGCTCAAGAGGCAATAGAGTAACAGAGCCATCTCTCGAAACACCAAATTGACCTTGCATAAGACCCTGATCATCCCAGTCCTGCTCTATGGCGCAGAGACATGGACGCTATTGAAGGCGGATGAAGAAGCTCTTTGTTGTTTTGAGAGAAAAGTTTGCGTTGATGGCGTTTGGAGGAGAAGGTTCAACCACGGGCGGTACAGCGGCATGCACCTAGTTAAGCGTCTTCGGATCCAACGCTTAAGATGGCTAGGTCATGTAGAGCAGATGGATACCACAGCTCCGGCCCGAAGAGTCTTCGACACCGAGCCATTGGGACAGCGCAACAGAGAACGTCCTCGCACTAGATGGCGCACATAAGTGGAAAAGGACCTCAACCAACTTGGCGTGCGCAACTGGAGGCAGCTGGCGAAAGATCGTGCGGGCTGGAGAGGCATGTTGGTTGAGGCCCAGGTCCACCCCGGACTGTAGCGCCAATCAAATAAGAAGAAGAAGAATGCTTTAAAAGGTATCTACCATTGCTCTTATGCCAATTTCGCTATGCACGTATGGTAAGCGGACATCCTATCAACTAATATTGATCATAGAATATGATCACCCTGATACTCTTATTTGTATTCAAATTGTAGGCAAAATTGTCACAGTGACACGATGAACAGAATACATCTACTTGTGCAGCTCCAGACACGTATGTTGAGGTTTTTAACACTGCACTGGAGCGCTAATACCCAAAAACGAGTCTCTTGCATTGCCAGGCGTTACCTACGCTTCTCAAAGTGAGATGATCTTCCGGCGGGTTGTCAGCAAAACGCTTCTGTCATGAGGAGCCTACCTCACCAGTTCTCACCTAATCAGCACCAAAGAGCTGCCGCCTAATCCGAGAAAAAGGTGGGACCTTGGCAGAGGAAGTGTTCGACAGTGTCCTCGTATACTCCGCAGGCATTGCAGAGAGCTTCATCGCTTTGGCCAAGCACATTAAGAGTAGTTGTGTAGTGTTAAGTGAAGTTGAACATGCCGGTAAGTCATCTGCAGTCATTTCTCTCGAGATGATTGCAGCGGATTTCTTACAACCGCTGGAGAGCGTGTGCTTCGTCTGTGTATTTCCTGGAGAGATATGCTATTATGCTCACGAGAAGCCAAACCATCGATGGAAGCCCAAGCCAAGGACGCGGATAGCCCTAGGTTTGGGGTCGTAAGTGTGCCTGATAGTTGTCTAACAGCTTCATCTGTAACCCTATTTCCCGTGATGGCCCGATGCCAATAGACGTTTTAACGAATTCAGACTGCTGATCAAACTCAGACAGGAATTGCATTCATGAACTATCCTGGAAGTGGTTGAATGGTTGAGCAAGGCTTTAGTCACAGATTGGTTGGCACTCATGTTTTCCTCTTAGACAGCAGACGCAAATTTAGATTAGTGCAAAGGGATACTCATAAATTGTGAATAGAAGAACGTTTTAGTCGCGAGTCCATACATGATGAAATATCACTTTCGCCGTCCCGATCTCAAAAGATGTCTTACACCGATCGCGTTCTGCTTTCCACTGCTGCATATTTATTTCCAACTGTTATGTTATCATCGCTAGACTAACCGATCTCCTTACCTCATTGGTAAATGCAAATTGATTTGTACTTTCTTTAAAATCAATTGTGTCACAAAAGTCAATCGGATGACTTAGATCAATACCTGTTTCAGTTCGAGGCGAATAATAAACCGACGTGCCTTAAAAATACTCCTCTACAGCTACTGCACATGAATGCAGCCGATTTATGTCAGTTTCACACAGTCTTAGATATTCATTCAGCAGCAGCCGCTTGACGTTCATACTCGTCTCACGTCTGACCTCGTGTCGCGTAATTGTGATCAATTCAGCGAATTGCCTTCTGAATCACTTAAGCTGAATTCCCATCCTAAAGACTTGTCATAAATCAAACAAGAAGCGGCGTGTGCAAAACTAATTCCGTGTCTCTGTGTGGACTTTCTAAATAACCACTCCAAACATGCACCACACGAGAGTGCAGTCACTGGTTCGTGGAGAGAAATTAAATTGCGTTGCTGCAACCTTAGCCGACGTCCAAAATGGAGCAGACCACTTCTTCTGCTTCTCCTGCTGATGCAGCTGCCGCGGCGACTGTTGTCGATGTCAGCGCTGCTACCAATGCCGTTTTGCCGCGTGAAAGTATCTTAAGTGTGCACCGTGTGATCTTCACCTATATACCGTGCTCTTTGATTTATCCGTATCGCAATTTTGTGTCCCGTTTGCCAAGGTGTGCGTGTGAGACAGAATTGACAGAAACAGGTTGTGTGCCCCAAAAAAAGCAAACAGATTGTTATCCCTTTTCTCGTGGTCATTGGAAGGGCATGGTGATTAATCTTCTCCGCTCGTGGCTGGATTTTCCTTAATCACGTACGGGCCTGCTACTAATTTAGTGTTACCAAAGTCACTTTCATAGGCAGCCCCCACCAAGGGCAGTGATTCCCTCTGCAAACCTCGCTGACACCACATCGCCATCAATGGACAACCGAACTTGAAATCTCAACTGGAGGCGGAGGCGCCTGCTGGCCAGCTGATGAATCAACTTTCTACTTTTTCAATTTCCATCGCACGTACAACACGCCACCGCCGCGCCGCTGCCAGCCACTTGTGGTGCGGGAAAGGCGCATCCCCACCCGTTGCCGGTGTCGATCATCCAGAAACAGAAAAGATCTGCGATCATTGATAAAATCCCACACGACCGTCGCGTCGCACAGCGTCATAGATCAAGCTGAGCAGATCGAGAAACACACGTAAATGGCTTCCCAAGCTCCCCATGTCAAGGCACCGACTTAATTCCATTCAATCTGCTCTGCTGCTGCCGCACCGCTGGGTATGTAGAGTGTGGAGGTATCAGGAAGGTGCTACAAATCGATAGAAACGAAACGAAATCGAAAGTGCGGTGCGCGTCGTTTGTAGAAAGCTAGTAGGCCGTGTGTCCGTGGTGTGGGCCGGGCGGTAGCACACTTATTGTTTTATGAATAATAAACAAAGCCGACGGAGCGGCACGAAATTCGGCGTCGAAGCGAGGGGGAGATGATGCCGCCGCTCTGCTCTGAAGATGATCGCGAATGGTGACTGATGAGAGGTTTTATTATATCACGAGCAGGCCCATGAACTGTGTTTTCGGCGGTGGCCAGACTCTGGCTTTCCAATCTTACGCAATTTTAGTTCTTTTTTTTGTTCGAATGCACGCTTTGGCGATGCATCGGATGTGGTCGATCATTTTTCAAGGTTTCGTAATGAAATGAGATACCGCCGATTTGCATAGACCCGGGTGAGGCCTACGGGAGTTGCATCGAAATTGATTGGATACGGGTTTGTGTTGTGTCACCGTGGTTGTCTGGCAGGCCTCACTTAACAGAGGCATAAGAGATGATTGGTCCAATAATTAAATATCTCGCATGATGTAATTCCTTATCAGAACACCACCGGTATAGACGTAAGCCCTTGCACTGACTTATCCCAAGAACACGATATTAAACGAGAACATTTCTTTGTTCTTCTTCTTTTTTTACTCAACCAACAAGCCTCACCAGCCTTTCGCCAGCTGTCTCCAGCTGCGCGTAACAAGTTTGTTGAATTCCTTCTCCACTTGTATGTGCTTCTCGTTCGAGGACGTCCTCTGTTGCTTTGTCCCAATGGCTCGGATTCGAAGTCTCTTCGGGCCGGAACGTTGAATCCGAAGACGCTTAACTAGGTGCATGCCGGTGTATAACCCGTACAGTTCGTGGTTGAATCTTTTCCTCAGACGCCATCAACGCAAACAGGACCAAAGATCGCACGCAAAACTTTTCCCTCAAAACGATCAAGAGCTTCTTCGTCCGCTTTCAATAGAGTACATGGGCTTATGTACACAGGGTACCCAACCTGGTAGGATTCCAGCGCGATCGCTCCTTGTGCGTAAGTCAAGTTATCATACAGCCTACTCGTGGCGCACCTGGATAGCCATCAAAACGACCGTTGCGTGGTGAACTAATGTATGCAGCGAACCCTCTGCCCGAGGGTTAAAATAATGGACCTGTCCTTCCAGTTGCAGGCTATGTTTGAGGTTAACTTTCCTCAGAAGCAACTAACTGCCTTGGATACGGACGGATCTACCTCTGACAACCCCAGTCAGGGAAAATGTTTTTGACTTTAGGAAATAAAATCATAAGTCAGAAACTGCGCACAAGGACTTTAATAAACTCAAAAATTGATTACCAAACAATTAAGCATTTTTCTGACTAAAGACTAAATTATGTACCAGTGTAGAATAGAAAAGACGAACGAGAACAAAATTTACCTAAACCCAACCAAAAACCTAAAGTGCAAATTGTTTGATTAAGATCTTATTACATAACGTCTCAAAGATTTATCTTCAGCAATAAACGTGACTGAGGCTTACACTCGTACTTTCCGTCGCTTGCTACCAGGTAATCGCTAGATTTATTTTTCCGATTAATGCCCCCGATTAAAGCGCGTTGTAATTTCATTGCTAACTGCGGGTCTGGCTTTACAAAATTGCTAAATAGTCAAATGTCTTTGTTTCAAGCACGTTTCAATTGTCTTGCAGTTTAAAGCAAGTATAGAGGAGGACCAAGAAAACATCCTTGTGGCACTTCGGCTGCAATGGCTTCAGAGTATTTATTCGGATGGATCGGATCCAAGTTGTCGACGTTTTTGAACCACAGCGACACGTCGCTCTCCTCGCTGTCGGTCTTCTTTACGCGACCGTCTTCGCACTCCGCCCGGACACCGACCGATGCCACGGCAAGGACCAGCACGCCGACGATAAGGAGATTCTTCATTTTGAATGATTCTGTGTTCGATCACTGCTCGCACGATCACGACCGAGTAGAGACAACTGACTGGGCTGGGCGCGACTTGCGCTGCTAGTTATGTGGAATGAATTTATTCGCGATAGGTGGTCGCGTCAGCGGGGTAGTTACTTGGCGAGTCTCACTTGCGATCAGTTCGAGTGCGTCACACTCCGGGCGAATGGAGTGACTGTGAAGCGTTGTGCCTGGCTTGTGGCTTTGTTGCGGCTGGTCCTACGCGTGCTGGTGTAGCTTTTGTCGAATCAATGCTCAGTCGTGTGTGTGGAAGGTCATCCTTTATGAAAATTTCCTCATACCCGACAGGCGGTGGGGGCTATGAATACTGCTGGGAATAGGTGCGTTTGTGGCACATACTAAAAAAATATAAATTTTGGGAAAATTGAGCATGGGAACTGAGGATAGGGCTTCTGGAAGGTGATTGAGGGCTCTAAGCCCGTTTGTAAAGCATTCGATCATGTCTGATGAACTTAATCAACGTGAGCGTCACGAAATCGCCTAAAATGGCTGAACATATACAGAGCACTCGGGCAACTTACATCCAGCCCGAAGAATATTAAATTCTGAGCCTGTGGGATAACGCAACTGAAGACGTCCGCGTACAAGATGGCGCACACGAGTCCAATCCAAAGGAGTACCCTCAGCATGCTTGCTGTGCAAAATTGCAAGCAACTCACTAGAGATCGCGCTGGAAAGACATGTTGGAAAAGTCCCAAGTCCACCTCGGACTGCAGCGTCATAAGAAGACGAAAACGTGATGAAACCTACAGATTTGTGTCATTATGCCTGACATAATTCACACAGACATGTTAAAGAACTGTCTCGAAAATTGATTATTTTTTATCTGCGTGCAAAACTCTATCAAATGCTTCGAAAATGTCAAGTGCACATGTTATCCTTCTAATTTTTTGACTAAGATAATTAGCGTGAATGTTCGTTAAGCTCTAGCCCTTAAGCTGATGCTCTAACCCTTCGGATTTAGATTAACCTTGGTAAAAGAACTTGCTTATGGTTTGTATTGTGTGAGTATGATGGTTGACACGAAATAACGCACAACATCTCAATTCCCCTTTTTTACCGAGTTCAGATCCAGATCCAGTCAAATACTCACTGCCGTCCGAACTGTGTGTAATCTGTTGACTGCGGTTTTTGCAAGCACCGCGTTGAAAGGACATTCAAGGCTTTCCAGTAAAACCTTCACTTGTTTGGGTTGCCGCAAGAATGCAATAGCATGCGAGTAGGTACTTCAGTCTCTCATGGTCCACTGGCTATTTGTATCAGTAGGCAGAATACCAATTGCAAACTCATCAATCTTGTGCTACAGTTGTTTCGACTGAAAGCACTGCAGGGAACATCGTTCCGGACACTAAATCATCATCGACAGCATGTTCAAACCTAAAGTCAGCAACCTCCGACCACCAAAGCTCCTCATCGAGAAGAACCTATCAACCAGCATCGCTTTTAGATCGTGCTGGATGTGTGACTACCAGACGCTGAAGGGGACAAATAACTAAATGAATCGAAGTTGGTAAAGTGTCGTTGAACACGCGTCTACGCCGGGGATCGCTGGCAGAAATTAAAGCGATTAAGGAAGCTTTATATTGACTAAAGAGCAACGTGTTATCACAGACAAGATAGCGTCAAACTTCAGATCTCTCGATGCACTAAAATTCCTTCCATCGACTGCCGCCTATCTCCTTGAGAGATGACCGGTATGGCGAGAGTGGGACATTTTAGAATATTGCGAATCTGACAAACTCGTGGCCACGCTTTCCGCACTCTTTCCCGATGGAAATCAGGCATCCATATCACTTGCTACTGCAATACATCTCTTGGCGCGTGACACACTTGATCACACCAGTAGTAGATCGTTTCATAGAACAGTATGACTCACTGCGTTACAATTGTGACCCACTCTCAATTCAAGACAGTTGTACCAGGCATCGCATCGGACTCATAGGACAGGTTCTTAGGATTCTCATCTTTCTTATTCACTGCACATTGCTACACAAACTGGACATATGTCTTAAAAATTATATATGTTTGGCGCTACAGCCCATAGAGGGCCAGGGCCTAGCTTCTCAGCAACCACTCGTGTTGTGCGTCCTAATGTTCTTTCACGAGCGGGAGGGACCTACAGTTTTATGCCGACTCCGAACGGCCAAGTTTGAGAAGCTTTTTCTAGACAGGAAATACTCTTTGAGCATTGTCAGTGACTTGAAAGAGGTGGGGGCGTGAAAATTATTTGTGTCGCTTAGAGCTGGAATCGAACCTACGACGTCGATGTTGGGGTCGACGCACATACCCACAACGCCACAGGCCAGGTCTTAAAAATTGGTCTACCCTACATTGACTTTGCAGAAGAGGATCCGAGGAAGATGCACTCTTCGCTCGTGCAGCGCCCTTTCCGACATCCATCTTCTATCTCCTAACAATGCTAACAGAGTATGGTCAACTTGATCTGCTTGCTAACAAAATTGGCCTTAGTGTGCCGTCTTCATGTTGTGTCAGTCAAGCGCCTTAACAGAACTCAACCTGACATGGAAATATCAACTAACTCTGACGTTGAGTCTCGAATGAAGGGTCTCCAATACGAAGACCATCTTTGGTGGACGTAAGAAGGAGAGGAAGATGGAATCTCGGACTTAAAGGCGAAGTTAAAGTGAATGCCAGGCGATTTGGTCTTGGTAAATGGAAGCAGATGGGGCTGTTATAGCTCATGGCCTGAATCAAAAATAGAGGACGTCTAAGATAATTGAACCAATTGCGTTCATCTATGAAACCAAGCTAGTATAGTCGACGTATTGTTGCCTTCTGTTTCTAGAGTCCGAAAAACAAGCCATTTCCCCACGATATTTGCTTTCGAAATTAATCTCTTACCATTGTGATGGCCTATACTATGGTTATGAAGCATCTTCCTTGCTAGATTAGAATATCAGCAAAATTTGTTTCTCGATAGTCTTAGTCATTCGCAATTAATTTGGGTTTTTGATCTGCCGGCTTTCGCGTGCCTGAGAGTACAATAGCCGGGCAATACGATCACTGAACACATCCCCTGTCACTGCAATGCACGGACAAACACAACTTATTATCTTCCCAATACATCCCAATTCGTCTGTGAAATGGGGTATCTGCTCAATTTTGCGCACATCTGAGTTTCTCAAATATTTTCCAATCCCCCGAACCCCTCGTCGTTCAAACCCTTTCCCGCACCAAATCAAATTACAATTAAGCTACCTTTCATTGGCACGATTATCGTATAATAGCAGCAATTAGTGTGCCTTCTCGAGCATCTTTGAAACACCCACCGACACAGCCACTACCAGCGACAGAGCCCATCGAAAGCTCTCCTCAGCCAGAACATCTCGCGTAACCCAAATTCCTACTTTCTACGATATGTTTACCAAATAAAAGCATCATCAATTTAAGTGCAATTAAAACCCTGCTAATGACAGCGATTGTCCACTTCATTACTTGATGAGCATTGCTATGCTAGAATCTTTGTTCTAATTGTCCTAGTTTTTACAGGAGTCGATGTAATTCGTCCACTTCTTCCTGATCTCGCAGGTCTTGCAGAAGTCGTTGTGTTCTTCTTGCTTATAAGCCCACAATACGGTGACCTGTGATAACCCATACGGCCTTATTGATATAACCCATACGGCCTTATTGATTATATTCCTGTTCATGCTTAGGAGTGTACTTGTCTTTTTCAGATTAATTCAAAGCCAAAGATGTTGCAGTTGTTGGATGGAAAGTTAGCAACTTTCTATATTTAGGAAGTGTGTCTCAGCTAACCGCTGTGACACAGAACTGGATGTCTGCAACAAAATTGGGAATTCTGAAGCTGCGTTCGGAATAGTATCCACGATCTGGAAATGCAACCAAATAATGGACACCATTTTGACACGAAAGCTGCAAACAACCATCCTTGGGACTTACTGTCCGTACTCGTATCTCCTATGGGCCAAGAACCTATCGGCACTCCTTACCGAAGATGGACGTGGCAGTCGATTGGACAACTCCATTGTAAACTATGATGAACTATAAACTTTGTAAACTACGGCTGACAAAAAAGCGGCAGCCGTGGCGTAGGACGGTTCAAGAGGAAGTTCTTTGTAGGAATGCCTGAAAAGCACTCACGCTTCGCTAGAGTGGTTTACCTCCTATGACCACCGAGGGGTTAAAGAAAATACATATGTTACTCAAACGGAGTGCAACATAAATTTGACTTTGGATTCATGAGGCTTTGCAAGGAACATGTAAGGAAAAGCACATCTTTCAAAATGGCTAAATGGCGCAGTTGGTAGAGATCCTACTCTTGGTTATAGGGGTCCGAGGTTCGAATCCCAGTGTAAGCAAAGTCAATATTCTTTTCTCTGGTCCAGTCCCCATTTTTTGCTGGAATCAAATTAACGGCACTGGGTATCACAATGGACCAACAATGGTCTAAGTGTACTGGCAATTTCGATGGCAGCCCAATTACCTAACCGAAATTGCCGTCTCGACTTGACTGGCAGTTCCTAAAGTGGGCGGTCCAATTTTTGATGACTCGGTCCAATTTTTCCGACAACAGTGTCTCGAATGATGTCCTCGGGTCTCTGAGTTGTTAGCATTGATTAAAGATTTGACGTAGCCCCAGAGAAAGTGTCAAGCCGCATGATCACGGCTACCGATTGACGTACGTTCGCAGTGAGATGGCCCAGTTGACTTTCCCTTCACAACTTCGAACGGTGCGTCCTACGTATAATATTTGTATGTCCTCGAGCTCAGGTCGCAGACGGTCGATTGCCATGGCTGAGACCATTGATGGTAACTGTGTTGCCTTCTTCATTTCGAAAAACTAGGATCCGATGATGCCGCTATGACATAATCTTCGGCAACCCATAAACTGGCAATCCTGTTTGCTCAAGTGGCCTGTTTGATTAAGCTCTTTCGTGACAAGACTGATCAAGCCTTTGACAGATAACTCACTTGTCTTGATTTATTGCACTTAAGAGTTTGCGGAGTTGCTCCTGTTGTTTCGATTCTAGTTCCAGACACCGATTCGGGCTTTCCGACAACGTGGCAAGTAAATGGAAATCCTTATCCTCATCATCTAGTCCTTAACCTTAGACTAAGCCCCTAACCTCGACATCAAAGCTGATTGAACGCACCCTCTTCTGACTACCGTGATACACTAGAATCCAATGTAACGAGGAAGCGGACAGTCTCATGAAGGAGGGCTTGGAACTGGAGGAATGCCTGACAATCCCATGCGCGCACACGGCGCTCAGCTCCATGAAGGAATGCTTATAAATCGAAACACTGGACAGACCCAGTACTCACTGGCTTGGCCTGAATATTGGATGTGTAGCAAAGGCCCTATGGCAGATTCTGAGAAAGAAGAGACCAACATCGTTGAGCGGTTTTAGTCACAAGGATCTACGCACGCTTATAGCATATTTTACCGGGCACTGTCTTTTGCAGAAGCTGCAGAGATGAAAGAAGAAGCAGAATCTATCCAACATCTGGTCAGCGAATGCCCAGGACCAGTAAGGAAAAGAAATCATTTTCTATGAAAGCTTAGGTTAAGCGGTGTTGAATTAAAAAAGACTCATACATCAATCTATCCAGATTTGGAACTACTGTAGGTCTCACGGTGGCAAACACTCTCCAGAATGGACACAATGGACCCAACAACTTGGGCAACGTGAGCCACGCTCAGAAGGTCGCAAGGGTACCCAATTATTTACTTATGTACCTACCTAAGCCCCTAATCGGTGTCGCAAGACTGCTACAACTTTCCTCACGTCAAACGATGATTTTCCACACGAACTCTCCCTAGACACACTGTTGTCTAGTCTCGCTGCACACGCCAAATCCACCACAGTATCCGACATGCAACCCCAACCGACTTTCGTTTGATCGCACGCAACACATGTTGCCATGTCTTCAGCGCTGCCCCACCACAGCCACACGAAGCACGCAACAGGTAACCACATCGTGCATCATCACTGGCGAGACCTTCACAGCACCACCGGTTACTTGTCCATCGTCTATCCACATCCACCGTGGTGCGCCACTGGCATGGCGGCAGCCAGCTTTAGTAGCCCCCGATGAAGCGACCAGTGTGGATCGGCGTACACCGATGCGAGCCAGTCCGACTAATTCAATTACCTACTCGTGTTTAAGCTCTCCCCTCTGAGGTGTGTTTCTGTTTCTGTTTCTGCTTCTGTTTCAGTGTGTTTGCTTTGAATCGAGACGGTAATTCGCGTATCTGCCGGAACGTGTGTAAGCTTTCTATTGTCACCCAGTAGCCGCGACGGCGGGGCGGTGTAACTGGCAACAGCATATATCATCGGTCGCGATAAGTGAATCCGTCAAATCACGAATCTCCTCATCATCGTCGTGCTCGCCGTTGTTGTTGTTGCTGTCGTCTAGGTGTTGATTGTGTGCGCTTCCAAGCCGAAGTTTGACCGATTTTCACCGGGACGTCCAAGTGAAACGAAGAGACCGAAGAAGAAAAGCAAACATTTTGGATTACATCCAAGTACACGAGGACAGTGAGTTGTGGTGTCGGACCGTCGGTCTCTCTCCCGCTCTGGGACACTCGGTGCTTGCGAAAAAAAAAGAAAAACATTGTATCTTGGTGAAATTTTTTAACTGGAATCTCTCGGTTTGTGACGGCAGATTTCGCGCGTGTGGCTGCAGAGTGCATTGATAATTCTTGTGCGGCGCTTCTGTGATTTCTTGGCGGATTGCTTGTGTTTAAGGCGTGGGCCGACGGAGTCGCCTCGAGTGTGTGGGCTTGTGCAATTTGACCGATATCTGGAGTGGCATCGTGGTCGGTTCGAAGCAGGTTTATGACGAGAGGTTTGGCGGTTTTCTTTCTTGACGGCACCCATGCTTTCGGTGCTTATCTGGATGTGGCAGTGCACCGCGGTGCCCGGGTGTGGTTGAAGTGCTTGTGTTGAAGGAGCGTGCAGAGGAAGTGTGCCTCTTGACGGCAAGGGTCAATGGGAGAAGCCACCTAATATCGGTAACGGTCAGTTCAAGTTGTTAACGGCACGTGAAGCTCGCCTCTTTCGACAACCTGAGCTAATAACTTTCTATGAGCATTCGACGGCACAGATTCATCTCCATATGCTACTTAAATTTCCATAATAACAACTCGCACGGACAAATGGAAAACACTTTTTTTCACTTGTGGATTGAATGGCTGGTGTTTGAGCTTCTCATTGCTCTGTTTGAACACTCAGCCCACGTTTTCAAATGCGAGTGACTGAAGAGAGGTGGCGCAAGCCAGCCCTTCATTGGTATCTCGGACACGATGTCCGAGCTTTTTTGAAATTAATTCAATTTGAATATTTGATATTTCTTAGTTTCACCGAAACGCAGGTCGATGAACTGTTTCTTAAAATGAAAGGTCTTCAAAGAGAAGAGACTGCTTGATGGAAAGTCTTATTCGTTGTTCTTGGATTTTGGGCAGTTCTGATGTGTTAGACCATAGTTTCTCAAACTTTGAGTCTGTGCGGACCCCTCCTAACATGCGCGACTGTAGTGGAATGATAAGAAAGATACCTTTTTTGTTTTATTTTATTGCTCCGCGGATCCCCAAGTTGTGAATGCCTTTGTTTGACGTTTTACTGACGAACATAAACTGTCGTCTCAAGGATCTTGGTTTAAAAATGAGGCTTTTGTTCACATCGCCTATGACTACCAATAAATATAAGCCTCGTGACAGACTATTCAGCTTTCTTAGTAAAAATTTGTAATTTTGACATAATCGTAGTCATTACGCTACCTTTATCTCGTGCCAAAAAATGCAATCTTTCTGTCTACAAATTTAGTAGATGGCAGCATCCTCTGAAGGATTACGCACGTACGTCCACAAAGCATTCGTGTAGAACAAAGTCAACCGACTTTATGTAACCACTCGTAAAACAGACATGAGACACAGTCGTTAAATTGGAGAATATTCAGTAAGGATACGAGACTTTTTTTTTATAGAATTGTCAAGGATTGCCAACAAACGTGAGTTGAAATCAAAAATATTGCAAAAAAACAAACTCAATTAAAACTAGGAATGTAGGCATTTGTGTTGGGAGTTAATACTGCCTACTCTGCAAACAACTTGGTACGCAATACCTATTGCCGAAATTTCAGTGACGAAGAAGAGTAGGCTTTCGGATTAGGACATCTGTAACAGACAATGCTATAACAATAATATAATATGGGTGGCGCTACAGCCAATAGAGGGCCAGGGCCTAGCTTCTCAGCAACCACTCGTGTTGTGCGTGCTATTGTTATTTCACAAGCGGAAGGGACTTACAGTTTTTATGCCGACTCCGAACGGCCAAGTTTGAGAAGCTTTTTCTAGACAGGAAAAACTCTTTGAGGATTGTCAGTGACTCGAAAGAGGTGGGGCCGTGAAAATTATTTCGTTCGCATAGAGCAGGAATCGAACTTCAAGGTTGGAGTCGACGCACATACCCAAAACGCTACGGGAACCGACAAATAGACGGTGTTACCACATGTTAAATAAATGAGTCCCAACAATAGTTTTTAATAACACAACGCGTCTTTATGCGAAAAAAAGTATTTTCAAGAAACTAGCGTTCTATTCTGACAGCATAGTTCACACTTTGGAAAATTTTGAAAATGATGAAAATGAAAATATGAGATAAAATTACATTAGGTGTTTAGGTATTTTTGCTTTTAAAAAAATGAGTCAAATCTAAAAAGTCCCCGAGTAAAGGTAAGAGTCCTTTTGGTAACACTGGTAACAGAGTCAGTCACCGGAATTTCATCTTAGTTTAGTTAGTGAGTTCGTAATGCGCGATGTGTACTCATTGCAGAAACTCTATATTTTATTTATCATTTTTGCACAATTTGAGTAGGTGTGTACGCTCAGTGATCCCTGTTGTGTAATGCATACCTTAGCTAAACATGCGTTTACTGTTTGGGAAAACAATTCAGATGATGGCAGAGATGCCGAATTGGATGACCGGATTTCTTTAGTCAAACGTTCAATCGTTGCTTGTCTTCTATAACTTCAATAGCGTAGGCCACTAAGTTTAGAGAGGCCATTGCACAGCCATAATGAATCCGAAATGACTCTTGACAGCCTATTTTGTTTCTTTTGGTTCAAAAGGTAATTTATCGTCGCAGTCCAGTTTTGCAAAGTCCTTGGACTTCACCAAGAAAATAACATTTTTGGAGAGAGAGAGAATTGAAATATTTACAACCCGCAATTAATGATAAAATTTTACTGAATCTAGTTTGTGATCCTAGCTCAGTTATAATCAAGCTTCATATACCGACGTTCAATTCAAACGATATTGTTTATTCAAAAAGTCACCAAACTATCAAACGAAACTTGTAAGTACATCTGAACAATCTACAGCGTTTTCTATCGTAGAATACGATAGAGATTCACTTCAATCACTCCATTCACTTTCACTGACCGTATGGACCGTAGAATACTGCTGGCAGACTACCTTACCGATGATTATTTCTAACTAGGCAAACAGATGTGTTGTGATAAGTGAGAACAAATTATGCGGATAAAAATCTCAAATTTTAATTCAGTAAGCCAAATACACAACAGCTGGATGGCGCAGTTGGTTTAGTGTCGGCCCTCTGTTGTAGGGGTCTCAGGTTCGAATCCCCGCGAAGGCAATAATCTGGTTTTTCAAACCTGGTCCAGTCACCATTTGCCATTGAGGTCAAATTAAAGGAACACTGGTCTAAGTGTACTGGCAATTTCGCTGGCGAACCAATAACATAGCCTTATCCAAGCCAAATACATAAGACATTTGATAATGAGGATGAAGTAGATCATACAGAAAAAAGCGAACTACAAGTCTTGGTGTGCGCTTTTTAAAAATCTAATCTGTTAATTAATTTTTCAGACTTGTTAAAACCTATGGCAGCATTTTCATATC
Organism: Eristalis arbustorum; assembly: GCA_916610145.1. Taxonomy (NCBI): domain Eukaryota; kingdom Metazoa; phylum Arthropoda; class Insecta; order Diptera; family Syrphidae; genus Eristalis; species Eristalis arbustorum. Next base: position 19,628,544 of record OU744320.1, on the reverse strand, counting down.
GTCTGGATGTCTTCAAAACGAAGATTAATTCGAGCTAGAAGTCATTTTCTACTTCACAACAAACACCTAGATACGCAATTTGCTGCGTTTGAGAAATGTCAAAGTTTGTACGGGGAGTTATAATTCGAACGTTTTCCACGATTGCATCAAAACGCATTGTCCTTACCGACAAGTGCAGATATTCACTTCGAACGTATTCAGCGATTCAAAGTTGTGAATTTAAGTGAAACGATCCTCCCTGCGTATTATACGATAGGGATGTATAAATGCATTTGAAATTTTCACCAACATGAAGTTCTTACAAATTTTGTACAACGCTTGTCGGATCAAGATCAAGATCAAGATTTCGACTGCCCCATTTTTAGGATTGTGATTAAATCTCTGCATGCAACTCCGATCACATGAATTTACGGATGCGTGACTTTCTAAGAAATTGAGAAACTTATGTAGGTACTTTTTAAACATAACACTGGTTCGTCAGCCTTGTTTTTCTGCTACAGCCAAACATCCTTTGATGTATTGTTTGACTGCATAACCCTCATCACAATGAATGAAGTCTGGCCTAGTCTCAAGAGTAAAGGGCTAATTAGGCTGACCAGACAAACACTTTGGACTTCCACCCGCGTTGCTACGAAACACAATTGACCTTCAAAATGCAGATCCCATTGCAACGAAAGCTTCTGATCGTCTAATGTCTGTGCAGACTTCAAATGCAAAGATCCATCCATTAGTGTCCCAATGCCTGTGGAGCATTTGTTTTAATAACTGAGGAACTTGCAATCGCAAGGACCATTTGGTGGATGGCGTTCAGCAGCGATGTCTGCTTTAATTACAACCGAGTCAACACGCCCCGTTGCAGCATTGAATACCTTTTCTGAACTTGCAACGACCTCTGCTTTCCAAGAAATAGCCACTTGTAAGCTTGCTTGTTCACAATATCGGTTAGATAGGCAATTATAACCGTTTCAATCTATCGCACGATAATTAGGATTTATTTGATCAGCGTAGTAGGCTTATGTTGGCTAGTGTGACACCTCTGTGCAGTTAGTCACTTAGGTACAAGGACCTCAAAGCTAGCACAAAACCGTGCGAATTCAAATGAAATAGACAAATTCAAATTCAGTGCAGGAACAATTTATGCAAACAATTGATTCCAAAAGACAACCAATCAATTTTTGACAGTCGCACAATTCAGAGACAGAGTGGACAGACGCAAAGAAGTGTACATTTACCCTCAAATCGCAACAATTTACCTGGCGAATGGTGAGGGACAGTAAGTATCCACTTTCCTTCTCGTCTCTGTCTGCGATTTCAAATCAATGCCAGCTTTTATCAAAAAAGCTCAGCCAACTGTCTCTCACTCAACGCACGTTCCTTAGCATGCACGCGCTGTTGCAGCATTCACAGCACACAATCTTTCATAAGACCTCCCTTACGAAATCAACGACCACGGGTCTGGAAACTGGAAAACAGCACACAAACACGAACCCCCTCCATTCAAAGGGTTGCTAATTAGATTTGTGTATCAAATCCAACCAAGCGGGCTACCAAGCCCAGTTCATGTCAGCTGGCCGCTGCAGATTCGTGATTTCTTCATCAGCTAACATTTGCCACGAGCTGTGGCGATAGAAAACCGCAAAAGAAATCAAAACCTCGCAGCACACCCGCCCGCTGATGGCTGCTGCGATTGGCACAGCTTTTCTAGAAAGGGAAACCGAACGATAAAGAAAACAGAACCTCTCGCATTCATTTGAATAATCACTGGCCAAAAACGAAATTCAGACTCATCCTCGGTACAACGAGATACGTTCATCTTTTATTAACCCACGCGTGGAGCTTATCGCGTCGCACGCTGCGGGAATTAATTAAACAGCTTTTTTCGTTTTCATTTTCGAATCATTTATTGGTTATAAACTGCGGCATCTCAGGTCTAGGCGTGAATTCCTTTTGGATGTGTTCGCAAGGTTAGCCGCCGAGTCTTGAAGTGTTATGCGGTCAGTCGGTATGTGCCTTTGGTTTTCGGATACGGGCTTCCGGATAATGTTATGCAAACCTTATTTGCTGCGCAATGTTAGATAAATCAGTCATGGCTATCGGCCTTGAGTGGGTTGCATAAATTCGAATTTCCTGAGCGGAGGCATACTTTTGGCTTTTGAAACAGCCAGCTTTTGTGCACGATGTGCATGGCCGAGTTGATGGATGGGTGTGTGCTGGACTTTGATGAGAGTGCGGTTGGTGAAGTGGAGCCGGGAAGTGGATGCATTGGACGTTTCGGGAGATGGAATTTCTTGCGTGACGTTAATTGATCAATATTTGCTGTTTTTTGCTATTCGGACGTACACTTTACTGATGAGCGCTGGCTGGGGAAAGTATAACCTTTGAGTTGTCCAAATGCACGAGGTGGTCTGAAGTTACAGAGGCGGAAAAAGTAAGAGACTTCCATGGGCTTTCGGTTGATGATGGGAAAGGATGCCATTTTTAACTTTTATCGAACCGACACAGAATTTGTTCCTGTTAAAGCTTTGCGATGCTGGCAATGCTGCCAACGAATCGGCAAACATATGTACCGTCAGTTTAAATTTTTCTTTAAATTACGTTCCATAATCTGAGAGCTCAAAGTAGCTCTCTCCAATTGGACGAAGAAGTGCAGCTTAAACGTGAAAAATGGGAACAATTATCTTTTCGAGGGCGTTTAAGATCCTGGATGTTGTTCCACCGTAGATGGTAGTTCCAGCTGAAGTTTCTCAGACACTGGCACAATTCTCGGCATCTGCAGGGTTAGAAACTATGCTGACAGACTGTTCTTCGGGAGCGATAAAGCCAAGACTAAACAGGCAGAAACGGGTGTCTCCAACTAAACATGACACACCTGGTCTATGTCAACTTAATTAAGCTAATACTAATGGAGCCCAATTTAGGGGAATGTACTTGAACGTAGTAAAGAAGTGTCAAGGGTTTACACTTGAATCGCTTAGACCCACTCCATTAACTTCACAAAACCTAACATCCTTCTTATTTTTTTTTTGTTAGTCAATAACCAGTAACTAAGTGCTAGCAAGACAGTAAGACTTCTTAGCGGTCTACTACGTAAAATGAGAAAGACAGCATTTCCTTAACTTGACTTGACTTGACGCTTAGAATACTTCGAACCTACTTCTTTCAAATATTCTGTAGCTAAGCGTCTACGATCTATGCAAGCACCATTCTTGCATTGATTCTTCAATAAAAGAATAAAATAATGTGGCAGACAAGGCCGGAACGAGCTCTGCACAACGTTCAGAACAGTATTCTTCTGTTCTGACGGCACCGATGGAAGCAAACATGACTCTTCAAGCGCTGCTCATTACTCGATAGTCTTCTCCTTTATCTAGCGCTACAGTCCGGGATGGACCTGGGCCTCAGCTAACATGCCTCTCCATCTTGCCCGGTCTTGGGATAGTTGCTTCCAGCCACGCACGCTCAACTTATTCTGGTCTCCGTCTAGCTGCGGGGGCCACCGTAGGTGTGGTCTTCCTTTACCGCGTTGTCCCTCAGGGTTGGAGTAGAAGACTTTCCGGGTCGGAGCATTGGTCTCCATTTGCTGTAAGTGACCCATCCATCTGAGACGAGAGATTCGAATTCGTTTGACCAGATCGATGTCGCTGTACAGCCCGTACAGTTCGTCGTTTAGTCTCCTCCTCCAAACACCAACCGTACATACGGGATCGAAGATAATTTGAAGGATTTTTCTCTCGAAGCGACCAACAATATCCCTGTCCGCTTTAGTTAGTGTCCATGCTTCTGTGCCATACAGCAGGACTTGAACTATCAAGGTCTTATATAGGGATATCTTGGTTGTTCTAGAGATGGCTTTATTCTTCAGTGGCCTTCGAAGTGCGAAAATGCAGCGATTTGCCAACGTAATCATTGGCTTTATCTCCGCGGTGGTGTCACTGCTTGTATTTACTTCGGAGCCTAAGTAGACCAAGTCGTTCACTACTTCAAAGTTATAGTTGTCTACAGTGACGTTTCATCTAAAACGTCGGTGTTGGTGGACCTTTTTCGTTGACAGCATATACTTTGTCTTACCCTCATTAACCGATGCTCACAAACGCTCCACTGACAGCTTGTTGTGCTCTTCCGCAGATGTCAATGTCATCGCCATATGCGAGCAGTTGCACAGATTTGTGGAAGATCGTGTGAAAGATTGTTGTGAGTTCCGTACGATCTTCCCGAGAATGATGTTAAAAAAGTCGCATGACAGTGTGTAGCCTTGTCTAAATCCTTTTCTGACATCAAAGGTCTCGGTACAATTTTAACGGACCTTGACGGAGCATCGTTCGTTCTCCATCGTCGTTCTGCAAAGACGGACTAGTTTTGCAGGGATGCCATGACTAGACAAGGCGCTGTATAACTGTCATACTCTCCTTAAAGTTGATGACTCGATATTACATCTTCTTTATGTTGATGACAGTAACAAAAAAAAAGAACAATGTTTGGTCCGAAAGTGAAGCAAAAATTATGATTTACAGTCGAAGGCTTGGACAAGCGTTAAAATCCCAGTTATATTGGAAACAAGGAAGATTAACATATAAGGTATACAACCTGAGTCGTGATGTTTGTTAAGAGATGGCGTTACTTGTATTATTCCATTGGAACATGCGTTGGAAAGCTACTGTCATTGTAAAAAGTCTTTGAAAAAGTCATAGCTTCAGATGGGCAATCGTTTGACAATACTATACTATTGTGCATGCACAGCACGAATTAAGTTATAGACCCATTATTTTGCTGTTGAAATCAATGAATCTTCTTAATGTTGCAGAATTTGTCTCTTCCATGGATAAGGTTTGCGTGAGTCAGTGAAGATGATGCACATTCAATGATGTACTTCTTCATTGAAGCCCATGTTTCAATTTGAATCCAAATCTAATAAGTCAACTGCTCTTTCCGAAAAGTGGTCAAAGAGGCACTGTCTAGACATCGACCCAACTCACTCACTCAATTTAAATTTCCATTCATTATGCTGTTCATTCAGTCTCAGGTTTCATGCTGTTTCGCTATTTTGCTCAAATAAACTTTCCCATAATTCGTTATCATTGCCAAATCGTGAAAGAAAGTGGTTTCGTCTCCTCTTGCGGACTTCGGAGGCGAGGCAATTTTTCGGAAGAAGTGACGCTGTCTTTTTTTATATTTATCATCCAGTTAGACACTGGATGAGATAGAGCAGACCCCCTCTCTTGCGGCGTGCATTTTAACTAACTATCGCGTGATGAATTTGACAGTCGTTCAAGTTGTCTAGTTCAAGTTGTATAATGAATAACCACTTCCAGCCATGGGGGGCAAAATGAGATTTCGTGCTTCTGGAAGATGGCCTTACTCAACTGGTTATTTATAGTGCATGCAGGTAGAAAGGGTACTATGGCTGAAACTTATGGTCATTGTTCCGTGTTGGGTGGCGCCAGAGCTAGTAGAGGATCTGGGTCCAGATTCCACAACATAATAAATAACACTCATTAAATAAATATGGGGAAATTCGGAAGGGATGCCAAATAAAACACCCGTCTGCGTCGAAGGTTTCTTATTGACTACTTATCCATTTCACATTCCTTTAACATAATAGCCAGGAAAACGGTGCGAGTGCACAGTAAAGGAGTTGCAGGTGGATCATTCGATCATTTAGCCCAATGACAATTATTATAGCAAAAGTATTCCATGTGCCGAAAGCTCTATTTATGAAGCAATTATAATATCCATTGGAATACACACTCGAAACCATAAGTAGCCAGACTGATTTAAATTAAAATTGACTACATAACGATGTCGTGCGACACCCAAATGAGCGGCACAATGCAACATATGATGTCTCCATCTAAGGTGGAGCACCACAGTGGAAAGGACCAGCTTGGTGTACATGGTAACTTTTTCATACAATCGTGGGTGCGGGGGCAGCAGGCTTTTCACATGAGGTCTGTTGCGCCATACACGAAAAAGTAGAATACATGTAGATGTCGAGACTTTGTTTAAGTTTTTCAATACAAAACGTTCATCATAAGTACATAATTTCTTCACCTTCTTTGGATTTATCTGCATTCCACTCGGGATGATGAATTTTGACTAGCTTTTCGTGACGTTTATATTCTCTAAACGTGGTCAGTAACTTGAGAGCGGTGATTCCGTGAATGTTGGTGTGTCGGGAATAGAACTGCGAAGCATCAGAGTATGAGTCGAGGAATATTGTTCTTTCATTTCAACCATTATTACGTACCTACCAGAGAAATGGTCGAGAAACTGCACTTGTGTTTAGGCACAGAAGTAGATGCAGGAGAGAGGATTTTGTCGTCTGTTTGGAGACCGGACTACACAAAGTTACATGTTCCCATAATCCCTTCACACGTCAAAAAGAAGAACCTTAACACATTGACTGCCGAGCCAAATTTGTGAAAATGTCACAAAAAATGTTGTCAATTAAACTTTAAATCGACATTAAATGTCGATCTTTTGTAGTTTTCTGTGATTTAAAGTATAATCAACGAAATTTTGTGTGACATTTTCACAAATTTGGCAAAGCATCCTGGACGTCCAGGACGAATTTAATCATCCATTAATTGGCACTTGGCTCATACCGAATTTTTAGTGGCTAACAATTGTGCAATCCAAAGCCTCGAATGAAATAGATGGATGACATATTGGATGCCAATGTGTTAAAGGCGACTTTAGTCGGCTGGCAGTTGTGGATTGACATGATGGTACATGTTGCCATTGACTTATGTCCCGCTTCTGCCGATCACAAAAGCTTTTCAAACACTTTTCAAACTTTACTGCTCAAATAAACCCAAGTAAATGTCCTCATGGTCTCTTGGTAGAAACCTGAAACAAGTGCTTGCAAAGACAACAGAGTTAAACAAACAAATCTCGGAATGTGACCGATGCAGCTTGAAAACGTGTGTGCATTTTCTTTCAAAATTTCCAGGGAAAGTTGTTTGTTTTTAGCAGGTGGCCATCACATGTCTTTCAATTCATTTGTTTATTAATTCATTTTAATTAAGATGTAGACTTTCTCTGCTAAGCAATGGTCCTCTCTTCGAAGCTCACTTGAGGAAGTATTTATACCTTTACAAGCAGTGAAGGCGAATATCCCCGGAAACTTCATTTCACATTGCTTACCACAGATAGGTCAGACTTATGAACTGTGCTACATCCAGAAAAATTTGGCCAGAGCATGATATACCCGTGGCGTTGTGGGTACGTGCGTTGACCCCAACCTCGACACGTAGGTTCGATTCCTCTGAGCGACAGAAATAATTTTCACGGCCCCACCTCTTTCGAGTCACTGACAATGCTCAAAGAGTATTTCCTGTTTAGAAGAAGCTTCTTAAACTTGGCCGTTCGGATTCGGCTTAAAACTGTAGGTCCCTTCCACTCGTGAGAGAACAATAGCACGCACAACACGAGTGGTTGCTGAGAAGCTAGGCCCTGGCCCTATATGGGCTGTAGCGCCACCCATATTATTATTATTATAATATAATCAGAACAAATGATCTCCTACAGCGAAACCGACACGACAATTGATGCCGAAAAACTACATCGGCACTCGCTAGAGCCTGATAGCGAGCCCTTGGTAGACCCCTCTTCAACTCTCATGTCTACCTATTCACCTACACTTTGTCTAGTATGGAGTCAAACTAATCAATCATGTTCTCCTTAGGCTAGGATGGCGGTATTGTCCATCGAAGACCAGCGTCTAGATTTGTAGCAACCACTCATGTTGTGCGTGCTAATGTTCTTACACGAGTGGGTGGGACCTACAGTTTTACGCCGAATCCGAACGGCCCAGTTTGAGCAGGTTTTTGTAGACTGACGTATTCTTTGAGCATTGTCAGTGACATACCGATTCTAGACGTCGAAGTTCCAGAGCGTAAGGATCGACCCACATATCAACACAACATATACCAATGGATGGCGGTACGGTCCGTCGAAAACCAGTGTTTTGTCACAAAAGTGTGTAAAGGAAGCATCGACATAATTCAAAGCGCTTACATTTTCTTCTTATGCAAGATTTCAGCATAAACTTTCGTTTAGATTACGTAGAGAACGATTGATTTCGCTCGAACTTAATCAACCGGAAAGTGAAAATGAACGAAACTTGACGAAACTGAAGCAACTGATTAATAGCATAACAGTGTAACCGTTCTGTTTGCTATTTTCGATTGTGTGACGTTACCTAAGTCTCCTCATGTGCTTCACCTTCGTTTTTAATTGTTTATGGGTTCACATTCCTCTTTCCTACCATTTGCTTGTAACTTCTTCTTGTGTAAGCTGAAATGCTGCAATGAAGCGCCAGTTCACGAACGCAACTTACTTCTCTGCGTTTGTCTATGTCCAGTATAAAATGTGTTAATTTTTAACTCTCAATAAAATTACGAGTTACAATTTTGTGTGACTGTGCTCATTTTGTAACAAAAACTAGCAAATGGTTCGCCCTCGTAACCTGATCTGCTTAGCGTCAAGTGTCACAAGATGACCGAGGGAAAATATTAAAAAGTCTTTCTGTTAATGGCCCAGAGGGACGGTGGTAATAGGAAACAACTTGAATTTAGATATTAACCCAGTCGCTTTCGCCTCACTTAATAAACCTATGTTCCCCCAATTTGTCAGCGAAACTTTTTACAATTTCCCACCATTTAACAGCTTTATGGTTGACCAATTAATTTCAAGCAAATGACAAATGCTGTCACTTGTCTTGTTGACAGCGAAACTAATGGAGACATCGGAGACGCGCAACATGTTACCTGAAACATCATTCTTGTCTCACCCCTTGACAGATACTTAAACGAAACTAACCAAATGGAAGCCTCTACCCGATCTAAACTTCCGTCAGAATGACACTTGCCGTCAAATGTAAAATATGACAAGAACAAACATCGTGATGACCTTCCATCCATATTCTATTCAGCTGGAAACCCCATTCAGACACGTGATGCCTAGAATGGAAACTTCCGCATGCAACATGTATTCATTCAATCAATTCGAATAGTCATTTAGACACAATTAATCAGAAATTCGCGTGACATCTGCCATATCCGCTGCTGAAAATATCATAAAGGAAACGCGCGCGCATGACAACCGAGGTAATGGGGGTCTCCATCTCTGCCTCTCAGTGACATAACCAAACTGCGCGCATTAACCGCTTAACGGAAGTATAACTGACACATAAGTACAACTCCATCAGTCCGATTTGATATTTCGGTTCAAAAGATATAAACCCGACTTTAATTGTCAACACTTTCACTGGGGAGGGGGGGCCTTTCGCGTCAAAGGAAAACATGTGTAATTGGCATCAGAATCGCCAAGATGAATGCCCACTTGTGCGATCCACAAACGAGTGCAAATTGCCAAAAGTCTCGCACAAAGCCCCGCACGACGGATGGAAGAAGACATAACCTGCGCGCAGCGTGTCTACAAGCACACGTCAATGACACTTGTTCGCTTGTAGGTACTCAAGCACGCTTGTTTAACCAATTCGAGCGTTCCGACCATTTCTGCTTCATCCACCGAGGCTGTGCGAAGCAAACAGTTGTTCGGAGGTAGTGACCATCGACTGAAGAGGAACAGTTCGCCCAATGAACACATTTAGAAACTATGACAGTTGCTCTTTAATTAGCACACTTTAAATGAAACCTCCTTGAAGCTGCTAACACGCAATCGGCCACGGTGCCCCGGAGTGGGGAGGAGACTATTGGCGCACAAATACGCGGTTTGAGGCGTGAAAACGGTGACAGTTGCCAGTTATGAAGTTCGTCCGAAGGCTGTTGTTGTCGTGCTGACGCGGGAATTGTTACATCTGCTGAGCTAATTTCGTGTTACACTACCCCTGCGAGTTGTTATTCTCTGGAAACGTTTAAGAAGTGTAATGTGGTGTCGGGCTGATTACACTTTCATGTTCTTTAATTGAAAAGGTTACGAGGAGGGTCGCTCATTAAAGTTCGCTTACGAAAGATCTCTCCCATAAATACAACCTCATTACACTCTGTGTGCTTCCTTTTCTCAAATAAATCTGGAGTCTGTCGTCGTGACCTCTTTTCCGGTTTGCTCGAGTGCCGTAGACCCCATTTGGCTGCGATCTGGAACGCTAACTTTCTGCTTTCTCACACCTGTAGTTTGCGAACATTCCCGAGACCGCATTGGGTTCAGGTTGGCACAGTTCTTGCGTGACTTACGGGTGTAGGTGAAGGAATGCAAAATTCTCAGGAAAAAGATTCACTTGATGGTCGAATTCTCTTCGCTGACGCGATGGAATTACTTTCAAGAGCCACATGAGGGCTGTCATAAGTTTCGGTGATTTTTTCCGAATCCGCTTTGCTGACTCTGCGGCATTCATTTTGAGGCAAGGTTTTCTCGTTAACGAACTTGGCAGTGTGCAGAGTATGCACAACGGGCACTCTTGAACTTGAAGATAGATTTTTGCAAAGTTATCTAGTTCACCTCATGGTTCGAATAATTGTGAGATTGACATGGGTAAGGTCGTGCTGTTCAAAATATGGTGCAACGCTTTTGAGTTGCATCATCCAAGACTACCGGAAGAAGTCACGCTTTTAAGATTAACTCTGGGATATAATCAGTCCATCTTCTGACGTTTCTAAGCACCAATATCTTCTAGTAAGGATTTCGCATTTGACGATCAGATTCTTGTTCCCTCGGTAAAGCGCTACACTTATCAGTGAACCACGGCAATAAGCAACAACTGGGTGCACGTCAAATGCACAAGCTTAAAATTGGTCAATATTTGTTTTCCCACTTGAAGCCTCCTTTTCAGCAAAAAAGCGATAGTCTATTACTTACTTACTTATCAGGCAGACGAACCATGAAGGGTCTGAGCCTGAGCAATTGCTGCCTTCCATCGGTGACGGTCCTGGGCACGCTGCTTCCAGTCATCAAGGCCAAGCTGTCTTGCATCCGCGATGACTTGGTCTTTGTACCGGAGGTTCGGTCTTCCTCTCCTTCTCGAACCAGGAGGCTCGGATTCGAAGACCCTCTTTGCTGGAGCGTTGTTGTCCATTCGCTCGATGTGGCCGAGCCAGTGTAGTCGACGGATTTTTGCCTTCCGGACTACATCCACATCCCTGTACAGCTCGTAGAGTTCGCGGTTGTGTCTTCTCCTCCATTCGCCTTCCTCGCAGACGAGACCATATATCCGACGTAGAATTTTTCTTTCGAAGGCACCAAGAATCAGCTCTGCAGCCTTACTCAATGTTCAGCTTTCGGCTCCATAAAGTAGGACTGGCAGGATAAGGGTTTTGTAGAGCATGACTTTGGTCCTTCGAGTCAGGAGTTTCGAGCCCAGTTGTTTTGACAGACCGAAGTAGCATCGGTTGCCAAGGGCGATTCTACGTCGGATCTCCACTACGATGTCATTCGTGGAGTTTACATTTGCCCCGAGGTAGACAAACTCCTTTACTACCTCGAAATTGTAGCTGTCGATTGTAACGTTTTGGCCTAGGTGGTGTGCGGCGGATCGTTGTTTGCTCGACAGCATATATTTTGTTTTGTCCTCGTTGACCTTAAGACCAGCTCGTTTCGCCTGTTCCTCAATTGCCGTGAAAGCTTCCACGATGGCACGTTGGGACCGCGCGACAATGTCGATGTCATCCGCGTATCCCAACAGCTGGACTGACTTGTAGAAGATAGTGCCTTCCGTGTTTACAGCCGCCCGCCACACTATCTTCTCCAGTACCAGATTGAAGAAATCACACGACAGCGCATCTCCTTGCCGAAATCCGGTGCAGGTTTCGAACGGTTCAGAGGTTTTTGAACCGAACTGCACGGTGCATCGCGTATGTGTTAGCGTGGTGCGACACAACCGAATCAGTTTTCCCGGGAACCCGAATTCGGCCATCGCTTCGAATAGCTCCTTGCGATGAATGCTGTCGTATGCGGCTTTAAAATCGATGAAAAGATGGTGAGTATCGATTTGAAACTCGCTGGTCTTCTCCAGGATCTGCCTTAGTGTGAAGATTTGGTCTGTAGTCGATTTGCCGGGCCGGAAGCCGCACTGGTACGTGCCGATTAGTGCGGTGCAAAACAGCTTTAGACGTTCACACAGTACGCTGGATAGGATCTTGTAGGCGACATTGAGCAGGGATATACCTCTGTAGTTCTTGCAGGAGGTAGGATCGCCTTTTTTGTGGATGGGGCATATGGAGCTGATATTCCAGTCGTCGGGCATGCTTTCATCTTCCCAAATTCGGCAAATGATTTGGTGCATGCTCCCTACCATTACATTGCCCTCAGCTTTGAAAAGCTCCGATGGTAAGCCATCTGAGCCTGCGGCTTTGTTGTTCTTCAGCCTTTTAATGGCTGTACCGACTTCTTCAAAGCTAGGTGGGAGGACTTCTTCGTCGACTGGAGTTGGGATTTCCTGGTTCCCTATCACTCTCTCCTGGTCAGGCCCGCTAAGCAGCTGTTGGAAGTGCTGCTTAAACACATCCACTATTCCCTGGGGGTCCGTAACTAGGTTACCCTCGCAATTTCGAAGAGCCTGGTCTATTACATTCCCCTAAAGCTTAGCTTATGCTTGGTTAAGTCCTGTTGTGCATTAGTTCTATAGACACTTTCCCACACCATGTCGTCATTCATTTTAATACATTTTTATTTTTAATTCATAGCAAACTTACGTACTAGACAAAAATGCTTAAAACACCATGTCGTTGTGTAGCTTCAATTGCCATCAGACTTCCTGCCTCCTTCTCAGCGCGGCTTTGTAAGGTAACCATCTAAGGTCTAAGCCTGAGCAATAGCCGCCCTCTATGGATGACGATCCTGGGCACGCTTCCAAGCATCAAGACTCAAGACAGCTGTCTTGCTGTATTACTCTATATACAGAAAGTTGGGTGTTCCCCTCCGTCTCGATTCAGTAGACACGGACTTAAAGTTCTCCTATTTGTTTAATGTGTAAATTCTTAGAAGGATTTAAGAGTTGTGCAAGGCTGTCCTTCGATTCAGAAATTTTGAATTCAGTTGTTTAGATAAACCAAGTTAGCATCGGTTGCTTAAGACGATTCTACGTTCGATCTTCGCAAGGATATCATTCATAGAGTTTACGTTTACCCCTAGATAGACACACCCCCCAAGAACAGTAGTACAGTAGTAGCTGCGGTTTGGTCCGCCTAGGGATAATAATATAATATGGGTGGCGCTCCAGCCCATAGAGGGCCTGGGACTAGCTTCGCAGCAACCACTCGTGTTGTGTTGCGTGCTATTGTTCTCTCACAATTGGAAGAGACCTACAGTTTTAATGCCGACTCCGAACGGCTAAGTTTGAGAAGCTTTTTCTTTGAGCATTGTCAGTGACCCTGGAGAGGTGGGGCCGTGAAAATTATTTTTGTCGCACAGGGAATCAAACCTCTAGGGATAGCCAGGTTCAATCTCCGAGCGTACCAACTTCCATAATTCACGGTCACGGCTAGAAAAAGGCTTCTCTCTCACCGTTCGGAGTCGGGATAAAATTGTGGGTCCTATCCGCTCGTGAGATAACAATAGCTCACACAGCATGAGCGCTTGTTGTTAAGTTAGGTGTTGATTCAATATAGCCTGTCGCATCACCTTTGTTATGATTATTACAGTCCTCGTTGGAAATGGGGCTCAAACAATAAGCGTCTTCCTCCCTTCAGTTAGGAACATCAAGTAAGTTGAAGTCTATCTCCAATTGTCTGCGCCACTTCCGCTCTCTTTTGCAAAGACTCTTGCAGACGAAGTTTCTTCGGGCGTCGGATCGATGTATACTCATGTCGCTGCTCGCAGTTCGTGGGTTAATCTTCAGCTTGAGATGGCATCAACACAATACAGATCGCACAAGATCGTACGCAGAACTTTTCTCGGAAGAGACCAACGTAGGATTGTGATTGGCAATGTCTTGAATAGAGTCAGCTTCGAGGAGGCTCTCGTACTCAATTGCTCCTTGAGTCCATCAAGAAGTTAATTGGCACGAATTATGCTAGGTTCTTATCAGTCTTATCCCTACTTTCTTGTGCCGCTTTGTCAAAGGACTTACGTCTTCTTGACACGCTCTTTTGTTCGTACAAACTTCTGGAACACCATGCAATTAGTGTTGGGCTGTGAGTCTTGCACATATCCTGAACGATGTTGAAGAATGAACATGACGAGTTCTTAATCGAGTACCGAATCTTCATGGATCACCAAGACTTCCCCAAGTACTCCGTCAGACGCACTGAATATTCTCCTCCATCTCCCACCTTTGGAAAAATTGGGGAAACAAGCAGCAGCAAGCACAGCCCTGAAACTCAAAACACTTCGATTGTGGTCCGAACTCAACACTGGTCACTCAACCATTCTCAAGGAATTCAATTTACTACCTAGCGACACCGACCGCCTACAACCCCAGGCCGAAGAAAATTCGAAAAGAAATTCTCAATCAGCATTCCTTCTAGATCGGACTGGATGTCTGACAGGCAAACGCTGAAAGATCCTCTGCGCATTTTCACAGATGGATCAAAGACAAAAGAAGGGGTGGGTGCGGGTGTCTATTCTCAAGACCTCAACATTGCTATCTCCGTGAAGCTCCCTGATCACTGTAGCGGTTTTCAGGCAGAAACCATAGCGATTAAAGAGGCGCTGTCGTGGCTTAAAAACAATGTGATATCAAAAAGGAATATTACCATCTGTTCCGATAGTCAGGCCGCCATAAAATCCCTGGACAATGTCATGTTATACTCTTAAACATCCCTTAATTGCAGGCTGTCTCTTAACGAGATGGCCGAGCATTTCAACATTCACCTCATGTGGGTGCAGGGACACTGTGACGTACCAGGAAACTGCAAAGCCGACGAACTCGCTAGATGTGGTAAAACCTCATCCCTATCGATAGCAGGGGTACCGCCTTCCATGCCGATCTCTACAGCTTACCATCTTCATAAGATCTACATAACTAAAACCACTAATGACAAATGGCTAGAAGGCACCACCTGCCTCAAAACAAAAGAAATCTGGCCATCACTTAACCTAAAACGGTCACTCAGTCTACTTGGACTAAGCAAACCCTCATTAAGGACCCTCTTTGTAGTCATTACCGGGCACTGTGTAATTGGAACTCAAGCTCGTAGGATGGGTGCTCCATATAATGATTTTTGCAGAAGCTGCATGGATGAGCGTTAGGATAAGTCAATCCGCGTAGTATCACAATGGGCCTACTCTGGCCTAAGTGTGCAGCAGTCAACCACTACTACCTAACCTAACCTAAGACTTCCCATCGTCATCTTGTGCAACTTGAAGAGTTTGGCAGGATTGTCAAAACTGGATATGGCTCGTCTCTATATCGACGAATAGATAGCGGGCGTCAATCTACACGCCGTGTGTCACCGAAATAACTGATCTGAGATTATGCAACCAATCTGTAGCCACTGAGCAGATTGTTGACAAAAGGCTTCCTCTAAAGTAAAATGTGTCGCCTTCAGTGCATCGTGACTGTATAAATTGAATTCGTCGATCATGCTCATTTCCTAAACCCAACATTTTAAGGTGGGCTAGTTTTTTTTGCGCCCAATCAGATGGTCCCTATCGTCTTTAACGATCCAAGCGATGGGTCTTCTGACTTCTATAGATTGGAAAGGAGCTCTCATCTTTCTTCGTCCACCTGGAGAGAACTGCAGGATCTGCCTTGCGGTTATTTGCTGTAGGTCTGTAGAACTCATTGCATTAATTTTTTCAAAACCGACTGCGTGCAGCAGTTACCTGTTGTCTTTCCTTTCACTCCACTCGTCAAACTGATGAACAGCAGATTTGTTAGCCCTCAGTTTTGACATCGACGTTGTCTAGGATCTACGAGTATCATCGATGTCCGATGCAGAGCAACTTTATGGGCTCTCAATTTGAACATACGTGTACCTGGGTGCACTCGTTGTCAAACCAGGGGTATACAACCAGGATTGTGAAAGTTAGTCCTCCACCGCTGTCGATATCGTAACTGCTTCTATTATGCAATGTTGCATAAGCCCATCACACTTCAAAGTTGATTTTAAAACATTCCTCCCACTGTCCGCAGAAAACAAACACGCACACGAATTTATTAGGTGCCCTCCGCAATCCCAAGAAATCACACGTTTTCCTACAAGTGAATTATTAACGCATTCGTGCACGTCGTCCTTGCACGCAACCCAGAAGCAAATCCCTAATACCTCCTATCTACCCAATTTCCCAACAGAACACGTCACGCAGCTGCTGCCAGAGAGACATTCTCCCATCAGACATCAAGACCGCTCAAAGGTCCTTCGCCGGACTGGGAATGTAGTGTCATCCACTGGATTTGTGATTAAAGAGAACAGAAAACAAAACCCACAAGACACAAACACATTCAATGATTTCATTGAATTGAGTCAACAAGTACAAAAACAAGAAAACACAAACAAATCCTATCAAAATGGTGCTGCTGAGCCTGAAGACGCGTATTCAGATGCTTGTCCTCCTTCTGAGTGCAATCCTAGGCCTGTTCACATCGGCCCTGGCCAAGCCGACACTAACGTTCAATCTGCCGCAAGTGAACTTCCAAGGTTTCCCCTCGTTCACCGCCATCACACAGCAGATCATCGAGAAGCGGAGTCTGCGGCAAATGAAAAGCTACAGGTGAGAGTTTCCCAGCTCCGGTCATTGTTGCGGTGTTGTTCAATTTTGTTCGTCTCTTTGTAACTAGTGGGAACCGCGTCAGGAACGATTCGCTGATTATGATCTACTATCACGACTCAACAATCGCTGTCGTCGAATTGGGACCACAGAAGCTGCTGCTCAACTGCGAACTCATCGAGATATAGTAAGTAAAATTTCATTTTGATATATAATGCTTTTCTTGATAAAATGCCTCGTTAACTGACACTTAAATTTTTGTTGGTTCATAATGGAGATGTTTATGGCCTCTAATGAGATGTTTTATGTAACGAGCCTATTGTTCATTGAAGGCATTCGGTAAAACCATTTCATTTCCTATTTTTGAGAGCAAGTAAAGGGTGTTCGAAAATTACGGACTGTACAAGTAAGAGAATGAAGAGCGAATGGCATTGTTCTTCAACTCGAAATGATCCGTGGTCGCGATTCGTTGTCTATTGGTGCCTTGATTGTACAATTAACTTTAAGTTCGAACCATAATTGGCTAATGAAAACTGAGCGTAATGTAGGCAGAAACACCGTCAAATTTAACATAATTACTCCTGGAAGATATGTACTTAAAGGGTGGAAAATTAGAAAAATTGAACGAAACTTGACGAAAATGAACAAAATTGGTATTACGGCTGGATATAACACAAAAAAAGAGCTACCCTTTGACAGGACCAACTATACGGGCTAGAATTAGAATTAAAGTGTTTGAAGGGCTGGGAAGGGTCTGCATCCTCGGATGGGCCTATTGCTAATTTCCCATTTTAAAGATCACGCAGGAAGACTGAGTTCATGATGAAACTTAGTATAATTTTGAGTAAATGGGTGGCAATTTTGTCCGCTTTAAGATAATATCCGCCTAGGTCTCGATAAAGTGGCTCACTAGACAGTTACGGTGACACAGTATGTGTTCTGCATTTTCTTCGCCCTCGTTACACATTCTGCAGATCTTGCGTTAAATCAATGATATTAAGACATTTGCTTACCGAGCAGTGTCCAGTTAAGAACTGTGGTTATACATACGAACCTGAATCTGAGGAATTGTTTTGTTGTATAAGGAGAAATAGTCCTGTCTGTCTGTCCCTGAGCCAATTATTTAAATAGCTCTTAGCGGTAGTGATAGGTGTGGCGCAGAATCGTGCCATCATGAATGTTGGTTTCTGGCTAGTAGGTCTGTGTGACCGCTGTGACTTGGTATCCAAATGAGGTGGACTCTGTTTGCTTTGGCCAGCTGGTGTGACAGTTGTAGGCAGTCCCATAGTGGTAAAGAAGTGATTACGTAGCTTTTTGAGGCTAGAAGAATAGCTTTGCAGTCAAACAGAGTACAGATTAGAAATAGGTCAACTCGAGTTCAAAAAAGAGTCAACCCGAATTACGTTTAAGCCGAGTTGAACCTAGTTGAATTAATGTCAAATCGAGTTGCTGAAACCAAAATGAAACGAATAAATGAAGATTCAACATCAACTCTGCGAATCATTCGACGCTTTGTGAACACTCAACTCGATTGACTCGAGGTGTCCATCTCTGAACTGAACATCATAATTGCAAACTTTAACTCGGTGTGATGTGAAAACACAATAATCGTTGGTTGGTTAAGACAAAGAGGCCGAGTTCTTATGAGACGCCTATATGTGATGTGCATGTGGCACGTTTTATACCAGTCTACCTGCTCTTACCGCGTTGTTTAGTTTTGAATATACTTGTGTGTTTCTGGCTTGTCCAAAAGTTGTTTTTTTTTTCTATAATATCTCTAAAAGTGATACCACAGTGACACTATAGAGTCCAAAATGACTCTTTGTTTTGTGGCTTGTGTAGGAGATTATATTAGGAGGCATAAAGAAACCTTGCATGAGAGACATGTTAAGTGTTAATTTCAAATTTAAGATTTTTATCCAAAACCTTTATTGGGACTCATTTATTTTTAATGCGACTCGTTTTTAACCACTTCTGGGACTCCTAAATAATTTATCCTTTGGTAACACATGGTGACCTCAAACCAATTGAATTCAGTGTTTAGTATGATACATCTCTAGTGCAGATGTGCTTGTTAGTACTGGCTCTGTCTATATTTTCTTTAAGACAGAGTTCAGTTGCATATCTAAAATATGGCGTTTTGAATGTCCGTAGTGTGATATACATATGTAAGTAATAGGGGGATATAAATCTCCTTACAATCGCGTATAACATCTTCTCTGTGTGCCTGACGTCGTTTGATGACAGGTCTGCATCAATGTGGCTTCGACCAGTGAAATCCACAATAGACCAGATCTAAGAAGTTTAAATCGGTACTTACCACCAACTGGAGGAGCGAGCAATGACATACCATGTGATACTTTTGCTAAACTCATCATGGAGCGTTCTCGCTGTTCGATCAATTTCGGTAACTCACCGAGACATTCAATGTCAAAGAAGGATCAAGACTTCTTTCATACCATCCTGCATAAGATCGTGTAAGATTCAAAAGTAACTATCTTTCCCTGGTGACATTGACGGGATTACTGTCCTGTACTTGCTATCGTCAACCGCAAAGTTACTCTTGCCAATCACTGTTTCTAAGGGATTAAAAAGCAATTGTGTACGCACCACGCAAACTTTATATAAGACACTGATTATCCCGTTCCAGCTGTACATCGCAAAGGTATGAACAATCTCAAGGCGGATGATAAAGTCCTTTCTCTTATCGCGAGAAAAGTTCTGCGTGCGATATCTGAATCTTCTTTAGGTTGATGGCATCTGGAGGATAAGATTTAATCATGAACTGTGTACAGTGGCATGAGTCTAGTCAGGCGTCAATGCCTATGGTGGATGGGCCATGTACTCTCATCTGCCGTCGGAAGAGTCCTCGACTTTAAACCAATGGGGCAACGTAACTGAGGATGGTTTCCAAAATCGCAAAAATGAACGAAACTTAACGCAAAGTGGTTATTATAGCCGCACTGTTTGAACTCGGCGTATTCGACCGCTTGAATTAAGTGCATACCACAAGCTATAACTGACTATAAGGTCCAGAAGCACTTAGCTACTTAGCTTTTTTTGCTCTTAACAAACAATCCATTTGATTCATTGAACATCGTCGACTTGGATTACAATAAAATATACAAGCATAAATTAATCAAAAAACCAAATGTCGAAACGGACTCTGGCATGAGCTTACGATATTACAGTCTGTGCATAAGCTCACGCACGTGGTGCTGTTTCAATATAACGCGCCTCCGGATCAGTATTCACTACACTCCCAAAAGTTCAAACATATCCACACTAACTTGAGCTCAGTCATCTGGCAGCACGCATAATTTTCAGTAACTTGACACTCTGCCCCACTTACTGATCACTCCAATCGATCAGCGGCTCCATGACCTTCTTTCCATCTCGAAGCCCCGTTCAATGGATGTGAATATGCAAAAATCATTTTTCATTTCAGTTGGGCCGTCGATAAAGCCGATTTGGAGCTCACTTCCACCAGCTCACAGCGGCACAGCTCACAGCTGAATTGTGAAAGTGTCAATGACCACTCGGATCGCGCTGACAAGAGATTCCCACACCAGATCCCATCGAGTGTCTCGTCTCCTATATCAATGTCTAATTACACTCCTCGTTCTCGGTGAAAATGTTCTCCGAGCCCATTGACCCGAATTCAATTACGACTTCATTGTCGCCCAGTTCGACGGATCCCCAATCAACTTTCCTCCGCACGACCAAACGACCGATCGGCCGACTACTTGTCCGCTGCCAAATGAAATGCAATTGATAAAAGTGAAAATACCGCACTTTCATCCGCGCAATGATCACTGCGCGTCGGCCGGCACAGGCCCAAATCGTCAACCCGTAGGTTCTCCAGTGCCACGCAATTTTCTTTCCCAAGATCACGTCAGGTGTCATTAGCGGGAAACGCATGCAAACGGAGGCAACAACAAAAATTCTCGTCTTGTTTTCTGCAACCCTGAGTCCAGAAATCTGCTTTTACTTTCAGGCCTCTCGAACCGCGCAACAGACCAATTTAGAGAGGGAAAAAAAAGCGCACAAAAAAACAACAAGCGAACTAGTCCAACGACTCCGGCTCTTCCACAGGTTCTATTGGTTTTATTTCTGTTTTCCTCCAAAACCTGTTACAAGACTAGATTCACTATCGTTAACCTAGTCTTGGCGTGTGTGGCGGCAAGACGCGCCTGAGCACCGACAGATCGTTAGCGCGGCGGTGTGCGCCCAGTGTGCTCCAGTTTCGGAGTTCGACGATCGTGGTGGAGGCAGTTTACGACGAGAATGGAAAGTAAGTACACTGGCCGCAGAATCAGAAATCCAATCTGACAGCGATGACGATGACGTGTGGTGTTCGAGCGGCGCGGCGGAGAGTTGGGCTTGACTTTCGTCAGACGCTCGCGTGATTAGCTGATTAGTATGGAAAGCGTCGATCGGCGATCACGCTGATTGTTGAGCGTCGCATTGCAGCGGAAATTTATTCGCGTTGCAAAACGTTTTGTCTCCATTCCGATTGGGAATGAAATTAGTTTTCTTTTATTGAGAAAAGTTATTGTTTGCGCAGTTTGTTGGCGAATTCGCGCGTGCGTTTGAGTCGTGCGATCGCGTGGGGGGATCACAAGGCGCGCCAGGCACCAGCTGAGATTTATGTTGCGAAACTTCGATTCCTGGTGTGAATGCCAAAATTGGCATTAAATGCAAATGTCAACACTGCATGTGAAATGCAAGTCAAGGAAACACGATGAGCACGAGTGATGGGGCCGAGGCTTTCGGAATTGGCGAGTGATCCGGCGATCGGTGACAAGATCAGTTCAGACAGCCGTGGATGTGTTAGACGCTCTTAATTATGATTGGCTACTAGTTGCGCAAACGAGGGCAGTTGATCGTGCTGCAAACTGGTTCTGGAAGGTCGCAGGTGCTGGTTCGAAGCGCGTGTTATGCAAATGCTAAAATGCACCGCGATTTCAATCAATGCCATGATGATTGGAATGCTGCAAGATATCCGGCATCCAAAACAGAGATAATCGACATGGCAATTGAATCTGCGATCGATGATGATGTTGAGACGCGATTTCAGGTTTGAGAGGCATTTCTCAAGTCATTGGCTGGACGTTTGTACATAAGAGGAAATTTGGTCGCTGAAGTGGGCTCTTCACATCGAAACACTTGACTGACCCCAGTTTAACTAGAGAGAGGCGTGTCGGCAAGCAACCGATGTGAGGTTAGATGAAGTGTTGTTTCTCTAAAGTCGTAACTTGGTGCGGACAAACATTAGCAACGGACTTAGTATGCGTAGTACATTCGATTCATTAAGTATCAAGAACGGAAATTGTTTATCCATTCAAAAAAATGCACACGTCTGCATAGAAATGCTGCCATTTTCAAGAAACTCAGATTGTTTGCTGAACAAAGATCATTAGTTAGCTTTCTTGTCAGATTACTGGAAAATGTGCACATGCATTACCGGGGCAGATAACAGGGGACTAAAGTTATGTCTTGTGTTACTTTTTGTGGCATTGCTACTCTTAAACGAAGAACCGGTCATTCAACTCTAGTAGTATAAGCTCATGTCTCATTATAATAAGAATCGTATTGGTGGCACTACAGCTTGGGCCAGGGCACATGAGCTCTTCTCAGCTAAAGTCTCATGCTTATTTTAAAAAGGCTCTACCATTATTCGTCGCATGTACATTTGCAGTTCAATGCCGACTTGACTTACTTACTTATCAGGCCAACAACCCGTGGATGAGTGAACAGGAGCAGTAGCAAAACCTGGGAACGAAGCTTGCAGTCTGACTGAGATGACTGCAAGCCATCCAGACCAAGCTGACTTAGTCTTTATATCAGCGATTCGCTCCACCCCTCATTCTCGAACCAAGGGGCTCAGATTCGAAGACTCTCTTTGCTGGAACATTGGTGTCTATGCGCCCGATTTGGCCGACCCAGTATAGTCGACGAATGTTTGCCTTATTTTCCACATTCTGATACAGCTGTTTGCGTTTGCGTTTGCGTTGTGTCATATCAATTAACCTTCCTCGCAGACGGAACCATACATATATCCCACTTAGAATCATTCTTTCGCATGCGCCAAGAATCACCTCTAGAAGCCCTTATCGTTCAGCTTTCGTCTCCACACAGCAGGACTGGCAAAATGAGAGTTTTGTTAAGAATGTTATTGATCCTTCGAGTTCATAATTTTGTTACCAGTTTTTTCCGACAAAGCAAGTAGCACCGTTTACCAAGGGTTATTCTACATCCACTAAGATGTCGTTTGTGGAGTTCACGCTAAGCAAACTCTCCTTCTTCCTCGAAATTGCTGCTATCGATCGTGATGTTTGCCCCAGGTGGGTTCTTTACCCACAAACGATTCTTACTCGACAGCATGTATTTCGCTTCAATAACGACTGCGTCGTAAACTAATATAAAAAAACATGGAATAGTTCAAATGTCATCATAGACCGATAAAAAGCGAGATAGGGTGCGGCAGAAGAGGTGGTCTGGCTAAGAATTCTTCCATGAGCGGAGGACACACTCTCGCGCTTATGCCGACTCCAGGCAAATTCAATTATTTCTCGGTCAAACATTTTGTACGTTGGGTGTAAAAATTAAAGGGAGAATATTAGACTGTCAATAGCTTGATTTGAGTGACTTAAATAATATACAATATATCCAATAATAATTGGTTGTGTGCCTTGTCCTTATTCTCTGTGTTGTTAACGCCACCATAGACATGCATCGTCTACTGCGTTGTCTGGCAAGGTTCAGAACTCTTCGGGTTGTATCTATTTTGTCTATGCGCCCAGTCATCTTATGCGTTGAATCCATAGACGTATGCCTCGACTCATGTTGATGGATAGCCCGTACAATTGTTGGATATTCTTCTCCAGAAGACATCAATGCAAGAACATTCAAATATTGCATGGAGAGACTGTTTCTCTTGAAGAATAATAGGCACTTCTATAGATTGCTCACCCATCTGCCCCGTACAGCAAGATTTGAATGATAAATGTCTTTATCCTTTTCGACGGGGTCCTTGATGTTTGCCTCCAATTAAACTGGTCTAAACCTGAACAATAGGTTGGACCATGTTGTAAGGAAAACTACTTTGCGGGAGCTTAATGGGGATTTCCATGTCAGAACAGAAACGAACATTCCTTACGCAACACTGCCCTTGGTTAAGGGGTCCCAGGTTGAATCTCTGTAAAAACAAAGTCAATATGCTTTTATCTGGTTTTCAAATCCGGTCCAGTCACCATTTGCCGTTGAGTTCAAATTAACGCAACGTGGTGGCCCGTGACGTTGTGGGTATGTGCGTCGACCCCAACCTCGATGTCGTAGGTTCTATTCCAGCTCTGAGCGACAAAAAAAATAATTTTCACGACCCCACCTCTTTCGAGTCACTGACAATGCTCAAAGAGTATTTCCTGTCTAGAAAAAGCTTCTCAGGCAGACGAACCATGAAGGGTCTGATCCTGAGCAATTGCTGCCTTCCATCGGTGATGGTCCTGGGCACGCTGCTTCCAGTCATCAAGGCCAAGCTGTCTTGCATCCGCGATGACTTGGTCTTTGTACCGGAGATTCGGTCTTCCTCTCCTTCTCGAACCAGGAGGCTCGGATTCGAAGACCCTCTTTGCTGGAGCGTTGTTGTCCATTCGCGCGATGTTGCCGAGCCAGTGTAGTCGACGGATTTTTGCCTTCCGGACTACATCCACATCCTTGTACAGCTCGTAGAGTTCGCGGTTGTGTCTTCTCCTCCATTCGCCTTCCTCGCAGAGGGGACCATATATCCGACGTAGAATTTTTCTTTCGAAGGCACCAAGAATCAGCTCTGCAGCCTTACTTAATGTCCAGCTTTCGGCTCCATAAAGTAGGACTGGCAGGATAAGGGTTTTGTAGAGCATGACTTTGGTCCTTCGAGTCAGGAGTTTCGAGCCCAGTTGTTTTGACAGACCGAAGTAGCATCGGTTGCCAAGGGCGATTCTACGTCGGTTCTCCACTATGATGTCATTCGTGGAGTTTACATTTGCCCCGAGGTAGACAAACTCCTTTACTACCTCGAAGTTGTAGCTGTCGATTGTGAAGTATTGGCCTAGGTGGTGTGCGGAGGATCGTTTTTACTAGACAGCATATATTTTGTTTTGCCCTCGTTGACCTTAAAACCAGCTCGTTTGGCACGTTGGGACCGCGCGACAATGTCGATGTCATCAGCGTATCCCAACAGCTGGACTGACTTGTAGAAGATAGTGCCTTCCGTGTTGACTTTTGCCCGCCGCACTATCTTCTCCAGTACCAGATTGAAGAAATCACACGACAGCGCATCTCCTTGCCGAAATCCGGTGCAGGTTTCGAACGGTTCAGAGCTTTTTGAACCGAACTGCACGGTGCATCGCGTATGTGTTAGCGTGGTGCGACACAACCGGATCAGTTTTCCCGGGATCCCGAATTCGGCCATCGCTTCGAATAGCTCCTTGAACAGATGGTGAGTATCGATTTGAAATTCGCTGGTCTTCTCCAGGATCTGCCTTAGTGTGAAGATTTTGTCTGTAGTCGATTTGCCGGGCCGGAAGCCGCACTGGTACGTGCCGATTAGTGCGGTGCAAAACGGCTTTAGACGTTCACACAGTACGCTGCATAGGATCTTGTAGGCGACATTGAGCAGGGATCTAGTCATAGCAAATTTAAATATTTAAATGGTTATCTGCGCAAAGAGATTACAGGGTATGCAGTCGTGAGAATCTGCAAAAGCTTGCCAGGTGGTACTACAATTCGGGGACCCCAAGTAGCCAGCCTCTCTAGCTAGAATGGTCCTATAGATAGATAACAATATTAGTATAAGTTCCTCTAGCTTGCACAGAGATACGGTTGTGAATAATCTTACGACTGAAAATACAATTTTTAAATGAAAATACGTTGTGTATTCAATCAAAGTGATTTTGGAGGAAGACTATGAGAAAAAAACACCTCCATTTGAAGAGCTAGCATGGTCCTTGGGTATCTTTAAGTCATCAATAACACTAAATGGAATTACTCTTGTTATATTCTTTTTTAAACAATGCATCGAGTAAATAAGAAGAAAAATTGCTAATTTACTATCCATTTCATCGGATGCTCTGCTTATCAGATGAGGCTCCTTACTTAGTCATTAATGGGACACAGTCAAGATTATACATTTTGACACACTCGATTTACCTCTCAGTAGAATATAGCGTCGAGTCGCATGACTCAAAGTAAATTATCCACGATATCGTTTTGTTGAATCGAGTAGATGATAGTTGTTTCCAACGCTTCATAATTAAAGCTCTCTGTATATCAATTTTGTGTTGTAAAGGAATTTTCTCGCAAATAGAGCATTAATTTAATAGCTAAATCATTATAAGTATATCTTAACGACTAATTAGTGTGCGATGAAATTAGCTCATCCAGCTTATGTAACCCTATACAATCAACAGTTTTTTGTAATTACTTTCATGTCAACTCAGGGCGCCCTCATGTCAAACAACAGTATACAACCAACTGCCCTAGATTTACATTTGCAGAATTCACAATCATAAATAAATCTCTGGCGATGCCACTGCTTGGCATTCCGTGCTCGTCGCGTTCATTTTCCTCATTCACTCGCCGTGTTATTGATGACTAATTTGCCTTGTCTACGACTAGGAATTTGAACCAGTTAATGTATGTATTTACTATGCAAGACAAAAGACTAGTCAAGAAATGTACGTCTGGCATTAATTACTTTGTCACACTTTTTGCAGCACATGCTTTATGGATCATCCTCTGGGTAATTAAGGCAAAATACACCTAAGCAGTGGGTTTGATTCGTTAAGCTTTCAGAGTGTTAAGACGCAGTTTGAGTGAGGAAATGAAACGATAAAGATAGCTGTTGCCACAGTTTGACATTGAATGATGGCTCATTGAATTGAACGACCGCTCAATCTAAAAATGACAGTAGCTCCTTTTCAGGAATTTAACCCGAATGTCGTCAATGCCTTCGAGGTTGGGATATTAAAGCGACTAGACTGTACTTGGAGGAAGCACTATATTAGCCATTCCCAGGCGTATACTCTCATCACGTTGCTTCTTCTTTGATTGGCGCTACAGTCCGAGGTGGACTTGGGCCTCAACCAACATGCCTCTCCAGCCAGCACGATCTTTCGCCAGCTGCCTCCAGTTGCGCACACCAAGTTGGTTGAGGTCCTTTTGCACTTGTGTGCGCCAACTAGACCTCCTCTGTTGATCTGTCCCAATGGCTCGGTGTCGTAGACTCTTCGGGCCGGAGCGTGGTGTCCATCCGCTCTACATGACCTAGCCATCTTAAGCGTTGGATCCGAAGAGGCTTAACTAGGTGCACGCCGCTGTACAGCCCGTATAGTTCGTGGTTGAACCTTCTCCTCCAAACGCCATCAACGCAAACTTTTCTCTCAAAACAACAAAGAGCTTCTTCATCCGCCTTCAATCGCGTCCATGTCTCTGCGCCATAGAGCAGGACTGGGATGATCAGGGTCTTATACAAGGTCAATTTGGTGTTTCGAGAGATGGCTCTGTTACTCAATGGCCTCTTGAGCCCAAACAAACAGCGATTGGCAAGAGTAATTCTGCGCTTGATCTCGGTACTGGTGTTGTTGTCCCTATTTACTCCAGAAAATTCATTGCTTACTCCTGTTTTATTCGCATTGGAACATGACTCCTCACAGCCACACAGCTCAGGCCAACGCTAGACTCTAAACAATCCTTAGCCAGTTCAATGTGAGCAGGTCTTATCATCGCAAGTCACGCCTCTATAATAGGTCTCCCCTACAATGACTTCTGTAGGAGCTGCAGCGCCGATGATGAGGAGGAAACCATTGTACACTTGCTACGCAACTGCAGTGCTCTCTCTTCCCATAGATGCAGACGTCTAGAAGATCCTTCATTAGCTTCGCTAAACTAGGGAGGAGTCGGTCACCTTCTTCCCTTCATCAAAAGCACACACTGATCTGCGGAACAGGCATAGATCCGCGTGGTGGTACAATGGGCCTAAGCTGGTCTAAATTAGGCTGCTGTCTTTCCGTACGACAGTCAGCCACTGCAACCTCACCTAACCTATAGTCGCAAGACCCAATATCGTGCATCGTCGCCCGTCGGTAAGCACAAATGTTCATCTGAATAAGCTTGCTGGTGCCCGGTCTGTGAAGGCACAATCCTTTAGACCGGTTCGTCGATGGGGATCATTTAAATTAGCATTAAAAGGTGCACTTAGGCCAAAGTAGGCCCATTGTACTGCCACGTGGGTCAATAGCAGGGAGATAGTATTTTTTTCACTGTTGTCTTGCTTGAGGTTGGCAAGATTGTCGAAAAAGTATCAGCCGAGTGCAGGGCACCTGCAGAGGAGGTGTACATTTTCTTCCTCTTCTTCACCTAGGTAGCTTCTGCTGATGTCATTTGAGACTTGTCCCAGTCTTTTTGCATGACGACCAAAAAGGCAGTGTGCTGTGTTTACATCCACTGCAGGACTAATTTTTGATCTTCTGAGGGGGATCAGACTGTCAGATCTTTCTGGATCAAGGTTGGGACAGATTTGCTTGGATATTCGGCACGTGGTACCTGTTTTCCATCTGGCATTAATTTTGTGTTTGTTAAGAAGGTTGAGCTTTAACTTGAAGGTGGCTAAGAGAGTACCTATATCGCGAGAGATTTCGTCGACTGACAATTTTGTGGTTATTTTAGCGAGTTTATCAGCTTCACAATTTTACATGATCTCTCTATGTCCTGGCACCTAGCACAGGCGAATTTAAAACTGTTTGGATATCTGGTTAAGAGTTGTGCGGCAGTTAATGACTACCTTAAAGTTTAGAGAGACCGATGTTCGATATTTTATAGGTGCCATGAATGCACGTGCAAAAAAAGTCTCGTCAGGAATGCCCATCAGTTACCCTTAAGCCTGGTTTTGGACGCACAGTGAAATTCAGAGTCTCGTTTTTCAACCGCACTACACGAATATGGAATGCTTTTCCCAGCCCAATATTTCCCATAGACTACAAACCGCAGATATTTAAGACCAATGTGCACAGGTACCTCCACTCCTTCTTTCCCTCTATACCTTCGGCTCGTGCTGTGTCTTGATCCCGGACAATTAAGGGTATTAATGACCCCACGAGCATGCGCAAATTACAAAAAAACAAGCATCCGTGCTAGTTGTCCTGCAGAACATGACCAATAGGTTCATAACCAACAGTAACCAGTGGAGCGAATAGGTACCGAGGTTCTGCTTCGGGGAGTCTTTCAATCTAGCCCCGTGACAGAACGCAACAAGTAACCATCGAATATATGGTGACCCGCACAAGTTGATAGGGAGCTTACACCCGAAATTGGGTGCTGCTACTGACTGTTCAAAGATCAGTGACAAGGCATATTATTCGAGGCTCCGCTGGAGGATCATGGCAATATTCCAAAAATATAAACCCTCTGCTGCACAGATATGGTAGCTTGCCTAGCAGCTAGCTGGGCTATCCTCAAAGCTACGGATATCGCTGGCGGGTATCACATTCCACCTCAACTAGGACAGGGCTTCGCTTATCGCCATCACTTTCGCTTGGAAGACACTGCAGTGGTTAGGTAGACGCGGAGGAATAACAAGAACAACAAAAACGAATATGAAATGCGTGATATAACAATAAAATACAGTCGTCAACGCGAGATGAACCACTCCCATCCAATGTCACGGTCAACAGAAACATAATTCCCCATAAATGTGGACATCATCCTGAAGTTTGGAAGAATCTTCGTTGTGGCAACTCATTTTCTTTCGTCATCTTCATTCATCACTTCACTTCGTTACGAAATTGTTTGAATAGAGTGGCGTGCACGCTTTCACCCAAATTCATCATGCTTCCACAACTCCGACTTCCGAGGGATTCCTGGTTACAACTAGAACTCTGCAAAAAAAGAAGCCACCACCAAGCAAAGGAATCGCTCTCAATCCTAGCCGAGTGAAGGGGCAATCGTGTCCTACAAGGCTTTCTCGATTCAACAAAACGGATCCGTCTACTTAGTGGGTCCCGAATTTGCCTCACCTCAAGAGATGTGCACAATTTGTAGATGTAAATCCAATCCAATTGGACAAGATCCCGTCATATGCATACCTCTATCAAGAATGAGGACACTGCTTAGTTTCAATCAATCCAAGTTTAGTCACGTAACCCATCTCCTTTCGCACGATCCTTCCCCCATTCCATTCGCAACTCATGTCCAAAGAGATCCGCCTCAAATCGACTGTGGAACACTTGAAATTATGTCACCCTCCTCCTGATGTCACAAACGCTTCGACAAACGCCAGCCGGAAATCCGAACTGGGTCAGAGTTGAAAGACCTCTTGCCAAGTAATTTCCAAACAAGACATTCCGTCAGTGCGAGCCTTCCTCTCGACGACCGATTCAACAACAAGATGAATCAGACTTTGAATTCCATTTGCTTTGCACACTCTCTCACCCGAATCCCAGAATATTGCGCATCACCAGCCTCATGACGGCGCGCCAGAAGTTGCGTCCGATTACATGGCCGCGCGTCGGTCGATTGCAGCAATCTAGCCTCTTTCTGGTTTTATTTCATACGTTGTTGACTGTTTTGCGGTTAACACCTCGGTAACATTGACACCGCACTCGCGTTGGCCTGCGTGTTGCCTCAGGCACCCTAGATGTGTTTTGCAACGGATTGGCTAAATCGGCAGCAAATTGGCAGACGCCGCTGACGACGATCGACATCGTTATTGCCAAGAGGTCGGCATTTATGTCCGAGAGGCGATCGTTGGACACGGGTTCACTGCTTGACTGGCCAGTGGTGACTAAGTGGTCAATTACCGGGAGATAATCGCTCTGGAGAGTATTTTATTTGCGTTTCTAATCGCGTCTAATTGTTGGCTGCTTGCGCGGTGGTAAGACTGTGATTTATGCGTGCGTGTTTGTTTGTAAATGTCATCGCTTAAGCTGACGGCTTTGATGGGCTTCAGTTAGCGTTGAAGCGCAGTCCGGTTGATGGACGGGAGCTGTCAGTGGGGGATTGGGGCTTTGTCGAGTGGGTTAAGGCTTCGATTTCAGGGTAATTGCTGGTCAAAGAACATTAGGGGCAAGCAGTCAAGTTGATTAAGGGAAATGTATCACAATCATGGCCGCATATGTGGCCTTGTGTTTGAAAATGAGAACGCAATTAGAATGCCTAAGCGAAAAGTGGTAATTTCGAGCTTGTTTTTTTTTTTGAGGTTTTGAAGTACTACACTGGAGCACTCAGACTCAAGACTGGTCCATTGTTCTAGCAGGTAGCAACTTATAAATTCAGTAGTTTCCTGGTCTTCCGAAGGTGACTTGCCATGTCGTCGTACTGTCTTTACTTAAACCAAGCACATTTAGGTGTTTGGCAAAGGTGTAGTGATCTGTCTACATCCTGGAGAGCCATACCATCTCCGGTTGTACTCTCGAAAGGCCCAGCCATCAATGGAAGCCCTAACCACAGACGCAGGTAGTCCGAACGCAGTTTCAGGTCTTGAGCAAGTTTCCTCTAATCCTTGTTCCTTGGAAGTTCATCGGCGATCTCATTTCCAGCGACTCCTTGCTGTTCTGGGACCCAGATGAGTTTCTAAAGTTTGCTGCTAATCGAATTCAGAGGCGATTTGCATTCCTGAACTATCTTGGAAGTGATTAAAGGCTTGAGTAGAGCACAGGCTGGCTGTCACTACAAACACAGGTATGTCAACACCAGGGACAGGCACTCAACCTCAACTGCGCCATCCAGCCGTTGAGCTTAATTATAAAAACTGAAGTAATCCGCGTGGCTTGGCCAAGTTGAACGAATAGACAACTCAGCCCCGACCGAGGGTATCCTAAGGTAGGCCACTCAAGTGAAAAAAGGGTTCAACCAACTTGGCGTGCGAAACTGGAGACAGCTAGCTAGAGAGAGCTGGAGCGCTAGTAGTAAAGGCTGATTTTTGAAAAGCTATATGAAAGTTTTCTTTCCAAAAAACACATAAAATTCAGAAAAATGCATGAAATTTTTATTTGAATCGATAGTACGGTCCATATAATTTAATGTTTGAGGATTATTTCATGCAAATGTTGACCTTGACTGCGCCTCAAATGGTCCATCCGCTTAGTCCAATTTCGGCCGGTATCTCACGAATAAATGCTTCAATGTTGTCTTCCAATGCGTCAATAGAATGGGCTTGTCTGTATAGACATGAGCTTTAACATAGCCCGACAAAAAAAGTCTAAAGGCGTTAAATCGCACGATCTAGGCGGCGAATCGACCGGTCCCGAACGTGAAATAAAATGTTCACCGAACTCGCCTCTCAATAAGTGCATTGTTGCGCCGGCTGTGTGGCATGTGGCACTGTCTTGTTGAAACCACATGTCATGCAAGTCAAGCTTTTGCATTTTGGGCAAAAAAAGGTGATTTCATCTCACGGTAGCGCTCACCATTCACACGATTTGCGACGTTACGATTCGCATCATCTTTGAAGAAGTACGGTTCAATAATGCCACCAGCCCATAAACCGCACCAAACTGTGACTTTTTCTGGATACATTGGTAGCTCTTGCAATGCTTCTGGCTGATATTCACTCCAAAATCGACAATGCTGCTTATTTACGTACCCATTGAACCAAAAATGAGCTTCCTCGCTGAACACAATTTTTCGGTAAAAAAGTGGATCTGAACTTTCTTAACAGAGCACGTATTTTGATAATAAAATTCAATAATTTGCGAGCGTTGTTCGTTTGTAAGACGATTCATGGTTAAATTATAGACCAAACTGAAGATGTTTGACAGTGAAACAAAACACGAAACGTGCGTCAGCTGTTTAAACCAGTGTTGCCAAAACGATAATAGCTAAAAAAATCACCCTTTAGAACCGGAAGTAATTCGCAGTTAAGTGGTATCCCTTTGATTAGATGACAAATGTAAGAGCATCTGCCTGTCCAGGATTCTTCAGATACAACGCATGAAGTGGAATCTCACTCAAATCTTCTCCAAGATTTTCTCTACCGTTTTGTACGCTCGTGCGAAGCCGTCTTGAAACTGTGACCTCAAATTTAAAGTGGAGACAGGTGTCGGATTGGACTATTGTCAGCTGCAGCCTGTTGAGCGCTAATACCATCCTAGGCGCAGGGGATCTAGCGCAAGCGTTAGAGTATAAACTGTTGACTGAGGAAACATGTAACAGGGCTCAACAACTCCACAGATCAGACGTCACGATTTTGTGAAATGGAGCAGCACCCAAAAATCATCAAGTAATTGCTACAGCAAGGCAACCTTGAATCAATGGGACCAACTTTTTTTTTGGAAATTTTCACGCTCTTGGCTCGCTAACTGTCTAAATCAGAACACAGCAGAGAAGCTTGAAAGAGTGGCCGATGATGAAAGATGAATATTACTCGTCGGACACAGCCCAAATTTCTGTCAAAATTGCTGCTCGGCCACATCGAGCGCATGGATCACAGCGCGTCTTCGACTCCGAGTATGGAGACGACATAAATTCTCCGAATCTTCAGAAAGGAATAATTGCCAAGTTCTAAACGATGTGTGCCGAAAAGCTAACAAAAATTGCCCTGCCGACATGTCCATCTCCCTCTAACCCTACACGCAGTACAATTGTATCGAAATCCAAACCATAAATGTGATTTATCTCAATTCTCTGATTGTTTCATCAATCTGCTCAAAAGGTCTCAAGACGTCAGTCACCAGTCGTCACGGCTTTCAGCAACCTTTACACGTGGCCCACTATGTACCTTACTTCAACGCATGTCCTCATTCAAAAAATACCTAAATACACGTACGTTCATCGGCGCCTCTTGAACCTATCCCAATCATTCGTTATTCACCGCAATTATCTCCTCACAGTAAATAACATCAGAGCCAACAGTCAGATAATGATCGTTGGCTCACTTTCACAGAAATCCTCGTCCAAGTTTCCATGCCAAATTCTCAATCCCGTCTCTCCAGATTGAGGTCACAGTGACGCACGCGCATACCATAAATTGGCCACACATGATCGGATGCCAGCAATCGGACCCACCCACGGTGAACCTTCGACAATGCATCTCCTCCCCCGATGTTGTTGTGAGCACTGAAGCAAATCGATTGTGTCTCCCATTACCCACGAGATGATTTTTTAATTAATGCCTATCCCCGTTCGACTAATTGCAATTCACTCATTCATTTCATTTCAGCAACGACAGCGAAGGAAAGGCTCTGCTTGAAGATCTTCAGAGGTTGAACAAACCGCTGGGGATTAGTTTCAAGGAAATGCTGAAGCTGATGAACCAATGCGAACAGGTGGACAAGCTGACATCTGTTGTCACAAAAAGCAAGGGGAAGAGTGTCGACACCGCATCACAATCGAGTATGGCCGCATACTTGTTCCCTAAAAGCCCTCTTTCCATTCTGAGTGGTATCATACCGGGTAAGTTTGCTGAATGATGAGTGATGATGATTGTGAGCCTAAAAGTATGCTTTGTTTTGTTTGTGTTTTTCCATAGGAACGAAGTGGTGTGGTACGGGCGATATTGCTGAATCATACAGCGACCTCGGCACGGAGGCAACTATGGATCGATGCTGTAGGACACACGATCTGTGCCCAGTGAAAATAAGGGCCTATCAGATGAAATACGATCTAACCAATGAATCTCTTTACACCAAGTGAGTGGGAGCTGAAGTATATTCTAATTTCGTGTTTGTTGAAAAGGTTAGGCTCGGTAGAGTGACCGTGAATCAACTGTGACTCACTTCCATTATTTCTGTTTGGCTCCATCGTTCTTACACTTTCCGGTAATTGATACACGGATTCCTCGTTAGCCATGAAAACTAACTGACACCGAAATACCTGCCGGTATCTAAGTAGTCTCTTAAGAGATAGTCCACTTCATTACTAGTCCACTAGATAGTCATGCAATGTTCTGAATCTTGATGTATCAAATTTCGTCTAGGCTGTTATTCGCTAGCTTACTATTCCCAGTTATTTTTCTGAACAGAAGTACTTTTGGAGCATTGTCAGTGACTCGAAAGAGGTGCAGTCGCTAAGATAGTCGTACAGACCAGGAATCGCACCTACGACGTTCAGGTCGATGCACATAGCCACAACGCGGCGGGTCACCACTCGTGGGAGAACTATAGCATGCATAAGACGAGTGGTTGCGGAGAAGTTAGGCCCTCGCCCTCTACGGCCAGTAGCGCCACCCATATTATATATATTATTACTTTTTCCAGTGCAAGGGATGGATAGGTGCAGAGGTAGTGTAATGTGTGCTTCTACTTCTTCCTCATCCCTGCAGCCTGAACAAGTCCTTTTAGGTTATTGGTTCCTATTGAAACCTAAAAGTGTGTTCATGTTTTAATTTATTAAAATGCGATGTCTCGCATTGATCCTGGTGGACACATTGCGATTCCCTGAGCTAGACGCGTTCATTGCATCATTAAATCTTGAAAGATGTTCAGCCATGTTTTGAAGAGGATTCCTCTTCAGTTTTCAATTTCTCAACTGGATCGTATATGTCCTCATCATTGCCACAGCATTGCATCATGAATTTTGGTGGGATATGGCTTGCAAGTATCACTAACAAAGGTTGCACTTAAGTTAAAGTGACCGAATAATCTCGCATTTGGTATTGATCTACTGATCTATTGGAGATTCAGACCTCAGAACAGCTGATCTTATTTTGTTTCTTTTATCGGGTATATCAATGGTAATAACTATGAAACAGAATACTAGGATATTGCTTACAGCTCTACTTTTTGAAATACACAGGCTTATTATTTTGACAAAAAATTAAATAAAAAAATATAGTACCTTATGTTAAGAAATGTCTATTGAACCCCAGTTCATGATCATTTATAAGACTTCCTTGAATGAACGACTTTAGGAGGATCTCGTTGCAAATTTCAGCAGTAGTCAGCCACCGTATGTGAGTCCCACCGTCCTTTATAAGCTAGATATGGTCTTCAGATTTCTTTTTGCCTAAGAACTTACTGGTAACCAAAGCAAATGAATTCCAAGCTTTGAATTAATAGTCGAAACTTCTGTCATTGATTTGACAAAATTAGGATCGTTTATGAGTTGCCTAATCTGGAGCCCATTAAAAATAACAGCTTTCAATTTTTCAGTACCTACTTAATCCTTGGCACTCATCGCGTAAGACGACAATCGTATGACGGCGTCGTTTCGACAATTGTATTGCTTCGTGTAACGCTAAAAAGTTTGAATCGTGTGGAGGATATGGTTTTGAACGATTGGCGATGCAAAAATTAATCAATTAATTAAATAAATGTTATTTATTACTTATGTACATGTTCTCTAATTTTTATTTGAAATGAATATGCGAATTTAAAAGTGACATCATTAATTTTGTTTTAAGTGTCACATCCAATGTATTTAAAATTTGCAAACTGTTTACTATTTGAACGATTGACTGACTATACGACGAGACGATTCGATTGCAGAGTTATGTACACGTAGCAAACTTCTGACGACGTCGTTTATTTCAAAAGTTTGAACAACGATCGTCTTAAAAATTACGCGATGAGAGATCTGGAAACTTTCTTGAAAGAAAATTGAAGCGAAAGCCACTTTTGTCAAGCTCCTTAACAATCTGTTCCATTATGCCGAGTTTTATATGAAGTGGTGGGAGTAAGGTGCGGACTCGGCCACACACGTTTATAGCATTTCTTGTACCAACTGTTAGCTCTTCCCGAATGGATGTGTTAAGGAAAACAGAGTGTACATAAACCTCAGAAATAAAACAAAAACCAGAAGAAGAAAGCAATTTTTTTCTGTTGACCAGCGTAATTATTTTATGGCCCAATAGTCGTTGTCTTGAAAATAATATAATAATAATATGGGTGGCGCTACAGCCCATAGAGGGCCAGGGCCTAGCTTCTCAGCAACCACTCGTGTTGTGCATGCTATTGTTCTCCCACTAGTGGAAGGGACCTACAGTTTTATGCCGACTCCGAACGGCCAAGTTTGAGAAGCTTTTTCTAGACAGGAAATACTCCTTGAGCATTGTCAGTGACTCGAAAGAGGTGGGGCCGTGAAAATTGTTTTCGTCGCACAGAGCAGGAATCGAACCTACGTGTCCACAACGCCACAGGCCGTCTTGAAATTGAAACTACTAAAAAAGGACCGCTAAATAGCTGTAGACATGAGGCGTGAACGAGAACATCGAATGTTCCCAAAATGACAGTCTCCCTTAGTTGAATAGTTGTTCTAGTGTCACCTAAAAAGATAACTTCATTAAAATTTAGGAATTGTACATTTACATATTAAAATGTATTTATCCATCTTACTCAAACTCAAAAATTCCCCATTTACTATCCCAATTTCAGATCTCATTGCATCTGTGATGACATGCTCTTCTCTTGTCTGAAGAAGACCAACACTTCAGCGTCGCAGCTGATGGGCTCAATCTATTTCAACCTAGTACAAGTAAGTCTCCCAGCGAGCACTAGTTTCATCAACTTAATCAAAAAACAACATTTTCTCCTTTCAGGTACCTTGCGTAGCCGATGGTCCAAAAGGCTATGAATATCGTCCCGCCAAGGAGGGATTCTAAGCAGAGTTTCTGCAATCTTCGCTTCTTCTTCAATCTGTTGTACATTGTCCGTTTACAAACAAAAGTTATTATTTAAGGAACTACGCTTAAGAGTTTGTTTATTTAATTTGTTTTCTTATAATTTATTCTAGTATTTTGAAGTAACAAGAGGATAAATGTAAAAAAGTTTTACTTACTAACAAGTTATACATACTTCTTTGTTTTTTGTAATGTTAATAAAGATTTTTATTTATTAATACGTCCATGCGGTCTTTTGAAAACAAACAGAAATGGCAACAGTCTTGGTTTAGTGTTTTTTTAGCAGGTCGACGATATTTAAAAGATTGAAAACACATGGAAGGACCAGAATCTCAGTTGGACGAGCGATAAGTCTAATTGGTTGCGGCGGGTTCGGTGAGGAGGTTGGCAGCTTCATCTACTTACCTGCCTAAGCCTGATGATCTGGTAAACTGCGCAAGCTATGAGCACCAGAATGTAAATCAAAGTAACACGTCTGCATTATCTGCAACTAATACGCCTTTGAACCGTTTGAAGCACTGGTCGAATTCAGGATCCCGCGAAAATTGATCCGTTGTGGCGCCACGACCACGCCAACAAAGACTCACTGCGAGTCTGTGGAGATCTAACGTAGAATTGCGCTTGGTGCTTGCCTCTCCAGGATCGTCAGCGATTTCTCAGGGTTATACTCTTTACAGGTCGTAGGCCTGACAAGTATGAATGTGTGAAGCCTTTGACAGTCATCTTGGTTGATTTAGAAACAAATTATGAATCCAATGATCGTAACCACTTAGCCGCATCCGGAATTTTACCGGGATTACATTGGCAAATTATACTCTGCTCCCTCGAATGTATATAGGAATATGATCATGTCTATTGACTACAAAAGTGCCGGATTACGTGTTCAAAAATTCCGAATACATTTGACGAACTAGATGCAGAATTTAATTGTTCCACATGTGGTATGTTAGGTAATTGGACTGCCAGCTTAATTGCCAGCGAACTTACAAAATTTGTTGTTGTAAAAAATTGTTGGTCCATTCTGATACCCATGCCATTGAATTGATCCCGACGCCAAATGGTGCCTGGACCAGGTTTGAAAACCCGATGAAAACATTTTAACTTTGCTTCAACTGGGATTCGAACCAGTGACCCCTATAACCAACGACGCCAGCCAGCCACATGTGGTAAGACAATGACACGTCTCAAGCCATTCCAATCTTGTCACTGGGTTTGTAGTCGTAGTAGTGCCCGTATGTATCCTTGTGTACAGCTCCAAATTAATTATTCATTGTTCACCATATGGACAGTGATTTAAATTTGAGCTCTTTTACAAGAAAAACACCACAGTCCACGATGGGAGATGAACAATACGGCTTTCGACACGACAGATGCACAACCGACAAGCTATTCACTCAAAGAATGATACTCGAGAAGGCTTGGGAGTA
This sequence comes from Eristalis arbustorum, assembly GCA_916610145.1. NCBI lineage: Eukaryota > Metazoa > Arthropoda > Insecta > Diptera > Syrphidae > Eristalis > Eristalis arbustorum. Next base: position 19,589,916 of record OU744320.1, on the reverse strand, counting down.
TGCCAAAGCAATCTACAGCTGCTGTGTATATTTGGAGGAGACATACGACCGAGTGCCACGAGGATAACTCTGGAGAGTTCTGCAGGAATATGAAATTGACAGTCCTCAATAACTATACACAAACTGTGCCAGTTGTGTTTGAGGTGAGGCAAAGTTGCACATGGGGAGATTTGACGGTCTCACATCCTCCCAGACGGAATGCCAGTGCACACTCGATAGGTTTATTACCATACATGCAGATGCTGGGATGAAGGTTTGGACAAATCAGATGTTATAGTAATTTCCAGAACTGCTGTTCGATGCACTCTACATGTAAGCGGAAGTTCAAGTATCTCGGAAGACTGATGCTGAGCTTTCTTGTAGTATTGGCCAAGCTTGATCAATATTGAAGCAGTTTGCAACATCTGTAATCAGAAACGCCGATCTTGGTGTCAAAGCCAAGTTAGCGGCTTTCAACTCAGTATTTGTTCCTCTTTCACCTACCAAAGTCATGTGACCGAAAGAATAAGATCGCGAATACAAGCTGCCGAGATGAGATTGGTTCGTGTTGTTTTGGGAGTTACTCGCTGGGATAGGGTGAGGAACACGGTAAAGCGCGGGGAACACAACGTAGAGAAGCTATTCTTATTAACGGAAAGGCCTATGGATGGATGGTTTGGACAAGTGACACGAAATCACGTCTGCCGAGGTATACCTTAAATGCTACTCAATGAGGAACGTGGCCCCTTGGCATACCCAGGACAAGGTGGTTCAACTAAGTCCAAAACTTGCTTAGTGTGTCCAGGCATAAGTCCTGGTGAGTTACAGTAAATGGCAAAGGACGGAGTGTCCTGGACATCTCCAGGGCAGGTTTTGCCCCAGCGAAAGAATAAGAAGAATAAGATTTGGATCTCATGAGGGAAAAGTTACAATCTTTGATTCTTCACAAAGCTGGAGACAGTCTTAGGATCTGCGCTGAATCGTTGCCTTATTTGGTAATGAGCAAAGCACGACACTGAACCGACTCAGTCACATGACAGTAAAAAGTTGTAAGAGAGTGATCCAGATGGGTTGTTATAGCAAGGAACCTTAAAAAAGGACGGAATGAAGGAAATGTTAATAGCAAGCAACCGGTCTGCATGACCTCTAGACAGCACACATCTATTTTTCCCTAACAAAACGATCTGAAAGTCAAATTTCCGAAAATAAATCGCACAACTTTCCCCAACGCGACGTGACAGATCTTTCCTATGTTCATGGTGTTGGCGCGGAAAGCTCACACGTTCTGATAGAAGCGTGCCAAAGTGTTCAACTGAACATTTTGGCGAAGTTATTTTTAGACATCAGTTTTCCCGAGTGTGCAGACGTACGTGTGTGGCGACCTAAATTTAATAGATGTTCTGGTTGAGAAATGGTTCATTTTTAATATTTACGTGTTCTTTTACTACTTGACGAGATCATTTTTGCAACTGTTGCGTGAGATTCTAATCTGCCAGCGTTGTAATAATGGGATATAATGTCGGACAGATAGGCGTACTGGTTCGAAGCATGCGTGAACTTCTTTGCACTTTTACATGCTCCGGCCTAATACAGGTCATGTTCGGCGTTGTTAAATCATAGATACCGCAGGTGTTCCTTAGAATGAGATAGAGTATGGCATGAAATATGCTACAGGAAGTGGCTGACTTTAAAATGCAACAACAGCCTAGCGGCTAAGTGGCAGGCAATTATTTGGTACGGAGTATGCACTAATTCATCTGTAGACAACAGTCAGAGAAAAGCATGCCCGATAAATGGAACAACAGCATTGTTTGCCTGATCCACTAAAAAGGAGACCCTCTAAATTGCGACAACTATAGAGGCATTAGTCTTCTGAGCATCGCGTGTAAGAAATTCACCCCTATCACGAATTCCATCGTAATCGAAAATATGTTACGAACTCCGAAAAATCGATCACAGAATTCATTCACTGTAGAAACTTAGTGGGACATCTGCTACAAATTTCGTGATCATACCCGGAATTGATAATTCGATGTATAATTTCACAAATTGAATTTGCCACCAACCTTGAATTTTCAGTACAAGTTTGTTCCCCCGTATGAGTTGTCAGAATTTTGCTTAAGAACGTAGCTAATAAAAAACGTCACCAGAAGGAGCTGAATATCGAGATCGATTCGCCAATCGCTGAATACGAATCTAGTACGTTTTTTACAAGCTATTTACGTTGGAGTTCGTAATCCCGTTCGGATTTTGTGATAACATTTTTTCGTAGTTCGTGCCGTTCCCAAATTTCTACGAATGGAATCTCTGATAGGACCGATTATCTGCGGTGTTGTGTGGAATCTGGTCGGTCCATACCAGTGTGGCTTCTGGCCAAGAAAATCTACCATTGATCAAAAATTGCAGAAAACCGCGATGGTCATAGACTTCGTCTCGTTAGCTATCAATTTAGACAATGACACCAGCGCTGTAATTAAACGAATTATACTTCTTGCCAATCATTGCCTTTTTGGATAAAAAACAATTGATGACCAAAACCTACTCTCGAACAACCAAAGTGATCCCTAAGACCTTAATTTTTCCTGTCGTGCTATACGGCTCGGAGGGAGGGACTTTGTCAAAAGCGAACAAAGTTGGTCTTGTTTGTTGTGAGAGAAGAAAATCTCCACATGATCGTCTGCATTGAATCCGAGTGGAGGAGGAGATATAACAACGAACTGTACGAGCTGTTCAGCGACATCGACTTAGTCAGAAGAGTGGAACTCCAACGATTGAGACGGTCACGAAGAGCGGATGGATACCAATGTTCCAGCACGGAATGAATGCACAACGAGAGATGTGACGCAGTAGAGCATGACTCAGGCGGCGTACGCAAATTTAAAGGAACCTCAGCCAACTTGGCATGCAAAACAGGAGGCAGCTGGCTAAAGATCAAGCTGGCTGACGTTGGTTGAAGCTCCTTCCCGGACTGAGCAGCGCCACCTTAAGTAAGCAAGCCAACATTGCCTATCAGAGCAGCTCAATTCATTCAAATCCCAAAGGTTGTCCAGTCCTTCTCATGCGTTTTCTTACAGTAGTGCCACTCGACGACAAATCTGTTTCCCGACTGGGGTTGGTTCAGTCGGTCTTTAATCTACGACAGGTGTTGAAACTGCTTTGTGATAAGCTATTGTTCGTCGTCCCCTCCCATGCCAGATACCGGCAAAAGTAGTGCCGACAAAGAAAAAACAACCTCCTCACATTAAGCGACAACACAGAACACCTACGATCATAAACCAAATCCAAAAACGTTACTTTCCCGGTGAAAAATCAAAAAAAGAAACGTCCCACAGATTAAAATGACTTCAAATAAGACTTTCTTTCTTCAAAAATAACAAAATAAAATAAAACCGCATCAACAAACAAAATGTAGTTAATAAACAAAAAAGTATATAAATGATACAATGTATGCATGTATGTAAAATGATAACGACGACAAAGAGATTAGATAACGACTAGGTACAAAATTGACTGGCATCTCCTAGAAGATGCTCGCAACATTTGGCCCTTGCTGTGACGAGTTTGTCGGCACCGGTTGCACTGGACGATCGATGTCTTGATAGCTTCTCTGCTGACTGGTCGGGAACACGGCTCCGGCTTGTAGAGCCGCACCACCACGATGTGTGTACTCCCTGTACAGCAGCATCGAACTGACAGGCCGCAGGATCAGATTGATTATCGTGAACGCCAGTGCCCAGCCATCTGAAAGAAACCAGTATACAATGATCGAGGGATTTCCAAAGAGAAATGTGAAAAATTAAATAAAAAAAAACCAAACTCACTCATGCCATGGAAAAACACAATGATGCTTATTAAATCAAGGATAATGCTACAAGCGTCTATCACGAGAGCCTAAAAAAGAAACGAGAGAAAAAATAATGCGATGATGAAATGGGAAAGGTTAATGAAAATGCTTTTGTGTGTGCGGCGCGCCGGTAGCCGGGGAGAAATGGGGTGTTGGCGGTTCAACTGTTCGCTACGCATGCAATTAAATTGATTTTATTGATTTGACATAGGAATTGGGAATCGAATACGTTTGCTGGAAGGCATTCAATAAAAGTGAATAGGGAGGGGCGTGTTCTACTGAAACGGGGTGCGCTTGACAGGGTGTGTGAATTCTAGCAGCTGAGGGATGGAGGAAGGCGACGTTTTTGAACGCGCTTGTGATGGGGGAAGAATTGTTGACACTGAGCTTGTCGTTACTTGGGTGTTACAACGCGGAATGAGTTTTTACTGTTCTTGATATAAGTGCTAAGCAGTAGAAGGAATGACATTATTTATGAAACTAAATGAATGGACAGCCGAACTGAGTCCCATAAGATTCCGCATTAATCATAAGATTACCGTAGGAACACATCATTTGAATAATTCTATCGAGCTGAAAAACATCGATAATAGCTGGTCTTAAGGTCAATGAAGATAAGACGAAATATATGCTGTCGAGCAAGAAACGATCCGCGGCAAACCATTTAGGCCGAAACATAACAATCGACAGCTAGTTCGTGTACCTCGAGGTAAACGTGAACTCCACGAATGATATCTTAGTGGGTTCGGAACTTCTTATTCGAAGCAGCAAAGTCGTTCTCTACAAAGCTCTTATTCTGCCATTTCTGCTTTATGGAGGCGAATGCTGGGCGCTAAGCTAAATTGCAGAGCTGATTTGATCCTTGGTGTCCTCTCAGAGACGAAGGCGAATGCAGGAGAAGTCAAAACCGCGAACTCAACGAACTGTACCACGATGTGGGTGTGAGGCAGGAAAAGATCAGCCGACTACATTGACTTGGCCACAAGCGCATGGACAACAACGCTTCAGCAAAGAGTGTCTTCGAAACCGAACCTGCTCGTTCGAGGAGGGGAAGACTGAATCTCCTGTATAAAGACCAAGTCAAACCAGCTTGTTCTTGATAACAGCAAGCAGCGGCAATTGCTTACCTTCAGAGCCTGAAGGGGTCTGATCAGAAATAAGGGAGCAAGGAGATATCTATATTCGACCATTTTTACCCCTAGTCCACAAAAGAGAAGAATGTGAGAGCAGTGGAAATCCCTTGTATTTCACTTATACTTTTACAAATTCGTCAATTCCTCCTTCCTCTGTATACTCCCCCTGTAATGGCGGCCGATTCGTCAATTCACCAAAAAATGGCGGCCGATTCGTGGATTTTGTGGGAAAATCGTGTGAAGTTGGCCACAACCAAGTACTATTGTTCGAAGAGTGTTCAGTTGGTTCATGACTTTAATGGTAGGATTGGGTGAATAAAAGTGTAATGCCACGTATTATTTACAGAAATATTTAGCACCAATTTAATACATTAATGTAATATAAAGCCTAATTCTATGTCATACGTGAGAAATGAGATCATTTTCATAGCATTTGTTCATAAATTCGAAAAAAGTTAATTAAAATTTCTTATTTCTTAAGAGAAATTCCCAGATATTGAAACTAAAACTATTGAGAAAAATAGTTGCCAAAATTTGGAAGTAACTTCTATCATATATCTGTATATACGTGTACATAAGTCTCGGGCAATGCATTTTATATATATAACTCATATTTGAGCAAAAACACATTCATTTATCTGTTTCTTCATTAATATCACTCTAATGCTGGAGACAGAAACTCCTATAAACAGGAGCTTAATTAAATTACAGCGTGAACATACGCTTTGTTTGTTTGCTTACCCCTCCTCTCTCTGTTGAATACTTAACACAGAAAATTTGAAAAATGTCGGGTAAACGAGCGAATTTTCAAATAAGACCTTCAATCCACCCCAATACTATGGTTGGGGAAGAGGATCAGCTGTTTTCAAGAGCTCACACGTATTCACAGACACGGCGGGGAAAGCTTATAAAAAACGCTGTCAGATGGAATCAAGGGGCAAGAGAGGCAAAAGATGGATATCTCTTTGCACTCTTATCTCTGATGACTGCAAACAGCGTGAACAGGACCGTCACTGAGGGAAGGCGCGTTACGTAGGTAGTCCGCCAGCGCAGCGTTGAAGTGATTACTCAATTAACAGCTGCTACTCTCTCAACTGTCAGTTGACACAAAAGAAACTCCTTGTAAGAGAATGACAGTTGACCTCAGCTCTTTCGCAAATTGTTTCCACACGATGAGAAACGACTGCAGAGAAAGATATAAGGCCCAAGAACTTAGCATCCGTTGCGTACGTTGCGATTACTATCCACGAAAATCGTAGTTGCCAGATTGCAAAGAGGTGGCCAATGAAATACGTGCGTTGCGTCTGAAATCTATGCAAGCCCACACAACTCACGAAAGTGATGTTTAAACATTCATAAATAATACACACATCTGAGGATGAACTGTCAAACGCAACAAAAGTTAAATGTTTACCAACTTCCACCGTCATAGGTCATAGGTCATCATGCCATCAACTAGCAAGAATCAATAAGCACGTGAGTGATAAATTTAATTCTAAAGAATCAACAGGACTAGTGTTATTAGACATTGAAAAAGCGTTCGACATGGTTTGGCATGACGCCCTGATTCACAAGCTCCTGAAGTTTAACTTCCCAATGCAAATCATCAAATTGATCCAAAGCTTCCTCAAAGACAGAAGGTTTGCAGTCAAAATCAGAAACAACATATCAAACACCAAAAATATTGAGCACGGCGTTCCTCAGGGATCTGTTCTGGGGCCAATTCTGTTTAATATTTATGTCGCAGATCTGCCTACTTTCAATAACAGTGTCAACGTTGCAATGTTTGTGGACGATACTGCATTATTTGCATATGGTAGATTATTTATAGACGTCTTTAATGTACTACAAACTGCTCTCTCGCAATTTGAACAATATTGCTTCCAATGGAAGATAAAGCAAAACCCTCAAAAGACGCAAGTTATATGGTTCAATAGGTGTAGAAAAGAGTGCTACCTACCTAACAGCAAGCTACGGTTATGCTCTGTGGAAATAGATTGGGATGAAAAGTGCAAATATCTTGGACTAATCCTAGATCCAAAACTAACCTTTCAGGCTCACATTTCTGCCACAATAGATAGAGTTAATAAACTAACAAGATTATTGTATCCATTGTTGTGCAAAAATTCTAAACTAAGTTCTTATAATAAATTACTTATCCACAAATTAGTTTTCCAAGCCATTATAATGTACGGGGCACCAGTATGGGGTGATTGCGCTAAAACTCACAAGTTAACGCTCCAAAGATGTCAAAATAAACTTTTAAAAATGTTTTTAAATCTGCCTTGGCAATTCTAAACCACCAGACTTCAACTAAAAGCCAATGTCAACTTGATTAACACTCTTATCTCCAACTCTAAAATAAATTTCTACAATAATTGCTCTGTATCTCCAAATGAACTTATAAAACAACTTGCACCAAATTAGCAGAGAAAGGTAAATCCTTGAAACGGGCAAATGCAATACTAGGTAAAGTTTCACATAAGGGTTTTTGTTAGTAGTTTTCCCTAAACATATTCTTTTCATAACCATATTAACTAATTGTTGTAAAATAAATTGTATCGTAGCTGTAAAGGATAAAATGTCCTAATTCTCTAAAATAATGTAAGATATGAATGTAATAGAATGCTTTGGACTACTCAAAATAAATAAATAAATATATAGGCCACGTTCGCTGTCCCCTCTTTTTTTTAGTAGATCTTATGAGTTGTTAATTTTTTGACATGACGCAACGCACGTAACGGATTCTTATAGGTTTGAGCCTATATGTTTGACCCTTTCATACGATCCCCTTGTGTCTCTCAGGTCTTAACAAACGCAACTTGACGTTGTCCATATACATAGCCCTTGTATTGCCTGTGTTGAAAGACGGCTTTAAAAGAGCAACAGAGAATTGTGTTTCAGTGGTAGGTCGAATTCTGAATGTGACTGATGTCAGCTTTCTCAAAAAATACACCAAACACCTGTCTAAACGAGCAACCAACTGTCCACTGACGCAATTCCTCAGCCCTACCCAACCCCAAGCATAATTTCACCACCTTGCTTAAATCAAATCAAATCCTTATTCCAAGTAAGAAAGTGATGTAAACTACACATTTCCCCGCAGTGTATGGGGGAGAGTTATTTTTCCGAAGTAATTTGCATTCTTCTCAAGGAAAGGACCCCATTGGTCATGTGTAGCGTGCTGCTCAGGGGTAGAACCGAAAGCAAAGGTATTTCTTTATTTTTAGTCCATCGCGTGTCAACTCTCGGCAGTTTCCACGTAAGCGTAAATATCCAATAAAATGAGAATAAAACAAGAAAGTAGCAACATTTGCCTCCCTAAACCTACTGCCGCGAGTGGATGAGAAATCATTAAAAACGCTTAAATTAATGAGAAAAGAAACTCTTAAAATAGGTTTTATTTCTATTTTTCATCTATCTTGACCGAAAAAACAAAACCGTGCCCTCCTGTTGCGAGATGTATTCGTTGTGCAAGGGCTTGTGTAAGGGCAAGGCACATTTACAACTTGTCTCCACCTGTTATTGCGGACGTAGAATTGTGATGCAGATTTACAATCTTTCCTTATTATCAACACTAAATATTGCAAGTGCGATATCGTATAACTTTCTCATACCAGTAGATGAAATCTAAAGTGTACTCATAAATGTATCAATAAAGGTTTTAAATCCAATCCCCACTCATCAGTCGCTGAAGTGGTTCTTCAGCAATGTTCACGGGACGGAGAGCCAAGTTGAGTAGACGACCTTGAAACTGAACTGACATAAATCTGATAGCGCGAGGCAATAATGACTGGGTTATTGTTCACGGTGTGATTCACACCGAAGGCGTTCTGAAGTCAATGACTCGTGACTCACTTCACCGATATCTTCTGTTGCTATTGTTTGTTTATGATTTCTTTACGTACCTACGATTGACTTGTGTGCACATGACATGTGTATTACTCAATTCTGTACCGACAGAACAACTAGTCGAAACAGTGACGCTGTTGCATTGAGGATAATCATTCAGTTGTGACGAACAAGTGCTATCTGACAACACCATTCGTCAATTGGTGTCGAATTTTGTTGTGCACGGGAGAGGGGCATATTGTCGTCATGTCGTTCCTCAATGCCCAAGACGTTCCAATCAATTGGTTGAAGCAGTAAAGGCCCATTCATATGAGCGGCGAACTGCGAACGCGGACTTTTACAAACAAGTCTTTTCCAGCAAATATAAACAAAAAGTTAAACTTCTTGGTATGCAAAAAGATTGTAACTGAATTATCGAGGTATTCATAGACAAAAATCCCAATAAAAGTTACTTTAATTAATGATTTGAAAGTTTTTCACTGCGAATCAATTTGAATCCATTTGCTGATTTTTTCGTAGTTTTTGACAGAAGAGCGTGCTCAGGAGAGAGTAAACAATTTCCCCACCCTGCGAATTTTCGCCACAGACAATTCTGTGGGCAGAAAATTGAAGACTGTCAAATTCAAAATAAAAGCAACAAGTGACAGTTCATTCAGAATTGAATATATTTTTTGACGTTTCTTTAATTCTGTGAATTTCTACGAAACGTCGATCCACAAGTTTGTGCACAGTTTCTCTCTCAAAGAGAGATTTTTACCCCCACTTCCGTAAATTTGCTCAACTACGAATTTCTGTGCACAAATCAATTGGAACAGACCTAATCATTCTCTCCGCGAACTGTCAAACTGAATTCGTGATACACAAACGCAATCCAATGACGAAAACGCGATCCACAAACTCACAAGCAAAAAATTCGCGCTGAAGTGTGAGTTTGCACCCGTAGTTCTCTGCGAATGAAAAACATCCATATGAATGAAACGTCAATGTTTGCAAAGTTCGCAATTCGCGGCGACCTCATATGAATGGGCCTTAACAGCGTGTAGAAGCACCCTGACAGTGTATCGCTGATTTGTATTTGTTTTCGTATAAAGCATGTCCTTACAATTGACTCAAACAAGATCGTTCACGTCAGGGTCGCTTGGAAAACGTATTATTCTAAGGAATTAACAATTTTGAATAACGACGAGGTCCCTTTCGCAATTTATGGCGCTGTTACAAGGAAAATTGGTACATTTGGAGAAAAAAGAATCCACACCATTGCATCATCTAAAAGTAACAGTTCACCTCGGCATTGGACCATTTTTAAGGCAATCGAAACAGTCGATGGGAATCTGTAGTCAGCCCACAAATGTTGAAGAAAGAACTCGACGGTTACTTGTTCCAAAAAGACGGTGTCCCCTATCAGATGATGTGGCAGGTGCAATGAAAGTTTCCTGAACGTCTGCTGTCAAAAAATGGCGTTTAACTGCCCACCTATCTCCAGAATTGACACCAAATAATAAGAAAGGCGTGGTGGCCCGTGGCGTTGTGGGTAAGTGCGTCGACCCCAACCTCGACGTCGTAGGTTCGATTCCTGCTATGTGCGACGAAAACAATTTTCACGACCCAACCTCTTTCGAGTCACTGACAATGCTCAAGAGTATTTCCTGTCTAGAGAAAGCTTCTCCAACGAAGCCGTTCGGATTCGGCATAAAACTGTAGGTCCCTTCCACTCGTGAGAGAACAATAGCACGCACAACACGAGTGGTTGCTGAGAAGCTAGGCCCTGGCCCCCTACGGGCTGTAGCGCCACCCATATTATTATTATTATAATAAGAAAGGCGTAAGTCGGGAAGTCTCAGACGAGGCCAACATTCGTTCGGAATCCAACGCTATACCACCCGAGGTACACAAAAAAGGGATGAAACAGCAATGAAAATGGCACACGTTCTTTTTTGTCAATAGAAACAGCCACTTGATTGATGTTCCATAAAAACTACTCAAAAAAAAATAAACTCCTCATAAGCATAAAGTTATTCAATGCTCACATGCAGTCAAACAATCATGTGTGTTTAAAAACGATAAAGAACTCTGCTGGTTAGTTGATTACATGACCTTTCTTAATATTCTTAATTCTGTATGATTCTCCTTAGACTGTCACTTTCAGTTGGAGATTATCGGAAAACGAAAACGGTTTAAAACGCGTCAGCAATGTTGAGTTTAGTAGTATTTTGCTAGAAAAACAACAAATATCACCTGTTGACATCTCTATCAAACATGTCACATTGAGCAGGATGACATGAGGAGCTGTCAATGTGTCACCAATAGAGATATGGAACAATTTTATAGTCTTCAATCTCTAATATGCTACACAGAGCAGGGATTTCCAGTATCATACTTGAGAATGAGTCGTATTCCGTAGCGTATTTGTAGAAAAGTAAGTATTATGCGGTGTCATTCGCGCACAACACAGTCCAATCTAGTACTTAGAACGAGATGAACACCGAGTTTTGTGGACGACCTAATGTGTCAACGTAGCATGTAATTGCTAACGCACTTAGATCATTGTTGGTCCATTGTGATACAGTTACTTACTTACTTATCAGGCAGACGAACCATGAAGGGTATGAGCCTGAGCAATTGCTGCCTTCCATCGGTGACGGTCCTGGGCACGCTGCTTCCAGTCATCAAGGCCAAGCTGTCTTGCATCCGCGATGACTTGGTCTTTGTACCGGAGGTTCGGTCTTCCTCTCCTTCTCGAACCAGGAGGCTCGGATTCGAAGACCCTCTTTGCTGGAGCGTTGTTGTCCATTCGCTCTATGTGGCCGAGCCAGTGTAGTCGACGGATTTTTGCCTTCCGGACTACATCATTGTACAGCACGTAGAGTTCGCGGTTGTGTCTTCTCCTCCATTCGCCTTCCTCGCAGACGGGACCATATATCCGACGCAGAATTTTTCTTGCGAATGCACCAAGAATCAGCTCTGCAGCCTTACTCAATGTTCAATTTTCTGCTCCATAAAGTAGGACTGGCAGGATAAGGGTTTTGTAGAGCATGACTTTGGTCCTTCGAGTCAGGAGTTTCGAGCCCAGTTGTTTTGACAGACCGAAGTAGCATCGGTTGCCAAAGGCGATTCGACGTCGGGTCTCCACTACGATGTCATTCGTGGAGTTTACCATACATTTGCCCCGTGGTAGACAAACTCCTTTACTACCGCGATATTGTAGCTGTCGATTGTGACGTTTTGGCCTAGGTGGTGTGCGGCGGATCGTTTTTTGCTCGACAGCATATATTTTGTCTTGTCCTCGTTGACCTTAAAACCAGCTCGTTTCGCCTGGTCCTCAATTGCCGTGAAAGCTTCCACTATGGCGCGTTGGGACCGCCCGATAATGTCGATGTCATCAGCGTATCCCAACAGCTGAACCGACTTGTAGAAGATAGTGCCTTCCGTGTTTACAGCCGCTTTTATCTTCCCAAATTCGGCAAATGATTTGGTGCATGCTCCCTACCATTAGATTGCCTCCAGCTTTGAAAAGCTCCGATGGTAAGCCATCTCAGCCTGCGGCTTTGTTGTTCTTCAGCCTTTTAATGGCTGTACCGACTTCTTCAAAGCTAGGTGGGAGGACTTCTTCGTCGACTGGAGTTGCTGTTGGAAGTGCTGCTTAAACACACCCACTATTCCCTGTGGGTCCGTAACTTGGTCACCCTCGTTACCCTCGCAATTTCGAAGAGCCTGGGTGCCTTTGTGTATCAACGGTAAATTATGCTCTGCAAAGGATGAACAGGGGAGGATCTCAACGAACCTGTGCTTAAAAAATCCAGTCACAGAAAAGCACACTTAAGTATGTTAGTATGATAGTATGTTAATTTCACTGACTAACTAGCTTATTCTGCATGGGTTCAATGACTGACTTATCGCATACGGGCTCCATCGAGGGCTTGTATTCCTTGAGATTTAGATGCCACACAGGGAGTGCAATTGTTCAGACATTGTTAAAGAGCCAATATCGATACCAAAAAACTGCGGGACCCCAAATATGAGACAGCTACTAGAATGTCGTACCAACACGAGAGCCTTATCAGTCGAAGTTAAACCGCAGATGGAAAAACAACAAAATCTCAAACAATTTGACGGAACATTAACGAATTAATAGGCTTCTTTGAATGCTTTATTCTTAGAGAGAATTTACATGCTCATCGCAATGCGCCAATTAGTGCTTTAAGTTGCAAACAAAGACCTCCTCTACACAAATAATGAATCCTTAAAGCATTCGCTCAAACTCCGACTCCTCACGTTCCGGTTATTCTGTTACGTATTTAGCTGTTAACAAATATTTGCCCTCAGTCCACACAAATGCCCGCATAGTATGTCAGTTTGCATCAATTCTGTTGACAGATCGAAGATAAGCCCAGCACGACAAGCACCCCACATGGGGTACATATTTCAGCAGTGTTACGGTTCGTCGAACTCCCCCACCACCCGCCTAGAACTCACAACTTTATTAAAGCTCATTAGCTGCCAGTTAATGGATTATAACGTACTTTCTTTCCTTCTGGCTCCGCGTGGAATGCCGCAACCTCACATATCAGGCTTCCGTCCATGTTTCCAAATAAATCATTTGAATACGTTCGACCGGGCTATGAGCCATAAAGGGTAACAAAGGCGAACAAACCAAAACCAAAACCCAAACCAAAACCAAAACAAAGGCAGAGGCAACGAGAACAAACATTCATTCAGTGGCGGTACCAGTTCGTCAGCTGTGATGAATTGTGGTGGCCCTTGTAGGCCGGCTAATGCTCTTTTACCTCACACGCACGACTTTTTAATTATAGTGGACGACGAACGCTAATCGCAGCTCTTTCAACAGCGGTATGGCAACAGCACGTAAACCAGTGTCACGCCGCTGATTGGTGGCGGCAATATTCTTATCGGCGCGGCGGTGGTGCTATTTAAATTTCTTTTATTTCATTCTTTGCCACCCTTCAACTTCAACTTAACACGTCGGGGTTGAGAAATATTGATCTTTTCCCAGGCGAAGGACGGCCCTGCGTCTGCATGGAGGTAGCTGGGAGGTTCAACAGCTCTTTGTGCTTCCTTAAGACTTCTAAGAGCTAAGCGGCTTATTTTGATTTGCATTCTCTGAGAAATTGACATGTAATCTGTGCCGATTCTGTTTTGGCGCTTATGCTGTGGCCAATTTCAGGGAAATCACATCTCATATTACACTGAAACGAATAGGCAGATGACGTCTACTAGATAAGTTGATGGCCTCCAGTTCATTCAGCTAGTTGACCTTCGAAAACTGCACGAAATGAAGTCGAAGCAGCGATGAGTCAGGTCTTGCTCCAAGCAGAGACATCATTTTCTGGAGCAACTTGACAGTTCGTTCGATTTAGAGCACATATATATTTGGCAAGGGTGACTAATGAGCGGTAATCGTTTTATATTCTTTAGCGGCTTTTATAGCTACAGCGTTATCAGTTTGCTTTTGCTTTTGCTGCAACACAGAAACCACACCACTGACCGTGGTGATATGACGTCGCGCTAGTTGACAATAGCAGCCATGTGATCTTTCGAACAAAAGTCAGATTAGCAGTGCTATAAGTGCAGTACATACTAGCTAGTCACGAGACGTATTATTTGCTTGCGTCTGATGGCAGCCATAGGTTTTTGTAGATTTTCCTGTGACGGTAGTATTTTGCTGCTTTAAGACAAAAAAACGACTGTCAATCCCTGGCGGTGGGACACGTCACACGTGAAGCAACGAAGAAGACAATAAATATTATTAACGGGAGAATACCGTTAGCTGATACTGACGCATGTTGACGTACCATTACACAACGGTGACGGGAAGCAAAGCCGAACGAAATAGGGCTGCATTTGACATTGTTTCTACACGTCACAGGAGATAGAGGCCAAATGGGCATCGATTCATTTTATGGCGTATTACGTCCCGTACCAAAATCAACAGATGGGCCCTCTCTCAATGTATTGAGTGCATAACTTGAAAATCAGTGATTTAAAAGTGATGGCAGAACTTTTCTTGTAAATTGCGTTTGATCAAGGAGTATGCGGGGTCAGGACATAAACCGATGGCATGGAGGACGAAAGACAGCAGAGAAAACTGTGCCCATTGATCTTAAATACCTGTGGATTGTAATCAGTGGGCTGCGCAGAGCGTTCCTTATTCGCGTAGTGCAGCATAAAAAGAGTCTTAAACTTTAAATGCAAACCAAATGTAACCATCGAACTCAAGCGGTTACATGTCTTGTAAAATAAAGCAAAATCAAAAGGGCTGAAATATTTCTTTCTTTGAGTGAGGGAACCTGGACATTTCGCAGCGTTTTTGTTGAAATTGTTGTGTTATTGCACAGAAGGGGAATGGAAAGCCCTTGGATTTTTTTCACAAAAGGCCCATTCTTGCATAATGGCTTGGGTAAATTTAAGTGACATGAGAGAGCATTATTTAAGAAGTTTAAGAAGGCAACATTGTGGAAGAAGAATTGTGTTAATACAGGAATTTCTAATTCGATTCGAATTGTTTCAGTTGATCAATGGCTGTGAATCTAGTAAACGATTGAATGCGTCTACCGTTCGAAACCATCAATTGAAACAAATTTTTGTTTAAGTGAAGGAGATGTGAAAAAATGATCTTCAGCGGCGTGTTCTGGTTGAAAAAACTGCCGTATTTGGTCAAATGAGCAACCTCTGCACCCGGAAAATTGGGCTGTTTGCTGAGGTTGATAGCAGAGTTCGTATTTTTCGTTCGTCCGTCAATGCCGTGCCCTATTATTTAATGATGTCGAATGTCCAGAAAGCATGATCTTAACCTGGTCACGTTTTAACAACATGCCGCATACCGCGCAAATCGACGCGCCAATTGAGAAATAAGTTCTGTGTGCAATTTATGGCTCTCGGCAGTGAATTGGTGGAAATCTATACTTAATTATTGCTTTTCTTGAGTGGTAGCTAGACGCTCCATATTTTTGTGCAATATTTGGTACCGATTCTAAAACTTCTTGTCGCTTAAATTTAACGACAAACAAAAACAGTCGAATAGCTTTGTGACTGGGCTCTAAGGAACAGGTCTAAATTGTTATTAGCCGTTTTAAACAAGAATGTGCTGTATGTACAGCGGAATAAATCTGGGGACAAGTGTATGTAGATTGTGATGTCAGAAGGATGGAGTGGTTGGGATCTGGCAGTCCATCTGTCTAAGTGGCAGAGGACTCTCGCAAGGGTTATTCGATTATTCGAAAAAAAAAGTCGAACTAAACACAAGTCTGCGGTCACTTAGTCGTCCTTCACGATGTGACGTGGATATTATTGATTGAGAGTTAACTAAGGTAGACAGGTGGATTGGAGGGAAAAAACTGTATGATCTTTGTCCCTTGTGTAGACGAGAAGTTCAATTATGAGACACTTTAAGGTGAGTAGTTGCTTGCAATGACCTTCATATTGCCTTAAAGTGTCTCGACAACAACAGAATTTACTAGATCGATGATAGCGACTAACTTGTTAAAATGTTTGATGGTATGACTGGAGATGGTAAGCACAGATTATCTAAAATTCAAACGTCTTATATCGCTCACAAATAGGAGCAAATACGGATATACCACATCTGGGAGGAAGAGGAAGACGCACACTGCACACAATTCAACGTTTACACCTGTCTAAGACTAGTAACTCAATTTTGCCCAACAGAGGGTAGTACTCGTAGATGTCCGAACGTTCCGAGGTGCCAACATTGACTCGGACCACCACCTTGTAGTAGCCAAGGTAAGGTTGCGGATATCCCGAACACCGCCAAGACAAAGCAATACTGTGAGGAAGTTCAACGTCGGCCGGCTACAATCGCAAGAGATTGCCAAATCCTTTTCCGATCGTGTCTCCCTCAACCTCTTAAGAAATCCTACGCCGCCAACATCAAGTATTGAAGACCAGTGGCAGCATTGCCAAAAAGCCATCAGAGATGCCGTCTCCGATGTGCTGGGTTTCAATCCGCCACCACAACGAAACCCCTGGTTTGACAATGAGTGTCGGCAGGCGAATGCAGCCAAGCAAGAAACATACAAAGCGGCACTGCAAAGAAGGACAAGAGCTGCTCGGGAGCTCTACGAGCAGAAGAGGAGAGACGAACACCGGAAAGAAGGAGCATGAGAAACGCGCGATCGGCAGAATAGAGGGATATTACTGCAGGAATGAGGTAAGGAAGTTTTACCAAAGGGTAAAGTCAACCAGCCAAGGTTATAAACTCCGAACCGAAGCCTGTAAGGATGATCAGGGGAACATCGTAGTAGAGTCACAGTCGATGCTGAGAATATGGAGAAACCATTTCTGCAGACTGTATAACGGCGACGAAGAACCAAATTCCGCTGTCAGGCAGAACGAACCATTCAACCCCAATGAAAGTGACGATGAAGATCAACGATTCCGTCCACCCGACCCGGATGAAATGAGGATTGCTATGTCTAAACTGAAATCCAACAAGGCTGCTGGAGCTGACGGCCTACCCGCCGAGCTTTTTAAAGCCGCAGGCGATGATTTGGTAAGGAGCATGCACCAACTCATCTGTAAAATATGGTCGGAGGAAAGCATGCCCGACGAGTGGAATCTCAGTATCGTTTGCCCGATCCACAAGAAAGGAGACCCCTTTGACTGCGCCAACTATCGGGGGATAAGTCTCCTTAACATCGCCTATAAGATCTTATCTGCCGTACTGTGTGAACGCCTAAAGCCATTCGTCAACAACTTGGTCAGTCCATACCAGTGTGGCTTTAGGCCAGGAAAATCCACCATCGACCAAATATTCACACTTCGGCAGATTTTGGAGAAAACCCAGGAGCAACAAATCGATACCCACCACCTGTTCATCGATTTTAAGGCCGCGTATGATAGCATTTATAGAGACGAGCTATACAGAGCAATGTCTAGTTTTGGCATCCAGAATGCACGCTGCTCCATCAAGGTCGGTAAGGACCTAACCGAGACCTTTGATGTCAAAAAAGGATTCAGACAAGGCGACGCGCTGTCATGCGACTTTTTCAACATCGTTCTTGAAAGAATTGTTCAAAACTCGAACGCCAACACCAGAGGAACAATCTTTCAGAAGTCCGTCGTACTACCCGCATATGCCGACGATATTGGCATAATCGGAAGAACGCAGCGTGATGCCAATGGCGCTTTTGTGAGTATTGCAACTTAGGCCGCGAAGATGGGTTTAGCGGTAAACGAGGGTAAGACCTGCTGTCAACGAGAAAGGACACCCAACACCAACGTCTCGGTCAGAACGACACAGCAGACAGATATAAGTTTGAGGTAGTCAAAAACCTTGTCTACCTAGGGACCGCCATCAACTCAGACAATGACACCAGCACTGAAATCAAACGAAGAATAACTCTTGCCAATCGGTGCTTTTTTGTGCTAAGAAAGCAATTGGTAAACAAAGCCCTCTCTCGAACAAGCAAGGTAACGCTTTACAAGACCTTAATCATCCCAGTCCTGCTATAAGCAGCTCTTGGTCGCTTCGAGAGGAAAATTCTTCGTGTGATTTTCGGTCCCGTCTGCATAGATGGTGAGTGGAGGAGGAGATATAACGACGAACTATACGGGCTGTTCAGCGACATCGACTTAGCCAGAAGAGTGAAGATCCAACGATTGAAATGGCTAGGTCATGTAGAGCGAAAAATAATAAACCAGTGCTCCGGCCCGAAAGTCTTCGAATCCACCCCCGAGGGACGGCGCAGTAGAGGAAGACCTCGACTCAGGTGGCGCACGCAAGTGGAAAGGGACCTCAACCAACTACGCGTGCGAAACTGGAGACAGCTAGCTAAAGATCGAGCTGGCTGGAGACGCTTGTTGGTTGAGGCCCAGATCCACCCCGGACTGTAGCGCCACCTTAAGTAAGTAAATAAAGGGTAGTACTCGATAAAATATGTGACCGGAACGATTTCTGACAGAAAGAATCGGTTCAGCTTTGTATTGTTATTCGAGGGTTCCTTTTAAGTATTGTTCAAATCCGAGATTGACAGACGGACAGACGAGGAGACAAGGAATATTCGAGCGACATTCAGCATGGAATGGTCGAATATTGTATTTGAGAACTTAGACACGAACTAATGTATTATCAATTGGAACGGGACGGCCCGAGAATTCTTTTTCTTCTTTTAAGAAATTGCCACTTCGAAGAATATGTATGATAGGCATAGTTTCTCAACTTTTTGGCCGGTACGGACCCCAAGAAACAAATTTATCGGCGTACACTTCCCAACATAAAACTGTTGTGGAAGGATAATTAAAGACTTTTATTGAAAAGCTGTCGGGGACCAGCAGCGGTGATAATGGCTGGTCTAAGGCAACCAGACCAAGTAGACGATTACTTACACTTGTACTCATGCTTGTGCAATCCGGAAATAAATTATTTAGAATTTGGTATCTGAGGACATCAAAAAGATGTAGTTTCATTGGTTTAGCCATCTGGTGCAGATTAGATTCATCAAAGCACGTCTGGAGGAAGAAGATAATTTTGATCAGGCCAGTGCCTCCCTAAAAAACACAGTTTACCTACTACCATACTTTTTAGCATTTTAAATTGTATCAACATTTCATAGCGCACGTCAGGTCCTATTATAAATGGTGCAGAAGTACTAACCCGTAATCAACACCACTAAAACCATAAGGCGTTAATAAATAAAATACGATACACTTGGGATCATAAACCGAAAATTGGTTCCGATTACATGTGTTCTTTGTGAATGCTGATTCATATACTGTGATAACAGACGATGATTGTCGTATTGCGTCACAAGAGATGAACATCAATTGAATGTGTGACACGGACACTGACGGATTATCTTGTCTAGTTAGAATTCTCGACTCAAGTCAGCTTCAGAGTGTTGCATAACTTCCCGCAAACAAAGATGAGTAATCGGAACAGTTTCACAACATTGCAGCGATTGCATTTGAGCCGAACGTCACATATTTGTTTTTTTCACTGGGAATAAGTAACTGTTGGAGGTGTCCCTGAACTGGCTTATGGGTCTGGACGATGAAAGCTTTCACTGTACTCACAGAACATAACACGAGTTCTCTTATCAGTCTCAAGGCATTAAAGAGATAAGACTTTGTTTATAGTTCTTGGTGATGCTGAACAAGGGGTGTTTGTTTACAATGCGTGTGATTCACAATCTTACGCTTACGTACAAGCAGATGTGAAGGAACCACGGTCTTATGCTTAAGGAAAAGGTGGACGACCAATGAGTTGTAACTTGTGATTGGCATAATCGAATGATTTTAAGAAACGAGACTTTATTAATCGAGATATTTTAATAACCGAATGATCACTCGAATGACTACTAACCAATCGAGTGACTAACAACTAATTACAAGCTACTTAATAACAATATTTGAGTTCTTGTCTTTTGCGTTTTTCTTTCATTCTCCTCATGTTCCTGATCAGTATCTCTCGACATGAATTTTCTGTTACTCGTTCTCGCGCTGTTGATACATTAATCGAGTTCTTTTGGGTTAGTAGTTAGAAGCCATGCGAGTGGTTAGTAGTCACTTGAGATATTAGTAGTCATTCGAGTGATTGATTGAGAATCGAGATGTTCTCGGGATGTTGTAATAATCGATTATCACTCGAGATATCATTCGAATGCGCCCATCACTAGTTGTAACATATTATATAGCAATTATGGGATGAAGTGACTTTGGGAACAAACAATAAACGCGTGTCAGGACATGGTTTAGATGACAATGTCCTGGCACCAGTGCGCTGATATATCAGATTTCTGTTGTTTGATGTATACGACATGACAACACTCAGTTCAGCGGACTTCTTGACCAAATCGTACGACGGTCAAAATTTGGTTCCACTTGACTCGAGATGAGAAGAAACATTTAACAAATTTTGTTCTAATTGCGCGTGAAATTGGACCAATCGCCTTAAGTGTTCGAGATCAAAAAACACCACGAGTCGATGATGTAGAGGAGAAGAAATGACTGGGCACATCGGTCTTAAATGGTTGTTGATTGTAGTAAGAGCCAAATAATGGCCTGGGTGCAGTTTCTAAACTTAACTGTGTGTCATGGCAGGGGAGACGAGTCACCGCTGTGTTCATAGAGGGTGTGAATGCAATTGACCGACTCACTTGAACATCTTTCGTTAAAAACAGGGACTATAGAAAGAACGCACTTAACGTGGGTGTTCTGTAGTCATATCATGATATTGTCTGGTCTTCAACCACAACTCAATGTCAACGGAGGCTTTACAACAGCAGTCCCTTAAGGAGAGGTAAACAATAGCTCTTCTTGAAATTTAAACTCCTTGAGACTCATCATCAAAACTGTCCTTCTGTTCTTCACACTTTGTCCGTGTCGTAGCAACAGCAACCAGAAGCATGATGAGCCAATTAGAAAATCTGATAACAGCGTTTATCCCATGTCAGTGATAATACTTCTTCGGGGTTCATTAGCGATTAAGCTCAAACGACTCTCGAAAGATAAGATAAATAAAATTATTCCGATTGCAGGGGAACCAGTGATTACACGCAGCATAGCCGAAATAATAAACTCCCCATTCACGAAACCCGGAAAAGGTTCCCTGCAATCCGCCCATGCCGCAGCCCTCGATGAATGGAAGGAATAACCAACGTAATTAATAATAGACGAACGGCACTCTTCTCACTTGCACGTAAATTGAAAGACATGCAAGGTGGCAGAACAACCACCGCACAAGGTCTGTATGCGTATTGAATAAATGATTTCCATTTGTCTTAGATACCTACTCCCCTGTTAGAGCACCAACCGAATGCGACGGAATAAAACGATAAACTAATGACTAACTACGCCACAACTTGGATGCAATTACGTCCCCACGAAACTCGATTCCATCGCTACGTATATTCATTTCACACACCCCTAAAGCTGCCCCACAAACGGTTCCGACTCATTGTGCAGTCAGTGGGCGAATCCGAGCAATATAGATAAATAAAAAAAACAAATGATCATCACATCTCGGTGATGGCGAAAACCAGTCTCCACAGCACACCACTACTTGGCAGAAGTTTGCACACAATGTACGCCCATTTCATATCTAATCTTTGCCAAAAATACAAAACATGAATCCAATGGGTGGTTTCAAGGGTGTTCACAGGTCGTCAAATATCCCGCTGAATTGTGAAGATAGTTGAACAGGTACTCACCGCTTGAATCGCATCAACAGATTCCTTAGCATGAATAGTCCATAACAGTGAGATCATGAAGAGGAAGTTGTAAAATAGGAAACCGCCATGACTCCACGTACCGAACAGGGCATTCGCAAGGAATATAAAATGCACGAACGCCACCAGCTGCAATAGATAAAAGGTCAACACTCATTTAGCAGTTCGAATGGATTTATGTAAGCTTTCGATGGGTACCTTAACGCGAACGAAAGGTGAGGAGATAATTTCATTTAAGTCCGTCATTCTTCAAAACGGATGCTGTTTCTGATGTTTTGGAATAAGTACTTTGATTCTTAAGAGTCTACCGTATGAGGCGTATGAGCACCCACTTTTTGAACGTAACAGAGGAAGGAAGACGTTTTCTTTTTCGATTTGCCGACGTTCTGTGATTGTCGCACGCACACAACAAACTATTCCACACTCGGTTTTTCAGAAATTCACCTGTGGTTCTGTGGAGTTCCGTTGAAGCACTTGTTGGTCTTCCTACGATTGCACTGACTTTGGTCACCGCAATGGCGTAATCGGAATAATAAAAAACAAAAAAAGTGATGGCACGATTGGGGGAAAGAGATGAAGTGCTAATTTGACAATATCGACTGTTTTTTTTTTCGTGTGTGCGTGTGTGGTAGGGAGACTTTATTACCTTGTGGTTCGAGTCTGGGATGTATGTGAGGTGAGTCTGGAACAGGGATGTTATATTGAGGTTATTATTTTTTGTTTGAGTATTAAAGGGTGTGTAAATCGAACGAAAAATGCCCAAAAACGCGGTTTACTTGTAAAATGCAGTCTGAAGTGTAAAAAGCAACTCTACGGCTCTAGCATTAAACTTCATTTTCAAGATAAAGCTAGTATTCATTCCTCATAGACAGGATTCTTTTAAATGTAAGGATAAGACGAGCTACAACATCACCGTCTCATTGAATCGTGTGCCAGCCAATCCCCTACACATCTTAACAACGCTCACCATGAAAATGTTAAGCAGTCACCCTATACTCCGCGCAACGTAACGTACCACCAACAACAGAAGTCTGTCTGATAAGAACCAACGTAACGAACTGTCAATGCTTCCAACCTGCTTCAAATCAAAAACTCGACTATCTTCGTCTTCACGAATTTCCTCAAAATAAAGTGCCTTTTGCCATGACAAGTTTAGTAAAACCTCTAGAAAACATAAAAATCACACAAAATATGTTCGACAAATTAGACTACGACGCGGGATCAACAGACGAAACCGTAACTAGACCAAACAGCTGTCCATGAACAAATATCAACTCCTTATCACATTTTGCAGATAACAACCACCGCTGGAAGCAAACCCCTAGGGATATTTGTGTTCAATCAATCCGACCTGAATGCGGCAGCTTATCACTTAACCCAATCTATGCAGGACCCATTACATCCTGGAGCCATAAAATGTGCCTTCGTTCAAGAATCGTGTGCGGAGAAATTCAAGCAAATATTAAAATCCGAAATGAAACCATTCACAAAGAAGACTCTAGAAAACAAGACCCTCACAATTGCTTTGAACAAAGCATCAGATGTCGTGACAAAACTACAACCAAACTCGATTCGGCAGGATGCAAAATCGCCAATAGTTGTGTTCGATATTCCTCAGGAACACTTTACGGCGGACGGACCATCTCCAGTCGTCACATTGTATACATTCCGGACAGTCAAAGAGGCGATCGCTCTGAGCAAAAAGGAGAATATTTTACAAGCCGCTTCGATATGGTGTGAAAATCATGCTACGGGCTATGAACTTATTGCCGGGACTTCATACAGTCATTACTATTTGAACTGCTGCAACGTTGGATGGGGTCCCATTGCGGAATACATCGCAAATAAGCAAACTTTCGTGGCAATTGAGAATTCGTATCACTATGAAACTTTTGTTATGTCGGGTGTCACGAAAAGTGTGGTATTCCCCTTTGGAACTACATTTGCTAACTGAGCGTGGAGTTTTATTGATGTCGTACTACTTTGCATTTCCATTCGTCGTTGTCTAGACGAATCAAATTATCTTTTATACAGTTTTTGAGAGAGAAGAAATATATATATATGCAGTGTTACCACAGACTTAATTATTTACGAGTCCCAGCAGCTCAAAAAATTAGTAATTTTGAAAATAAATGAATCCCAACAAAGGGTTTTGATAACACAATGGCTCCTTTTGGTGGTTTTAATGCCACAAAGGAGCACTCAGACTCAAGACTGATTCATTTTACTATCAGGCAGCAACCTACAATTTCTTCTGAAGACCAGCAGACGCTTCTGTGATGAAGGTCCTGGAGAATCAGCTCTCTCACCACATCAGCGCTGAAGACCTGCCACCTGATCCAAGCAAAGGCGGTGACAGTGACAGAGGTAGCAAAACGCCTGGTCTATCTTATTTACATATTGGAGAATCATGCCGTCTACGACTGTGCTCGAGAGGTCCAACCATCGATGGAAGCCCTAATCACAGCGCAGGCAGTTCGAGAGCAGGTTCAGGTCCTGAGAAAGTTTCCTCTAATCCTTGTCTGGCAAGTTCATCAGCGATCCCAGAAGAGTTTCAGTGAATTTTAACTGGCAATTGAATTCAGAGAGGATTTGCATTCCTCAACTATCTTGGAAGTGGTTAAAGCATTGAGTAGACGTCGACCTGTCCACCTGTTCTCATAGGTTTCCGCTTAGAAAAACGACGCAAATTTACCTAATAATGTATACAGTCCTTCACCAGCGCCGGACCCTTCATTGGTTTTGGAGCCATCCATGAAGATACGACTTCAATCTTTTCCTGACTCGAAGTCTGGCCAGAGCCATTTCTGGGTGTAGTGCTAGTATGTGCTCAGGCATTTGAAATGAAAGCGTTCAGGAAATTTTAAAGCAATGAAAATTACGTTAGGTGTTTTGGTAAATTGTTCTGATGAATGAGTCAAATCTAAAAATGATGAGCCCCCGAGTCAGGATAATAAAAATGAGTCCATTTGAGTCTATAGAGTCCCTGTGGTAACACTGGTTATATGTTGCAATTTAAATGAGTTGATCTCAGTTGTGTTTTGCACACTCATCGGGCGCTTATCACTTTGCAAGGATTCGTATACTTCTTCTTCGGGTGGCACTACAGTCCGAGTGGACCTGGTCCTCAGCCAACATGCCTCTCCATATAGCCCGGTGCTTCCAGCTACGTACGTTCAACTTATTGAGGTCAGTTTTTATCTGCGTGTGCCACCGGCGGCGTGGCCTTTCTTAACCGCGTTGTCCCTCGAGGTTGAAGAAACTTTCCAGACCGGACCATTGATGTCCATTCGCTCTACGTGACCTAGCCATCTGAGACGAGAGATTTGCACTTGTTTGACCAGATCGATGTCGCTGTACACAGCACGTACAGAGGTGACAGCACAT
The DNA here is from genome assembly GCA_916610145.1 of Eristalis arbustorum. NCBI lineage: Eukaryota > Metazoa > Arthropoda > Insecta > Diptera > Syrphidae > Eristalis > Eristalis arbustorum. The sequence continues at coordinate 19,564,519 of OU744320.1, read as the reverse complement.
AACTTGAAACAATCGAGCATTGTTCATCGCCATTCAACTTGAAGTAAATATTTTCTGGCAACATGTAACTTGAAACGAGTTTCATTGTGACTTCTGCTTAAAAATGTCATTGTGAACTAGATCATTATAAACTATCTCAATCTTCAGAGCCAATCCTTATCCCGAAGTTACGGATCTATTTTGCCGACTTCCCTTGCCTACATTATTCTATCGACTCGAGACTCTTCACCTTGGAGACCAGCTGCGGATATCGGTACGGCCTGTTGAGAAGTTTGCCTAACCCCACCATAAATTGGTGCTACCCATGTTCGATTGTATCGACTCAACTCGATTGTTCCAAGTTACGTGCTGGCAACCCAGTTCGTCGTTCCGTTTCCTTCTTTCTCTCTCTCCTTCTCGTCTCCTACGGGACGGAAGATAGTAAAAGGATTCGTATACAAATGGAATAAATTTAGCAGTAACCTCTAGGAGGCGGGGGTAAGCGCAACATATCAGCATGACCTCCACAGACGTTGTTCATTACGTCACAACTCTGCTTCCAGTCACTGCTCATGTTTCCGTTGATGGTATATGAAGGACAAGGTGGACTGTGCTGCAACATGGGTTTAGGCAACCTCCTACGGTTCCATCGCCCAAATTGGATGGGCCATGAAGTGCCTTCGGACCAATAAGTCTCTGACATCGAGGACGTGGGATGAGGCTAGAGAGAACGCCCGCCTTTGAAGTGGCACACATAAGCGAAGAAGGTTCTCAATCTCTTTGGTGTTAGCATTTGGAAGCTGCCTGCAGTTTGAGGCCTGTCCAGAACATCATGTTGTCGTTTGGTACCTCAATCTTTCGACGCTGTTTATGTGGTAACTTGTTGTGAGCTTACGTCTAAGTCCGTCAATGATTGTAAACTAGAGTTGTGTAATCATGACCGACAATGCAACGGACAGTGAAAGTTACTTTTGCAGTCGGAACAGGCTCCGGGAGACATGTCCACTGAACTATGTAGCTCCATTCACATTTCTGCTTTGAACATGTCCGAGAAACTATTAACTCCCATCGATATGCTCGGAATATGGGCAGCTGTGGTTCACACCCTCCCCAGAACGCAGAACAAGAAGCTCAGTCCTACTTCCATGTAGAGTTGGACCGAAAATTCGGATTCGGCTTTTACCGGAAAAATGGCGTTCGATTGGACTCAACTCTCATGATGGTCATTCCACGTTTTTGATGAGGGAATCCGTCGGTCCGTCAGATGATCGTAAAAGATCAAACGATTTGAAGTTCTCGAGTCAGCAGTTTAAGCCCAAGATGTTTCGACAAACCCAAGTTCGTGTTTTTTGAGTTGCTACTCGCCAGGATAGGCTCAAAAGCAAGCACTACGCGGAGCACCTGCTTTCCAGCATGGAAAGGGCTTTAATGGATAGACATATGTACTTCAATGGTTCGGGTATAGAACCCGAATGCCCCCATCATTATGATTTTCGAGACTTTTTAGGAATTGAGTTCAAAAATCGATATTATTCATTGACCCTCAAATGCACACATATGTCACAGCATGAGCCTAAGCCTGAGCGGTAGCTTCCCCAGGCATTTCCGATTCTCGCTACGTCGTAATTAAGGTTTTGAGGTCTTGCTTCCCATCTTACTCGGCTTCACACAGAAAGAATGGTGAAATAAGAGTTTTGCAGACAGACCTGAGCTGCAGGCAGCTGGCGAAAAATCACATTGCTTGGAGAGGTTTATTGGTTGAGACCCAGCTCCACCCCGGACTGAAAAAAGAAGAAGAAATTCTGGTTTTCGAGTCAGGAGTTTAGGCCCAAGATGCTTCGACAAGCCCAAGTTTGGATAGGCTGCCAAGCAAGCACGACGCGGAACACTCGCTTCTCCGAACGCAAAGGCCTACAATGACGCCGAATGCCCCTATTATCATGATTTTCAACAACTTTTAGGAATTAAGTTCAAAAATCGGTATGATTCATTGTTTGGGAGTAAGCTCAAATGCACACATGTCACCTAAGCGATAGCTTCCCCAGGCATTTGTGATCCTCGCTACTTCGTCATCAAACTTAAGAGGTCTTGCTTCCCATCTTACTTGGTTTCACACAGAAGAACTGGTGAACTAAGACTTTTGCAGATCATAGCTGTGGTCCTGTGGTGGGCCGTGGCGTTGTGGGAATGCGCGTCGACCCCAACCACGACGTCGTACGTTCGAATCCAGCTCTGAGCGACAAACATAATTTTCACGGCCCCACCTCTTTCGAGTCACTGACAATGCTCAAAGAGTATTTCTTGTCTAGAAAAAGCTTCTCAAACTTGGCCGTTCGGAGTCGGCATAAAAAACTGTAGGTCCCTTCCACTCGTGAGAGAACAATGGCACGCACAACACGAGTGGTTGCTGAGAAGCTAGGCCCTGGCCCTCTATGGGCTGTAGCGCCACCCATATTATTATATATTATTATTAGCTGTGGTCCTTCAAAATGTGAAGAAGGACCTCAACCAACTAGGTGTGACCAAGAGTGTGGAGAAGAATCGCATTGTCTGGAGGGGCTTGTTGGTTGGATCCCAGCTCCAACCGGACTGAAAAGAAATTCTGGTTGTTCGAGTCAGGAGCTTAGGCCCAAGATGTTTCAACAAGACCAAGGGACTTGGGTAGGGTACTACAAATTGCATTACGTGAAGAACACAACTTTCAAGCTGCTTCTCTGAACGGGAAGCACTATCTGTCGATGGTTTAGCACGTGTCACGAATGCCCTCGTCTTCGCGACTTTCGAAACGTGCATTAAATGGATCTCCACAAGGAAGGCGACCCCTTGGTACACCTAGGTAGAGTTCGTTGGACCAAATCCAAGAACTCGCCTGGTTGTGCATAGCTTCTGATGAGTTAGAGTCAACCGCGAATGATCGAGCAACCTGGAGATCTTTAGACCGTGCTTTACCTCCCCAATCTATTTAGTGGATCATGCGGGTTAGAAAAGAACAAGAAGCTTGTAGGATGTCATTTGTTGAGTTCACTACTTCAAATACGAAGATGTAGATCTAGACATGAATAGGATGGATTCACGCGCAGTAGGACTTAGGACATGGTATTCCTGCTGTCAGTCCCACCACAGGGAAGACATCTGGTGCGAGTGGCCTGGAGGACATGATTCCTTCCTTACATGGTTATTCCGTTCACCATTCTTTATCTTGCTCCATTCGTGATGCATTTCATGAACTCAGAAAAGAAAAAGGATACAATTGTGGAAACTAGGCAGATCTGTGCCTATTCCAAAGTAGGCACCGATGAAGAGCACGGTTTTCAAATGGAAATTCTTGTACAATTTTGAACTTTATCTTTTGCACTAAATTCAATAAAAGTCTCTGTATGTGAAGCTGTGAATTGAAGAGCTTGTTTTTGTCGTAAAATCATGCTATTGCATATTTCGAATGAAGGGTGATAATCTTATATGAAAGCGCCTCTCAAACTAAGTTTTTGTGTTTTTGACCTTCTCCCTCCGAATTGAATTTAGGTTTTTTTGCAACAAGTTTCGATCATAATTGTGTGTTGTACAGTAGAGAACGGATAAGTTCAAGACGCATAAGTTCAAATTGCCTATAAACATCTTTTTAAGATCCCTACTTAAGTTTTCTATTGGTTTTAAAAGGGATAACTGCACACTCCGGATAAGTGCACAGAAAGTTGAAACCTGCCCCTTATCCATTCTCGGCTGTATTGATAACATGAGTAAATAAGCAATTATTTGTGCTTTGTCGTCAAGAATGATACATAGAATGACCTGAATGATCATTCTTGCTTTGTCCTCATGATTGCGAATTCAAAAACCCTCTGTCGAAAACCACTTATTAAACAAGAGCCTTCTTTGATTATAGTTCGTTCTCAGTTTATAGAGATTCCCTTTATCATTCCCGAGCAGAGAAAAATTAAACAAATCCTTATCAATTTTCGATAGATTTCGGATATGTTAATCATTTTACATCCTTCGTGTGAAATAAAAAATTAAGTAAATCACCAATAAATTAGTACCACAAGTGCCATCGAATAAAATAAATAAATCTTTACCCGCCTCATAAATTCCCCCCTAAATACCAGAATAAAATTTCCATTCCCAAACACCTTATTTCCGATTGTAAAACAAAAATAAATATTTATTCTAGCAAATAATAAAATATGCAAATACACTAAAATTTCACTTTCATTTTTCACAACGCAAAACCACCACAGTCTTGGCAGCACTGTCATTGGTTTTTTCTCATTTTTGTGTTGAACACTGGCATTATTGTTAGTCACTGGCTGTTCGCCTGGACGCACTCACCTATATCACTTCGACTGCATTCTTCCTTTCACATAAAAAAGAAAACACAAATTAATTTTTCTACTTCTATATTGTTTAAAGTCATAATTTCGCGTTCATCAAGTGCAACAATTGCATTGTTACGAGAATATGAAGTGTGAAATGGATATACTCAATTAAATCGAAAGCCCTCACGACAACAAAGTGATGTTATCGAGCTATACTATGTGGATTATGTGCGGGTGTGTTGACTAAAGTGACTAAAGGCATTGGCTCGTGCTGCTAATTACAATAAATATCTCTTAATGGCGAATTCGATTTTCTAATAATCGGTACTCCCTGAAATCGTTTTTGTTTGATAACTCTCGATTTCATGATTTTTCTACAGCAGTTTCGCACAATCATACGTTATTCAGGCTTATTTCTTTGCTTCGCCACCGCTGTCGCCGTCGCCGTTGCCGTCGTCCCCGTACCACCTTTAAAGTACGAGGGTGTAGTGCATTCGTATTGAACAACACATACAACAACAGAGAAATAGAAGAAGAAGAAGAAGAATAAAAAAAAAAAAAACGAAAAGAAAAAAAAAAACACAAAGAACTACCCACTCCACTCTCCACACTCCACCACTACTCCACACCGTCAGCAAGTGATCGAAAATGCGCGAGTTCAAAGTTGTCGTCTTGGGGTCTGGGGGTGTCGGCAAATCCGCCCTCACGGTGCAATTCGTGTCGGGCTGTTTCATCGAAAAATACGATCCAACCATTGAGGATTTCTATCGCAAGGAAATCGAAGTGGATAATTCACCATGTGTGCTGGAAATATTGGATACTGCTGGTACAGAGCAATTCGCTTCAATGCGAGACCTCTACATAAAGAATGGACACGGATTTATTGTTATGTATTCATTGACCAATCATCAGACATTTCAGGATATCTCCAGTATGAAGAATGTCATTAATCGTGTGAAGGGCAGTCAGCCCGCCCCCATTCTACTAGTCGCAAATAAATTTGATCTAGACTGCCAAAGAGAAGTCTCCACAGCTGAAGGGAACGCTTTGGCACAACAATGGGAATGTCCCTTCATTGAAGCATCGGCCAAGGATCGAATCAATGTCAACGAAGTGTTTGCAACTATTGTACGCGAAATGAATATGACTTCAGAGAAAAGACAGAAAAAAAGTGACTGGTGTTGCACGCTCTTATAGCGAATAGTATTGAAGCATTAATCAAACAAAAAAAAAAATAAAAAATAAATAAATAATAATCATCTACGTGCAAGTGAACTAAAAATAAACACAAAAAAAAAAAGCAAAAAAAAATACAAAAAAAATATAAAAAAAAACTTAATCCAACATAAAGGACAAATAACAAACAACAAAAAAATGGAAAAAAGATAAAAAAACAGTACTTTTATATTAATGTATAATTTTTTATATATTGAACTTTAAATTCTATACATATACATGTTTAGCTGATAATTCGAAGAACGATAATGGGAAGCATTAAGCATTTTTTAATGATGATTGAAGAAAAAGTAAAACGAAGAAATAAGAGCATTTTTCCCTTCGGCCCATAACCCTGTGTCCCACTGACCCCCTCTGCCCCGCATCTGTCCATCTGATCCATCGGCCCTCGACCTGATCCAACCAACCCCACTCTCTCCCCCACTCCACCCCCACTAGATGTATAAACACGATCTGGATATATATATTATTATAAAAATAAATACAAAAACAAAACACAAAAAAAAACGCATGAGGTAAAGATATCTTGAGTGGCAAAACTAATGTACGTTGTGTGTTGGTCTACAGGAAATTAAGAGAAAGAAAAAACAAAAACAAAAACAAACAATTACAATACACACACATATATATAAATATATATATATATTTTTTTTTTCATTTTCTTCGGATTATATTCCGAATGGACTTTGTCAAATTATGCGAAATAACAAGATGTGGAACCATACAATATATGATTTACTCTAGCTTAGTACTTGTTTCGTACGGAAAAGAAGAAACTTTTTTCTTTCATCAAAAGGGGATTTGTTTTCTTTTGTATAATTTAAGAAACTGTATAGCGCAAACAAAAAAATTACCGTTAGTCAATAAATTTTCTTTATGAAAAAGTAAAATGTGCCAAGTTGTTTGTATTTTATTTGGCTCTACATTGAGTTGTGATACATTTTTTTTCTGTTTTTTGAGTTTGAAATTTGTTTGTTGTTTGCTGACCTTGCGCTGTGTGCAGATTGCCAAAATCAGATTGCTCTTTCATTGATGGATAACAAAAAAACAACACCAGTAGGACGCCACCTGGGAACGACAAAGGATATGTGTAGCTTGCTTTGTGTTTGGATGATTTTTCTCCTTATCACTTTGGAGTTGTGACTTGAAATAGGGGATGATTGCCAGTGGACAAACAGTGTGAAGATAAAATCGAAACAGAGGCTATGTTTGAAGGGGGAACATGTGTGATTCGGATTTGGGAAAAATAGAGATTCTGAGGGAAGAGGAATTCCCGAGTTTACAGAGGTCTGCAATCGCCTCTGTTTGGCGAGATCCTCTTATCTGCAATCTGTTACTGGTGGGTGTGTTTGGTTAACCATCTGATTAGTCCACAGGCGTGTAGTTTGATCGCACAAATTGGCTGTACGTTAGACAGTAATCTTGTTTGAGGTGAAGTCAACTGTTGTCAGATGTGCGAGTGTTTCAGAGAGTCAATCGAATTGGTCGAAACTTATTGGCAAACAGACGTGAAAAGTGTGGTTTAATGTTTTGGATTCGGCTATCTTTCTAACATATCGCGCCCTAACCGCCAAATATCATAAGTGACAAAAAATGAATGGCTTTTGTGAGCTAAAATACGATAAGTTTCGTTGCCTCTGTAATTTATAACTGAAATGCGTTCTTTAAAAATCCAAGACGCGCCATCGAATAAGCTATCGAACTGTACCACTCATTTTTGCTTATAATGTCTGTCGCGATAATTCGGCGGTTAGAGCTCGATATATTTCAATTAGGACAGGCATTGGAAACGTTGACCGACGATCTAAACTACGGCAATACCACTTCTTCAGCTGCTTATCTACCGTGTTACCGCACATGAGACATTCACAGGAGTCCGCCCATCCTTTTTGTTTAAGAAGTCTCCACCAAAACTACTTGCAGCAAAAGTATAAATCTATTCCTTTTTCGACCAGTCTCTTTCGGACCGTGGAATGTTCAGTGGAGAGAATAGGTAAGTTGCATCAACATTATTCTTCCATACAATTTCTTATATAATCTCATAACCTTAACATTGAAACTGATCGTTTGCGGCTGACTCTAGTCACAGGAAAGATGTTTCATATTTTAGACGGTTTGTGTATTTCGCGCCTAAGAGTGGTTGAAAAAACTAGCCACCCTCTTAGAAGAAGCGATTTTTCATACACAGTGGCGGAAGTATAAAATATGACGACATTAATGAGTCCGTGAGTACTTATCAGTTTGTATTCAATTTGAATTTAGCATTTCACAAAGATTTCTGTGATTGAACTTAACATTTATAGAACAAAAATTAAAATTTAATTAAAAAGAGTATCGGAAAATCGAGGAAATAAAAATAGCACTAATAGCTAAATCTAAGAACTATTAGAAATTAATACGTGTTTTCTGCTATTGTAAGTGATGTACCGTGAATATTACTTCATCTTAGCCTTACCTTTATTTGAAAAGACTACCTTTATTTAGGATAAACTTTTCATCAATATCTGGCAGTACGCTGGCACAAGGGTACTTATATTGTTTTGTATAAATTCTTTGTCTTTTTCACTCAAGTAATGCGACATCTTTGGACAGATAGTCAATTGGATTGAAGTCCCTCCCTTTGGGGAGGCGAGCTTAAAATATATTTGATCCGCTTGGAGCATAGAATGTTCAATGGACAGAATAGGTAAGTCCCATCACTTTTCTTGTGTTATTATATTTCTTAAATAATTTGTACAAACTTGATCTACGTAAACCTCGATTCGCCCAACTCCTCGCTTTTCGCATGTGTCAACAACACGTCTTGAATCTATGAGAGCAACTGTTCAATAAAATTCCCTGGATTTGTGCAACTCCTGGTGTTTATTTATCGTTTTTTTTTATTTGCCTGTGCTTCCACCAGTTCCTTATATTCCTACCGTTATTTCACAGTTTTTCTTGTTTGTTTGAGGGTTAAGGAATAGATGCCATCCATTTCCAAATTTCTGAACTAAATTGCTCCCAACAATAACATTACGAATAAAGACTTAAAAAAATTAAAACAGATGTTTCAGCTCGATTCTTCAACCTATTTTGTATTCACCTACAGCACATTTTAACTCTAACATACAATAATTGGCAGTTTTGAAAAACATGTCATCCAAAAATCTCTGTCTAAAATATCCAATTTCTAGTAGCATTTGCCTATGTCCGGCCGTACTCGAACCTAATTCTGGCTAGCGATGTGCCTGACCCCAGCCACATGACTCGAAAAATTTTATGCTTAGTATCGCAACCAAATCTTAAATTTATAACAAAACAAAAAATAAAAAAAGGTCCGATTTCCAAAAGGTTCAAAATTCCCGTTTTTATCAGACATTTTCTGTAAAGATCTAACATATATATTTTTACTGGAACAAGTTTAAAATGCGTTATTCAAGCGCGTTTACAACCAATAAGCTAATATTTTAATAATAATAATATAATAATATGGGTGGCGCTACAGCCCATAAAGGGCCAGGGCCTAGCTTCTCTGCAACCACTCGTGTTGTGCGTGCTATTGTTCTCACACGAGTGGAAGGGATCTACAGTTTTATGCCGATTCCGAACGGCCAAGTTTGAGAAGCTTTTTCTAGACAGAAAATACTCTTCGAGCAGTGACTCGAAAGAGGTGGGGCCGTGAAAATTATGTTTGTCGCTCAGAGCTGGAATCGAACCTACGTCGTCGAGGTTGGGGTCGACGCACATACTCACAACGTCACGGGCCACCACTAATATTTAAGGAAATATATTCTTTGTCAATTGAAGTGCAACTTTGAAGGAGTGCAAGAAAGGGACATTAAGAATTGGAAAAGGAATTAATTTCACAATTTACAACTCTTTTTTCTGATGGACCGCAGGCGGCCGAATTGTTTTCTTTCAAAAATGTATTTGTTTTATCACATCGTTATCTCTATATAAACATAGCCATTTTGGCGATAATTGGTTATTAGGAAAACGTGGACCATTATGTGCAATAAATTCTTAAATTATTGAAACTGCCTTGGTTTCTATTAGTTGCACAAATCAAGTTTGTACTGTATTAATATTGAAACTGAACGTTAGCTACTAGTCACAGGAAATGTGCTTTATACTTCAAATGGTTCTTTTCGCGTCTTTTTTTTTATGATTTGCGCGTGCTCAAGGGGTTATTAATACCCTTAATTGTCCGGGGTCAGGACACAGCACGGCCGAAGGCATAGAGGGAGAGAGAGAGAGGAGGTACCTGTGTACATTGGTCTTAAACATCTGCGGATTGTAATCTATGGGGAATATTGAGCTGGGAAGAGCATTCCATATTCGTGTGGTGCGGCTAAAAAACGAGTCTCTAAATTTCACTGTGCGTCCGAAAGCAGGCTTAAGGGTAAACTGATGTGCATTCCTGGCGAGACGTGTATTGCGGGTGAATTCAAGGAGAGGGGAAATGCAGTTGGCTAGCTCACTTGAGCATCGTTTGTTAAAGCAACGATAAAACACGGACAAAGAAGACACGGTACGTCGGTGTTCAAGCGAGTCTAATGAACCCGCGATATCATTGTCTCCTATAAGTTTTATCGCTCGCTTTTGGATTCTATCTAGTAGGTGCAAGATGGTCTTGGGGGCACCAGACCAGATATGAGCGTTGTACTCAAGTTTAGGGCGAATATACGCCTTATAGATTAAAGCCAAATCAGAGGGGGTGAAGTATTTCTAGCATCGATTAAGGAAACCTAAACATTTCGCAGCATTTTTGGCGACCTCGAATATGTGATCGTTCCAACTAAGTGTTGTGTTGATGTGCATACCGAGGATGGAAAGTTTTCCGGTTTCGTCGATACAAGCGCCATTCATGGATAATGGCTGATTATCAGGGGTTCGCTTTAAAGACAACAGACAGCATTGAATTTTGGAAGCATTGAATTCCACTCTGCTGTTCTTACCCCAGTTAATTATGCTGTCCATATCGGAATTCAATGTGCTTGACATACGCTGCCGTTCCAATATTACGTCCGAAGGGCAGGGTCGTGAATTTTGGAACGAATATGAAAAGCTAAGTGTGGTTAGAAAACTGAGAACATCCTTAGAAAACGTAAAAGATGTGGATTCTTCATATATTAGAAGCTTACACCGAGATTCACAAGAAAAATGTTCAGAGTCTCCTGTGCTCACGGTCGTCTAGCAACGGAGGCGCCATCAGTTGAGGTGCCATCAATTGGCAATTTGCCCGTCCTGCCACTCTGACTTGTTTATCAATTGCTCCCGATTGATTCATGAACTCCGTCTTCAATTCATGTTCGATGAATTAACATCTAAATCAAAAAGCAACCATCCACCGATCGCACACACCTCCGCCTCAGCACCTGTGTCTACATTCATGCCATCTAAAATAAAATTCATGCTAAAATTTGGCCACGAATTGAAAAAAACACTTGTAAAGATCCCAATATCACATAATGGTAAATATTGGATATCAAGTGGTGAAGATGTGTCATCCAAGTGACTAACTGAGCAAATCAATCAAACAGTGTGCACAGATATTGCGTAGCGAAGGTGTGGCCGACTGGTTCAGACTCATTCAGAAAACCGTCAAAGACTATAATCAAAGCAAATATTTGATCAAGATTTAGCTGTTGGTGTGTCTAGTTAAATGCCATTAAGATAAATATTGAAACTGCTTGCAATATAGCCCGATTTACGACATGACAGCACTTCGCCGGTTGAGGTTCAGGCTTTGAATTATTGTTATTGGAATTTGCCACATGAACTTGAACGTTATTGTGTGTTGGGAGTGATTGAAGTTACTAGTTGTAAGGCATTCGATTTATGGAATAGCAAATTGAACGCGATGTGGTGGCCCGCGGCGTTGTGGGTATGTGCGTCGACCCCAACCTCGACGTCGTAGGTCCGATTCCAGCTCTGAGCGACAAAAATAATTTCACGACCCCACCTCTTTCGAGTCACTGACAATGCTCAAAGAGTATTTCCTGTCTAGTAAAAGCTTCTCAAACTTGGCCGTTCGGAGTCGGCATAAAACTGTAGGTCCCTTCCACTCGTGAGAGAGTGGTTGCTGAGAAGGTGTTAGGCCCTGGCCCCCTACGGGCTGTAGCGCCACCCATATTATTATTATTAAGTTGAACGCGATACCATACAGACACGAGAAGTCATTTGCCATACTGAACTATTTTCTTTTTTTTTTAAAGAGATCGCTAAACACGGCGACCATGATCGACCGGATGAAAGCGGAAATGTAACTAAATGCGCGATATGCATTCACTGAGCGCAGTAAACAATCCCCCTCATCCACACTGTCTAGTCGGAGCACTTTTTATTACGGGTACTGCGAGACTAATTACATGACTCCGTGGTGGACCGTGGCGTTGAGGGTATGTGCGTCGGCCCAATGCACTTGAAGCCCGTCGTCTGGGTTCGATCCCGGCACCTCTTTCGAGTCACTGACAAACCTTAAAAAGTGTAACTGTCTAGAAAAAGCTTTTCAAACTTGGCCGTTCAGAGTCGGCATAAAACTGTAGGTCCATTCTACCCCTAAGAGAACAATGGAACGCACAACAAGAGTAGCTGCTAAGAAGCTAGGCCAGTAAGAATATTGACAATAAAAATTCCTCGAGTATGAATGATTTACGATTCCCATAGCTTAATTTAGGTATGGATTTATGGAATTTAGGTTGGAATTATGTTATGTATTTATATAATCAATGCTAATCAGTCGCAAAAAAGGCGATTACCTCTTAATTTCTTCTATTAGCAATTACATGCGGACTTGGGTCTACTTAAACCTCTCAGACTGAATCCATTGCTGGGTTTTCCTGATCACCCGTAGCACCAAATTCTGGTCACGCTTCCCCAACCGAATGGTTACAACCAGTTGGTTGCCATCGTATCGAGGACTAGTCGCCTAATGGAGATGACATTCTGTGTAGTTTTACGACGACGCTCTCCGCAACGTCGAAGAAGTGCAGAAACAACAGCACTCCATCTAACGCAAGTACTCTTCCAACTGGGGAGTCCAATTATCAGCCGTTTAGTAATGCGTCATCTAACAGTGACATTAATGGCAAAAGTCAATGCACTCTCCCGTTTATATATGCTAAGGTGTCAACATTAGGAAGCAGTAACACCCGCGTATCTCCTAAAATTTTAGGAGGAGAAAATAGAACGTAGATCTTCGAACAAAAGTGCAACATCGGCCCTCTATGGGCATCAACAATTATCGCACTGACTGCTGAGAGGCATGAAAGGTATCTTAAATATTTGCCAGGTGTATTCGATGCTGTTTCAGTGGCTACTAAAAATGCAAAGGCTTCTGTAGTGAATATGGATTTAAATTCCTGTCAAGTGCCTACTTTAAGGATCGAGGTTTTCAGAACTACTGCGAATAAGGTGCGAATAAGGCAACAGTCATAGATACATTGGTCTACATGAAATTCCATCCAGATAGCTTGCAGTGGGGATGAACATCAGCAAATAATTTGCGGTAAAAGTTGGGACAGATCTTCAGTTTCCTCTTTCTAGACAAAAATATTTCAACGCGAGTTTGGATAGCCCTTCCCAAATTAATAATACGAACAACATCAGTCCTGCGATTAAACGCAGAATAACTCTAGGCAATCGCTGTTTCTTAGGGCTCAGGAGGCAATTGCGTAGTAGAGCCCCTCTTCGAAGGACCAAGCTAACATTATATAAGACCCTGATCATCCTTGTCCTACTCTATAGCGCGGAAACCGGGACTATCTCAAGAGCGAATGAAGACGCACTTGATCTCTTCGAGAAAAAAGTTCTGCGTTCAATCTTTGGTCCTGTTTGCGTTGAAGGTTTCTGGAGATTCAACCACGAATAGTATGGGCTGTGCAGCGAGATAAGTCTAGCCATGTGTCTGCGGACGCAACGCCTAAGATGGCTAAGCCATATAGAGCGAATGGACAACACTGCTTCAGCCCGAAGAGTCTTCGAGGCCGAATCAGTGGGACAACGCAATAGAGGACTACCACGAAGCCGATGGCGCACTCAAGTGGAAAAGGACCTCAACCAACTTGGAGTGCGAAATTGAAAGCAGCTGGTTAAGGGTCGTGCAGCTGGAGAGGCTTGTTGGCTGAAGCCCTGGTTCACCCTGGATTGTAGCGCCATAAGAAGAAGAAGTTGATAGTGCTTCGTTCCACTACCAAACTGGGCGGGCACCTTGTCATTAACCAGGAAGGTAAGGTTGGCGTAAGGTCTCCCGGAAAAGATCAACTTGGGAAAAAATGTGATACAAAAGCACCAGAAATAATAAATATTCTGGAGAAAGCAAGAAAATAGCGCTAGCCATTCTATGTTATAAAGGGTGGTTTAATTTTAAGGACCGATGTTGAATGTGAACCACACCCAAACGTCAATTTTTTTTTCTGCATTTCAATTGACATTTCTCAATTTCAGACTAACTCAATTTGAACCATGCAAAGATACACAATCGAGCAACGCGTTAAAGTTATTCAGCCTTCTTATGAAAATGAGCGTTACAATCAAAATGCATATTGTGCCCTTCGTGATTTTTGGAAAAAAAATACGAACTAACTTGTTCGTCTTGATCGTATTGTAATGCGTGTAGATTGGATATATCTTGCTCATAAAACAGCGGCACAGGTGGCTCCCAAAAAAGGGGGCTCCCAAGAGTGTCTTCGGTTTACCTCAGCTAAGTGAAGGAATCTCCAGCAACTGGCCACGTGGGTCTACGATGGCCTTCAAACGAGCGAAGTCACCTTGCATACAACAATGGCACACATAAGAAGGTGCCCCTACCACCAAGACAAGCCTCCACAGGTCATCACATTCAAATTCATAACATCCTGCACAGCCTGCTGATGAACTACACCAAGATGTCGTCATCGCTTAATTACACCCGCTTCACTGTGTCCAAGAACCAGTGCACCAGTGATGCCGCCAGCCCATAAACCGCACCAAACAGCCACTCTTCGTGGGTGCATTGGTTTTTCGACAATCACTCTTGGATTATCCTTCGCCCATCCTTTAATGTTAGTACTTGACGTCCTTTTTAGAAATGAGAAAATATGGGTGATCATGGACCCTGCCAGGCGAAACAATCGACGAACAGTGGAACCGTTGTCAAAACGCCATTAGAGAAGCTGCCTCTGATGTGTTGGGTTTTAAAATGGCACCTAGAAAAAACCCATGGTTTGACAACGAGTGTCGGCAGGCGCATTCAGCGAAGCTAGCAGCATATAAGGCGACGCTGGATAGAAGGACGAGAGCGGTTCGTGAGCTTCACGAACTTAAAAGAAGGGAAGAGCACCGGCTTCTCAAAAAGGAAAAGAAGGAGCATGAGAAGCGTCCGATAGAGGAAATGGAGAGGTGGTACGGCAGAAATAATGTCCGAAAGTTTTACCAGCGGGTGAAACAACTATCCAAAGGGTACAAACATCGGACAGAAACCTGTCGGAACGAAGAGGGACATCTCGTAGTAGAGTCGCAGTCGATACTGAGAATCTGGAAGGATCACTTCTGCAGACTGTTAAACGGCGAAGAGGACACCAATACCGCTGTCAGGCAGAATGTTCCACTCCACGCAATGGACGACGATAGCAGAGAATTCCGTCCCCCCGATCTAGACGAAGTCAAGGTAGACATATGGAGACTGAAATCGAACAAAGCTGCTGGAGCGGACGGATTGTCCGCGGAACTGTTTAAAGCAGCGGGAGATGATCTGGTTGGTCGCATGCACCAGCTCATCTGTAGGATATGGTCGGAGGAAAGCATGCCCGACGAGTGGAATCTTAGTATCGTTTGCCCGATCCACAAGAAAGGAGACCCCTTTGACTGCGCCAACTATCGGGGGATAAGTCTCCTTAACATCGCCTACAGTGCGGTTTCAGGCCTGTGAAGTCCACTATCGATCAAATGTTCACATTACGGTAGGTCCTCGAAAAAACTCAAGAGATGCAGATCGACACCCACCACCTATTTGTCGACTAGGCCGCATATGACAGTGTGCATAGAGACGAGCTATACAGCGACATGTCTAGTTTTGACATCCCTGCCAAACTCGTCAGATTGTGCAGGATGACGATGGAGAAATCTCGCTGCTCCATCAAAGTCGGTAACGAACTCACCGAGACCTTCAATGTCAAAAAAAGGTTTTAGGCAAGGCGACGCGCTGTTATTTCTTCAACATCGTCCTGGAGAAGATCGTGCGAAACTCACACGCCAACACTAGAGGCACGATCTTCCAGAAGTCCGTTCAACTGCTAGCATACGCGGACGATATTGATGTGATTGGCCGAGCTCAGCGAGCCGTCAATGAAGCGTTTGCTTGTATTGAGACGGAGGCGGCAAAAATGGGTTTAGCGGTGAATGAGGGCAAAACAAAGTATATGCTGTCATCAAGAAAGGACACACAACATCGACGACTCGGTCAGAACGTCACCATAGGCAGCTACAACTTCGAGGTAGTAAAGGACTTCGTCTACCTTGGCTTCCAAGTAAATAGTGGGAACAACATCAGTACTGAGATTAAACGCAGAATAACTCTTGCCAACCGCTGTTTCTTTGGGCTCAAGAGGCCATTGAGTAGTCGAGCCCTCTCTCCAA
Organism: Eristalis arbustorum; assembly: GCA_916610145.1. NCBI lineage: Eukaryota > Metazoa > Arthropoda > Insecta > Diptera > Syrphidae > Eristalis > Eristalis arbustorum. The sequence goes on along the minus strand of OU744320.1, from coordinate 19,548,395 downwards.
AGACCAAGCTCACGTTAGATAAGACCTTGATCATCCCTGTCCTGCTGTATGGCGCGGAAGCTTGGACTATCTCAAGAGCGGATGAAGACGCACTTGGTCTCTTCGAGAGAAAAGTTCTGCGTTCAATCTTCGTTCCTGTTTGCGTTGAAGGTTCTTGGAGAAGGAGATTCAACCACGAACTGTACGGGCTGTACAGCGACATGAGTCTAGTCAGGCGTCTACGGATTCAACGCCTAAGATGGCTAGGCCATGTTGAGCGCATGGACATCACTGCTCCAGCCCGAAGAGTCTTCGACTCCGAGCCAGTGGGACAACGCAATAGAGGACGACCACAAACCCGATGGCGCACTCAAGTGGAGAAGGACCTCAACCAACTTGGAGTGCGAAATTGGAGGCAGCTGGCTAAAAAACGTGCCAGCTGGAGAGGATTGTTGACCGAGGCCCTGGTTCACCCCGGACTGTAGCGCCACAAGAAGAAGAACACAAGAAGTGCGTAGTGGATCTAAACAGATCCGCATTTGACACCGAGGTTTGAGAAGAACTGCTCCTGGTGTCAAGAATTGAATCCAAACACCCGGCATGCGAGTCGACGCACCCACCCACAAGTACTCCCAACCAACCTGAGGTGCAAAACCAATTGGGATAAGTACAAAAAGAAAAGAAAACTAGTTCTTTAGATTAAACACATCGGAAGGAGAACATCTCCATTAATTCTTTGCGCCACACATTCATTATGTTGAATGATTGCAAAACAAACGATTCTCCACAATGTTTATCCCTTTCATTGTCTTAAATGGCTTCTAATCCCTCCTGAAAGGGGTTGCGAGAGCACAACAAAAAAAAGCAACCGAAAATAATCAACAAAGTAGAGCAGACGGCTGGCCGATTCCACAGAGAAAGAGAGAATTTCTTTCCGTAGCTTGCATTATGCGAATGGTTAATGGAAGAGGCAATAAGGGATGCTGTCTAGACGAAATCTCCATTTGGTCTTGACTCCTACTTCTGCTCCAATGTACGTCTCTAGTTCGGCATGTAAGACAGAAATGTGCACGAGCATTCCCTCTTTTTGTGTTTTGTTTCTTTTTTTGAGAATGACCACTCCAACACCAACGGCACAGGGCGTGTGTTACAAGGTCTGCGATGATTTAAAAATACATTTATGAAATCGACTTGGGCGTTCGTGTGTTTCACTGTGTCGCTGTGTCGTTCTTGTGTTTCTCTGCGTGCGTTCGTGTGGCCGTGTGTGCTTGTATGTAATTTTAATCATATGACTCACATCAAAAGTTGTACCACACAATGATATATTTAAAAGATACGGCACCACATCACGTCTATAATGATTTGCAATTAAATATCGTAACGTTAATGAAATCCACATAACTTTTGAGGGATAGATTGCCTATTGCCTGTAGACCTTGTCAACGGTTGTTTTCTTTCTTTTTTTTTTTTGATCCGTCCCACTTATCCATTTCTGGGTAAAGACTACTATCTTAAGCTCTTGTCTCTGGTCTCTGGTCTCTGGTGTCTGGTGTCTGGTGTGTCTTGCGTCTTGTGTCTCGTGTCTCTGGCAGCCAATGCATTACCTTTGTGTGTTAAATATTGTTTTTCGTCTTATTCACCTTTCTCTTCATATTCATAGCCATTTGGCTAAGTTTCGTTATTATGTAAGACAGCGTGTTTGACAAAATACCTACTACACCCATATGTAGGTAGCCCCATCGGCCGCCTACCTATATTCCACTTATCATGAATTAAAAAGAGAGAAGCAAAAAAAAAGGAACACGTTAGTAAATTACACAAAGCAACAGTATAAACCACGTGACAGTTGTTGGGACTGTTTTTATATCAACCTGATAAAACAAAAAAAAAAAAACATGAATGCTTATCACATAAGGCTTTCCAGACCCCAGTGTCCCAGTGTGCGCGCGTACATTAGTATGTGCGATTATATTTCAATGTCCGACTTGTTCAAACATTTTCCCCCCTAAAGCGGCGATTTTTATTCGATAGCAGAAGTCATCAAATGAAACAAAACGAAAAAAAACCTCGGGATGCATTTGTTCGTGATCGTACACATGCACGACGACTACACTGGATCGTCGTTATATAAGTGGGTAAAGTTGTTCTTTGATAGCGGGGTTGATGGCCAAGAAATACTCTAATCAATTTGCAGCCTTTGAGGTCACTGGATGGGCTATTTTTGGAAATCAAACGAGCGTGACACCTTCGCAGTGCTCTGGGCTCGTTCACTTGCTAAGAGATTAACAAACAAAAACGATTATATCTGAATGCTGATACCGACGCAGAGGTGTCATAAATGCGTTAACAAATTCTCTAATCTCTATTCCTGACCTAATCAGTGTTTTTGGTCCGAAAAATTTCTGAAAAGCCTTATCACCGGGGCGGCAATGTGTTGTGTTGATCGCACTTCGACAATGGGAAAAAAAAGAGTTGTTGTCGGTGGCGAATTGCGATGTGGTGTTTACTTTGATAGCAGGAAGCAGGTACGAGAATATCGTGAAAGAACATGTGCTCTCCATAAGGTGCGGCCCAAATATGGAAACCCTTGCAGGTATAAGACAATTACGAATACAAAGCCCTGGCATACACGAACGGCGGTTGGGGAATTTTCGGTCGTCAATCTGAGCGCACAAGTCGATAGTTTAATCAACTTCCTACACAGAGAACAAAACAGAAAAACAAGCGTCTATTTCCTTTGGTGTAGGCATAGGTACAAAGGTTTTTTCGATCACGATCAGCACGTGTACCTTCGGTTCTTCAGAACTGTGGACACTCCGTGGACTGTCTGTGGGAGGTTGCCACTTAAACCTTAACTAATCTAAATCTGATGAATCAGAGAAGGACACTGGGAAAAGGTGTCTTGAATTGTCTCGACTCCAGGCCTTTTAGTAGCCACGAGGTTCTCCCAATCCCCGAATCTAGCAACTCCATCTCAAACTTAATTACTTCTGAGCCTAAGCCTGAGTACTTGTGGCCTTCTATCGGTGATAGTGACGGTCTTACATCAGCGATGACTTGGTCTCTGAACCGCAGGTTCGGTCTTCCTCTCCTTCTCGAACCAGGAGTGCCAGTCCAGTCCAGCCAGAACCAGCTCTCTCGAACCAGTGGAACCTTGTTGTCCATGCGCTCGGTGTGGCCAAACTAGTTTTGCTTCCAGACTACATCCACCTTCTGGTAGAGCTCGTGGTTGTGTCTTCCCTCCCATTCACCTTCTTCGCAGACTTGATAATACTTACTTACTTACTTAAGGTGGCGCTACAGTCCGGGGTGGACCTGGGCCTCAACCAACAAGCGTCTGTAGCCAGCTCGATCTCTTTAGCCAGCTCTCCAGTTTCGCATGCGAGTCGCGGTCTTCCTCTACTGCGCCGTCCCTCGGGGTGGATTCGAAGACTTTTCGGGTCGGAGCATTGGTTTCCATCCGGTCTACATGACCTAGCCATCTCAGTCGTTGGATCTTCACTCTTCTGGCTAAGTCGATGTCGCTGAACAGCTCGTATAGTTCGTCGTTATATCTCCTCCTCCACTCACAATCTATGCAGACGGGACTGAAAATCGCACGAAGAATTTTCCTCTCGAAGCGACCAAGACCTGCTTCATCCGCTTTTGACAGAGTCAATCCCTCCGCGCCATATAGCAGAACTGGGACGATTAAGGTCTTGTAAAGCGTTACCTTGGCTGTTCGAGAGGGGACTGTGTTTACCCATTGCTTTCTTAGCCCAAAGAAGCACCGATTGGCAAGAGTTATTCTTCGTTTGATTTCAGCGCTGGTGTTATTGTCTGAGTTGATGGCGGTCCCTAGGTAGACAAAGTTTTTGACTACCTCAAGGTTATATCTGTCTGCTGTGACGTTGTGACCGAGACGTTGGTGTTGGGTGCCCTTTCTCGTTGACAGCAGGTCTTACCCTCGTTTACCGCCAAACCCATCTTCGCGGCCTCCGTTGCAATACCTACAAAAGCGCCATTGGCATCACGCTGCGTTCTTCCGATTATGCCAATATCGTCGGCATATGCGAGTAGTTGGACGGACTTCTGAAAGATTGTTCCTCTGGTGTTGGCGTTCGAGTTTTGAACAATTCTTTCAAGAACGATGTTGAAAAAGTCGCATGACAGCGCGTCGCCTTGTCTGAATCCTTTTTTGACATCAAAGGTCTCGGTTAGGTCTTTACCGACCTTGATGGAGCAGCGTGCATTCTGGATGCCAAAACTAGGCATTGCTCTGTATAGCTCGTCTCTATAAATGCTATCATACGCGGCCTTACAATCGATCAACAGGTGGTGGGTATCGATTTGTTGCTCCTGGGTTTTCTCCAAAATCTGCCGAAGTGTGAATATTTGGTCGATGGTGGTTGACGAATGGCTTTAGGCGTTCACACAGTACGGCAGATAAGATCTTATAGGCGATGTTAAGGAGACTTATCCCCCGATAGTTGGCGCAGTCAAAGGGGTCTCCCTTCTTGTGGATCGGGCAAACGATACTAAGATTCCACTCGTCGGGCATGCTTTCCTCCGACCATATCCTGCAGATGAGCTGGTGCATGCGCCCAACCAGATCATCTCCAGCTGCTTTAAACAGTTCCGCGGACAATCCGTTCGCTCCAGCAGCTTTGTTCGACTTCAGTCTCGATATCGCTACCTTTACTTCGTCTAGATCGGGGGGACGGAATTCTCTTCTATCGTCGTCCATTGCGTGGAGTGGAACATTCTGCCTGACAGCGGTATTGGTGTCCTCTTCGCCGTTTAACAGTCTGCAGAAGTGATCCTTCCAGATTCTCAGTATCGACTGCGACTCTACTACGAGTTGTCCCTCTTCGTTCCGACAGGCTTCTGTCCGATGTTTGTACCCTTTGGATAGTTGTTTCACCCGCTGGTAAAACTTTCGGACATTATTTCTGCCGTACCACCTCTCCATTTCCTCGATCGCGCGCTTCTTATGCTCCTTCTTTTTCTTTTTGAAACCGGTGCTCTTCCCTTCTTTTGAGTTCGTAGAGCTCACATGCAGACCTCCTAGTGAACATTCTTTTGGTACCACCAGTTGTTCAATCCCTTCTAATTCTTCTATCTTTCCGTAGCCTGCTGCAAATAATGCAATTGCCTTGCGTATATGAAAAGTTAAAGTGGCTTTTATGTTTGCTGAATAACAACACCAATTTGGTCAGTTCAGTGTTGTTTAGCCGTCTCGCACCAATTTTCAACATCCAATGTAGGATATCAAACACAACGCCGATATCCATTTCGCCTTTGGCTTCCCTTTTATTTCACTCGATGCGTGGTGTTACTTCCTCTTCATAATGCTAGACTTTTGAACTTCTTTTTCTCACATAAACCTCTCTGTTATTTCTTCCAAATGACGTAATTTCGAAATATGATGAGTGTGTGGTCGGAAACACTCTGTGGATGATCAAATCTTACCGCAGACACTGAATCAATTCTTACGCAAATTTTGGCAACCAGAACAGCATTACAGTCTGTGACGGGCGCTTGAGCAATCACAGGTCTCTTTTTGGAACGTTCCTCCTAGGCGACTAAAAATACTTTTGCTTGGTAAAATAAATAATAATTCTCCAGGGAGAAGCACACCTAGGTGTGTTCGTTGCGAAATCATCTTGTCGTGTCCTTCTTGCAAAAATAGACACCAAGTGCTTGAGTATTACGCTCCATCGTAGAGAAGGATGTCTCATACGCGTTTTTGCCAAGCGACAGTTGGAGTAGAATTTCCAGTGACTGCTTGCTGATGGATTCTCGAAAGAAATTATGTTTTTTAACAAGATTTATTCGCTTTTCAAGTTTTCGTACACAATACCCTAGCTTCCCCAGTAATTAATCGAATTCAAACATTGACAAGAGTCAATGGCATTGGATTAAGGTAAACAGAAAACCATCCAAACACATGACAGCTAATTGACCGCATCCACTGTACGCACTCTTGATCAACACAGCCTCCATTTAGGCAACAGGTATACATAAGGGTATGTGCACATAATTAGCAGACATTCGTTTTACTGAGGAAGCAACGAGAAAACAGAAAAACCCAGTCAGCCTTAACGCCATAAAAGCATATCCCAGGAAAATCAGAACGCGGACGCAAGGAAGAGATTTTCTTTGCTCCGTCATAAATCAATCCAATACACGCACAGCGGTGAGGTTGACTTTAAAACGCAATCATCCTCTCGGCCGACCTGCAGACATCTGTTCAGATGAAGTCAACAGACGCGGGAATGCTGTGCGGGGGCGTTGCCTTTATACGGATCGTAAACCTGTCGAAAATGAAAGGCAGATTTTGAATTGAGGGACTTGCACCGACGCTGATGGATAATTTGTTAGAGCAGTCGTGGCGTTTGGGATATTTGCTCGTACCTTCTACAGAGTGCAGGCGAATGTGCGTGAGGAAGTTAGAAATGCGTACACGCAAGTGAGTGGTGACTAAAAGCATTCTAATGGATTGGTTAACAAAAAATTGTAAGCACAACGGAGAAGGATGAGACAATAAGCGATGCTGTGACATAAAGTTTCAAGCAAGCATTGTGAACATATTCGAATTCGCCACCTCTTTTAACATGGGTTCTTGCCGAGGTACCCGGAGAGATGAGCTTGGCATCTCCCATCTAGGCACATCCCGAAGTGATGTAAAACAAAACTGAGATCCGTGAGGGGACCCACCTGCTAAAGGCCGCCATCTACTCGAATAAGAGGATTGGTGTGCGCCGCTGAGATTTAAAGGAACTTTGCACAATTTCCGCCTTGCATCATTCAGAGAAGGCACTACTCCCAACTTACTAAAAATATTATTTAGCTCGACGTTATTTCACGACAGCACAAGAAAGCAACTTAGGTGCATGATCAGGAATGGAGTAAGGCAGGAAATGAAAACTAACTATCCAATTCTAGATGATGCATGTCTCTTGCAGTAATCAAAGCTCTAGGGAGGGTGTGCCAAAGATATTGCTCATGTTACTGAACTGAACTGACTGACTGTTCAATCGTTGTGGATGCATTGGTGTTTGGTTGAACACTTGTGAAGTGTGGTGGGCCCGCGGCTCCTCGAACAATATACCTAAAATGACGTGAACAGAGCCCTATGTTAATCATAGATTAGTCACACTAGAATAACACTTAATACATTGGCGGCCAAACCTGTGGTGTTATGGCATCCTACTGGTACCTTAGAGAGAGACTATATTCTGGACCTACGGGAGGATAAAGACCGCCCGTTGAACCCGCACAGGCTTCAGCCTGAGCACCTATTATTGTCATGATGTGTTTAAGACCTAAAGTCACTGGGAGAGGTGGAGATTATACCAGAGTCAGAGACTTAATCATGACTCTTGACGGGTAGCGTCTCCGAGGCGTGAATGGTATTTGATCCATAGTTGCCGGGTGCTGCGAAGTAATCAACATATTCTGAGCCGCGTGATCGCGTGGGTAAAGCTCACGCTATCCTATCCTCCGGATCTAACTCATCAGTATTTATGCCCAGACCCAACCAAGCGAGTTTTTATACTTGGTGCAACTACCTGTAGCTAAGTCTGCCAAGCGGTCGTTATCCTGTTGGAGTCGTATTTTAGACACGCCTCGCAAGACGTTATGATGGGAACATTCGTGCCATACCAACGAGTCACAGCCCTTTTCGTTCGGTGAAGCAGCTGCTCAATGGTGAGGTCTTCGCCTACTTCCATACTTTTTTTTTTATAATTTGCGCGTGGTCAAGGGGTTATTAATACCCTTAATTGTCCGGGGTCAAGACACAGCACGGGCCGAAGGTATAGAGGGAGAGAGAGAGAGGAGGTACCTGTGCACATTGGTCTTAAACATCTGCGGATTGTAATCTACGGGGAATATTGAGCTGGGAAGAGCATTCCATATTCGTGTGGTGCGGCTAAAAAACGAGTCTCTAGATTTCACTGTGCGTCCGAAAGCAGGCTTAAGGGTAAACTGATGTGCATTCCTGGCGAGACGTGTGTTGCGGGTGAATTCAAGGAGAGGAGGAATGCAATTGGCTAGCTCACTTGAGCATCGTTTGTAAATCAAGCGAGTCTAATGAACCCGCGATATCGTTGTCTCCTATAAGTCTTATCGCTCGCTTTTGGATTCTATCTAGTAGGTGCGGGGTGGTCTTTGGGGCACCAGACCAGATATGAGCGTTATACCCAAGCTTAGGGCGAATATACCCCTTATAGATTAAAGCCAAATCAGAGGGGGTGAAGTATTTCTTGCATCGATTAGGAAATTATTTTGTGAATATCAGACTTGAACCCATCCAAAATAACTTTGATTGAACGGTTCGAAAGGTAGTTTCTAATCCATAGAAGCAGAGATTCATCAACACCATAAGCACGCATTTTCGACAAAAGAGCTTGATGCCAAACTCTGTCAAATGCTTTAGAAATATCAAGCGCAACTATCTTGCTTTCGCCTGCATTGTGCAAGGATTGGTTCCACTTTTCGGTGAGATAAGCTATCAAATCACCAGTGGACCTGTTGCTGCGGAAGCCATACTGTCGGTCATTAAGAAGCTTCCGCGATTCAAGATATTTCAAAAGCTGACGATTTATCAGCGTTTCCATGACCTTAGAAAGAAGGGACGTAAGTGCTATGGGTCGGTACGAGGTGGGTGACGAAGATTCGCCCTTTTTAGGGACGGGCTGGACAAATGCTGTTTTCCATCTACTCGGAAAGAGACCTGAAGAGTAGGATAGATGAAAAAGCTTAGGCAGTGGTTTTGCCAGCGAAGAAGAACACCTCTTCAGAAGTATTGGGGGAATACGATCGGGGCCAGCGGATTTGCGCACGTCGAGATCTTTAAGTACTCTTGCAACTGTACGAGTGCGGAAGTGAATTTGTCCCATGGTGAAACCAACGCTCTGGAGAAGTGCCCTACCCTATCCCGGAGAGTAACTCTAGCAACAGCACAAGGAATTAGTCTCAGAAGTAAAAGACCCCGTCAGTTGTACACGGAAGCAATGTTTACGACCGACTTGACATTTACAGCAGAGTCTCAAGTCCGACAACCGTGAAAAGATGCACCATGAAATGGAAAACCTAACTGAATATTTTGTGGTGGTCCGTGGCGTTGTAGGTTTGTGCGTCGACTCCAACCTCGACGTCGTAAGTTTGGTTCTTGATCTGTGCGACGAAAAAACGTACACGACCCCGCCTCTTTCGAGTCACTGGCAATGCTCAAAGAGTAGTTCCTTCTCAAAACAAAGCCGTTCGGATTCGGCATTAAACTGTAGGTCCCTTCCACTCGTGAGGGAACAATAGCACGCACAACGCGAGTGGTTGCTGAGAAGCTAGGCCCTGGCCCCCTACGGGCTGTAGCGCCACCCATATCATCTGAATATTTTGACAGCTGAATATCACCGTTAACTTCGATAACTGCTTAAACATATCAATTAGAAAAACTGTCATCGCTAACTGGTCACACTTACGTTCACATGATCGCAATTTTAATTGTTCAACCGCGACTTCCGATCACATTCCTTCAGAATACCACACATAGCACTTTTGTGTTGCGATCGTTGCACGTTCTGCTCAATGCTGTGAATGTCGTTCGAACTGCGTTTCCAGATGAACCAAAACAATGCGAGCGCCAGCATATCATTGACCGTCTTGTTTGAATAATGGTTTTCCGGTGCACACACACACTCGTTCCGGTTTAGTTTTCAAAATGCTGTGTACCTTTATCTGCAAAGATTCAAACACAAAAGCAAAAATGCCCTGGTCAATGTGTTTTATCCCGTGAGTCAGTTAAACTTTGGTTAACGCGTCAAATAAGATTGCGATGTATAATTCACCGGTTAGTCACGCGAGGAATGTCTTCTTGTGAATAATGTGGAACAGAGCGATTCGCGTTCTCCCGCAATTTAGCAGCATTCCATGACGCATTGATACCGACTTGTGTTAACTTGTTTCGTTTCATCTCAACTTGTCAGCTACACTTCTTGTCAAGCTCGTTGGTGGGTCATGCTGACCATAAATCGGGGCGATCGATTGACGTGTGAATTGATCATCAATTTTAATGGAATGTTTTATGTCCGTTTTTGGAGTGAATACTTTCGACAAGATTAAGTTTTGGAAATCGGGTGTATTGCTGCGGCGCAATTTAACAGGATTGACTGAAAGAGCAATCGAGGGTGGGATATGAAGATGACGGGAAGGAAATGAGAAGGAGATCTTGAGAGGCAACCCAAAATACACGAGATTTCTTCTGAATTCCGCCTGACAGAAATTGTAACTGCTTCTTGCTTTAGTTACCGTCATTCATTACAACTTCAGGCAAAATTATAAGATCACTCTCCCTCACGACACAACTGGGAGCAAAACAGACCCACCTACAACCAATAGTTTTGTGGACAGATGGCTGTAAAATAGATGAAGGCATTGGGGCTGCAGTATACGATCCTTATGCTTTCTGACAGCAAAGCAGCTGTTGCCTGCAAATGGATTTATAAAAGAAAATTAGGTGCTGACGGAATTGTTTATATTTTTTTAGTGACACACAGCGTCAAGGCTTAGATTACGATGAAGCTTTTGTGTCTAGTGTGTCGATACTCGCCAGCAAGACAACACAACCATCTGACGAAGAATGGCATAAACTAAAAAGGATTTGTTTAATATTTAAAGGGTACATCAACACTACACAACAACGACAAACTATTTGGACATGCGGATTCCAATGGGAAGGGTAGGCATACTGGATATGATTACAAGGTCTTCAGAGGAGTTTTAAGTTGCTGTTGCCGCAAACTTACTTACTTACTTAAGGTGGCGCTACAGTCCGGGGTGGACCTGGGCCTCAACCAACAAGCGTCTCCAGCCAGCTCGATCTCTTTAGCCAGCTCTCCAGTTTCGCAGGCATATTTGGTTGAGGTCCCTTTCCACTTGCGTGCGCCACCTGAGTCGCGATCTTCCTCTACTGCGCCGTCCCTCGGGGGTGAATTCGAAGACTTTTCGGGCAGGAGCATTGGTTTCCATCCGCTCTACATGACCTAGCCATCTCAATCGTTGGATCTTCACTCTTCTGGCTAAGTCGATGTCGCTGAACAGCCAGTATAGTTCGCCGTTACATCTCCTCCTCCAATCGCCATCTATGCAGACGGGACCGAAAATCACACGAAGAATTCTCCTCTCGAAGCAACCAAGACCTGCTTCATCCGCTTTTGACAGAGTCCACGCCTCCGCGCTATATAGCAGGACTGGGACGATTAAGGTCTTGTAAAGCGTTACCTTGGTTGTTCGAGAGAGGTCTGTGGGTACCCATTGCTTTCTTAGTCCAAAGAAGCACCGATTGGCAAGAGTTATTCTTCGTTTGATTTCAGCGCAGGTGCCATTGTCTGAGTTGATGGCGGTCCCTTGGTAGAGAAAGGTTTTGACTACCTCAAAGTTATGGTACATCTGCTGATGTGTCGTTCTGACCGAGACGTTGGTGTTGGGTGTCCTTTCTCGTTGCGTCGGGTCTTACCCTCGTTTACCGCCAAACCCATCTTCGCGGCCTCCGTTGCAATACTCACAAAAGCGCCATTGACATCACACTGCGTTCTTCCGATAATGTCAATATCGTCGGCATATGCCAGTAGTTGGACGGACTTTTGAAAGACTATTCCTCTGGTGTTGGCGTTCGAGTTTTGAACAATTCTTTCAAGAACGATGTTGAAAAAGTCGACAGCGCGTCGCCTTGTCTGAATCCTTTTTTGACATCAAAGGTATCGGTTAGGTCTTTACCGACCTTGATGGAGCAGCGTGCATTCTCCATCGTCATCCTACACAAAAGGACGAGTTTGGAAGGGGTGCCAAAACTAGACTGCTCTGTATAGCTCTTCTCTATAGATGCTATCATACGGTTGCCGCAAACAAACGTCTGTTTTATGATCATCTTGGGAAGCTGAGTTCATCGCTTTAGCCGAAGACAGTAAATAAGCAAGCTGAGTGAAGTTGAAAAATCTTCTCGCGGCTATAGGTGAAGAGGATCAATTTTTGGTACCAGAGAATAATCAGAGTTGTTTAAAAATGAGATCTAACAAAATCTCAAGAGCAAATAAAGAAGGCCTTCTTATTTTCGAGGAAAAGTTCTGCTTTCAACCAGTGGTCCAGTTTGCGTTGATGTCATTTGAAGAAGAACTATGACTTTTAACTATGAGCCTAAGTTTTGATTCATTCATTTTATTTATACGTTATATACGTATAAGATTGAGCTGTGTTTATGCCACTGAGTTTGTTAATTGGGATCCCGACGTTGGCCATTGTCAATTCACAGCCGATACCCGTTTTTGACTCAGTGGATAGTTTCACAAGAAAAACTGCCTCTATTGTACCTCACACAATCCACAAGTGTTCGACCAAACTTCAATGCATCCACAAAGATTAACTGTTCGGTGCTGGTTTATGGCGTGCGGGCATCGTCGGACCTTGTTCCTGAATTAGGTCGCGAGCACCGTCAATAGCCTCAGCTGTAGGTCGATGTTAATTGCTTATGGACAGTCTGTCACGAGAACTTGACAACTTAGTGATATCTGATCTTTGGTAACAACAAGAGCAATTTTGTCATACAAGCGACACGACAGTCGTAGTAGTTTACCAGTGCTAGGCCGCATTCCGCAAGCGTGAGTTTTAGTACAGAATCTTGTTTCGAGGCCGCGGAGGCAAGAATGAATGTACTCCTTCCAACAGCTGTGGAAAATGTTCTCGCTCATGCTTTCGGAATCCGGGGTTTGTTGTCGGAGATATGGACAATCACGCAGTGAACACTCTTCGTAGTTCCTGAGCCAGTCACCAATGTATAATGAAGGGACAGGAATTTTATTATTGCCGTGTTTGGCCTGACCCGACGTTGCGGATGTCTTTTTTAAATGCTTCGTATGATTGGCACACCTTGACGACGCGTGTGGTCTTCTCAATCAGGGTGGGATCTTTGCTCCTGTTTGCTTTGATGGCATTTGGAGACAAAGGTTCGACCACGAACTGTAAAAGCTGTTCAGCAAGATAATTCTAGCCTGGCATTTGCCTTTCCAACGCCTAAGATGACTATAAGCGTATGGACAACTTAGCTGAGGCCGGAAGATTCAGAGCTTCTGAAATAATGCAACAGATGACGGCTACGAACACAAGTTGGCGCAGACAAGTCAAAGGGAACCTCTGTAGGCTTATTCTGCGAAACGGAAACAGCTGGTTAGAGATCGTGCTGGATCGAGTCGGGGCCACGTCCACTCCGATGCTCGGTCTGATGTTTTCCATTCGCTTACAAAATTAAATACAATACGCTCCTCAAAGCATTGATTGACTGTCGGTCATCTTTTATAGACTTCTTCGAATCTCTGTTGTTGCCTGTTCATTGTTTTGCCTGCTCCTCTCCTTTCCGAAGGTTTTCCAAACTTCTCTGCTTTTTGCGTACGCTACACACCTGTAAGTACATAGTGGCGTCGTCTGGAGGTTTGTCTGGAGTTGGTCAAACAATCAGAGTAGAGGACCACGCATTTGAACTAGTACAATCCTTCAACTACCCTGGTTCGAGAGTAGCAACCGTTAAGCAGCCTAGTTAAGCGTCTACGAATCCAACGCCTAAGTGGCTAGGTCATGTAGAGCCAATGGCCACCACAGCGCCGGCCCGAAGAATTTTCGAATCCGAAACTGTGGGGAAACGCAACAGAAGACACCAGCGTTTGAGGTGGCGCACCGAAGTGGAGAAGGACCTAAACCAAATTGGTGTGCGAAACTGAAGACAGCTAGCCAGAGATCGCGCTAGTTGGAGAGGCAAGTTAGTTGAGGCCCGGGTCCACCCCGGACTGTAGCGCCACACAAAGAAGGAGAACCATAAAATCAAAGTAGTAAGCTGTACAAGACCATGGTCGTGCCTCATGCATGGATCCAAGACATTGAGCGTTCTCAACTCTTACATGCGAAAGGAAAGTGTTACGGAGAATTTGTTGGCCCCATTTGAGCGATTTCGGAGACGCTACCATGAGCGACTATGACTTGTAGCTATCTACCTAGAAGCTGATGTGTTAAAGAAAATAAAGCTAGCTAGACTCCGGTGGGTTGGACACTTAGCTCACATGAGCGAAGAGAACTCTTGGTGGAAGTTTTTATGGCGGTAGGTAGCGGCCTTCCTTGAACTGGAACGATGGCTTAGACCACGACACACACAGTCTAGGGATGCTATACTGGATGACATCGGCCAGCAATCGGGATCGGTAGAGTGACATGTTGAAGGAGGCCAGAGGCGATTGCCGGTTGCATTGCCAATGATGACACTTCGGTATTATACATCAAGTCACTCATGTTTTCTCGAAAAATGCACTCTAAATGATGCCCATGCCTAACATGTCTGATGCGTTGATACGGTTACATCCGCCAAGAAGCCAGCAAGGCCCATCGAATGTGAGTCTAAAGGATCAAGGGATACAGACGAAAAATATGTCTTCATTTCCACTGCAGGACGTCCATCGGATCGAGACCATCCACCCGACATGACACCATCTATAGGCGATCGAAGAGACAGTCTCAGTCAAAGATGAAGCAAAAAACAAATGATTGAAAACATACAATAAGGGAATAACTTACCTGCCCGCAAGGCATTGTGTGTAGCTTTTGATCTGAGACCTGCCGACTCTGGAGAAAAGTTTTGGCGTTTAAATTTTACCATTTTGTTCGTTTTCTCCATCTGAGCGTGGGACAACTATTCATTGGTCTCTTCGCCAATGACTTTTTACTACGAACTCAATTTAGTTTGCTCCACATTCTGTTGGTCCTGTGACTAGTGACGGTTTATAGTTTCACGCTTTTTGATCTTTGAGTTTCGCCAGAGATTCTAGAGAGGGGACGAGATGATGTACCAGATGTACCAGTATGAAATTAGCGTTTTTTTGGTTGTTTTTTTTTTTTTTTTGAAAATAAGACACTAATTATTAATGGGAAAGTAAAAACATTTCATTTAAAGTATAAGCCATTGTTTTCTACACATTTTGACCACCTTTCTGGCAATTTGTGAATACCACGCCATTAAAATTGTTCGTCTTTTAAAGCAAACCAATCAGACACCCAATTTTCGACTTCTTCGTAGGAATCCAAGTGCTGCTGCTGATCAGCCAATGCGTGTCCCATCGATGAAAACAAATGGTAGTCGGAAGGAGCCAAGTCTGGTGAATACAGCGGGTGGGGTAGCTGCTCCCAGCCAAGTGTTTTGATTGTATCCTCAATCGGTTTTGCTTTCTTTACCTTGCCGTGTCTTCTGGCCAATTCTGGTCGTTTCTCGATCAATGCATGGTTCAAATTGATCATTTCTTGTCGGCAGCGATCAGTATTGACGGTTTCACCAGGTTTAAGGAGCTCGTGGTACACCACACCTTTCTGGTCCCACCAAACACACAGCATTGTCTTCTTGCCGAATCGATCTGGTTTTGTAGTCGACGTTGATGGTGATCCCGGATTAACCCATGATTTTTTCCGTTTAGGATTCTAATTCTAATTCATCGCCAGTAACAATCCGATGCAAAACCGATTCCCTTTTGTGTCTTTGAAGCAAAATTTCACAAGTGTTTTTTCGGTTTTCCACCTGTCTTTCATTCAATTCATGTGGCACCCATTCTCCACACTTTTGGATCTTTCCCATAGCTTTCAAACGGTCAGAAATTGTTTGTTGTGCAACATTTAACATTGCTGCCGTTTGCTTTTGACTCAAAGTGTCATCTTCATTCAATATCGTTTGCAATTCGGCGTCTTCAAACTTTTTTGGTGGTCCTCTACGTTCTTCATTTCTCACATCAAAATCGTTATTTCTGAACCGTTGAAAGCATCTTTTGCATGTTGCTTCTGATAGAGCATGATCACCATTCGCCTCGACAAGCATTCGATGCGACTCTGCAATAATTTTCATCGAATGAAAACAAAAATCGAATGCTTTCCGCAAATCATCACTTTCTGGTACAAAATTCGACAAAATATGATTTTCTCTGTTCAATGACTTGATGTATACTAAATATTTTTCACAGATGTCATAGCAAACAAACAAAAAAACAAATAAGGGCTCGTTCACAACAAATGTTCCCTATCGAGACATTTGCATCTTGACGCTCACTTCATACTGGTACACCTGGTAAATTAATGTTTCGGCATAGAACCATTGCATAGAACAACGTGGGCCCCAGACCAGTCGCATGCCACAGCTTAAAAAATCAAATTAAACGTTGTCGACTCCAGGGTCGTCAAAATGTTACAAGCTCCAGTAGCTTAACGGTCACAAAGATTATGCTACTGTCTAAACAATGTTCTTATCGTCGTGTTTTCGCAAAATAAAGTGACTAGAAGTAAACTCCATTCAGTTTAGAATTCTGAGAAAACAAACAGCACATTAATCGATTTGCAATTCAAAAGATCAGATCTTGTTATTTCCGCCCGTTGAATGCTTTTCGCCTCAAATTCCTACTTTCCGCGACTATTACTCACAGAAACGGAGATATGTGTGTACATACGGAAGGCATACATATTCATATGGGCGGACGTTTGAAATTCTGAAGCTAACAACGACGAGGTGTAAAAAGTGAAACTCTTTTTTATTCATCTCACATAAAATCACGCGCATAAAAGTGCGCCGGCGACTTAGTTTTCCTTTTCATTTGATTTGTTATTTAATTCTATATATTCTTGTTTTTTTATGATAATTATATACAACGACTTTTTATTGCCTTAAAATCGTGTAGTCCCCGTGAATCTCAATGATTTTCTACTCATTCAGATTACCATGTTGCGGTGATGTTGTACGCTGATTATTGTTCGGGTCGATTTGCGAATAAAGTCAACTCGATTTTGGCGGGTCATTGACAGAAGATACGACGAGAGTGTCATTGTCATCAAGAGTTGGGTTCGGTCAAGTCTGGTTTGAGGAGCAATAACGCACATTTTGGGAGGAGCAGCGACTGCTACGTCACATACTGTAAGCCACTTAGAAAACACTTAGAAAACAATCTCACTTTCGTCTGGACTCCCAACGGTCTTCCGGCTGACGCGACAATTTACAATACAAAATTGTCGTCTCATAGGCGTCCTGGTCGTCTTCTTTCGATGAGTCTCTCTTTCCGTGCTTGTTAATTAAATTCTTAAACACTGCCGGCCTGTATTTGTGCGTCAATTAACCTCTTAGTGTTTGGCTACTGTCAGGAGTAGCTCATCTAGTTCACAGTAGCCTTATCCATCCATCTCTTTGTCTATGCCTAATGAGTTCGGTTCCGGGGTTCCCTCAAGTGCTCAACTGCTAGACATCCCTACTAAACGTCCTTCTTATGCGGTCAAGTGTTTTCAATTTGCACAGACTCCACAATCGTTCGACACATAATTCGACAGTTTTTTGTGTGGTTTTGCCTGAAGGTATGCGTGGATAATGCTAATGACACATTTCAGAGCTGGGATGTGGTGTGGCTGTTTGTGTTTAGCTGACGACTGGTTATAAAACACGTGATCGGTCGTCATTGTTGGTAGCTGTCGTTAACAGAAGCGGTTTCTTTTGATGGAGGAAGTCATTAAACGCTGCCAATGACGAAAGGCGACGAAAGTATTTTTTTGCTCTGATGTCTGAACATATCTTTTCCAAAACCATGACTTGGCTCGCCATAGGATCCCTAAATTGTGTCATTTATGCTTTAAAATTCATCATTAACTCCGCCATTCAGTTTGTTATTGAGTGATTCTTATTCTTATTCGCGGAACATGCACTAATGACGTCGACATTTAAGATTCATGTGTAGTTTTGATATTCGTGTATTCGTGCTTTAAAGTGTATTCGAAAAGGCAACGATATACCCTATGAGGACGTTTACCCTCGCCTGCCCAACCCAAAGGATTAGAACAAGAGCATACCGTTTTATCTTTGTTAAAATGACGTGAGCACGACACACCGAAAGTACAAATTAAAGTGGATTTTGGGGCAAAGCACGCCAGTTTCATTCCATATCGTCGCATTTATTGCATATTTTCCTCACTTGATGGTGATCGTGGAAGCAGTAACAAATTCCGCATGATTATGTTGCAATTTAAAATTTTTATTTGGAAAAAATCATCCATATCCAAGACTCGTTGTTTTTTTTTTTCTTTTTTTTCATTCATTTTTGTTTTATTTTGAATTCATTAACTTACATGCTAGACAAAAATGCTTAAACCTAGCTTAACTAACTTAAGAAATGTTCTTACTCCTAACCTACTGACCCTATACGGGTACTCTAAGCTATTCAAATCGTAAATTTGTCTATACCTTTCGGATTATGCCTTTTTTTGTGTTAAAGACACACCGTTTTAGTTTTATTTGTTTCGCCAAGAAAACTGGAAAGGAAAACTAACTAGAACTTAAACTAACTTAACATTAAAACTTAAGACTATCTTAACGATGTCCGTAACAGTAACGGACGCGTGCACCAGGGCGTATATGCCTGACATATATAATTTATACGCCGCGGTGCACCTTTTCTTTGTTTTTTATTTTATTTTTTTTTTGTGGTATATATTTCTAAGAACTACCTTAAACCTATGTAAGTTGGCCACCATGGTCAACTACCGCGTCATTTATAAAAGCCAGCGGCGGCGGGGACTGGTTTTGGTGTAACCACCAGTAAAATTGCCTGTCTCCTGTCTCGAGCAGAGATCGCTCCACTGAACCGGAGGAGATCCTCGTGACTGCGAGCGACGTCCCGTTCATATTGAAGTCGCCTGTCCACTGTTCGGCGTACGACGTATAAGATTACAGGACATCCGTGTGGATCTTGTATTAGGCCAATTGTATCGAGATGGAGGAACGCCTCGGGAGGAATAAAGCCGATAAGGCGCACTTTCTCATGGTACATAACGTTGGGGTAGTAAGCCCCAAAGATCAGACTGTTGGAAGAAGTCGTAGCTCGCGCAATATGCCTTCTGATCAGCTTAATAATAAAATTATCTATCCTGTTCAAGTTGGCCTCGTTGTACAGGACCTCGTTGGGATAGTACTTCTTGTACTCAGATTCGGGTGTACGATACAACCGGAGACAAGTCCGCAGACACTGTCTCTCGAACAACCTTATCTTTTCCATCTGGGAAGGACTCACGTTGAACCACAACGGACAACCGTACGCCATAATTGACCGGATGAGGGCCATGTAGCAGATTACCTTCACCCTGGTATCAAGTTGGCTACTGTAAAACAACCTCCTTGCCACAGCAAAGGCCTTTTTAGCTTTGGCCAGAGCAATATCTATATGTTTGTCAAAATACAGATATTGGTCCAACCAAATGCCAAGATACCTAACTACACTTTTCACATCTAAAGGGCGTCCCTGTGGGTCAACAATGCCGAACTTACGCCAGTTTGTGCGTATCCCATGATGCCATGTACAACGGTGTTCTGAAAAGGATAGTTTTACACTTCGTCGTCGCAAAATCGCTGAATTTGATCGAAGTCACCTTGCAACAAGATATTTATTTCTTCGACCTTCGGACCTGATCTGTACGCCACTAAATCGTCGGCGTACGCAATTAATTGCGGCATTGAACCTATCAGATCTCAGACTCGTTGTTACTGCGTAACTATGACTTTTATCCGTGGTTTTTGTGTCTCTTGGACAAAAGGAACGGTTTCGATGTGTGCATCAATTCAATTCCTATTTAGCGGCGATGGTGACTGCTATCACTGCTTTGATAGAAGTGATACAGTACGTTGCTGGATGTCCTTGGAAGGCGTGCTCATTTGGCAGATTTCATGCGTTGTCCGGGGGTCGAACTTCTCAGGTCCATGACAGCCATGTTTGGGTGGTTGCAGATATCTTGTAGTTGCTTCTGGAACAGTGTCACAACGTACTCTCGTATGGTGACGATGTGGGTTGTTGGGGTACTTCTGCAGGACCCTGTCATACCTGAGACCAGTGCATATTCGGAGTATCTCCCTTTCAAATATCGGAATCTTTCCCATGCTGGTCTTGGAGATGATATGCCCTATAGGGTACCCATGCGCTATGATTTGCCTTCGATGTGTGTAGTGGTGTTGTAGTTTAGCTATAGGCACCTGTGGCGTCGCTTGCCAAATTTGAAATGGAAACTCGAAAAAAATATCCACCTGCAACTGCTTTCTAAAAGGACCTATATTTTGTAATGCAAATCACAAATAAAAATCAGCTCAATTTGTATACTTCAGGTCGTTAAAGGGAAAATGTACGGAATGTCTGAATGCGACAGAGCTTAACCGATCCAAGAAGAAAAGATCGTGAATGATTTGATAAGGTGTGATAACTCGATCGAGCTCTTATGAAGTTAAATCCAATTCGGATCATGTTGCGTGTTGTATTGACACAGTTGAAGAGTAGAATTTGAAAAGGTAACTCGGTAGTAATCGGGTTATATGGACGCCACGCCACTGGTAGGCGCCTCCGTTGATGCCAGGACCCGGAATTTCGCCACACGGCTGTTGTTACCGATGGATTGTTTGGCGAACTTTTCTAAATAAGTGAGATGATTTGTTAAGGTTCACATATCAACTGAAAAAATTAGTCAGATGGTAGTTTACCCGATGGATGGAAACTTAACTTCTTTTGCTCGATCCTAACTAGAGAAAACCCTTCAATACGTGGCATCTGTAACATCGCATGCAAGATTGTGGTACAGCCAAATGAACTTTTTGTCATATCATTTTCATTGTTAGGTTAAGTCGAAGGATATAGTTTAAGATTAAGTTAAGCTTAGAGTACCTGCAGAGTGCCAGTAAATTGGAGTTAGAAATATTGTACGAACCAGTTTTAAACATTTTTGTTTAAGATTACCATGAACTGAAAAACAAAAATGAATTTAGAATGAAAAATGAATTAGCGCCTGAAATCCTACGTGAACAGTATCTGACTCAGGCCCCAGAATGTAGATCTTGAAACGATTAAGAAATTTCAAGACGCTATACGGCGCATTGTCTAGTTTTGGCTCCTTTGCAAAACTCGTTGAATTTCTCAAAATTAAGCAGAATGCTTGTTTTTTCGTTAAGGATGCTCAACTAGCAGTCTATCGAAAAACGAATTAGACAAGGCTGTCATTTTATCGACTGGACACCTCAGAGGTTAATTGCAGACTTCATCTTCCGATCTTGCACGAATCTCTACAACTGCTCGCACTGTCAATATACATAAGCAGCAACAACTAATTGGGCAGTGAAGTAAATTCAATCAATAACACGGTCGTTGAGCTGAAAAGAAACTTGTCCTTTGTTAAAAGTTTTGTTAGAAGGCAATTGAGGAATAAAGCTCTCTCTCGAAGAATGAAGGTTCCGCTAGTTAAGACTTTGACAGTCTAGTTTTTGCGAAGAAAGTCCTTCGTATTATCTTCGGTCTCATATGTGACGATGGTTTTTGGAGGATAAGACTGAATAACGAACTGGGCAACGGCAACATTGGCAACGGTCTAATAAAACGAGTTCGAGGTTTCAGGAGACTAAGTCATGTAGAGCAAATGGACACCGATGATATTTCGACTCCAACCCCAAGGGGCAGCACGGCAAATGAAGCGTGATCGCTCCCGGTGTTGCACCAAGCTGAAAGGGCAGACTGAGCTTTATGTAGAGGCATACTCTCTGAGCCCCAGTTCCACTTTGAACTCTAGCAACAGCAATGTTTTGCAAATAACAAAGTTCAGCAGAGAACACTGAGCCACGCACGGCGAATTTCACTTAATTACCAACGCATATCGCATGTTTTGGCTGTCGTTTGAGATACATACATATGTAGATCATTTTGCTACAGCAATTCAATTCTAGTAAATCGAATGGAAATAATGACTGCTCATGCTTGTGAATTATTTCAGTCACAAGAGTTTGAATTCAATAGCGTTGTTTTTGATGATGAAGAAGATAATTCATTTAGGGAGGCTGCAACACAATAGTTCGCAATTATTATTATTCATTGGAATCACCGGATGCCGTGCAAGCTTACGATTTTGTACTTTCAGCAGCGATAATTAATTGTGTTTAATGAGCCTGTAAATGATGAGCCCAGAAGAGATGCATATGTTTAATTAGTCGACATGCGATACACAAGGCTCCAGCAGAAAAACGATGCTAGGTTGATGGCGACGATGAAGTCGCTTTTAATCTAAGCCTGGGAATATGACTCGTAGTATTTCTCTTTTTTGCAAGATTCAAGCAAATGACTAAACGTAGTTTAGTTCTAAATACGACGCGACCCCTTTGATGATCCATTGGTAGTGCAAGACATGCGGGCCACTGAAGATGCGACGAATTGCTTGTACTTGCACTATTATTTGTGTTAATTTTACTCATTTTACATCGATTTGCTTCCTCTTCCAACAACTTATAAATTCGCGTTAGATAACAGCTCTTCTTTCTAAGATCATTGACGGAACTGTTCAAAATGCTCATAGCTTTCGATGAGACTCAAGTATCGGGATGAACTTGATTCAATACTTTGTAAATGTAAGATTGAGGATGTACGGAATACACAACAAAATGGAGAGTCGAATTCACGCACGACTGTCTTTTGCAACCTCAAGTATCTTGGGAAAATTGTGCAGAATTTTGTTTGCCAATACAGCACGACCAATCTTCCAAAAGTTTGTACAACTGCAGATGTACGCTAATGGAAAATGTCCCAGTTCAGATATAGAGAATATGTCCTCAGCGACAGCTATAGGACAGACATGAATTGAAGGACTGTGTGGCAACCAGATGGCACATTGCTCTTCTGTCAAAAAAAGGCTCTCTTAGTCGGTACTGTTTGTGAATAAAAACTCTACAGTAGCTTGGTAATCGAAATGGTAATTAGAATTGTAGGTCCTGAGATTATACGGTAGTATGTCTGACAGAGACACTGCTCAATGTCGCCAACAAGATCCTATCCAGCTTACTGTGTGAAAGTCTAATGCCGCTTTGCACGGCACTAATCGGCACGTACCAGTGCGGCTTCCGGTCCGGCAAATCCACTATAGACCAAATCTTCACACTAAGGCAGATCCTGGAGAAGACCAGCGAGTTTCCAATCGATACTCACCTTCGTTTCATTGATTTTAAAGCCGCATACGACAGCATTCATCGCAAGGAGCTAAATTGATCCGGTTGTGTTGCACCACGTTAACACATACGCGATGCACCGTGCAGTTCGGTTCAAAAACCTCTGAACCGTTCGAAACCTGCACCGGTTTTCCGCAAGGAGATGCGCTGTCGTGTGATTTCTTCAATTTGGTACTGGAGAAGACAGTGCGGCGGGCGGGTGTAAACACGGAAGGCACTATCTTCTACAAGTCAGTCCAGCTGTTGGGATACGCTGATGACATCGACATTGTCGCGCGGTCCCAACGTGCCATAGTGGACGCTTTCACACCACAATTGAGGAACAGGCGAAACGAGCTGGTCGAAAGGTCAACGAGGACAAAACCAAATATGTATATGCTGTCGAGCAAAAAACGATCCGCCGCACACCACCTAGGCCAAAACGTTACATTGGACAGCTAAAATTTGTCTTCCTCAAACTCCACGAATGACATCGTAGTGCATATCCGACATAGAACCACCCTTTGCAACCGATGCTACTTGGGTTTGTCAAAACAACTGGGCTCCTGACTCCAAGGACCAAAGTCTCTTATTCTGCTAGTCCTGCTTTATGAAGCCGAGTGCTGGACACTGATCAAGACTACAGAGCTGATTCTTGGTGCCTTCGAAAGAAAAACTCTACGTCGGATATATGGTCCCGTCTGCGAGGAAGGCGAATGGAGGAGAGGACACAACCGCGAACTCTACGAGCTGTACAAGGATGTGGATGTACACCGGAAGGCAAAAATCCATCGACTACACTGGCTCGGCCAAATCGAGCGAATGGACAACAACGATCCAGCAAAGAGGGTCTTCGAATCCGAGCCTCCTGGTTCGAGAAGGAGAGGAAGACGGAACCTCCGGTACAAAGACCAAGTCATCGCGGATGTGAGACAGCTTGACCTTGATGACTGGAAGCAGCGTGCTTAGGACCGTCACCGACAGAAGTCAGCAATTGCTCAAGCTCGGACCCATCATGGGTCGTCTGCTTGATTAGTAAGTAAGTAAATAAGGCGAGCAGAATCTAACTTTTGACATTTCTACCAAATTCGTCAAGCTGCACAGGGTGACTATGAAGAAATCTTGCTGCTCGATCAAGAGACATTCGATGCCAAAAAAAGGATTCGATACGAAGTCACTGTCTTTCGCAACCTCAATCGTCTGTTCTTCTTGCAGAACTCAATTACAAGACGTCATTCCAAAAGTTCGTACAAATGCTGGTGTACGCTGATGGAAGATCTCTCTGTTCGGACATAAAGAACCTCACATAATAAGGTAAGTTTTTTTGAATTGGATTACATTGAAATGGAATCTGACAAAATGAGTTTAACGTTGAGTAGAGGCAAATTATGCTTCTTCTTCTTCTTTGATTGGCGCTACAGTCCGGGGTGGACCTGGGTCTCAACCAACATGCCTCTCCAGCCAGCACGGTCTTTCGCCAGCTGCCTCCAGTTGCGCACACCAAGTTGGTTGAGGTCCTTTTCCCCTTGTGTGCACCATCTAGTGCGGGGACGTCCTCTGTTGCGCTGTCCCAATGGCTCGGTGTCGAAGACTCTTCGGGCCGGAGCTGTGGTGTCCATCCGCTCTACATGACCTAGCCGTCTTAAGCGTTGGATCCGAAGACGCTTAACTAGGTGCATGCCGCTGTACAGTTCGTGGTTCAACCTTCTCCTCAAAACGCCATCCACGCAAACAGGACCAAAGATTGTACGCAGAACCAAGAGCTTCTTCATCCGCTTTCAAAAGCGTCCATGTCTCTGCGCCATAGAGATGGACTGGGATGATCAGGGTTTCATACAAAGTCAATTTGGTGTTTCGAGAGATGGCTCTGTTACTCAACTGCCTCTTGAGTCCAAAGAAACAGCGCTTGGCAAGAGTAATTCTGCGCTTGATCTCAGTACTGGTGTTGTTGTCCCTATTTACTCCAGAGGCTAAGTAGACGAAGTGCATGTTTCTGCTGCCCAATATGACGCTCTGTCCGAGACGTCGATGTTGTGCGTTCTTCCGTGATGACAGCATGTACTTTGTTTTGCCCTGGTTTATCGCTAGCCCCATTTTAGCCGCATCCGCTTCAATGCCAGCAAACGCCTCACTGACGGCTCACTGTGTTCGTCCAATCACGTCAATGTGGTCCGCGTAAGCAAGCAGTTGAACGGACTTTTGGAAGATCGTGCCTCGGGTGTTTACGTTTGAGTTTCGCACGATCTGTTCACGGTCTGTTCAGGGACCTCACATTCCACGTGCAGAACCGAAAATCATTGTCCTTTGATCGTTTGCTGGGGTCGTCAAATTTGAATCCGTCCATATCCGAGGCCTTTTGTCTGTTCGTAACCGTTGGTTTTTTATGTGGTGAGGGAGTTAACCTCACGCACAACCTACAACTGGTAGGCCAGGCCCATCGCTGCATACATTAGTTCACCATACAACGGTTGTTGTGATGGCTATCCAGGGGCGCCACGAGGAGGCTGTTTGTCAACTTGACTTATGCACAAGCAGGGATCGCGCTGGCATCCTACCAGGTTGGGTGCGGTCAGCAACTCTGCCCTGTGTACATAAATCTTGCCCATGCCTGTGCTTATTCAATATATATAAAAACTAGTCATAATCCTCAATTGAAGTGGAATGCAACCACATTTTGAGCTAAATCCCAATGGGACCTTGCATGTAAATAATAAGAAACAACGCCAATTCGAAATAAACCATAAATATTTATTTGAAATAATGTTAAAAATACAATTTAGATTTGGTTCCTCTTAAATAAATTCAATTTCCGAACTTTCATTTTAATTATTGTCTCACATTGCGTTGCGAATAAAAATACATTAAAGGGAACATCTTCTACCGTTTACACGCAATCACAAATAACACCTTAAACAGCCTTTCTTATTTCTTTTTTTTTCTTCAATTTTTATTGTTTTATAAACAAATCGGATATAATGTGGTATGAATACAATTCACGCCTCATACCGCCTCTAAATTAGATGTATAGGATAATTCTCGAGTATATGGGCTTTCTTTTATTTCTTATATGGTAAACTTATCGAAAACAGTGTAATGAGCAAACTATGTGACAACCGCCATTGACAAGACAAAAGTGGTGGTATGTGTGCGTCTGCAGAGTGACAGTACGTCGTGTGGGAAAGAATTTATGATCTGTTGCGCAAAATCACACGTGCAATTTCCTCCCAATGCCTCTGCTTAGCTTATTTAGTCGGTAGTCGGTAGAATATAAAGTTTTGGTGGTGTTTTTGCATTTATCTCGCAGACGACACACACGAGATCGCCTTGCCAATGACAGATTGGGGTTCGCCAGTGAGTGTGGTGAATACATGCTTTTGATAGATGTGAGCCATATAGTGAGGAGTCTTCGGTTTTAATTGTACTTCTTCAAAAATGACTCGTGGAATTTCTTGAATTTATCCAGCATAATCTTCAGCTTGTCGGTTTGCGGGAGAATCGTTGTGCGGAAATGATACGTGCCGGGCTTTTGCTTGAAACCAGATCCAGGTACGATGCAGATTCCTAGGGAGATAGAGAAAATTTAATTAGTTTGATGGGTGTGCATTTATGACATAATTTGAAGGGAAAAGTCTTAAAACTTGAATGGTGCGCAAAAGATGACGGATGCTGTTGTCCATTTCTCTTAGAAATTGAATCTCGAGGGTTTTGAAGTGGGAGGGCATGAGCAAAGTTGTTGATTGCTCTCAACTTGGCGAGATGCCAACAACGATCCGTGTAAATGCAGAGGTAAAGCTTTACATACAGCCTCATCGTGGCATTTACTGAAGCGGCCCATTCCCCCTTCGGGTAGGGGTCGTGGAATACACCCGAGGTAAGGCATGCCTGTCGTAAAAGGCGACTAAAATCCTGACCGAAAATCGAATGGATTAGGAACTAGCCTACTCCGTTGCTTGTCAAAATGATGGTTTCAAGCTCGCAAACAAAGGAATAAACGGTAAGTGCCTTATATTCTTTTAGACTCTGCACTCATTTCGACTTATGCAGGCACAGGCGTCTGCACTTAGCCTCTGTCAATGAACTCCTACTCTCACCTCCCCGTTGTGAAATCCGGGAGCCGAGGACCTTCGACTGAAGAAGGGGTACCCAACCCCCGTGTGACGTCATTGGCGGCTGCAAACGAGAGAGGGGGAGAGTGGATGAGTCTGTATCAGGGCTCCTCTGCTTTACGGATGGCGGCGGAGGTGCTTATCATCAGATTAGCCAACGGCGACATCCAGAGCTACCTGGTACACCCCCTTTTAGAGCTACTCTGACATATTCGGAGCTCAGATCTAAAAGGTTGCCTTCAAGGTCATATCGGGATTTTGGAGTAGAGTTGGCGGCGGAGGAACCCTATCACGTAGGGTCAACGGCGGCACTCACAACCTCAGCGAGGTTACCAACTTGGTGTGCGAAACTGGAGACAGCTAGCCGGGGATCGCGCTAGTTGGAGAGGCATGTTGGTTGAGGCCCAGGTCCACCCCGGACTGTAGCGCCACACAAAGAAGAAGAAGAAGACTCTGCACAATAAGTCTTGGCTTTATAACAATGGCGGCCAGTCCCGGGATGTTATGGCATCCTACTTGACCAGAGGCTATAGTCTGGTGCCACGGGAGATCAGGCTTCCGCCCATGAGACCCGCATAGGTTTCATCCTGATCGCTTGAGGTTGGCCCCCAAGTGGGAGCATGGTGGTGGCTGTGGTTTAAAATTCAAAGCCGCGGGTAGAAGTGGAGATATACCTGCATGTCTGGGAGTTAATCTTGTCTATTAAGGCTATGTGCATTTGCTTTGCTCTCCGACGTGAAAGGTATTGATTCAAGTATATGTGGAGTTGCAGAGAACATCCGGGTGCTACGACCCAAAGAGTAGCAGAGGTGTTAGATGGGCCTCGCCACCCTACCAAGGTGGAGAAATAGGTCCTACTGAAGGCGTCTGGTCCAGCGTCGTAAAATGGCCCAAAGATTTAAATGTCTTCGTGATATAAGCCTAACGGCAGGTGATAACGTCTTCTTCTTTGCGTGGCGCTACAGTCCGGGGTGGACCTGGGCCTGGGGGACGGTATTCGCGTCTGTCATCGTCCAGATTGAGTGGAACATTCTGCCTGACAGCGGTATGTTGGTCCTCATCGCCGTTTAACAGTCTGCAGAAATGATCTTTCCAGATTCTCAGTATCGTAAACTACTTATTTCTGTAGCGGCCCCTTGTCCAGGGGTTTAAGTGAGGATCCGGTCCTCCAGGTTCGGGGGTTTCGCGTGGGATTATATTGCCCACCGTGAAAATGAAACATTAGTTCATAGACGACAACGAGCCGCGGAAATGGATGACCCTACTGCTGACGACCATGGACAATGATTTTCGGTTTTGCACGTGGATGTGTGGTCCCTTAACAGATCACGTGCAGCCGATGAACTTGCGGAGGAATTAAAGTGAATGATTTACCCGTCCAACTCTGGAAGTGCAACTCTTGACAGATGCACTGTTCAGAATTGAAGAACTGAAGAGAACAATCTGTAGGTGCAACTCTCTGCTTTTATCTCTTAAAAGATGCACTCCTTGACGTAGGTTCCTGTTGTTCAGCACAACAGAGCCGAAACTTGCTCGCTATTCACTGCGTCGCAGTACCAAATCCTAAAAGCAATTTTTCGTCTGCATTTGTGGAATGTCTTGAAAGAATTGTTCAAAACTCGAACGCCAACACCAGAGGAACAATCTTTCAGAAGTCCGTCGTACTACTCGTATATGCCGTCGATATTGACATAATCTGAAGAACGCAGCGTGATGCCAATGGCGCTTTTGTGCAACGGAGGCCGCGAAGATGGGTTTGGCGGTAAACGAGGGTAAGACCTGATGTCAACGAGAAAGGACACCCAACATCAACGAACGTCACAGCAGACAGATATAACTTTGAGGTAGTCAAAAACTTTGTCTACCTAGGGACCGCCATCAACTCAGACAATGACACCAGCGCTGAAATCAAACGAAGAATAACTCTTGCCAATCGGTGCTTCTGTGGGCTAAGAAAGCAATGGGTCAACACAGTCCCCTCTCGAACAACCAAGGTAACACTTTACAAGACCTTAATCGTCCCAGTCCTGCTATATGGCGCGAAGGCATGGACTCTGTCAAAAGCGGATGAAGCAGGTCTTGGTTGCTTCGAGAGGAGAATTCTTCGTGTGATTTTCGATCCCGTCTGCATAGATGGTGAGTGGAGGGGGAGATATAACGACGAACTATCGATGGGCTGTTCAGCGACATCGACTTAGCCAGAAGAGTGAAGATCCAACGATTGAGATGGCTAGGTCATGTAGAGCGGATGGAAACCAATGCTCCGGCCCGAAAAGTCTTCGAATTCACCCCCGAAGGACGGCGCAGTAGAGGAAGACCGCGACTCAGGTGGCGCACGCAAGTGGAAAGGGACCTCAACCAACTAGCTAGAAACTGGAGACAGCTAGCTAAGCATCGAGCTGGCTGGAGACGCTTGTTGGTTGACGCTCAGGTCCACCTCGGACTGTAGCGCCACCTTAAGTAAGTATTTGTGGAATGTACACATTTCATGATTATGAATGTAACCTTCTGATTTGGAGCATCTTCTTCTCCTACTGCAGAATGAGTTCATATGAGTTCAGTGAACACAGGTGTAGAAGACCCACTGGCAACTTGTCGTCTGTGATTGGACGCATTTGACTAAAGATTGTGCCAGCTGGAGACGCTGTTGTTTAAGACCCAGGTTTAGACCGGTCTGTAGCGCCAGCAGGAGTAGATAGCACTCAACCAATTTGTGGACACCAAGCTGGGGTTGGTGATCGCCTTTCACGGGGACAGACATGATGGAGCTGCATATTTACTTTGTCACAATTTGGTGGTTGAATCACAGCTCCCAACTGGAACTGCCTTCAACACAGACAGCGTTGTGCCTCCGTAAACCACCCCAGCGTTGTAGTAGACTACAAAAAGCATCGGACACACAGAAGTCCTTTCTTCAGCGGTGAATGGTGACGAAACAAGGTATAAGGCAATCAACAGCCTGGTCAAAATGTTCTCAGAGACAGCTATGGGACAGACATGAAGTCACGGGCCGTGTGGAGTTCCGGATTGCACACATAGCTCTTTAGTCACAGGCTTGACTGGTCTGCGTGCAGACGCTACGCAGAACAGACACACAGAACTTATTTCCAGTGTTCCACTAGACAAAGGAATCGTACCGTCGTTTGGGTAAGATGACCTCAGTCAGACATTGAACTCCACGCCTACACGAAGTGCTCAATAACCCACCTGATGATTCCAACAGCTCAAATGCGTAGAAGGCATCGGGTTCCATGTTCTTCTTCTTCGCTGCCTCAATGGCCTTTGGTGGGATCGTGATCTGAGGGAATGCGTACATAGCGCCTTGGACCACATTGCAGCTGAAACCCTGAAAGCTGTTGAAGCTCTTGTAAACCAGATCGGCTCTCTCCGCCAAGGACTTCAGAACATGATCTCTCTCCTTCTTGAATAGCTCATACGATTCATCTCCCGGCTTTGGTGTGTTGACCTGCAAACAAATGGCTTTAGTCACCACAATCTTCAGGGATGGTCATAGTTTCTCTTACCAAAGCACTGACGGCGACCTGACCAGCAGTCGTTGGGCACAGTGAGGCGGTGATCGACTTGATCAGCGTGGCCTGGACATTTGGATCGAAGTTAACCAATTCCATGTAGCCTCCACGGATACCGCATTCGCCGAGGTACCCCTTCGAAGTCGACATGAAGCTGACCAACTCGAGCTCATTGTACGGTGCACCCATTTGCATAATTGTCTTCTTGAATGAGTGGAACTTGGAATTCTTGTCGTAAATGTTATCCTGATACACTTCGTCGGCGAGCACAAGCAGTTTCTCCTTGTAGGCGAACTTGATGATTTCCTGAATGTTTTCCAGGGTCAGCACTTGACCGGTGGGATTGCCTGGATTGATGACTACAAGCGCACGCGGGGCGCTTGTCTTGCGCGCCTCATCGACAGACCGTTGCAATTCGTCGATGCTCAGTCCCCAGTTGGTGGGCTCGTCCAGATAGTAGCCGATTTGTCCGATGCCGTATTCTGCCAGCGTCGCCGAATACAATGGATACTGTGGAATGGGAATCAACACTGATGGTGGTTTACCATCGACTGGGGAGCTGTAAATACATCAGTTATTGAGGTAATCTTTTGACAGTTGTCTCCCATTTGGGCATACTTAATCAGCGAGAGGATATTCTTGATTCCAGGCGATGCTCCAGCTGTGATCACAATGTTTTTGTAATCTGAATCAAAGCCGTCGCGGGCCTTGATGTAATCCGCCACCTGACGACGCACCACCTCCAGGCCACAGGAGTCTGTGTACGAACCCACGGATGCTCCTTGGCAGCCCTTCAGAACGAGCTCGGTGCGACGCTTCACATCACTGGGAATATCGGGGCTATCGAAGAGTGTGTTATCGAAGGCCAGCGCGAGCATCTACAAATGGAAAATATTTTTAATCACACCTGATGACAGCAACTTGACACTTTTGAGAAAACAAACAATTTTGTTTTCAACGGTAAATGCGACGCCTCTCGAATCTTGTGTGGCCACAAAATAATCGCAAGCTCGATCCCAAATGCGTCACATCGACTGCGTGCATCGGAAATGTGCTTTCAACGAGCACATAAAACCTTTATTTCCATATGAGGAAGCAGATACTGATCTGAATTAAGTAAACATTCAAGTGCATGCCCCATTTGAACGCATCACACAACCGCTTACGTATGCAGTTCATCACGGCATGGGAGTGTGATGGCAATCATTTGAATAACCTCAAGCAGGCCATGCTGTAAAGTAAACCAGACCTAAACCGCGGCGTTATGCAAATAGCCGGTCGGGGTTGCGGCAAAACAACACACGCCCCAGCTCGTGACAGGCAATTGTTGCGGTAACCTTATTTACTTTAAGAGCTTTTGCATTTCGTTTTCTTTATTCACTTGCCACATGCAATCTAGTAAAGTCTCTAGAATCTAGAGCCTGGTTTGATCATTGATTGAGACGTACACACGCCCAAGTGCACACATCGATCGACATTGTAACCACGTTGCATTTGCAATTTCAAGAGCGACAGTGACACATCTCGGTGAATGCCACTCCGGCATGGATGTGATGCAATTTCTACTTACTTGTCTGATGTGAGTGAGTGGCTTTTGTCCCATGGCATGACAATCGCCGATATTGGCACGAATTACTTCATCGAACGGGTACTTCTTTCCCTGTGGAATAGATGGAGAGGAAAAAAACATAATTAGTTATTTTGTTTCGTGCAACGGAGTGTTTTTGACATGCTCTGTGAATCAGTGGAAGGGGGTGAACAACTTTTTTTACGACTCTCGGTCGTTTACATTGCTCCGTCGGATAAAGACTTTTCAATTTCAGTTTATTCGTGCACAACAGATGTGTCATATTTTTGCTTTTTGTTTGCTAAATGAAATAAACCATGTGTGCATTATGGCACACAGTGGCGTATGAGAGGTTTTCTTAAATCATTTTTCTGACATTAAGTGTACTCCCATTCAGATGAAATGTTTAATTTGTTTATCCCAGTAATGAATCCGTTGAAGTGGCTGGGTTGGTTGATATCAGAGATAATGGAATCCTTTCATTATCTCTGGTTGATACGCTTGGTTGGCAGGAGGTAACAGGAACGTATAGTGTTTGGAAGTTACTGCTCCTTTCGCAGTGTGTTACCAACTGCATTAGGAGCGTCTGTCTTTAAACTCATACTCTCCCATCCACGTGGTGAGCAGCTTCAGCAGAAGATGGAGTACCTACTGAACAAACAAGGCTATAAACTGCAATGCACTCAACCGAGTACAAAGACTGGCCTGCCTGTGTATCAGCTTGGCACTGAGAAGTACTCCGTCAGACGCACTGAATATTCTCCTCCATCTTCCACCTCTGGAAATATTCGGGAAACAAACAGCAGCAAGCACAGCCATGAGACTCAAAACACTCCGATTGTGGTCCGAACTCAACACTGGCCACTCAACCATTCTCAAGGAATTCAATTTCCTTCCTAGCGACACTGACAGCCGAGAAAAAATTCTCAATCAGCATTCCTTCCAGATCGGACTGGATGTCTGACAGGCAGACGCTGGAAGATCCTCTGCGTATTTTCACAGATGGATCGACGACAAACGAAGGAGTCGGTGCGAGTGTCTATTCTCAAGACCTCAACATTGCTATCTCCCTGTTCATCAGGCAAAAACCATAGCGATTAAAGAGGCGCTGTCCTGACAACGTGATATCAAAAAGGAATATCACCATCTGTTCCGATAGTCAGGCCTCCATAAAAGCCCTCGACGATGTCTTAAACATCCCTTACTTGCAGGCTGTCTCTTAACGAAATGGCCGAGCATTTCAACATTCACCTCATGTGGGTGCCGGGACACTGTGACGTACCAGGAAACTGCAAAGCCAGGAACTATCAATAGAAGGGGTACCGCCTTCCATGCCGATCGCTATAGCTTACCATCTTCTTAAGATCTTCTTCTTCTTCTTTTTCTTTGATTGGCGCTACAGTCCGGGGTGGACCTGGGCCTCAACCAACATGCCTCTCCAGCGAGCACGATCTTTCGCCAGCTGCCTCCAGTTGCGCACACCAAGTTGGCTGAGGTCCTTCTCCACTTGTGTGCGCCATCTAGTGCGAGGACGTCCTCTGTTGCGCTGTCCCAATGGCTCGGTGTCGAAGACGACTCTTCTTCTTCTTCTTAAGATCTACACAACTAAAACCACTAATAACAAATGGCTAGAAGGCACCACCTGCCTCAAAACAAAAGAAATCTGGCCATCACTCAACCTAAAACAGTCACTCAGTTTACTTGCACTCAGCAAGCCCTCATTAAGGACCCTCATAGGAGTCATAACCGGGCACTGTGTAATTGGCACTCATGCTGAAGCTGCATGGATGAAGAGGAGGAAGAGAACACTCATCACCTTCTCTGCTCCTGCAGTGCTCTTGCCAGTCGTAGGTTCCTGCATCTAGGAGCCTACTACTTCAGCGGCCGTAACGAGCTAAAAAGTGCCAGCATTGGCCTACTAAATCGGTTCATCAGCAGCACCAACTGGTTCCAGCATTAGGAGAAGTCAATCCGCGTGGTATCACAATGGGCCTACTGTGGCCTAAGTGTGACTGCTCTGCAGCAGTCAGCCACTACAACCCAAGTCCTTTTTTAACAATAACTCTAGTTAAGTCTAACTGACGTGACAATCCGAGGTGAACGTGGGCTTAGCTTCCACGTAACCACTCAGGTTGTACATAACATAATTCCATCATGAGCGTATTTTTGAACTGAAGAAAAGGGGATGTGTCCCAAGGACACACTACTGTACCGTCTTCTTCAGTTTAGGATTGAAGTGCTGCCTTCAAGAATTGTACAACGTTCTTGGATGGGATTTCCTTAAAGTCTTTATAATATAATAATAATAATATGGGTGGCGCTACAGCCCGTAGGGGGCCAGGGCCTAGCTTCTCAGCAACCACTCGTGTTGTGCGTGCTATTGTTCTCTCACGAGTGAAAATGACCTACAGTTTTATGCCGAATCCGAACGGCTTTGTTTGAGAAGCTTTTTCTAGACGGGAAATACTCTTTGAGCATTGTCAGTGACTCGGAAGAGGTGGGGTCGTGTAAATTATTTGTGTCGCTCAGAGCTGGATTCGAACGTGCGACGTCGAGGTTGGGGTCGACGCACATACCCACAACGCCACGGGCCCCCACCCTTAAAGTCTTTCCCTGTTGTACAATTTTCTGCCAAGACATGGGAAGTCGGTCAGTGTGTGGTCCACAGTTTCCTTGGACAGGCCACATTGCCTACAGTCCAAGTCGGTTTGTGTGCAAGTTTCTAAATCTATAAAGGGGCGAGCGCCCACTGAAGCCTTGCCTGAGCCCTTGCCTTGGCTTGTATATCAGGCTTTTCGTTGCCTTTATTGCTTTTTATGTCCTGGCACCCAAATCAGCTTTATTAATAATAATAAAATATGTTCGGCAGTACAGCCCGTAGGAGGCCAGTGCCTAGCTTCTCAGCAACCACTCGATGAGCGTGCTGGAGAGGACGTACAGTTAAAAGCGTACTCGGAATGGCGAAGTTTGAGAAGCTTTTTTTAGACAGGAATCCTTTTTGAGCATTGTGAGTGACTCGAAAGAGATGGGGCCGTGAACATTATTTTTGTAATTCAGATCAGGGAGCGAACCTACGTCATCGTAGTTCAAGTGTGTTGAAACCGACGCACATAACCACAACGCCATGAGCCACCGCAAGGCACAGCTTTAGCTTGTTGTTTTCTGCCAGCATGTTAAGTGCTTTGTGACCTTCCCGACAGCTGTGGAGTTGAATGCGTACCTCTTTAGCGCTCTAACAACTGCTTCGTAGTCTGAGAATATGTTTATTTTGATGTTAGTGGCTTTACTGTCACTAACGCAGTGTGCGGCTTCACTGATTGCGAAAAATTCCGCTTGAAATAATGTGGTTACCTCGCAGAGAGGAATGTGTAGGCTGCATCTAGGCCCTATCACTCCAGTCCCTACTTTGTTGTCAGTACCTTTATCGAGCATCGACAGTTGGGGTCATTGCTGCACTTCTCTCTGCTTGGCATGAGTTGATTAAAGTAAAATTCAGGCTACATCAGATCACATACTCCCACAAGATTCCCTTCTTTGAAGTTGTAGGTTCTCTGTAAATTTGAGGCTTGTTGAACAGCTTACGTCTGTACAGCAGCGTAATTGTGGGACGTTCGATGTTGCTTCCATCCCAGCGATCGATGTTGTTCTTATTGTACCTGTTGTGCCCTTGTTGTAGTTAGGCCTGTTTACCTTCGTTCTTCTGGGGTAGGGTTGAGTGCATGTGTTACGTATCTGTACTCCCCAACAATGGTAATGGTGTAGAACGATTCGGTTGGTGCGTGCCTCGGTCTGACCTTGCTGGGATTTCCAGGCAAAATTGTGTTGTCTTGTGTTGTGTTTCTATGAAGATGGATGCAACTCGACCATTGGCGCCTGCCTCGACCACTGATTCGATGGGCGTACATATAAAAGGCTGTTAGGCCTTGAGTGTTAATGCACTTATCTAGAAGTAACCTTCGGCTTGCGAAAGCCTGACCAGAGGCTATTTTTATTCTGGTACCATGGCAGATAGCTTGCCCCGGAAATGATAGTTGGTGCTGTTAGGTCCCCAATCTTCTATTCCGAGCTATCAAGAGGTAAGCCCCCTAGTGGAAGTATCATGGTGGCTGTGGTTGCCCAAAATCGCGGAAACATATTGCATACTAGGACCCTTCTAGGGTCTCTGGATGTTAGAGGTGTTAGATAGACCTCGCCCTCAGCAAGGTTTGTGGTCGCCCTTAAGTTTCACTAAATGGTTACTGGGGTGGTAATTACGGCGGTGGTCAACGCTAAATTTGACTCCGCTATTGTGGGTAGGCTCACCGTGAAATTTTGTCAATAAATGGCCGGGGATTTCACGTTAAGGATACTTTCGACTTCTGTACCTGTTGTGCAGATACTCTGAAGCCTGTGTATTTTGTTGAGTTTATTTGTGGCGTTTTATCACTTTTTTTTTTAACCGAATAGAGGCGGTTAAACTATTTGATTGCAGATCCATGGACTAGGGTTTAGTCTCCATGCCTTGGCTATCAAATGTTTTAGAGACCACAGGGCTTTAATGAACTTGGAGTTTTTCTTGTTCCTTCACTGCAATGTGCAACAACGTAAAACTTAAATTGATATTGTTAATAAAATCCACCACAGCCCTGAGCTACCCTTGAATCCTTTATATACTCAAGCAGGAAAGGATACTGCACAGAGGCGGTTTTCTCTCACTATCTCTCCGCTGATCGTAGATAAGAACAACGGAAGAGAATAGTGAATTCAAATAATACACATGATCCTTTTTCTTTTTAAGTAGAAACCGCGTTTTACAAATGTTAGTGCCCTTAACTTTTAGAGTTTGAAGTTTGTTTACTCTTCTTGTTGTGAATCGTATTACATTTGTTTTGTTGGATAGATTATAGCACCAGTTCCGAATTATTGCTTGCGCCCACCAGTGTAACTTCTCACCGTCGCGCTAAAATAGCTACATTTCTTCTACCAAGTTGCTTGACATAGAAAGCACTAGTCAACTCCTCATAGAATGTGTAGTTTTTCTTTGTCATTTCATGTATTACCGCCTTAAGTCCAAACAACACTTTAAACTCAATTCCAGAAAACAATCGTCAATGCCCTATCTAGAAAAATTCTATCTTTATTGATCTTTTGACGACGCAGATATTTTCGATAGTATTGAGTGCAATCGAATTTGTTGTCGTTCATGATTACGTTCCTCGTTGTACTTGAAATTGAAACTATGTAAATGAGTTCATACGTGAGACACATTCGAAAGACGCGATAATGGGCAATAAACTGTTACGTGAACGTGCGAACGCAATAAGTGGACTTTAAGTGGAATTGATGTATTGGGCTTATCTGTCGGCTCGGCTCCAGAGACTGTTGTGACTGAATGCGCTAAATGGTTGAAGACTGCAATAAATTCAAGTTAACGACCCAAGACATGGGCCGGAATAGTGCGATTCTCATCTACGTTCAGCTCGTTGTGGATTATTGGTGATGAATGTAACTCAAGGAAGTCTCATTCAGTGTTTATGGATAATATAATAATAATAATAATATGGGTGGCGCTACAGCCCGTATGGCCCGGGTGCCAGGGCCTAGCTTCTCAGCAACCACTCGTATTGTGCGTGCTATTGTTCTCTCACGAGTGGAAGGGACCTACAGTTTTATGCCGACTCCGAACGGCCAAGTTTGAGAAGCTTTTTCTAGACAGAAGTACTCTTTGAGCATTGTCAGTGACTCGAAAGAGGTGGGGCCGTGGAAATTATTTTCGTCGCTCAGAGCTGGAATCGAACCTACGACGTCGAGGTTGGGATCGACGCACATACCCACAACGCCACGGGCCACCACCAGTGTTTATGGATAGTGAAATATAATTAAATGGCGCAGCGTGCGAGTTGAAAGGATATTATTTTTTCTTTCTGTCTGACTCTATATCAATTGATATCTCACTGACAATTAGTGCTCAGTAGGTCTTCACTTACGCGATGTAAATGGAGCCTCAAAATCTTACAACACTTTCAATAAGTTAGACTTTGAGACATCTTTCCAAAGAACTACAAAGTCTATTGCGATCTCTGCTGTTTCACCGAGAGGAAACCCGCTCTTTACGCCACTCGCTACAGTTAACCATCTTCAAAAGTGTTCTTAATTGGTAACATAAGAGTCGCCCTTGCCAATCTAACTAGGCCAGCACATGGGACACTAATCGGCCCTACAATTAAGCGGAGTATGATGGATGACATCACTCCCTCTGCTTGTGGAATGGCATGATAGATAACATCAGCGTGATTTCCTTGCAAGCAAGCACTAACCAGTTCCAAGAGCAAGATCAATTCAATCCATGTGTTTTTGCATTGGGCCTGGGTCTAACTTTTTTCCTGTAGTCAGTCACTAGTACCCAACTGCTTTCGATGTTGTACATTCACCAAGTAAGAACACACGTCTGTGACTCGGAAGTTAATTGCTTCTTGAACCAAATGAAACAAGAGTGAATTGCTGTACAGACGCATAGTGTCGTTGAATAAGCATACAAATTCACAACACGGCTGAATGATGTAACTAGACTACTTAGTAGGTTAGTACTAAATTAAACTACTGTCACGCGACAAGGTTATAACAAAGAAGATTCTGTTGTTGGACCAAAACACGATCCGTATGCTTGTATGGAAATGGAACACGGAATCCAGCAGTCTCTTTCGGATCTGGAACGAAAAAGGAAGACGGTCCAACCAAGATCTGCCTTGCCACTACCCCGTTGTCCAGAATCGGCGCCTAGATTCGCTGGGCTATAGATTCTTCACAGACTGGACGTAGCAAATGAGATATATCGGATCAACGGGGTGGTTTCAGCACATCTGCAGGGATTCACAATGGACCCATGGACTTCCGAGTGGCAGTGATGTTCAACCATCACACACCCGCACAGACTCAGTGTCAGATTTTCTTTCCCGTTGTCTGCATTATTTAGGGACTATTATGGTAGGTGAAACAACTATCCAAAGGGTAAAAACATCGGACAGAAACCTGTCGGAACGAAGAGGGACAACTCGTAGTAGAGTCGCAGTCGATACTGAGAATCTGGAAGGATCACTTCTGCAGACTGTTAAACGGCGAAGAG
Organism: Eristalis arbustorum; assembly: GCA_916610145.1. Lineage (NCBI taxonomy): Eukaryota > Metazoa > Arthropoda > Insecta > Diptera > Syrphidae > Eristalis > Eristalis arbustorum. The sequence goes on along the minus strand of OU744320.1, from coordinate 19,509,082 downwards.
GACACCAAAACCGCTGTGAGGCAGAATGTTCCGCTCCACGCAATGGACGACGATAGAAGAGAATTCCGTCCCCCCGATCTAGACGAAGTCAAGGTAGCGATATCGAGACTGAAGTCGAACAAAGCTGCTGGAGCGGACGGATTGTCCGCGGAACTGTTTAAAGCAGCTGGAGATGATCTGGTTGGGCGCATGCACCAGCTCATCTGCTGGATATGGTCGGAGGATGCCCGACGAGTGGAATCTTAGTATCGTTTGCCCGATCCACAAGAAAGGAGACCCCTTTGACTGCGCCAACTATCGGGGGATAAGTCTCCTTAACATCGCCTACAAAATCTTCTCTGCCGTTCTGTATGATAGGTCCCTATCAGTGCGGTTTCAGGCCTGGGAAGTCCACTATCGATCAAATTTTCACATTACGGCAGGTCCTCGAAAAAACTCAAGAGATGCAGATCGACACCCACCACCTATTTGTCGACTTTAAGGCCGCATATGACAGTGTGCATAGAGACGAGCTATACAACGCCATGTCTAGTTTTGACATCCCTGCCAAACTCGTCAGATTGTGCAGGATGACGATGGAGAAATCTCGCTGCTCCATCAAGGTCGGTAAAGAACTCACTGAGACCTTCAATGTCAAAAAAGGTTTTAGGCAAGGCGACACGCTGTCATGTGATTTTTTCAATCTTTGGTCCTGTTTGCGTTGAAGGTTCCTGGAGAAGACGATTCAACCACGAATTGTACGGGCTGTACAGCGACATGAGTCTAGTCAGGCGTCTACGGATTCAACGCCTAAGATGGCTAGGCCATGTAGAGCGCATGGACAACACCGCTCCAGCCCGAAGAGTCTTCGACTCCGAGCCAGTGGGACAACGCAATAGAGGACGACCACAAACCCGATGGCGCCCTCAAGTGGAGAAGGACCTCAACCAACTTGGAGTGCGAAATTGGAGGCAGCTGGCTAAAGAACGTGCCAGCTGGAGAGGATTGTTGACCGAGGCCCAGGTTCATCCCGGACTGTAGCGCCACAAGAAGAAGAAGATTTCTATTATTTTTGAGACAGGCCACCCGAGACTGTCGCTCTGTCCTTTTTGCGCTTTTTATAGACAAGCTATCAGAGTAGATGACAAATTTCACTTCCAGAATGAAATTGCCAAAAGTTGAGCCTCTCCTGGAACGACATTCGCAGAAGCAGTTCACACTACGAAGAACATGAGCTAGAAGCTTAGTGCTTCTCCCCGCTTCACCATCGACACATATTTCCCCACTGACCCACAAGTCCCAAACAGAAAAAGGGAAAACAACAATTTTTTTCCCCACAACACAATGCGAGATAAACAGATTGTACAGTGAATATGAAATTTCCACATCCGCCAGCATCCAATTAGAGGCAATTATCTCGAATTGGAGCGTTCACGACTCATCCCATATCGCACGCAGCCGTTGAAGAGTTAGCTGGCAATCTCGAAGCAAATAGAGCGCACATCCAAGTTTGTGCCTGTGTGCTTACTTCCACTTGCGGCGAAACAAACAAACGTATGCCTCGCAGCGAAGCGTCGCCAGCCAAAGGTAAAGAACGGCCAGACGGGTAAACAGTGGATCTCCACTCGAACGGGCGAAATGCAAATAAACAGGCGATACCCTCTATCGGATACTCAGAGATTTCGCAACGAACCGATAACAGGAATCGTCACACCTTAGGTGGTAATTCGAGCACACACTGCTCTCAATTTGTTATCAATCGCTACGGTCTCTTGGCTAAGTGGCCAGACGGAGACGGGGCACTCGACGCGGGTGCCAAGCGGACGTAATGGAGATACGGCCAGGAGGTGGGAGGTTAATTGGTATAGGGGTTGAATAAATGGCGGGAAAGCGCAAAGAGTCAATCAATCTTGGGTTTTTTTTTTTTCGTGAACGACACCCCGGTTCCGTCGCGACGATTTAGGGGTGACCCGATGACTTGGGTGTGTTCCGTTCGGCTGTCCACTTCCCGGGTAATTCGATGAGAGGTCGGCTTGAAATTAGCTTACTCATGTAATTGAAGGGTACTCCAAGCTGATCAGTTTACACCGCAGTGCGGGAGACAGTTAACCAGCTATTCAACTGCTCAGACTATAAATCTGAAGTCGTAACGTTTTGCGAATTAGTGCCAATGTCAAGGGGAAACATCGTAACTCTTGCATTTCTGAGCACTCGTAAAACTGGAATTCCCTTTGTGCTGAAGTAAATGAGTTGTTTTTCGGTTGTTTCATTAGACACTCGGCAGTGCACGGAAATCCCGTAAAATCACATCAAGCTTGAAGAGCCGCAAATGAAGGTTGCCCCGCTCGAGTGAATTTTACGCGCATAGTTTGGCTGTAACGAGTTCAACACGAATGCATCACCTCTAATTATATTAACCCCCGCCGAGAGGAATTCTTCCACACTTCATTGCAGCCAAACGGAAGGAAATCGCGAACAGATGGAATAGTTTGGAAAGCTTTCCAAGTGGAATTCTACGAGTGACTAATCGGGGAACAATCAATGCGTTGTAATCGGAATATTTGTGCAAAAGCTTCGCTCATGCAAATGCACACACGTTACGTAACCACATGCAGTTGCAAACACAGACTAATTCTGTGTGTGTAAGCACTTTGCCGACTACGACGCACTATCTAATTAATTTCACATTTAAGCGACACTAGAGCCTGGGAGGTTGAGTTCAAGCAAAATGATATGGAACTCGTGACGGAGGTCAGATCAGACGCCAGACAGGAATCACGCACAGAATTTAGAGGCAAATGATTAGGTTTTCGTCTTTTTGATGTTTAATTAACGTATATTTATAGTGTGGACTTTCGAAAGTGTACTACAGTAGCGGTCCCAAATTTGGCGTTTGTCATATTGTGTCCACGTCACAAATAAACCATTGAATTGAATTTTTGAACTTCGAACAATCCAGTGATCGAACCCTATTGGACCAATTAATCGTGAATATGTAGACAGTTTTTGTCTAAAACGTAACAATATGAACGAATTTAAAAACCTTGTTGAGTAGACAGCCGAACAAGTCAATCTGCAGGAAATGATGAGCGACGAGGCATTTGTCTGAATATCTGAAAACCGTTAAGTACGCATCTGACTTCAAACCTGAATATATGGTACATATGAAGTCATTCATGCCACAAATTCGGAGTGGAAACGCACACCTGGCTAGGTTCTTGATGGCACTCTATACATGTGTCATTCTTATTGGATAGCAGGAATAATAATTCAGAGCTCAGAAAGTGAAGCAAAGTGCTCTAAAACGAAGTAGATTTATAAAAAGCGAAGCAAAAATAAAAAAGATTTAAAAACAATTCGCTCAGTAGCTCAAAAACAATTCATGTAGGTCGCCAAATGGTCAAAAAATCCAAGCCTACTAGTGCATGCGTCTGTCTGAAAGGCATAGCTTGACGGTCTATGCCACAAGCGGGCCTATGGGGCCATGGCTGAAGAAGAGGTGTTACAGAATGTGGCGGATTCTTGCGAGGATATATATTCTAATGCATCTCAAATGGAATTAATCCAAACGAATTAAAAAGAAGTTGCTACGCACATATATACTGTGTGTGAACGTCTAAAGCCGTTTTGCACCGCACTAATCGGCTTCCGGCCCGGCAAATCGACTATAGACCAAATCTTCACACTAAGACACATCCTGGAGTAGACCAGCGAGTTTCAAATCGTACTCCGGTTGTGTCGCACCACGCTAACACATACGCGATGCACCGTGCAGTTCGGTTCAAAAACCTCTGAACCGTTCGAAACCTGCGCCGGATTTCGGCAAGGAGATGCGCTGTCTTGTGATTTCTTCAATTTGGTACTGGAGAAGATAGTGCGGCGGGCAAAAGTCAACACGGAAGGCACTATCTTCTACAAGTCAGTCCAGCTGTTGGGATACGCTGATGACATCGACATTGTCGCGCGGTCCCAACGTGCCATAGTGGAAGCTTTCACGGCAATTGAGGAACAGGCGAAACGAGCTGGTCTCTCTCTCAACGAGGACAAAACCAAATATGTATATGCTGCCGAGCAAAAAACGATCTGCCGCACACCACCTAGGCCAAAACGTCACAATCGATAGCTACAATTTCGAGGTAGTAAAGGAGTTTGTCTACCTCGGGGCAAATGTATGGTAAACTCCACGAATGACATCGTAGTGGAGACCCGACGTCGAATCGCCCTTGGCAACCGATGCTACTTCGGTCTGTCAAAACAACTGGGCTCGAAACTCCTGACTCGAAGGAGCAAAGTCATGCTCTACAAAACCCTTATCCTGCCAGTCCTACTTTATGGAGCCGAAAGCTGGACATTAAGTAAGGCTGCAGAGCTGATTCTTGGTGCCTTCGAAAGAAATATTCTACGTCGGATATATGGTTCCGTCTGCGAGGAAGGCGAATGGAGGAGACGAAACAACCGCTAACTCTACGAGCTGTACAAGGATGTGGCTGTAGTCCGGAAGGCAAAAATCGGTCGACTTGGCCACATAGAGCGAATGGACAACAACGATTCAGCAAAGAGGGTCTTCGAATCCGAGCCTCCTGGTTCGAGGAAGACCGAACCTCCGGTACAAAGACCAAGTCATCGTGGATGTAAGACAGCTTGACCTTGATGACTGGAAGCAGCGTGCTCAGGACCGTCACCGATGGAAGGCAGCAATTGCTCAGGCTCAGACCCTTCATGGTTCGTCTGCCTGATAAGTAAGTAAGTGCTACGCACATATGAAGTAAATTCTCATTTCTGATTGAAAGACGTCGAATGTTCGGACATCGAGAATACTGAGGAAGTGTCTGACCGCAACCGCAATCAATCTGGTTGACAGTTGATTATTGAGGAAACTATTGATTTTGTGATTGTTGAGGTGTGTGAGACGTGTACTACCTCCAGAGGTTTCGCTTCAAAATCCAACACCTTGAGTGCGATTTCGGACGCGTTGTCTACAGACTGTTCTTTCCGATGACACTACCAAACATGTGTTCGTTGCCTAGTCTCCTAGAATGATTTTAGTGTCATAGCTGAGACATTGATCATAAGTTCTTTCTAGGAAAGCATCGAAGTAATTTTTTTTTTTTTTATAATTTGCGCGTGCTCAATGGGTTATTAATACTTTTAATTGTCCGGGGTCAAGACACAGCACGGGCCGAAGGTATAGAGGAAGAGAGAGAGAGGATGTACCTGTGCTCATTGGTCTTAAACATCTACGGATTGTAATCTATGGGAAATATTGAGCTTATTAGAATAATGTTGCCGAATGTAGCCTTTTTGGAGATTATTATGAGGTGCTGGCTTATTTGCTAAAAATTAACACTGCTTGCCTAAGCTTGCCTCAAACAACAAGCCTGCATCGGAAGAAGCGTTACCATCGCTCTCTGTAGCAATCATCCCAGTATATGGCGCAGCATTCGTTCTCGTTTTGTCCGGTGCATCCCATGTCTACCCTGTAGACTTTTAAGACAAGTTCATCGGCTGCACCCGGTCTTTTAAGGAACTTTTTATTACACTCAACTGAAAATTACTGCCCATTCCGCTTTTCAGAATCGCCAACACTAGGATCATCCGTAGGCCAGGCATCTGATTGATCAGTTCGTGACCAAAGATCACTCAAAGCACATGTCTAATAAATAAATCTGACAGTTGTCAGAGATCATGAGATCATGTAACCGGCATCCCCTATTTAGTCCGTTTCGTTTAAAATTAAATGATATAGAAAATGCTGTCAAGAAATGTTATGGAGCGAGGGAGGTTGAGGACGTATCAATAGTGTATCAATAACTAGTCTGCTCATGAGAGTCCACACGGCCGGCTGAGTTCTTTAACACCCTATGTATACAACGGTGTTTCAATAAGCCCGTGTAACTTTCAATACAGTAGACTCGCGATAGAGTATTCAAATAAAAAGTCCGGGCATGTGCAAACACTGAAGCATTCCGTAGTGCTGGCCGTTCATAGCCTCGTCGGTTAGTCTGTTAATGTCTCAGAACAATCAGTTTCGGTTCAGGGCAGATAATGATAACATACAAGACGCGTTAAAACTGATGTCTGTCTCTCAATAACATAAAATTGAAAACGTTCAACACAGTTTAATTGAAAATTATTTTTATTTTGTCGCGCAGACCAAGGAGTGGTGGCCTGTGGAGCTGTGAGTATGTTCGACCCAAACGCACTTGAACCTCGACGTCCAGGTTCGACCGTAACTCTGTAAAAATGCGCAGGCACTGCACTTGGAAAGTTTAAAATTCTACACAGTTTCAGTGGAATTTGTTGATCAGATTTTGAATTGTTAAGTCACTTGGACCGCTATACCTGTTGTATGTAACAGGGAAGCCAATAACTTATCAAACAGCCCTCGCAAGTCTACAACTGACTAGGAAGGATTAACAACCATTCTCACACATGTCTGGATTTACACTGACGTCAAACTTTGCACCTTATCAGAAGACCACACTCGAATGATGGAACAAATACGTCATACGGACAGTGACACGCACACGACTGTGTGCTTAAATCAACACAATTATCCTTCACACTACCATCCGCATATTCAGCAATATACCCCAAAGCACATGGTTCTCTTATTGAACTGGTGTCCAATTAAACCGACGCAAGCACCTCAGCGCGTCGCCAATTTGTAAACAAATCCATCAGAAATTAACATTTAATCGCCTTTCAATGACACACAAGAAGAGTCCTTTTTCATGTTTGCAAAGTTTTGCTGCCCACAAATCCAGCTGGACTGCCATGGAAAAAAGCTTATTGATTGATTTCAGTCACCACCAACCTCCTGTTCGGAGTGACGAAGTCTCGAAGGACTTCCTAAACTAAACACATTGCCGACGTGAGTGATTCTGGGTAATTTTTCATTTTCTTCTATGCGCTACTGTTTTTTGCGAGACGTAGCAGCGCAAAACCAACCACACCCACTCGATGGCTCGTAGAATATTGAATGGAAATAGCGCTGTAGTTGTATGGTTCTCCTTCTCCTTGCCACTTGCCACGGGTTTCAAAATGTAACTCGGTTCTGGCCGACGGCAACCGAAAGTACTCCCTGCACTCGGTTCCGCCTTGACTGGGATGGTGGTTAATTGTAATTTTATTGATTTTTGCCGTTGCGAATGTGTGCAGACACGCCATGCGATGGCGGTGCGAAGTTAAGGGGAACGCTGATGAGTCGCTCCGGCAGTAGGTCTTAAAATTCCTTAAGTGTCGTAATTATTTTAAGAACGCTTTTATTCTGAGCGAAGTAATGACGCCCTTAGAACACTGATAAAGACTTGTAATCATTTTCAAACGAGACGTTATTTCCTCTTTTGGGAATTGTGCTGGTAAAGGAAGCAAGGGCTGACCGCTTTCAGAGGACTGGCGGACGATGGCGTGTGTTGTGTGGCGCTGGTGCAATTGCATGATGTGAATGGTAAGCGTTATGTGTTATGAATCACACATTTTTTTTTCTCCTTGACCCGTAAACAGCCAAGAGTGAGACGGTTTGGGAGAAGTTATTAAGGTTGAAGTGGGTGCACAGTGCACCCACACTTAGGGCAACCTGAGCTGATTGTGTTATACAACTGGAATTGGATAGCTCCTTCGTTGGGAATCGTTTTGTTCTTCTGATGAATGACACTGATATTTCTGATACTGTTGGAATTGTGTGAACAGAAAGGGCATTGTCTCTTCATTCGAATAGAAAGGGCATTGCATGCTCTCCCCGCCATCTTGGATTCATAACAAGTAAAGGACCAGACCGAGACAGAACGTCAGATCTGGAGGGCATATATGTTGAGAAGTCCTTCCGGAAGAGAGACTGAACCATTAGCCAGTAGGTGTCTTGAAGAATTGGACACTCACACTAGACATAAGGTTACTGAGGAGACGACGGAGTACACGCTGTCGAGCAAGAACCACCTGCGATGGTGTGTACATTATCAGGTGCAATTTCGAGGTAGCGAAGGAGCTTGTCTACCTCGGGGCAAACGTGAAATCTACAAACGACATCTGAGTGAAGATCCGCCGTGGAATCGCCCTTGGCCCCTCGCTGCTACGTCGGTTTGCGTAAAGAACTGGTCTCAAATCTTCCGACTGGATGGACCAAAATCATGTTCAATGAAGCACTTATTTTACAAACAAAGCAGCAGAGCTGAATGTTGGTGTCTTAACAAAACATTTTAGACAACACTGGCTCAGTCGCGTGTGTATACCAATAATTCAGCAAAGAGGGTAATTAATCCTGTTGGCTTGAGAAGATTCTCTCTAAATTTCTTGTGTTAAGAGCAAGTCATCGCGGACAACTTGGTCTTATTGACTGGAAGCAACGTACCCAGGAACGTCAGCGAGCGCTTAGCCTTATAGAATTCACGGACCTTATATGTAAGTAAGTAAGACATTTCCATTAAATCTTCAAATTACTGTTGGTCTTTAGTGTTAATACTCTGATCCACTCCGATTCTTCAATTAATTGTCTACACTAAGCAACAATAGCAGTGTTACCACATTTTTGAGTCCCAGGAGCTTAAAAAACGAGTAATTTTGAAAATATGTGAGTCCCAACATTGGCTTTTCATAAAACAAAGCCTCCTTATGTGGGAACTAAGAAACACTGGCGCTTCTGTGGTGAAGGACCTACAGAAACAGCTCTAAACACGTTAGTGACGAAGACCTTGCATCTGATCCCATCAAAGACGGGACAGTGACAAAGGAAGTGCTATGCCGTGTAGCCGTCCTCTACACAGACAACGCTGAGGGTATCTTCGTTTAAACCCAGCACATTTAAGTGTTTAGCAAAGGTGTAAGTAGCCGGATGTCACGCCGATAAGTCGTCTGCAGTCTTTTCTGCCAAGGGACAAAAAGAATGCCGCGGAATTGGGAGCAAATGCTTGGTCTATCCACATCCTGCAGAGTCATGCCGTCTCTCGAGAGAGGTCCAACCGTCACTCTACCATCTGTCTTTCAAATATAGTTTCTTCCGCATAGGTTTATCAAATGTTGTTGCCTTCCACGAACGCAGTGGAGCCTTCATAGGTTTTGGAGCCATCTATGACGATACGACTACATTCCATTCCTAGCTTGAAATCTGGTCAGAGCTATTCCTGGGTGCAGTACATTTAAAAAACCGAAAGGGTTTCTGGACAAGCGAACCCAAAGGTTTTCTGGACAAGCCAACCGAGAGGGTTTCTGGACAAGGGAACCGAAAGGGTTTGTGGACAAGAGAACCGAAAGGGTTTCTGGACAAGGGAACCGAAAGGGTTTCTGGACAAGGGAACCGAAAGGGTTTCTTGACTGGAGGACCGAAAGGGTTTCTGGACAAAAAACCGAAAGGGTTTGTGGACTGGCTCAGGTATTTTAAATGAAAGCGTTTAGGAAATATTAAAGCGTAGTTCACAACTTGCAAATTTATGAGTTTTTGTTCTTAAAAAATGAGTCAAACCAAAAAATGATGAGTCCCCGAAGCAGGCTAAAAAATATGAGTCCTTTTGACTCTATAGAGTGCCTGTGGTAACACTGAACAATAATATAAGCACTGATAAGGTCAGAAAATTTAATACAGATGAAAATTTCGAAAATGGAAAAGGTCTAGCTGGACCTACAGAAGGGTTAAATTTGGACGTCTAAAACTTTGGAAACTAAGCTCATTGCCTCAAACCTCAACATCGCTGCCGGTTCGTTTCCAATGGAAGATCGAGCCTTTTCATAGACGTCTTACAGGTTAGGTTAGGTTAAGTGGCAGACTGCTGAAAGCAGCAATCACACATAGACCAGATTAGACCTCGTTGTTTCACCACATGGATCTCAAATTCTAATCATCAAACCAATCGGTGCTTTTGATGTAGCACAGGAGTGACCGATACTTTTTTGCTTAGTTCAGTCAAGTTATGACAATAGTAGGGATCTAGGCGACGTTTGGAGAGAGCTATACAGTTGCATAGAAGGTTTGCAATTGATTCTTTCTCCTCCTCGTCTCCGCAGCTTCTGTAGAAGTCGTTGTAGGAAAATCCTAATCTGGTGGCAAGTTTATGACACAATGTTGCCAATATGAAGCCCATAATGGTTCCGATGTTGCGTCAATTTAATCTGTTATGACTAATGTGGCACTTGGTGCCAGTAGACAAGTTTACGAACTGTGTAAGGAAGTGTTTCAAGATTGATTAGATGCTTAGCAGTAGCAATAGGCATAGATGGTAGATGGTATGTCTTGCGGAACCCCCTATTGCGAGATCATCCGCTTCATATCACTGTGTCCCGGCACCCACATTAGTAAGATACTAATATACTTGGCCATCTCGTCAGGGGAGAGAAGGCGGCAATTCAATGCAGTGGAGCTGAACATGTATGCGTTCAGATATTTAATAACTGCCTTTGAGATCCGACGAAGACATCTCTGCTCGATAGTACATTGTTTTTAAGCCAGAACAGGGCGTCCTTAATCGCAAAAGCATCTGCCTGACAAGCGCCACAATGTCTAGGTGAATGTGCAGATCATTAGAACCGACACTCCTGCCACACCACAACTCATCTTCGATCCATCTGTGAACATACGCAGAGGACAACACAGGGTTTGATGCTAATTGAGAAATTCTGCTCGAAGATTCCCCGTCTTGGATAACCTGACGATGATGGATGACAAAACTAGGTATGCACGTGTCACCATACGAACAGCGCCCTACATCTAGGACAGATCTATAAGAACTGTCAAAATAGAAGTGCGAAATAAAGATCTACTACGTTTCACTTTTTGCTGGAATTCAAAACGAACGGCTGTGTTTTTATTTCGGGGTGATTTTTCTAGACAGTGATTTTTGAGAGTAAACATCTTGACACACGTTTCCCTGAGAGGAGGGTTCAAATCGACAAAAATGTATCTGCTGTAGCACATCTGCACTTTTCGGGTCTATTCAGAACCTTCTGTGGTGTGGACTTTCTTGAATTGCAGCCAGACTGATGATCTGTCAGATTGTTGACAACCATTTGTGATGCGTTTTCACGAAACGATAGAGATCATTGAAGTGAATTTGAGGATACCTATCTCCTCACGATTGACGCAGTGAAGGATGAGTTCTTTTGGGGATGAACTATTGAACAGAGGTTGTCGTCACAGAAACTCATACAATGGATTGTCTGCTTTCATCTCCTCACATGAGCAACTCCATAATCCACGGCTCCGCCTCTCTCGAGTCACTCACATAATAATTTCTCGGCCTCTTCCAAAACACATCTTGTAATGACAACCACTCCGAAACGAAAGCAAGAAACGTATGCCAATGCATACTATTCCAAAACCCGATGTGAATAGATCTACTGCGAAAAAAAAGTGGTGGCCCGTGGCGTTGTAGGTATCTGCGTCGACCCCAACCTAGACGTCGTAGGTTCGATTCCTGCTCTGTGCGACGAAAACAATTTTCACGACAACACCTCTTTCGATTCACTGACAATGCTCAGAAGTATTTCCTGGCTTCTCAAACTTTGCCAGTCGGATTCGGCATAAAACTGTAGGTCCCTTCCACTGGTGAGAGAACAATAGCACGCACAACCCGAGTGGTGGCTGAGAAGCTAGGCCCTGGCGCTCTACGGGCTGTAGCGCCACCCATATATACACGTATGTCATGATCCCAAAAATAATCGCTTAGTTGGAATCATGACGTTTGCAGTGTGATGCGTAATTCATTTGTCTTCTGTTGCTTCTCAATCTTCGACATTCGATATACACCAAACCATTCTCTCCACTTGTAAACAGCAGCACGCCCACCACAAGTGCTTTCTAGAAACTCAGCCCAGGTGCTCCTACGACGACATCTACTTTATTCAACAAATTGCAAATCAACAAGCGCAGAAGACACTTTGAGTAATCGATATTGCAGATTTCATTTTTCACACAATCCATTAGTCATCGCTTGTCTTCGAACTGTATTACGCAACGCAGAATAAACACTGATAAGCGATGCATAACCGAGCGGTGACAGCGTTCAGTGGAAACTTTTCTTTCACATCGTCTTCACAAAGTCAGGGCGATGTTTACATATTTGTTTTTCAATGTCAATCACCTCCGATTTGCTTGCTTTGTGTTATCTAATAACAGAACTTGACAGAAGTGATCAAATGCAACCAGATTCAAATAGACCCGTTCGGCCTAACTTTCCACTGTCAACAACTGTGACTCAACCGCACGCTCCCGGTGAGGCAGACGAACGTATTATCGAAACTCACTCCATCGCTTGTTTAATTAGCAACAAAAACCGTTCGGCATGATTGCGTTTTTGGTACGAAACCTGTCGAATCCAAGGCCAACGTCTCACTTGATCCATGACGCAAGTGCAGCAAATCCCTGCCACACTTAGACCAGCAATAACAGGCCATTTACCAAATCAAAGGCGGAGGCAATTCCAGTCGGATCATTCACTCAGTCATTGTCGTGCCACCGCAACAGGGTCGATTTGGTGTTTAACCGAAAAACAACAATTCACTTTTATGATTAGATAAATATTTCGTTAACTGCTCCAATGCGACATTCGCATTCTCCGCGTGTTGTGCTAGATTACTTCGCCCCTTTCGGTGTTTGTTGGATATTCGGGTTGGGTTGGTCTAGCAATTTACCAAATTTTGTGCAATTTGCAATTGAGACTCAATTGAATAATGCTGGCTGATGAATTATTCAGTATCGCTCGGCTTAATTCGAAAATTGTGAATGAATCTGTTGATTTTGTTTACCTTTCAAATGTCCAAATTTGTGCGCATTATTATTTCATTTACGCGCACAAAGGAAGGGGGTTGCTTTTTTTTGAGAATTGCGGCAGGCACAACGTAATTACCTTCTCTAAAACGGAATTTGTCGGCTCGACTGCGAGTTACTTCGGGAAAATGACTGGCTGCTGTTTGAGTTGCCAATTAATTTGCCTCCACTAACTGAATGTTCTCAATTCTCACTCGCTCACTTAGCGAACGGGGGTGAGACGTTTTTCGGACGTCATTGCGGATATGAATACTAATTAATCACACGTTTTGTTTTGTGAAAAATCCGAGCTGGAATTTCGGCGTGTTTTCTTGCGTGGAGTTCACAGACTGTCATCGACTGGATTGTTGTTAATTAAAATCGGCGAAGTTGCCTATTTTCTTGTTCTTTCTTCTTATTAGAATTTCAAAAATAGTAGCGTTGGTATTTTGTTTGTATATAGGTCCCGTGGCTAAATGGCCATCGACTTTTGGGATCGGCTAGACTTGTCTAGAAAAAAATCCCAAGTCGCACGCACAGCAAGAGAGGTTGCTATAGAAGCTGGAACCAGTTCTACCACAGACTTTAGCGGGCAGCAAGCTGGAGATACGAGTTAGTTGGAGTGGTTCATTCGTTGAAACCAAGGCTCGTCGGTACTGCAGTGCGACTTGAAAAGAATCACGTACACCCGAAGAACTTTGTCCTTAATTAAGGCTAGATTGGAACTGCTAGATCGTTCAGTTGTTTGAGTGCTGCCCTTGGTTAGAGGGGACCCCGGTTCAATCCTTAGCTAACCTAACGCTAGGCTAAGACTTATAGACCGCCTGTGTCATGTGTATTCGAGTCGTACATTCGCAGCGACCGTCTGTGTGAATTCAAAAATGTTCAATTTTCTGGATGGTCTGCAGCGACATGTCTGTGTTGTGCATACAGCGACGTTTGCACAGACCAGCGGTAAAGTTCATGTCGTGAGCATAAATAAAAACACGGTTAGACAAATATTGGGTTATGTTTTTTTTTCCACTCCTTGGTCCAAAATCCAAATTATCTTTCTTATTGAGTAGTGTCTTGTCATTTTTTTCGATCCGATGCCCACGACATAAGGACACAAAATTTTGTCTGTGCAGATTGTCTGCGCCATGTTTGGCAAAAGGGGTGTTTAAGGTTTGTAACGACGTTTATGTGCATGCATATATGGGCCCCATTCCTTTGAACAGATCCTACTTGTATGACGAATTTGTTTTCCATTGCAGTGGATGAACTCGACCACAAAGAGCATTACACACCAACCACGGCGATCATTGCTTCCTGCTTCAAAGTGGCTACATGATCATCGTATGCAGTGACAACATTAGCAGATTGGTAATTGGTTGAGTGCCCTTACGCTCTCTTATCTGATGGATCACAGACCACGAAGTTGGGTCCATTGTGACAGCCCAAGGTTTAGATTATATTAGAAGACTTGTAGAGTCTCAGGAGCGGCAAAATTGTGTAGCAACGTATAAGAACAAGAATCAACCATTTCTCCTGTATGCCGAACATGATCAGAGACGTTTAATGCATAAGTTCTACATCCCGTGCGCGTTCGAAAGGTCCGACTTTTCACTAGAATACTCTTCCATCAATTAAATCGCAATGCAGCGTTCGGAGCTACTCTCTGTTCACCGGGGTCTAGTTTTTTTAAGTTGTCTATATATAGCTATTTGTGTAAGTAATTTATGTTTTGTATTTATTCATTTTACAACAAAAAATGCATTTCGGAGAATTAACAAAAATAACTCTATAGATGGCGCTACATCTAGATTCTCAGTAAGAGCATTTGAATTGTCAAACGCGCTGTCAATTCTGAAATCGAAAACTGAGTATACGATGACACACGTTATCGTAAATGTCCGTTAAAGGACGATGGACCGAACGCGCTATTTGTTTTTTTTTTTTTTTGATTCTAGGTTTGCTAGATTCGTAGAGAGTCGTACTTGCCTTAGTTCGTAGAGCCTGTGGCAGGGATCATGTAGTCATCTAGAATATTCGCGTAGGCTTAACTGATCGATTTTACGTCTGATCTAACCGCTCGAAGCTCAAATCATAATAATGTGTGCGGCTAGAGCCCGCAGAGGACCAGGGCCTAGCTTCTTAGCAAACACTCGTGCTGTGTGTGCTATTGTTCTCTCCCGAGTGGAGAGGACCTACAGTTTTATGCCGACTCCGAACGGCCAATTTTAAAAAGCTTTTTCTAGACAGCATATACTCGTTGAGCATTGTCAGTGACTCGAAAGAGAAGAGATGCGAACATTTTTTCTGTCGTTCAGACAGACGCACAATGTCACTAGCCGCCACAGTAGCTGAGGATGCAATCTAGTAAATTTGCTGAGCTTTTTCCGTGGGATGGAAGCCAGAGATGTTACATGTCTGAATAGCCCGAGAAATAGGCAAATAGTGAACGGCCCACAAGATACACGACAGATTGATGCAAGTCTGGAGTTCACAGAGACTGATTCCAGTGCCTCAACAGTCACCTGCAAGTTCACAAAGATCCTACATTCCACGTTCAAAAACTGTTTCTGGAGTGCAACGTGTAATTCCTTCAAAATTCTCCTCTGCCTATTGAACACCTGACATCTTCAGGAGAAGTGAACCCGAAGAGCTCCACTTACGGTCACCTCTCGGTCAAGCAAGTCAAGTGGGGTGTAATTGAAGATGACACCGGTTTCAACGGAAAGTCAAACACAGCGTTGAACTTTCATGTGGAGATTGTTTATCTCAGTCAGAAGTAGTTACCAATTTCATGGTTGAACTGGCTCGTGAGGGGATGAATCAATTTTTGTGAGACGTCCTTCCATAATCCTCTAAAAGCTTATCCCTCGTGATGTACGTCAACTGTCATAACAGAGCAGGGTGATGGCAGCGTCAAAGTTAATGTCATTTACAACAAGTGAATACATTTGTATTTTTTGCACCCCAATCAGAGGTTTTCATCAAATCATAAAATGATTGCTTTCCCTACTTCGTCCGTAAGACAAACAACGCCCACGAATTCAGGATAGCAGAGTTGTAAAACATTTTATCTCTAAGCCCCTACGTGCCTTTGCTGTGCTCGTTAAGTTTATTGTGACCTGTTGCCACTTCCACCATCCGTCAATGTTTTCCCGTCTGTGATTGACAAATATTGACGTGAGATTTAAAATTTCTTAGAGAGGAGAGCCCTTTCTCTCTGTGAGTTTGATTTGATTATGAAATCCTCCTTCTAGGAATAGAGGCTTTGGGTGTAAGTGACTTAAATAGAGATGGAACAACAAGCTTATTCGCACATAATCAGCTTTTATTGGCTTCTCCCATGGCTTTAATCACCCAATAAGCACGCCAACACAGAAACACTGTGAAATATTCAACAAAGGGAAAAGGAATTTAACCCTAAATGAGGAAAAATGGACAAGAAATCCCCATGAAATTAGGGACACAGACAGCATGGAGCAGAAAATAGCTTGTGTAAACCAATAAGAGAATCATCTCAATCACAAAAGGTTTGCCTGTTGAAGCGACTCCATCTCCCAAGCTACGACGCGTCAAAAGAAGCCCTTCCACGGAGGTTAATCCATTAAGAAGCATTTATGGGCACATCACACATCTCAAAGGCCGACTGGAACTTGTTTTATCGTCTGTCTGAGTCTTTCGGACTTCTTCCGAGAAGTAATCAATCCCATTCCGATCCTCGTCACAGTTTTTATTGTTTCATCAAACGTGAACTTCCTGCCCTTTTCTTCGCTTACGTAATTCACAGTGTAAACACAAGCAGAAAGCAGCTGTCGCCCTCGCAGACCCAACCCCAAGAACACAAGAGCCTCCCCTCCATTAGGATGACACTTCAAATCTACATTTGCCAACGTCAGTAATGCCAGCCACCCCCGCCTGTGCATAAGTTCATTCATAAATTACAGACGAAAGAGATGCCAGATGCCGTCGACTGTACCAATCCCAATAAGAATGACCAAGGCCAAGATCGTTCAACTTGACAGCAGCCTTTGTGTATCTCTGTGCGCTTGCCAAGGCAAAGAAGACAAAACGATTTTCGGATGGTGCGTAAAACGACGTAAACGACGAAGCCAAACAAAGCAGACACAACACAAAACATAGCAGGCACAACAACACTTCCAAACACTGTGTGATGTATTTCAGGGATGGGACCGCCACAAAAGTGCCCAAAGATGCAGTGGAACACAACGATAAGATTTAATCTGGGTCTGCAGGGCATCAACCATGAAAACCGTACAGAATCCCCTTCACGAGTGTGAAGCGCACGAACGAGTGTGCGGATGAACAGCATGGCAAATATTCGCATTTCCGCGCAGCTCCTCCATTGTGTGAGGGATGCATTGTGTGGCAGAGAATGGGGAGCGTGAAGGCAAGTTGCAGTTAGTCACAGGAAATTGGGTGAACATTCGGAAGTCGGTTGGGGTTTGCTGGACGGATTCTATGTTCTTTTTATATTTTTGTACAGTCGCTTCTGGAGACCTTAAAATTCTTCTGCTAATAGGGACGTGTTTGAATGTGCAACAGATAAAGCGCACTTCATTTGCTCAGCAACCGCAGCACTAATCGCTCGAGGCTTCGGAAACAGCATCACTGCACCACTTTCGATTTCCTGTCACCTTCTTGTTAACCACCACTTGAAGCAGAACGAATTAATTGAATTCCCTCGTCGCTGAAATAGAAGAATGAATACGTCAAAGATGCAGCACAGCTTATGTCAGTGATTTCGTAATTGTATCAACTTCAAAGCAATCCATGTGGCGCTTAAAATACAGTGTCAAGGTTATCTTCACTTGACATTTTGCCACCAAATTATGCCCGCATCGATTAGAATCACAAATATAGAGCGTCTCGAAGAAGAGAAACTAGTTTCTTGATCTTTTGTTTAGATCAGCAAACCAGTCCGCGAACGGTCACTTGAAATAAAGAACCGGTCATGTGATGCAAGCACACTCGCGCGTCAGGACCGAGTTTTCTTGCTTTGCAATGTTTACATCTGATTCACTGTATTTCACCGTCTCTCTGTCAGGGGAGAGTATTCGCATCTTCCCCGAGCGCATGTGCTGCTGTCAGACGCAAAAAGAAAACATCCGAGTAGCCTCCGAAGGCATGGGCATGTAATCGAAAATGTGTTCCTGAAACGAAGTTTTTCACACGACAAGCCACCAACTCCACCAGAACTGACCAAACACAAATGGTGCTCGTGCAGCTGCCGCAGATGTTTTCTAATAACTATTAACACACCACTGATCACGGGATAAAACAAATTGCATTCACATTCCACACTTACCGCGGCAATCTCCTTTTCGATTTCTCCAGCACGAATAACCAGCGGTCCACGCACGGCATATTCCATCGAAATTAAATTCGAGTTTATGTTCTTGATGTTTATGAACTTCGACGACATTTTTGCACCGGTATGCACGAGTCTAGCACTTGGAAACAGAACCGACGATTGACTTGTCAAAAGGCGCGATGTTTTGATGGACAATGGTAGCGATGATTCCTCGCCTGACACACCAGACACTGTAAAAGCTGCTCCTTTACTGCCAAGAAGTTGACGCTGCTGCTGTTTTAAATGATGTACTGAGCTTTTCCAGCGGCGCACTGCATTGCTGAGCATCGCCTTGGTGGGCGCTGAGTTCTTCAAAAACAAACGACTCATTTTGCGCTCTTAAGGTTTCGGCTGATTCTCTTAAATTCAATTCTAAAGAGAACGAGTGGGGTTGTGATGGATTTTCCTCTGAACGCCGCAATTACGCGGGAAACTGGTTCGAGTCGGGTCGTTGGCTTTGCCACAAGGAAACCGGTGAATGGTGATCCCACAACTTTTCTCGTGTCGTGTTCAAGCCGCTAGATGGTTGGTATTGCTGCAAAGAGAGGAAGAGAAAGAAAAGGGGGGAGTGAGTGTGGCATGACTGAAATTGATAACAAACCCTCAACGTCAGGCTGTGCGAGCTGTGATAAGGTGAAGGGAAAGCTTTCGGTTTATCCACTTGATTATGCAATAAAGGAGGGATTCGACCGCAGCCGGTTGAATTCTTGGGTCTCAGTAAAAAGAAATCTATTGATTTTGAGTAACGACGAGTGTCGTTGTTTGTTAGAGGGAACTCAGGCGTGGTGATTGGGAGGGTGGCTCGTGACTGTTGATGTGTGTTCAATAAATTGTATTCTCCGAAAATTACATGCAATATGTTCCAGTGACATTCATTGGAACTGAAGTGGAAATTGAGAAGCGATTGTATTCATTTTCGAGACATGTGCGAAGTTTAGGAGGAAGTACACTCCCTTTTCTTTGCACAGCGCAATAGCTCGGCGCACCGTGGACTTTGGCACAAGCAATAGTCGCTCCGGCGAGGCGTTTTGCCGTCTGTATCGCACGCCAATTTCATGGAGGTCTTTAACATTTGTATGTGACACATTTATCGTGGAAATGCTCTGCTCTTATGTCCCACAATTTCGGTGTACAAAATATAATTTACGAGGACATTCAAATCGTGCCGTTTATTGCTGTCGTGCGAATGAAGACGAGAGATGCACAAGACACCGAGAAAAAAAACTGAAGAAATTCTCATAGAAGAGAATGATAGATGAGCCGTCAAAATAAATTTTGCAGATGACAGCTTGTCGATACTGAGAATCTGGAAGGATCATTTCTGCAGACTGTTAAACGGCGATGAGGACCAAAATACCGCTGTCAGGCAGAATGTTCCACTCAATCTGGACGATGACAGACGCGAATACCGTCCCCCAGACTTAGACGAGGTCAAGGTAGCAATATCAAGACTGAAGTCTAACAAAGCTGCTGGAGCGGACGGTTTGCCCGCTGAAATATTTAAGGCAGCTGGAGATGACCTGGTTGGGCGCATGCAACAGCTCATCTGCAAGATATGGTAGAACTCTCGCTGCTCCATCAAGGTCGGTATCGAACTCACCGAGACCTTCAATGTCAAAAAAGGTTTTAGGCAAGGCGACACGCTGTCATGTGACTTCTTTAACATCATACTTGAGAAGATCGTGCGAAACTCAAACGTAAACACCCGAGGCACGATCTTCCAAAAGTCCGTTCAACTGCTTGCTTACGCGGACGACATTGACGTGATTGGACGAGCACAGCGAGCCGTCAATGAGGCCTTTGCTGGTATTGAAGCGGAAGCGGCTAAAATGAGTCTGGCGCTGAATGAGGGCAAAACGAAGTATATGCTGTCCTCAAAAAAGGACGTCTTGGACAGAGCTTCACAATGGGCAGCTATAACTTCGAGGTAGTCAAGGACTTCACTTACCTCGGCTCCGGAGTAAATTGTACAAATAACATCAGTACCGAGATCAAGCGTAGGATAACTCTTGCCAACCGCTGTTTCTTCGGGCTCAAGAGGCAATTGAGTAATAGAGCCCTCTCTCGAAGAACCAAGTTGACTCTATATAAGACTCTGATCATCCCAGTCCTGCTATACGGCGCGGAGGCATGGACAATCTCGAAAGCGGATGAAGAAGTCCTTGGTCTCTTTGAGAGAAAAGTTCCACGCACGATCTTTGGTCCTGTTTGTGTTGACGGGTTTTGGAGGAGAAGATTCAATCACGAACTGTACGGGCTGTACAGCAACATGAGCTGTACGTCTACGGATCCAACGCCTACGGTGGCTAGGTCATGTAGAGCGTATGGACACCACAGCTCCGGCCCGAAGAATCTTCGAATCCGAACCTGTCGGGCAACGCAACAGAGGACGCCCGCGTTTAAAGTGGCGCACCCAAGTGGAGAAGGACCTCAGCCAACTTGGCGTGCGAAACTGGAGACAGCTAGCCAGGGATCGCGCTAGTTGGAGAGGCAAGACTGTAGCGCCACACAAAGAAGAAGAAGAAGATGACAGCTTGTGATGCAAGGGAGCTTTCTGCGATTGAGCTGACATTGCACTTAACAGTACGAGTTTGATTAACAACGTGGTTTAGAGTCTACCAACTGCTCTGGTTTAACACTTGATAAAATATAATTGAGCAACGGTTGCTGTGGCGTTGTGAGTGTGTGAGTCGTCTCCAACGAACTTGAACCAACGGTGTCTATGAGTAGGCTTAATTCCCCGTACGAAAAAAAGTAATTTTCCTCTTTAGAGTCACTGACAATTGCCTGAGGAGAACGGTCTAGAGAAAAGCTTCTCTAATTTGGCTGTTCGGAGTCAGCGTCCATGTCAACTGTAGGGTCTTTCCACTCGTGAGGGCACAACTGCCACAATAACTTGAGTAGTTGCTGTAGAAGCTAGGGCCTGGATCTGCACATAATGCGCGACCCGTAATATACAGTGGACTCCCCTTAAGTCAAATCATCACGGAATATCAAATATCGACTTCGAGTTAGGGAGAGGGAATTCGAGTTAGAGAGAAATAAGACTCAGTGACATTTCACTGTTATTATATAAAACACTCAGCAGAGTAGTCATTTGCCAGCCCCCAAACGCCGCATGACGTGGGTTAGCATTTTTATGACTCGTTCAGGATGTCCCCTCCGCAGGCGGTCCTTTTTTGCCGAAGTCCACGGGATGCGACGGGGGGAGGGCTGAAAATGAAAATATCGATCCCTCCTATTGCTTTTGTCAGTCTAATCCTTCAGAAGGCCCCAACTTTAACCACTTCAAGAATACGATTGAACGGACCGATTGGTTGGTGATCAAAGCACTTTGAGGGATCCCCACTCAACCGATTGCATCAGTGTATTCTTCTTTGTGTGACGCTACAGTCTGACTAGCAAGTGCCTAAAGTTCATCTCCACTTAATAATAATAATATGGGTGACGCGACAGCCCATAGAGGACCAGGGCCTAGCCTCTCAGCAACCACTTGTGTTGTGCGTGCTACTGTTCTCTCATGAGTGGGGATATACAGTTTTATGCCGACTCCGAACGGCCAAGTTTGAGAAGCGTTCGTTCAGACAGGAAACACTCTTTGAGCATTGTCGGAGACTCGAAAGAGGTGGGGTCGTGAAAATTACTTTTGTCGCACAGAGCAGAAATCAAAGGCGGTCTCTTAACGAGATGGCTGAGCATTTTAACATTCACCTCATGTAGGTGCCGGGACATTACATATCAGGACATTGACATACCAGGAAACTGCAAAGCCGATGAACTCGTCAGGTGTGGTTACAACCTCATCCCTAACAATAGCAGGGGTACCACCTTCCATGCCGATCGCTACAGCCTATAATCTTTTGAAGATTCAGACAATGAAAACCACCAATGACAAATGGCTAGAAGGCACCACCTGCCTGGAAACAAAAGAAATCTGGCCAACACTTAACCTGAAACGGTCACTCAGTCCAATTGCACTCAGCAAGCCCTCATTAAGGACCCTCATAGGAGTCATAACCGGGCACTGTGCAATTGGCACTCATGCTCGCAGGATGGGTGCCCCATATAATGACTTTGTAGAAACTGCATGGATGAAGAGGAGGAAGAAAACACTCATCACCTTCTCTGCTTCTGTAGTGCTCTGGCTAGTCGACACCTAGGAGTAGTAGACTCCAGCCGTAACGAGCTAAAAAGTGCCAGCATTGGCCTACTTAATCGGTTCATCAGCAGCACCAACTGGTTCCAGCGTTAGGAGAAGTCAGTGACTGGTCTGAAGGAGTCAGCCACTACAACCTAACCTAACCTTCTATTCTGTTGACGGAAGCTTGAAGACAGACTTCATTGGAAGAAATGGTACCTGCTTTACCAAATCTATAAAATAAGTGAAATTCATAAGCACCACTGATTAGAAGTCTTAGTACAGAAAAGTTCAATGAACCACATGCAGTGGCTCAATCATTCAAGATATGGACAAGCCATAGCTCTTTCTTAGCAACTCACTTGCGCTCACTCACAAATGTGGAGCTAAGTAAAAAAAGAATCGACTGGAGTGGGTACAAATCAATTTCTTTTTCCATGTCACCTATAACTTATCAGTGAATACGTTGTTATCTAAATATTTTCCTTTCAAATTGAAATTCAAATTGAAAGCCCAATCAATTTCAAAGATAAATAAACGCGAAGAGAGAATTCTAAAACGCCGATTTAAGAGAACCATTCAAGCACATCGAAAAGCTTTCCAGCGATCTCCAGTGCTAGCCGATCCCCCAACCGAAGTTTATTCCGAACACCAACCCAATGCATACAGCGGTGGCGATAAGTATTTTGCCCCAGACTGTGAACGAAGCTGCGTGGATTGCATATGCGAATGTGTGTACCGCCTCAAGGCTATGGACTAAAAATATGAATTCTTGGCGACAGTTCAACAAGTATTTCTAATCGCTCTTGCAGAATCTGCCGCACAACGCAGCAGCACAAGGTGGGGAAACATTTAAGACTTTAATAGAATATCATCGTGAGTTATGAGAGAAATAATCTGTCGCTCTGGGATATTTTTCGATTAAACTGTTTAATTTGATAAACAAGTGGTCATTGGCATTTTGCCGCACACGCAAGCCGGAAAGCAGTGCCCACCCCCTTTTTTGCGGAGATTCCGTGTGTGAAGAGTGGGATATCTTAGAAGCGATAACTTATCACCCAGCTGATAAGGCATCTCGGAATCCAGCGGTGCTCTAAGCAAACTGTGATTCTATTGCCCCGGGAGGGCTTAATCTAGTAGCTGAGCAGTTTCTTGAGGGGGTTCTGTTGTCTTGCGGCATTCGCACTGAAACAGGAGGCAGATAAGCGATGAGATGAAATGGGTTTATTTTGGAAGATCACAAGGAGCTTCAAATAAATGTGGGAAGAAGGTGCACAGTCTCGTTGATTGCAGAAGGTGGCAGTGAAGTCGAGGGGGTGTGGTTGACAAATAAAAGTTTTAGTAAGCACGAGTGAAGGTAAACAAATAAATGTTGTTGTTGATGTGGCGTCAATGTTGTCACCTTGAATTTGACGAATTAAAGGCTCCGTGGAAATTGTTTGTCAAGACGTGGACAACGTCTTGTTATGGTTCTTTTAGAGGCATGGACCATCAAAAATGCTATGTTAGGTTAGTTAGCTCAAATTATTGATGAGTGAGGTTTCTAGAAGTGAGTTTGATGTAAGTCACCCACAAACCTTGGCCACGGAGAAGAACTTCAATCACCGCATTCAAACCGGGTGCAATGACAAGAACAAAGGCCATACACTGTCGTCTCAGAGACAAGCGCGGAGATTCTATACAACATCTACGAAAAGAAGACTAAGAGACGTATGCAGCATAAGATAGCATTGGAGTTGAAAAATCACAACGTAACCATTTCTTCTGCTAGCCATAATATCAGACATTCTGACATCGAAACCGATTAAGCTCTACAGACTCCATGAACGATGTGCCATCTGTTGGATACCGAGGCATACAAGCAAACGAAAGGGCGAACAGTTTCACCAGAAAGGGATCGGAGATGGAAAACTCTCGCATACGTTGTTCAGCTCTATAAGAAAAAATCCAGAACACAGAGATGGCTCCATCCTGAGTATTGGAGTAACCGACGCTCGGTTTTAATTGCAAGAATTTACGAATGCTAATAAGAGTCTTCGACACCGAACCATTGGGACAGCGCAACAGAGGACGTCCTCGCACTAGATGGCGCACACAAGTGCAAAAGGACCTCAACCAACTTGGTGTGCGCAACTGGAGGCAGCTGGCGAAAGATCGTGCTGGCTGGAGAGGCATGTTGGTTGAGGCCCAGGTCCACCCCGGACTGTAGCGCCAATCAAAGAAGAAGAAGAAGACGATACGGGGCATTGTGCCACAGAAAGTAGGCACACATGCTACGTGTTTGAACAATTGCTACGAGCTCAGCAATTGCTTATCGAAGAAAATAAACGTGGTGGACACACTGCTGGACTGAAAACTGTGGATCTGGGTGGTTTAAGGACTAAAGTAGGTATAAAGGTGGTAGACCACCTCAATCAAGGGCGCAATGGATCCAACAAGTAGGTCTTAATGAGCCTAAGGCCGTAAGGACATGCTTTTACTAACCTGCCTGCTACTCATTACTTGGCACTTATTTTGCCAGTACACGTTCTAATTCTGAGTGCTGTCCTGCGTAGTTTTAGTAGACTAAATAAACAGTTGAGTTCAAGCGTTGGCACATCAGCGCATGCGTAATCAAACCGACGTGCTTTATGAAAAAGATAATCGTACGTAAATATTCCTTTGCTAATGTCAAGTACTACTTTATTGGGTCTATCTGTTTTTTGAACGTGTTTTTAAGAAAACCATGTACAATTGTATTATTCAAAGTATTGCCCATCTGAAGCTATGATTTTTTTCACATCTTTATGGCGATTTGTGGATACCATCCCAAAAGAATTGAGAGAATGAATCAAGCCAACGTTTGAAAGAATTGCGCCGGCTTGGCAGCCAAGAATGAATCAAGCCAATATTTGAAATTCTGCTCTGACTCTCTCTCTGACTGCACGAATTAGGTTATAGACCTAATGGATTTACAGTATTGTCTCCTATGACAGCTGTTTTGACATTTATCGGTTGTTTCGAAATAAGTTTAGATTGAACCTAAAAAAACATGGTTGGCAACTTTTCTTCTCTGATGCACCGAAAACTAAGGACGGAACTGCATTTGCAGTTGTTGATGAATATGGCTCTATAATAAGTAAAGGTCTTTTAAAACCAACCTTGGCTATTTTTAGCGCAGAAGCTTTTGCCATTTTTAAGGCAGTCCAGGCTGCAAGAAATAAAAATACCACTATATTTACTGACAGCCTATCAACAATCAATGCAGTTAAAAATATCAACAATTACTCCGCTATTGCTCTTGAAATCCGTGACAAACTAATTGCTGAAAGGAAAAACCTAAGGATTGCCTGGGTCCGGGTTATAAAGGCATTAATGGCAATGAATATGCTGATTTAGAAGCTAAAAAAGCCTTCAAAGAGACGCTTTTCAAATTCTACTATTTCAACAATAATAAGGACTTCAAAAAAACATACGAATGCTTTAATGTCTAAAAATCCAAGAATGGCTGGACTAATTATCAACGCCACTATTCAATAATTAGCCCGGAAGCTATCAAGACTATCTATCCTGTGAAACTACCGCCACATATGCTTAAGAATTATGTAAGACTCAGAATGGGTCATACTCGGGTAACCCTTCTTCTTCTTCTTCTTGTGGCGCTACAGTCCGGGGTGAACCTGGGCCTCGGTCAACAATCCTCTCCAGCTGGCACGTTCTTTAGCCAGCTGCCTCCAATTTCGCACTCCAAGTTGGTTGAGGTCTTTTTCCACTTGAGTGCGCCATCGGGTTCGTGGTCGTCCTCTATTGCGTTGTCCCACTGGCTCGGAGTCGAAGACTCTTCGGGCTGGAGCAGTGTTGTCCATGCGCTCTACATGGCCTAGCCATCTTAGGCGTTGAATCCGTAGACGCCTGACTAGACTCATGTCGCTGTACAGCCCGTACAGTTCGTGGTTGAATCTCCTTCTCCAAGAACCTTCAACGCAAACAGGACCGAAGATTGAACGCAGAACTTTTCTCTCGAAGAGACCAAGTGCGTCTTCATCCGCTCTTGAGATAGTCCAAGCTTCCGCGCCATACAGCAGGACAGGGATGATCAAGGTCTTATATAAGGTGAGCTTGGTCTTTCGAGAGATGGCTCGACTACTCAATTGCCTCTTGAGCCCAAAGAAACAGCGGTTGGCAAGAGTTATTCTGCGTTTAATCTCAGTACTGATGTTGTTCGCACTATTTACTTGGGAGCCAAGGTAGACGAAGTCCTTCACTACCTCGAAGTTGTAGCTGCCTATGGTGACGTTCTGACCGAGTCGTCGATGTTGTGTTTCCTTTCTTGATGACAGCATATACTTTGTTTTGCCCTCATTCACCGCTAAACCCATTTTTGCCGCCTCCGTCTCAATACAAGCAAACGCTTCATTGACGGCTCGCTGAGTTCGGCCAATCACGTCAATATCGTCCGCGTATGCTAGCAGTTGAACGGACTTCTGGAAGATCGTGCCTCTAGTGTTGGCGTGTGAGTTTCGCACGATCTTCTCCAACACGATGTTGAAGAAGTCACATGACAGCGCGTCGCCTTGCCTAAAACCTTTTTTGACATTGAAGGTCTCGGTGAGTTCGTTACCGACCTTGATGGAGTAGCGAGAGTTCTCCATCGTCATCCTGCACAGTCTGACGAGTTTGGCAGGGATGTCAAAACTAGACATGGCGTTGTATAGCTCGTCTCTATGCACACTGTCATATGCGGCCTTAAAGTCGACAAATAGGTGGTGGGTGTCGATCTGCATCTCTTGGGTTTTTTCGAGGATCTGCCGTAATGTGAAACCACGCACATATTCTCACCAAACAACAGGCAGCTCCATGCAATTTTTGTGAACAAAGACCACCATTCACCTATCCACACATGCTGCAATGCGAACACATCACAAGAACCTTCAGTATAATCAACGGCCAATCGTTACAACTTCTTTTATCAAGTATTTCAGAGAATAACATTAACATTAGTTCATTCAGCTCTGCTAAAAGCCCTGGTAGTTAGCGCTTTACTATTGTTATTGTTAATATAATTTATTTGCATTCTCAATAAAGTTATAATAATAAAAAAGTTTAGATTGGCAATGTCATCGGTTTTTTTAGTCATATCACCGCTGTAACGTTTACAAATTATTCAAATTTACTTTGAAAAACATGGTTCAATTCAGCCATAGTTCGCGTACAAACTTATATTTACACAACTTGTTCGTTTAAGACTTGGAACACTTGAAATTCCACGCGTGTTGCAAAAATTCTTCTTTTTTTCGAAAAGTATGTAAAAACTTGTAGTTAGTAGTACGGTCGGGAAGCACAAGCCTACACGACACCACATCCGATAATTGATTTAGGCTGATCGACTTTGCTGCGGAGCGAAATGTTGTAGTAGCCAAAATTCCCACATCTCGATATTCACAAAGGAACATGGCGATCTCCTGATCAATCAACCATCAATCAGATTGATCATATTGCTATTGACGCAAGGCACTCCTCCAGTATTATAGATGTCCGAACGTTCCGAGGTGCCAACATTGACTCGGACCACCTACTTGTAGTAACCAAGGTAAGGTTGCGGATATCCCGAACACCGCCAAGACAAAGAAATACTGTGAGGAAGTTCAACGTCGGCCGGCTACAATCGCAAGAGATTGCCAAATCCTTTTCCGATCGTGTCTCCCTGAACCTCTTAAGAAATCCTACGCCGCCAACATCAAGTATTGAAGACCAGTGGCAGCATTGCCAAAAAGCCATCAGAGATGTGCTGGGTTTCAATCCGCCACCACAACGAAACCCCTGGTTTGACAATGAGTGTCGGCAGGCGAATGCAGCCAAGCTAGAAGCATACAAAGCGTCACTGCAAAGAAGGACAAGAGCTGCTCCGGAGCTCTACGAGTAGAAGAGGAGAGACGAACACCGGAAAGAAGGAGCATGAGAAGAGCGCGATCGCCAGAATAGAGGGATACTACTGCAGGAATGAGGTAAGGAAGTTTTACCAAAGGGTAAACTCAACCAGTCAAGGTTATAACGTCCGAACCGAAGCCTGTAAGGATGATCAAGGGAACATCGTAATAGATTCATAGTCGATGCTGTGGATACGGAGAAACAATTTCTGCAGACTGTATAACGGCGACAAAGAACCAAATTCCGCTGTCAGGCAGAACGAACCATTCAACCCCAATGAAAGTGACGATGAAGATCAACGATTCCGTCCACCCGACCCGGATGAAGTGAGGATTGCTATATCTAAACTGAAATCCAACAAGGCTGCTGGAGCTGACGGCCTACCCGCCGAGCTTTTTAAAGCCGCAGGCGATGATTTGGTAAGGTGCATGCACCAACTCATCTGTAGGATATGGTCGGAGGAAAACATGCCCGATGAATGGAACCTCAGCATTGTTTGCCCGATCCACAAGAAAGGAGACCCCTTTGACTGCGCCATCTATCGGGGGATAAGTCTCCTTAACATCGCCTATAAGATCTTATCTGCCGTACTGTATGAACGCCTAAAGCCATTCGTCAACAGTTTGGTCAGTCCATACCAGCGTGGCTTTAGGCCAGGAAAATCCACCATCGACCAAATATTCACACTTCAGGAGATTTTGGAGAAAACTCAGGAGCAACAAATCGATACCCACCACCTGTTCATCGATTTTAAGGCCGCGTATGATAGCATTTATAGAGACGAGCTATACAAAGCAATGTCTAGTTTTGGCATCCCTACCAAACTCGTCCGTTTGTGTAGGATGACGATGGAGAATGCACGCTGCTCCATCAAGGTCGGTAAGGACCTAACCGAGACCTTTGATGTCAAAAAAGGATTCAGACAAGGCGACGCGCTGTCATGCGACTTTTTCAACATCGTTCTTGAAAGAATTGTTCAAAACTCGAACGCCAACACCAGAGGAACAATCTTTCAGAAGTCCGTCCAACTACTCGCATATGCCGACGATATTGACATTATCGGAAGAACGCAGCGTGATGTCAATGGCGCTTTTGTGAGTATTGCAACTTAGGCCGCGAAGATGGGTTTAGCGGTAAACGAGGGTAAGACCTGCTGTCAACGAGAAAGGCCGCCCAACACCGACGTCTCGGTCAGAACGTTACGGCAGACAGATATAACTATGAGGTAGTTAAAAACTTTGTCTACCTAGGAATCGCTATCAACTCAGACAATGACACCAGCGCTGAAATCAAACGAAGAATAACTCTTGCCAATCGGTGCTTCTTTGGGCTAAGAAAGCAATTGGTGAACAAAGCCCTCTCCAAGGTATCGCTTTACAGGACCTTAATCGTTCCAGTCCTGCTATATGGCGCGGAGGCATGGACTCTGTCAAAAGCAGCTCTTGGTTGCTTCGAGAGGAAAATTCTTAGTGTGATTTTCGGTCCCGTCTGCATAGATGGTGAGTGGAGGAGGAGATATAACGACTGTTCAGCGACATTGACTTAGCCAGAAGAGTGAAGATCCAACGACTGAGATGACTAGGTCATGTAGAGCGGATGGAAACCAATGCTCCGGCCGGAAAAGTCTTCGAATTCACCCCCGAGGGACGGCGCAGTAGAGGAAGACCGCGACTCAGGTGGCGCACGCAAGTGGAAAGGGACCTCAACCAACTATTCGTGCGAATCTGGAGACAGCTAGCTAAATATCGAGCTGTCTGGAGACGTTTGTTGGTTGAGGCCCAGGTCCACCCCGAACTGTAGCGCCACCTTGAGTAAGTAAGTATGTAAAAACTGGCTTGGCGCTAGCCACACATGTCCAAAATCGTATTCAAGTCTGCCAAATAAACTTAATTTCATGAATATTAAAATCAATTTTTTCTATTTATTTTCAATTTAAAATTATCTCGTTACAAAACACAAGCTACAACATGCTAGTCTCTAGAAACACATTTGTTTCAGTGTTACCAGCGCTTCATGCCAATTTTTATATTTTCCCAATGCATGTCACATTTCTGGGGTTCGTATTTCTATTTTCATTTCAATAAACTCAACTAAATACGTTCCGTAATCTTTTAGGTTATACTGAGTATTTTTGCCTGTCAGCTAAATTGAGATTAGTCGCAGTTTAATAGTCGGCAGAAGAGATGATGAGTCTTGTCACACTCAGTATGACGCTCGTTTTGTGAACTTTTGTACCGCACAGCATAATCTTGAAAAAAAATAAATGATCATAAAATGTTGCTAAAAACAGATTCATTCCCCAAATGATAAGCCGCCCCATTGATACTTATACTTATTAATAGTCGTGATTCTAAAAGTCTGTTTCCATTGAGTTGTACACATTTGCAGCAATGTGAAAAAAGTAAGTGATAAGAATACGCCTGCCGGGTTTATGGCAAAAAAATAAGCAGCTTCGCAAAAATGTTGTAATAGGAATAGAAGACGTGACAATGATTGAATTCTGTCAAATGCATGGAAAATTGTTTGAAGATTGCCATTCGTTCATACAGTTTGCGGCAAGAAAATATGTTCACTCCTAAAAAGGCTCTTTGTATAGTACGGTACAGCTTGAAGGGCTCTCGTACTCTCTTGGTATCCCCTGTTAACTCAAACTGTTAATTTTGTTGCTATTTCTGTACAATATTAACAACATCTTCTCTTTTTGAACAATTTCTTCTTTAGAGTTCTAGAAATTCATCCAGTCTACGAGATCTTGTCGGTAGATGGCAGAGCCACAGTCTGTTTTCATATCTGTCAACTCAATTGTCAATCGACCCTGTAATTTTCCTAAATATGGCCTATGTCCGTCTTGCCTGCCTGCTGAATCGTAATTACAAGTGATTCCGAGTGCAAAGCAACTATTTTTGACGATTGTTAGTACCTTAGATGAAAACGTCAATGGATCGTAACATAAGCTTCAATTCTTCATAGCTTGCTATAACACATTGTTTGACGTGTCACAAGAAAACGCATTAACCATGAAGTTTTTAAGTGGCCTTTCGTTCAGACTAAAATCTAATATTACTGCGATAAATTATATAAAGATTATATGAATATTTTAGTAGTAAGGTGATGCAAACCAAATCTCTGTAGGCCAGATCCTAATTTCCCAGCCGTAAGAAGCCTCAACTCAACTCAATCAATCGAGCGGATTCATAGAAGTGACCAATCGATCGTGATCAAATAACCAATTCAATCAGTTTAGTTAAGTTCCGTTCACTTTTGCTTAGCACAGTGAAAGCAATTACTGTTTACGTATGTACGTAAATTCGTACGTTGGTGTTTGAATTTCCATAAGTTTGCAAGAATTTTAGGATCCTTTGGTTTTCTGTTCTGTGTACTGTTCTTATATGAGCTGAAGTTTAAATATTGTTGGGCCTGGGTACATATGACTGGGCCTCGGTCAAGTAGCTCTGCAGTCCGAAGGGGACTTTACTTCTAGAACAGTAGAATAGAACCGTTATTCTACAACGATTACATTGGACATACTGATTTATGACGACTGTGAACGATGGAGGTAGGTAAGTACTGACAACTGACAACTTACTTTATGCACTTAGGCCAAAAGTAAGCAATTGGCGAATCGACCTCGATATTCAGCGCCCTCTGGTGTTAGTTTTGATTAGCTACGTTCTTATGCAAAATTCTGACAGCTCATTCGCGGGAACAAAGTTGTGTTGAAAATTCAAAATTGGTAGAAAACTTAATTTCTGAAATTATACATTTAATTACCAATTCCGGGTATAATTGTTGGTGAAATACCCCGAAAAAGTATGCCAGTTTTGTAATAGGTGGTTGTCACTTTCTCAAAAGTAATATTTTACATGGAATTGCTCAATGAAAAATGTGTGTGTGTTCTGCTACATTGGAAGAATATGTACACATATATGTATGAATGTATAAATTTCCCACTGCATTTCCCTCTACTGAGCTAGTTTTAGTCAATTTCTTAAAAAAAAAACTCGAAATTTAACACATAATATCGTTTGTCATTAATTTGACTTTTTTGTTAAATAACAACAATTGCGTTTGTTTACATTTTTTAACGTAGTGTTCTGCAAAAACTATAACAATTAAACTCATGACAACCGCTTAATACAACACTTGGGTACTTATACTCTACATTTCAACATTGTTTGCATTTAAAAGTATTAGTTTTCTATTTAATTTCACTTTTTCAAATCATTACCATATTTCGAGATTTTAATGTAAATTCCTAACCCTCAACGATCTGTCAGAATTTTGCCTAAGAAAGTTAGTACCAAAAAACTCCGACAGAGTCATATGTCGATTGGCTAATTTGTACCGTAACGCGGGTATTTCCGTTTTGGAGGGTTCAGGCAGCATCGTTTTTGTCATCAGATCATATCATGAGATCGTTTGGGCTGTCATAGAAGTATGAGCCTATAGTGACTTTTCTAGATGAGGCGAGACAAGTACAGTCACGGACGAGATTTTGTGTGCTTTAATAATCATCTTCGTCTATACAGCTTCTAAAGAAGTTGCTGGAGAAAATACCTAGTATTCTTGCGTGAAGATCTAATATGCAGTGTCCGCTAATTCTCCCCATTGCAGTCATAATTTCCGATGTCACCTACTTTGAGGACAGATTTATTTTAGTTTTCGACACTTGTTGCCTGTCAACCGTTTGGCATTTATTTTCTGAACGCAAAGGTTATTGAGCTGTAACTTGAAGGTAGCTATAGGGGTACATAATACGATGCGAGAGCTTCCATCAAGTGGCAGTCTAGTGGCGTATTTGGTGAGTTCGTCAGTTTTACAATTTCCCCTATCTCTATGGCCTGGCACCCAGGCAAAATTTGAATTGCATGGATATCTCGTTAAGAGATGCGCGCCAGTCGATTGCTATTTATGAGTTTGAAAGATGAAGCGTCAGAAGCTTTTTCTGGATAGGTCTCCCCACTAAAGAATGACAGTGTCTTGTCATGAATTGCGAATGTTATTCCTGGAGGGAATTGACATCGAAACACAACGTTGGATTATAGGCTACGCATTATGCCTGGCTATTATCGTGAGGCTGCTATTCGAAGCGATGGCCGAATTCGGGATCCCGGGAAAACTGATCCGGTTGTGTCGCACCACGCTAACACATACGCGATGCACCGTGCAGTTCGGAAACCTGCACCGGATTTCGGCAAGGAGATGCGCTGTCGTGTGATTTCTTCAATTTGGTACTGGAGAAGATAGTGCGGCGGGCAAAAGTCAACACGGAAGGCACTATCTTCTACAAGTCAGTCCAGCTGTTGGGATACGCTGATGACATAGACATTATCATGCGGTTCCAACGCGCCATAGTGGAAGCTTTCACACCGCAATTGAGGAACATGCGAAACGAGCTGGTCTTAAGGTCAACGAGGACAAAACCAAATATGTATATGCTGCCGAGCAAAAAACGATCTGCCGCACACCACCTAGGCCAAAACGTCACAATTGACAGCTACAATTTCGAGGTAGTAAAGGAGTCTGTCTACCTCGGGGCAAATGTATGGTAAACTCCACGAATGGCATCGTAGTGGAGATCCGACGTCGAATCGCCCTTGGCAACCGATGCTACGTCGGTCTGTCAAAACAACTGGGCTCGAAACTCCTGACTCGAAGGACCAAAGTCATGCTCTACAAGACCCTTATCCTGCCAGTCTTACTTTATGGAGCCGAAGGCTGGGCATTAAGTAAGACTGCAGAGCTGATTCTTGGTGCCTTCGAAAGAAAAATTCTACGTCGGATACATGGTCCCGTCTGCGAGGAAGGCGAAGAAGACACAACCGCGAACTCTACGAGCTGTACAAGGATGTGGATGTAGTCCGGAAGGCAAAAATCCGCAGACTACACTGGCTCGGCGACATCGGGCGAATGGACAACAACGATCCAGCAAAGAGGGTCTTCGAATCCGAGCCTCCTGGTTCGAGAAGGAGAGGAAGACCGAACCTCCGGTACAAAGACCAAGTCATCGCGGATGCAAGACAGCTTGGCCTTGATGACTGGAAGCAGCGTGCCCAGGACCGTCACCGATGGAAGGCGGCAATTGCTCAGGCTCAGACCCTTCATGGTTCGTCTGCCTGATAAGTAAGTAAGTATTATCGTGAGGCTGGAAGGTGTCAAGAATTTTGGCAAATCAAGATAAATACAATACAAACAATGGGAGCAAGGCAGCAAGGTAGAATGGAAGGAAGATGAATATTGGCTGTAGTCAAAATCGCTTAGGATTTACAAATCATGAGGCACACTCTTTACAGAGGTCGCAGAGCTTTTAAGAGAGCATTGATCTAAAAGCACTTATACGTTTCGGCATGTATGTAATTCCGCATCCGCTTTGGAACAATCACTCCCACTGAGAGCACCATCCAAAATGATCTTTGAAACAGGATCCTCTGCCAATTGCTCGCGATTGCCATTAGCAGATCTTAAAATACCTCACACAATATTTTGGCACTCATTGTGGTCATGCAACTCATGTTAATTTGACACTCTTGTGACTTTGCCAACAACATTTCGGATGAATGATTTTTGTCATTTAAAGTAGCCATCTTCCAGTTGGTTGCGGCATCATTTTGGACAACTTCTTGTGACTTAATTTGGATTCATGTTAGGAGTCTAGTCTGTTGTTGGACTAGGTGAAAAATGAATCGATTTGGTTCCATTTTTGGGGTCGCTATGAATATGCCTGCGAATTGTTACGGTCATCCGAGGATCCATTCCTATCTTCGTTACACAACCAACATCCTTCTGCATTCCACAACCATTGTCAGAAGAGTGAAAAGATTACACGACGGGTCTCAAAGTTCAACCAGCTTTAACATACATTTATTAATAAATTATCGCAGCCGGCAGCAATAAAAAAACAATGCCAATAACTTCTTGTGACTTCATTTGGATTCATGTTAGGAGTCTAGTCTGTTGTTGGACTAGGTGAAAAATGAATCGATTTGGTTCCATTTTTGGGGTCGCTATGAATATGCCTGCGAATTGTTACGGTCATCCGAGGATCCATTCCTATCTTCGTTACACAACCAACATCCTTCTGCATTCCACAACCATTGTCAGAAGAGTGAAAAGATTACACGACGGGTCTCAAAGTTCAACCAGCTTTAACATACATTTATTAATAAATTATCGCAGCCGGCAGCAACTAAACAATGCCAATAACAACACCACTCAAGTCTCCTCGATTAGACTAGATACGTGCGAAATGATCCACAATATAACATGCAGATAGAGTACCTTATCTTTGCGGGAGGCATTACGCCCACCCAGCTCCAACCTATGCATCGGACCTGGTCCAATAAACAACCAAGCAACGAAAACAACGAATTTGGGTAGTAATCAGTGAGGAGCGCAAGTTAATTAAGTCGCAATCAAAGTTCATTGCGCCGTATCCTCCGGCTCCGGACACCCTTCGTCAACGCAAATGCCGAGAGACACGCACAGCAATTTGGTGTCAAGAGAAATGTCTCGAGCTCATGACATGACTGCAGGGAGACAAATTAACAGACGCGGCGAATTGGCTTCTGTCTGGCAGCGTTCATCGATTCATCATTCTAAAGTGGCGCTTGATGAAGAATCATGCAGCCGGCAGGGGGAACAATAGGCTGGGCTAGACAATTGGCAGCTTGTTGCTGAGTTCACCGCAGACAATGGGGCACTTATTGAGGCAGGTCTTTGCACTTATCTCAGAGGAGTCACTTCTTAGTTGACGCAGTCAGAATTGGATGCATTTACGAAGAATTATTGCAAATAAAAGTTGGGAACTTATCTATATGTTGGTTGTTTTTACTCAGGGTAGGTTACCTTAGGAAAAATTGACTTACTGAAGAAGACAGTCGCATTTGGGGCAAAGTAGGTTTGAGAAACGATGCGGATTGAGTGCTCCAATCACTATAACAAGTTTGAGCTTGTAATGAAGCGATTGAGCTGACATATTTTGACGTTGTTTAGCTCGTCGGGTGGTAGGCACGAACGCAAGCAAGACATACTTTTCAAGAACATGTTCTTTATGTGAGTATCAAAATATTCTATTATTTGGCTCTAGAATGGTTTCTCATCAATACAAGGGCACTTTAATGAAGGACGACTACACAGCTCGTTAGGTGAATTTGAGTCAGTTTTCTTAGTGAGAATTTATGCGATCCTATTGACCACGAACTATAGATACTGCAAAGAACAGCAGGAAGTGGCGGTGCACAGCATACTTCAAGAATGCATGTTTTCTCTGAATTTGATCGGCAGTCCAAATGCGCTTAGACTTGTCTAGGTTCCATGTCACCACGGGATCAAGGTAAATTGTATCGCCTATGAACTCGCCAGACAAGGATCACGGCGGGTCATAAGACCCCAACCTGCGTTGGGACTACCCGCGTCCTTGGTTGGGCATGACTCTACAGGTTGTGGACAAACCAAGCGCATGCTCCCGAATTTCTCTGAAGAAGACGACAAGACTGCCACTGTTCCGTCTTTGCTAAGTTTAGGTGGCAGCTTTGCAGTAATGATGTGAGAGCTAATGATATAGGCTCGTCGTCACAGAAATGACTGCAGACGATTGTTGACACTGCTCGGAGTACAACTTTAACTAATTTTCTTCAACAAGGGCATTCGTGTGAGAGCAGTCGACGACGAAGATTTATCAGTGGCTCAGCATAAATAAACACATCCCTATTTATTCTACATTCAAGAATAAAGCATTTTTTATAATTGTGAAGCCTAGCTTCTCAGCAACCACTCGTGCTGTGCGTGCTATTGTTCTCTCACGAGTGGAAGGGACGTACAGTTTTACGCCGACTCCGAACGGCCAAGTTTGAGAAGCTTTTTCTAGACAGGAAATACTCCTTGAGCATTGTCAGTGACTCGAAAGAGGTGGGGCCGTGAAAATTATTTCTTTCGCTCAGAGCTGGAATCGAACCTACGACGTCGAGGTTGGGGTCGACGCACATACCCACAACGCCACGGGCCACCACGATAGTAGAGAAGAGTTCGAAATTTAGAGTTCGAAATTTAACGAGAATCTAATAATCCATCCATTATAGACGATGATGGACAAGAATTCCGTCCTCCCGACCTCAGTGAAGTTACGGCAGCAATCGGCAAACTGAAGTCCAACAAGGCCGATGGACTGCCTGCCGAACTCTTCAAAGCAGCGATGATTTGAAAAGGTGCATACACCAACTCATCTGTAAAATCTGGTCGGATGAATATAGGCTGACGGATGGAATCTCAGCATTTTTTGCCCGACCGTGAAGAAAGGAAGCCCTCTAAACTGTGCCAATTAGAGAGGTATAAGTCTCCAAGACATAGCACATGTTCTTGTGTAAACGCCTGGAACCATGCGTCAACAGCATGATTGGTAAATATCAGTGCGGGTTCAGGCCAGCGAAATGCACCATTGACCAGTTATTCACATTATGGCAGATCTTGAAAAGAGAGCAGTTTCAAGTCGATACCCACCATCTATTCATCGACTTTAAGACAGCGTACGACAATATTTATAAAGACGAGCTATACAGCGTCTTGTCTAGTTTTGGTATCCCTCAAAACTCATCCGTCTGTACAGAATCGTACTCCGTCAAGTTCCGTAAGGATCTTTTTGATGTCAAAAAAGGGTTTAGACAAGGCGACGCACTGTTATGCGACTTCTTACATGATTCTCGAAACATCGTGCGGAACTCAGACGTCAACAGAAGAGGCACTATCTGCCACAAGTCTGTGCAACTGTTCACATATGCCGATGACATTGCCATTGTCGGAAGAACTCAAAGAGGTGTCGGTGGGACATTGGGTCTTGTGTTGAGTAAAGGTAAGACAAAGTACATGCTGTCTACAAAAAAGGTCACAATAGACAGATAAAGCTTCGATGAAGTTAAAGACTTGGTCTATCTAAGCTCTGCAATAAACTCCGGAAATGGCATTACCGCAGCGATAAAACGAAGGATAACCCAGGCCAATCGCTGTTTCTTTGGACTTAGGCGACTAAGGCCTTGTCTGAAAACCAAGCTGTCTCTATATAAGACCATAATAGTCCCTGTCCGACTGTATGGCGCAGAATCATAGACGTCGAATGAGAACGAAGAGATGCTTGGTCGTTTCGAAAGGAAAATTCGTCGGATCATATTCGGTTCCATTTGCGAAGAAGGGGTTTTGAGGAGAAGACTGAACGACGAAGTCTACAAGCTGTGCAGCGACATCGGCCTAGTCAAACGCATTCGATTGTCTCGACCCAGATGACTAGGACATGTAGAGAAAATGGACTCTAACGCTCCGACTCGGAAAGTCTTGGAGGTCAACCATGAGAGACAACGCGGTAGAGAAAGACCTTGCATACGATGGCGTAACCAGCTTGAAAGTGATCTTAATCAGCTCTGTGTACGAAACTGAAGGCGCTTAGTCCAAGACCGCGCTAATTGGAGAGGCCCAAGTCCACACCGAACTGTAGCGCCACTCAAAGAAGAAGAAGATTGACCAGAATCTGCAAGGCAAAGTTAATAGTGACTGCTTTGAAGTCTACCATGCAGATGAGCTTGTGCATGTTTCTAACCAAGTCTTTTGAAGATGTCAACGGACGATTTCATCCACACTAGTAGCTCTGTAAGAAGTCATATCTTACTTTACTGCCTTGAACTTGGAATTTTCGTCCATCACCGTCTAGAATGAGTGTGGCAGTCTGCCCTGCTTTGCCCGAGGAATCAGGCAGAAGAGCGCAGAAATCACACTTTAAAACTCATGTGACCAACGCTACTTCTACAGTTTGCATCAATATCCCGTCTGCCCGTCAACTTGAATTGTAGTAACAGACCAATCTATCCCAAGCGGGAAAGACTCGTCACACTTAAGCCCAAGTAGTGAGCGAAGAGGTGTTAAAATCCTTAAAGTGTGCACCTACAATAATTTCTTAGAAGACTTGGCGTGTCTACCAATTAGGGCGAACACAATTATGTCTGATAGAAAATACAAAAACATATCTACTGACGCTAACCGCAAAGATAAACATATGAGAAATTGCGCATAATCCATTTCCACTTAATGATCTAAGCACTCGGCAAATAGATCCTCCTCACCTCACTCGAAGCGCAATTGAATAATCTCTCTTGAGAAATTTTGAACTAACCAAAGAATCGAATCTCCATTAGCATCTCCCGGCAAAGCAAACCCAGCCTGATACCAGTTTTGCACACAACACAATGACAAGCCAAGTCGGAACCTGTTTCCATATTCCCGACTGGTGCCTGCCGAACGATAATCGCTTGAAAACGTAATCCATCCAATCAGCAACTCAGCGCAACTCGGACAATTCAAGATTGCGAACTTAAATCAGAGTTTAAAAGTTCCAATTCCAATTGATAGTGCGAAACGAGACTTTCAATGGCACTTACATGACAGCTAAACAAACAAGATTTAGAGACACTGATTGCCGACGTAATAGTGGCTTATCAGCTCGGTAAGAGGTCGAAGTAAGTCCGATGGAAAACAACGCAAGGGTAAACCAACAACAAGTGGGCGAAGGCAAACACAGTTCACTTTAATGAGACTATCACACAGTGGCAAACCATGTCCATGTCCATGCTTAATGAAAGGTTTTCGAATCTTTTGTCAACAGCAACAACAGTGGCGTATTTAGAACACCGAAAAATCAATGAATACACCGTGTTCACGGCAGCCTACAGCTCTCTTCCATCGGCAGACATCGTCGTTTCACACTTATGGCTTCGGCGTGTTTTCTTCGCCTTCCCATATGGAGGGGAGTTATTTATAGATACATGCTCAAGCATGTACATACATTCCCCCAGCCGACGAATTGCGTTTATCGGTCATTCGCACAGAGGAAGGATCTCAAGGTCGGAAACAGAAGAAAAAAAACACTCTCACAGCCCTTGGGCAAAGTATATTTATCCGTCTGGCAAAGCAGAGACATCTGATAAACAAATGCACTCAAACGAACGCCGAAGGAGACTATCGTCGCTTCGCTTCGCATTCTCTTCTGTTATGTCATCAGTAGAAAGCAGAACAATTCTTCAACAAAATCAGCACTGATTGCTGCTGCACTTGTGGCGTTCGCTGCCCTTGATTCTGAATAGACTCCAGATTATCCCGGTTTCGCGGAGTCCACGTAAGCAGATTCCTTTCATTTTGAAATGGCCCCCCCCATGTGCCGCACTCCTTGAAAGATTCCCCCAGCACCTCACACAGCACAGGGAATAAAGGGGAAAGACAAAATCAATATGAACAATTTCAGAGTTTCACATTTGGCTTACTTGTTGAAGTACACCTTCACGAGGAACACACTATTCAATTCACACACTTGCAAGGTGTTTATTCAGATTTCAGGCAAGGAATAGCAATGAAGAAAAACAACTAATCGAAAACCACACACTGCGACACGATGGTGCGTTGTGCGCGACTTATTCTGGGGACACACAGCAAGAACACACGAATCGATATTCACAACACTACACGACGGCAGTTAAGAGAAACTGAGTTTTCAAGCTTCTGCTGGGTGCTTCTTGTAGCTGTCGGTGTCGCCGACGTCGTCAACTCTGCCGGAGGTGGGTCTGCGCTGCGCAAGCTACAATTTTACATATTTCTCAGCGGTGAGAAGAGGCCAAGAATGTTTGTGTAAGGAGTATTCGGCGGGTTTTTTTGTTGTTTTTTTCTGG
This sequence comes from Eristalis arbustorum, assembly GCA_916610145.1. NCBI lineage: Eukaryota > Metazoa > Arthropoda > Insecta > Diptera > Syrphidae > Eristalis > Eristalis arbustorum. The sequence goes on along the minus strand of OU744320.1, from coordinate 19,468,265 downwards.
TGTGTGTGTGTGGTTTTTTTGGGGGATCGTCATATAGGCAAGTTTGACATATGTAAGCTTTTTTTGGGGCAGAAAGCTTTTGGATGACAGATGAATTTGGTGTGGGTGGAATGGTTATGCATGAGACTAGAACGACAAGAGGGAATGTAATAGATTTGTTTTTCATGTAAAACATGTCAAAATATTCCTTGTGCTTTCAACTCCATCGGTAGTTGGCAAAATGGTTCCATGTTTCCGGTGTGCAAATGAGTATGGGAACAGTACGCCGCACGAATCACAAAAAAATAATTACTCGCGATAAAGGGTTATTTGAGTTGTGTGCCCAGAATCGAGTTTAAAGTACACTCTTTTGGAACTTATGTTCTTTCTTGCTTATCGTATTGATGAGTATGGAAATTTTGTTTTTCTCTTCTAAAAATACTGTTTTTGTGCACACATTGGGAAAGAACCATCTGGAAAAACTCATGATATCATTTTCAGATTGTATTCGTAAGCTTTATCGCCGAAGTGCTGGAAGTCCGTTTTGCAATTGTTTCCAAATTAAATTGTTACCTGCTCCATTCCCTGATAAACAATTTATTATCTTACTGTTACCTCTGCAAAAATTCCCGTTCGCTTTAATAAACACAATACCCGCCTATGTGATTCATTGTATTTTCCTTTGCTATAATTTGCACTCATTACTTTCACAAAATGTGATATCACCCTAAAACAATGCCCCAGAGAACTGAACTGAACCGACTGACATTTTGAGTGAAAATAAACATCTGTCAATTGTCACATTAACTCGATTTGAATTTAAAGAAGTAAACTGGGTGACTAGCATTTTTATTTTATCAATAAAAATGTGTTTAATGAATAGGAAAATATCTACCAAGACGCAACTACATATCTGAAACTTATTGCTGCAATATGGATTGGTGGAACCAAGCAGGAAAGAGGTTTTCAAGCTACAATCGTGATTCCAAACTGAAATTGCCTTTCAATATTTATGTTTTACAGTATGATTCAGTTCTCGGCAGCATTAATTGATGGATAGCATTAAGCACAATATCACAAGCAGCAGACCGAGTTGATTGACACTTATCAGGCCTCCTGGCCATGCAGTTTCCAAGCTACAGTGTAACTGCTTTCATTGTTGGCAGTCTCGTGTCCTATACCTCCTATCGTCTTGACTAAGTTCTATTGCCTTCGCGTTGACTTTGTCTTCTCTTCGAATCGGGAGGTTTAGATGGGAACACAGTTAGGGAATTGGGAGTCTATGCGTCTGATGTAGCAGAGGCAGAAGATCCGCCTCTATTTTCAGTTCCGAGCATCAACTTTCTGCAGCTCGTACTTGAGTTTTCTCCATTCATTGTCCTTGTAGATAGGACAGTCTTTCCGAAGTAGTATTGTTCTCATATGAGGAACAGCACAAATTGCTATGTTTTGAACGGACAACTAAACGGTTCTTGATCGACAGAATACATTTTGTCATGGTCTCACTGACTTTGCTTCGCCTGATCTTTAGTCGCCGTAAATGCTTCCATGAAGGGACGGAGTGACATAGGAGTAACACACCACGTAGCTATTGGATGTGCAATCACTATACTCTGAGGGTCGGAAACAAGGTTATCCTCATATTTTCGTGTTGCCTTTATTGAAGCTACTAATAGTCTACGAAAAGAGAGAGGTCTTCCCGAAAACAACGATATTTTCAATTTTGTTAAGTATTCCAAGAGAATGTTACAAAAAACAGCTCTTAGAAGTTGTAACTGCCTTGGGACTTCCAGCATCAGCCATCCATCATAGGTTGATGACCACTGTTGACAAAATGACCTCTAAAAGTAGTGTCTTCGTTTTGGTGGACGCAATCTTAGATCAAGAAACAGTGCTAGTAGTAGCTGTTAGTGATTTGGGACCAGCACGAAGAATAAATACAAAATATCAACTTAATTTACTTCATTTCCGATTTTTAATACGATTCATACGAAAGCTTGGGTTTATTGTTATAAACAAAAGCTAGAGAGATTGAATAATTGCCAAGCTCAGTTGAATTATCAGACGTGTCTTGTTGAAGTCGGAGAGGGTACTGTATGAACAGAGGATGGTCTCCTTCGTGTCTTGACTAATGGCTTAGTCTAAGTAGACAAAGGGAAAGATGTCAGTAGGTGGATCAGCTGGGTCAAGGGCGTAAACCATATCAGAAATCTAGGGAAGGACTGGGCCTCCCAATTTCGGTGCTGTATGTGGGAGTTTCCTTAGCGGATTACATGCTGTGCTTAGTAAGGACAGATCGTTCCAAGATATTACAATGCTTAGATGGATAAGAAAAGTCCTTCGAATTATTTTCGATCTCGTATGTACGCGTTTGGAGGAGGAGACTGAACGACGAGCTGTACAGAGACGTTGATCTATTGCGAATCTCCCGTCTCAGGTCACGTAGATTTGGACACCAATGCTCCGGCCCGGAAAGTCTCTCCAACCTCGAAGGAAGACCACGCATACAGTGGAGCACGCAGCTAGAAGGGGACTTGCATAAGTTGAGTGTGAGTGGCTGGAAGAAACTAGCACAAGACCAGACTAGATGGAGGGGCATGTTGGCTGAGGCCCAGGTTCATCTCTGACTGTAGCGCCAGCCAAAGAAGATGAATAAGAATGTCATATATGCCAATCGTCTGCGCGACACGATGCAGACTGCCCATAACAAACTCAGGCCGGTGGACTTGGTCAAAATCCATACTAAGACCTAACCTCCTCCCCGACCAAGACGAGATCAAAATAACAATCTCGTAAGGCGCATACACCGGGTCGTCTGTAGGACATGCACGGCTAGTGAAATTTCAGCAACGAGTGAATCGGTGAATGGAAAGGAGATCCCTTCGACTTTGAGAGCTAACTCCGCTTAACGTCGCTCACAAGATTTCGGTTGTTTTGTACGCTCGCATGTAGTTGATTTACTAAGAACTTAATTGGTACAATGCTTTAAACACCTCTTCACTCTGTAGAGGGCCAGGGCCTAGCTTCTCAGCAACCACTAGTGCTATGCGTACTATTATTCTCTCACGAGTGGAAGGGACCTACAGTTTTATGTAGACTCCAAACGGCGCGCACGCCAAGTTGGTTGAACCCTTTTTTCACATGAGTGGCCTACCTTAGGATACCTTCGGAGTCGAGAAATCTTCTGGTCGGGGCTGCGTTGTCTATACGTTCGACATGGCCAAGCGGATCACTTCAGTTTTTATAATTAAGCTCATCGGCTGGATGGCGCAGTTGGTTGAGTGCCTGCCCCTGGTGTTGACATACCTGTGTCTGTAATGACAGCCAGCCTGTGCTCTACTCAAGCCTTTAATCACTTCCAAGATAGTTCAGGAATGCAAATCGTCTCTGAATTCGATTAGCAGCAAATTTATTGAAACTCATCTGGGTCCCAGCAAGGAATCGCTGGAAATGAGATCGCCGATGAACTTCCGAGGAACAAGGATTAGAGGAAACTTGCTCAAGACCTGAAACTGCGTTCGGACTACCTGCGTCTGCGGTTAGGGCTTCCATTGATGGCTGGGCCTCTCGAGAGCACAATCGGAGATGGCATAGCTCTCCAGGATGTAGACAGATGACTACACCTTTGGGAAACACTTAAATGTGCTTGGTTTAAGTAAAGAGAGTACGACGACATGGCAAGTCACTTCATCTGTCACTTCCTTCGGAAGACCCGGAAACTGCTGAATTTATAAGTTGCTACCTGCGGACCAGTCTTGAGTCTAAGTGATCCAGTGTAGTACTTCAAAACCTCCAAAAAACAAGCTCAAAATTACCACTTTTCGCTTAGGCATTCTAATTGTGTTCTCATTTTCGTACACATGGCCACATATGCGGCCATGATTGTGTTACATTTCCCTTAATCAACTTAACTGCTTGTTCTCTGACCAGCAATTACCCTGAAATCGAAGCCTTAACCCACTCGTCAAAGCACCAATCCCCACTGACAGCTCCCGTCCATCAACCGGACTGCGCTTCAACGCTAACTGAAGCCCATCAAAGCCGTCAACTTAAGCGACGACATCTATAAACAAACACGCACGCATAAATCACAGTCTTACCACCACATTAAATTATATGGGCCGTACTATCGATTCAAATAAAGATTTCATGCATTTTTCTGAATTTTTGTGAGTGTTTTTTTTTGAAAAACTTTCCTATAGCTTTTAAAAAATCACCCTTTAGAAAAAGATACAAATTTCCGATTCATTCGTATTCAGCGATTGCAACCTTCACGAAAGCAGATTTTTTAACAATCATTCTTCTCCGAATGAATTCTGTGACAGACTTTTCGGAGTTCGTAAGACATTTTCAAATACGATGGAATTCGTGGAGCAAAGATCGAAAGAATGTATAGAAAGTAAGGAAAGGTTGTGGAGGGAAGTATAAGTGAAATGTCAAAAAGAAAATAATAAAATGTAATATTTTTTAAATCTATCTTTCTGGGATCTTTGCCGACCGAGTCTCCCAGAAACTCTCTGTAAGTTCTACGCCGCCTGCACAAACCATCGAAGAAGAATGGAGTCGTTGTCAAGAAGCCATCAAAGAAGCTGCCACTGATGTGCTGGGTTTTACGACACCACCTAGAAGGAACCCATGGTTTGACGACGAGTGCAGGCAGGCACATGCAGCCAAACAGGAGGCCTACAAGGCAACGCTCTGTTCGTGAGTCTACGAACAGAAGAGAAGGGAAGAGCACCGGCTTCTCAGAAGAAAAAAGAAAGAGCATGAGAAGCGCGCGGTCGAGGAGATGGAGAGGTGTTGTGGCAGGAATGACGTCCGAAAGTTTTATCAAAGGGTAAAACAATTATCCAATGGACATAAAACTCGGACAGAAGCCTGTCGGGATGGAAATGGACATCTGGTAGTAGAGTCGCAGTCGATACTGAGAATCTGGAAAGATCATTTCTGCAGACTGTTAAACGGGGATGAGGACCAAAATACCGCTGTCAGGCAGAATGTTCCACTCAATCTGGACGATGACAGACGCGAATACCGTCCCCCAGACTTAGACGAGGTCAAGGTAGCAATATCAAGACTGAAGTCTAACAAAGCTGCTGGAGCGGACGGTTTGCCCGCTGAAATATTTAAGGCAGCTGGAGATGATCTGGTAGGGCGCATGCACCAGCTCATCTGCAAGATATGGTCTGAGGAAAGCATGCCCGACGAGTGGAATCTCAGCGTTGTTTGCCCGATCCACAAGAAAGGAGACCCCTTCAACTGCTCCAACTATCGAGGGATCAGTCTTCTTAACATCGCGTATAAGATCTTCTCTGCTGTTTTGTGTACCCGCCTGAAGCCGTTCATTAATAATCTGATAGGTCCATATCAGTGTGGCTTCAGGCCAGGAAAGTCCACAACAGACCAAATCTTCACACTACGGCAGATCCTGGAAAAGACCCAAGAAATGCAAATCGACACTCACCATCTGTTCATCGATTTCAATGCCGCATATGACAGCGTGCATAGAGACGAGCTATACAACGCCATGTCTAGTTTTGACATTCCTGCCAAACTCGTCAGATTGTGCAGGATGACGATGGAGAACTCTCGCTGCTCCATCAAGGTCGGTAACGAACTCACCGAGACCTTCAATGTCAAAAAAGGTTTTAGGCAAGGCGACACGCTGTCATGTGACTTCTTTAACATCGTCCTGGAGAAGATCGTGCGAAACTCCCACGCCAACACTAGAGGCACGATCTTCCAGAAGTCCGTGCATTTGTTAGCATACGCCGATGACATTGACGTGATTGGCAGAACTCAGCGAGCCGTCAGTGAGGCTTTTGCTAACACTGAGACGGAAGCGGCTAAAATGGGTCTGGCGGTGAATGAGGGCAAAACGAAGTATATGCCTATATATCCTCAAAAAAGGACATACAACATCGACGTCTTGGACAGAGCGTCACAATGGGCAGCTATAACTTCGAGGTAGTCAAGGACTTCACTTACCTCGGCTCCGGAGTAAATTGTACAAATAACATCAGTACCGAGATCAAGCGTAGGATAACTCTTGCCAACCGCTGTTTCTTCGGGCTCAAGAGGCAATTGAGTAATAGAGCCCTCTCTCGAAGAACCAAGTTGACTCTATATAAGACTCTGATCATCCCAGTCCTGCTATACGGCGCGGAGGCATGGACAATCTCGAAAGCGGATGAAGAAGTCCTTGGTCTCTTTGAGAGAAAAGTTCTACGCACGATCTTTGGTCCTGTTTGTGTTGACGGGTTCTGGAGGAGAAGATTCAATCACGAACTGTACGGGCTGTACAGCGACATGAGCCTAGTTAGGCGTCTACGGATCCAACGCCTACGGTGGCTAGGTCATGTAGAGCGTATGGACACCACAGCTCCGGCCCGAAGAATCTTCGAATCCGAACCTGTCGGGCAACGCAACAGAGGACGCCCGCGTTTAAAGTGGCGCACCCAAGTGGAGAAGGACCTCAACCAGCTTGGCGTGCGAAACTGGAGACAGCTAGCCAGGGATCGCGCTAGTTGGAGAGGCATGTTGGTTGAGGCCCAGGTCCACCCCGGACTGCAGCGCCACACAAAGAAGAAGAAGACGAATATTTTTTAAATAAATTTTTAATGTATAACTTCCTAACAACCATTTATTTTTCTTGTTTTTTTTTAAATCGTTTTTTGTTTTATACGTATATATAACTATAATGTGATAATTATAATATTCGACAAAAAAATAAAATAAGAATCATCTAAACAAAATAAAAAAAAATATATATATCAATCGATAAACAAATTTACACAGAAAATTATTAAAAATAAAAAGAAAACAAACTAAAACGTCTCCTATTGCGGGCGGATGTGTTCGTTAAGACGAACGATGGGGAAATAAAAATGAATACGGTTTCCGTTTTTATATTTCAACAAGGACACAAACAAAAGAAATAAAAGATATTTAAGAATTGCAACACCAAGTAGGAGGAGCATCGAAGAAACTCTAAAATAAGAAACTAAATAGATACAAACTAAATATTAAATTACACACATCTTCATAGTGTTGTTTAATAATATTTTGTTCATTTAAAGTGATATACATATATATTTTCATTTCGACTCTGTGAAAAGAGCGCGCGGCGTCTCGTTTTTTATTTTACGTCATTCTCTTGTTTTTTTACAATTTTTACATAAATATTTTGTTTAATTGCTTTCTTGAGTTTGAGTTTTTTTTTTTAAATCTTGCCTATGTTGGTTGTCGCTTCTTAATTTTAAACAATTACGGTGTTTTTTCTTTATCTTGTCGTTTCAAAAATGGCGTATCATCATCGTACTCTCTCTCTCTCTCAGTGATTTTCTGTGTTTTGTTTTTGTTTTGTTTTCATTGACATATAAAAATATATAAAATTCTCTCTTTCTCTCTCTCTCCGTCTTTTTAATTAGTGTTTTTTGTTTTTCATTTTTAACTTTATACATTAGATTCTCTACATACATATATAAATATATTTAATTTGTTCGTTTTAGGTTACATACTTCCGTTTCCTCTGCTAAATGTGTGTGTGGGTGTGTGTTGCTGTGTTCGCATTGGTTATGCTTTCCTAATTTTACTCTCTAATCGCTTTTCGTTTAGCTACAGTTTATTCGCTACACAACAGAAAACAGTAAGGGACCAAACAGTGCAACGTATGAAAGAAAACAAAAGAGAAACTACGGGGAATTCACACGTGAAACGAGAACAAAAAGATACGAGAACAGAGCTGAGAAGCCTATAACATTTTCATTCGTTTATACTTTCTTTCCGACTAATAACTAAGATATGCTTAACAGTTACAGCAAAAAAAAAAAAACATACAGTACATGTATAACAATTTGCAATATATATGTGTGATTTGTTTAGTTTTAACGTTTAACTTAAAAGCTTAGCTTTTTAGCCAATTTGTTTAACATTAAAGGATATTTTCTTCATCTTTTTTTTTTTTTGCTCGTTTTTGTTTTTCTTTAAATATAAATAATGTCTTAAAAAATATTGCTTTGATTGGAATGTTTTTTTTTCATAATTCAACTTCACATCTTTACATTTTATTTAGTTTGTCTTCATCTTTTTTTTTCATTAAAAAATCTATAGAAAAAAAAACAAACAAATAATGAGAAAAAAAAAACAATCTATTAACGGACGAAACATGTTTTTTGTTTGAGGTCATTGCAAGTTCCAGCAGCAGCAGTGGCTTCAGTGGCGGGGAGGAATGTTTGCTTCCATTTTGGAATGTTTTGTTTTGTTGTTTTGTTGTTTTGTTGTTTTTGTTGTTTTCTTGTTTTATAGAAAAATACTTGTTGCCTATATATCTTTTGATCTTATTCGTGTAAAATATTCTAAAGATTACATCGAACGTACATATATTCGCTTTAAATCTGATCTCTTCATTTCAATATTGTCATCAAAATAGGGGTAATCTTTTGTGTTAAACGTCATCATTGGTTTTTTTTTCTTTCTGTCACATTTTTAAAATGGCAGCCGGAAGTTTGCGTTGCGTGGTTTATATTCTTCTTGTGATATATTCTTGTGTGTTACTTTGGACAGAGGTTGTTGCTTTAATTGAAATACATTTGTGTGTGATGTGGAGATTGGGGAGATTTTGCAAAAAAAGTTTGTTTTTTTAATTTAATATCAGCATTCAGACTTATCCTCTTCAACAAGATATTGCGTATCCTTTCCGGTATCCGCTGATGGATCCAGTTCCCTTGTACGCAACTGTAGTTGCGGCGATGACTTGTGCGTTATACTGCTGGGCGCTAATATTGCTGATACTGGCTCGGTGAATGGTCCAACTGGTTTTAGTTTTGAATTGTTGACATCGTGGGGAACTTCGTAGATTCCTGTGAAGAGAAATTTTAATTCGAGAACTTAGTAATGCTCTGGCGTGAGATTGAGAAAAAAGAAGAAGCTGTTAGACCCAAGCAAAATGCGACTACTAAAGTGGCTATATTCACAATGCTGTTGCTGAGGAGAGGAGAGGTTTACAAAGCCGAAGGGTGGAAGATAAGGTATGTAAACAAACATTCGATGTTACAGAAATGAGGTTGAGAAAATGGGTAAATGCCTACAAAATTCAGATCAGCCTTCAGTCTAAACGCTAACTTAGAGGACGAGTGGTGGTGTTTTGGACTGAAAGGTGTGTTGGACTGAAACATACGTGAAACTCGACCAACGAAGCTTCTATGGCAGTCCTGAGACTAGTGGCCAAGAAGCCCAAACCAGATAGGCAGAGTATTACTACAACTCATAAGCCATGTTGAGAAAGGTGTTATTCAATAAATTGTTCGCCTTGAAGTGGGATTACAACACTTGCAATGGATAGTTCTTGTCCTGAACATAAGCAATAATCTCCAGTTTAAACATACGAAGACAGTCAGATCAGATACGAGCGCGTCACCTTAATTGTAGTCGTCCCACATTCGGAGAGTCAAAGATCCTTTCGATAGAAGGAAGATAAGAACTGACACATGTATGGTAACGCAGATCATATATTTTCTGGATGGCACGAATATACAAACAATACCTATCTAAATTCGGACATTCGAACAAAACATAAAAAATTCCACAAAATACTCCCAGTTTTTGTCTGAAGACTCGCAGTGAAGTTGCGTGAAATCAGTAGTTGTCGTAAGTAAGTAAGTTGTCGTAGCTGTCGGCCCAGAAGATGATCTGCGCCTCGTCGTAGTCGAGTGCCTCGATGCGCTTCTCAGCGGCAACCACGTCGAACTCCTCGTGCTTCTGCGGGTCGTAGCCTCTGATTTCGGGGCCGTTGGCGAACACCAGCACCAGGTCGTCCTTCTCGGCCTTGCACACGCCCGACATGACGTCCACGAGTCGGAATCCGTCGCGGCACGAGCAGGATTAGGTTTCGTTCAGGTTGTGGCACTGGTGGCTGCAGGTGTGCGTCCTCGTCGCGCACTCTTCGATGTCGTCGTGTGAAATCAGTGAGATCTCGAAGACATCAGAAGGTGGGAAGACGTTCAGGGGTAACAAACGTTGATAGTTTATTTTCCACCTCAACGGCAAACGTTCGTCGTGCCAGTCAGGGAACCTAGTGCTCTTCGAGAAATAGTCTGCTGAAAGGGAGGAAGGTGTGATGCCGGGATCACGCCGGTGTTGGACAACAGATCATGAGGACAAGAGGACATCCCTCACACGTACTCAATGAAACGAAAATGACTGTCATGGTGTCACACAGAAAGCCTACATTTTGGAAGGAGTGTGCATCAGGGCTCTGGTTTTATAAAAGATATATGAAAACGATTTCAAGTTCGTTGAGCAAATAGTAGACCGGGTCTTGCACTCTTAGTTGTGACTGGGAGTGGGATAGATATCCTACAGCCCTAAGGTAGTAACCCTAGCTTCTCAACAGTCACTCGTGTTGTGCGAGCTATTGTTCTCGCACAAGGGGAGGGGACCTACAGTTTTATGCCGACCCCGTACAGCCAAGATTGAGAAGTTTTTTTAAACAGAAAATACTCTTTGAGCATTGTCAGTGACTCGAAAGGGGTGGGGCTGTGAACATTATTTTCGTCAGAGCAGGAATCGAACTTACGACGTCGAGGTTGGGGTTAACGCACATAACCACAACGCCACGGGCCACCTCCGTTAGATAACCAAAATTGACATAAGCACACTAAAGCTTACAGGTCAGAAAGTAGAATGATAAAATGTCGAAGTGCTTATGGAAACGTACAATTTTAAGCAATCAAGAATACACAATAGACAGCTATTAAATGCGTACTCACAAGTAAAATTGAACGAAACCTAACGAAACTGAGAAAAAATGTTATGCCTTCATCTTCTGCATTCTTTCTTTTCTTATTATTGTCGTTGTATATTATTGAAAATGTAATTCAAAAAATATAAAAGCGTGGCTCGTGACCAATAGCTGATGAACAAACCACAGATTGTAACACCTCTTTCACTCTTCTCCATATATATTTGCATCGGCGCCCCTTTCGTCGGCGCCTTGCGCCCCTATGGATTAGGAGCCGCCCATGGCATCGATCTTCGAAGGCGTACACGACATCAGCAGTGGGTGCACGCACTAACGGATGCATCATCTGATCATCATGCGAGATCGAAGATGCGCGGCCATAAAAGGCATATGCGTAGGGGCAACACTTCACTTTATTTGAACTCAAGACCTGAAGAGTTTAAATAAAGTGAAGTGTGAAGAACGTTTTTGTTTGAATTCTGGTTGATACTACTTTACAAGATGTACAAGAACTGCAGTATATCAGCTCCTCATTTTGTCTAGGTCTGTTCTAATGACTGACTAATGGTAGTTTATAGCGGAGTGGAGCCATAAATGTCAACGTTGACTATCATTTGTGTTGTGCTATTATTCTATCACGAGTTAGACTCACACCTCCGAACTTAAAGCTGTTCTGTTCCACAGACTTCCTAATACCAAGCCTGGCTCTCTAAAAAACTCTTTTTTAACGAACCGGAGTTCCAACCGAAAGCAGTGGCATCATCAGATGGCAGCACACAGTGGTGGTACCAGCTATCTTGAGCAACGCCAGATGTCTTCAAGTGCTGCCTCCATCCTCCTACGGGTGTCTAATGAAAAGAAGATGAGGTGGTTGGTAGGTTTGAAATGAGGGTCCACGCTTTGCTCCATAAGGAAGTTTTGCATAGAGCCACAAATTTGTGGCGGGGTCTGGAATTAGATCAATGTCATGAGTTCTACAGCTAACGCTGAGCAGGAATGGATCGTTCGTATGGTTCAGTTTTAGTAGCAAGTGTGTCCTCAAAGTGATTTTAGAAAAGGTTACAGAAACACTGAAATAGATTGAAGAGTGATTGAAATGAAACGCCATCTAAAATTCGAACCTGGTTCAGATTGGTTTTGAAAAAGTATCGTCTGTCAAACAGTGCGCCCAATTCTTTATTTTAAGTTGACCACCAGCTGTAAGTCAACCAGCATACCTATCATCGACTGCATGACGGGCACATGAAGTGGCAAAAAGATGTGTCGAAACCGGAAGAAGGGACAAACTGTCGCAAAATGGCGAGAGAGCGGGGGCGAGCGCTGATCGAATCAAACGGGCGAAATTTTGACTCTTTCATCAAAACGATGTGGGACCGCTTCGTCAAGATCACGGTGGAATGGGGAAATGCAAAGGCAGTAAGCACAGCCAGGAGTCAATGCCCACGAGGCGAATAGGCGGTAAGGCCGTCAACGACATCGGCAGGATTCTAGTATTCTATTATCAGCAACTGGCAAGGGCGAGTGGTGGTAACTGGACAGATTTACGGTTTTCACTGGGGCTGGAGTGAAGGCTTTTTTATTTCCCGAACTTAAACCAACACAAACGACAGCACTTGAAGATATTCCCGTAGTCGTCCTCACGTCGCAGCGTGTTTGAATTATGGGCGTGGCACGGTGGAAACACTATTGAAGACAAACTGACTAGCTACCATCAAATCGGGCTCTGAAAAAGACTTTCTTTATGCGATTCTCGGATCCACATCGAAACCAGTGACATAGATGGCAGCACACGGCGGTAGTATCGGTAGCTGCACCAGTTTTCAAGTTCGTGTACTTATTGAGCCGCCTCGTGCTTGGTCCTTGAAGAAGTCTTGCATAGAGCCACAAATCTGCGGCTGGGTCTAGACTTTGGATCAATCTGATGGATTCTATTGATCATCATTATGGTTCATTTTGTTGCAAGTAGTACCTGACAATAATTTTACAAGAAGTGACGGAAACGCAGAAATCGACTCTAGAGTGAAAGATTGGACTGGAAAGTATCGTCTGTCAAACAGTGCGCCCAATTCTTTAGCTCAAGTTGCACATCAGCAGTAAGTCACCCGCATTCCTGACCCACCCACCTAAGGCTCTTTAACCACCTCCTCCATCATATCAGTCAGCCGTCGAATCCAAAGCTTAAAATAACCATTCCCCATGGAATGTACCTCCACACCAAAGACCTTCATCCCGTTTTGCCAAGTGAGTCAACAAAAATTCTTTACATTCTTACCTGATCCATTGCCGAGTGATGGATCTGTTGTGGTCCCCGATTGCACGGCATCGTACATTGGATTCGAGAAGTCGCGCGTCTTATTGCTGTTGACTGTCTGCAGGTTGTAGCTGTCGATGGGCGGCACCTCGCTCGGTGGCGGCATATTCTGGAACCCGGGAGCGTTGAACTCGACGTTTGTTCCGTGACGGAAGGTCACGCTCTGCGATGAGGAGAGCGTCGGAAGTCGGGCCAGTTTTCCACTGAAAATTCGAAACGAGATTAGAGATACACACGATCGTGGAGTGGGATCAATTGGACTTACAATGGCTTCTTCCTGATCACGTACCACACTCCGCCGGCGGCCAGGAGCACCAGGAGGATGACCATGACTGGCACCACAACTGCGGCCACGTTGCCGCCGCCGGGGCCGAAGGATCCGCCCACGGCTCGGTCGCAGTGATCGCCGGTGAACTCCGGCAGGCATTCGCACTCCAGCTGGCCGTGGTCGTTCTCCCTGCAGAGGCCTCCGTTCTGGCACGGGCAGACGCGCGGTGACACTCGCGGCTGTTCGGCCGGCGCGTCGCAGATAACCTCCGCGGTCGACCGGTGCGAGGGCAGTGGGCCCGAGTTGTCGGGGCAGGCACAGCGACGTCCGCCGGGCACCAGGAGGCACAAGTGCGAGCAACTGCTCTCGTAGCACGGGTTGCGGAGCGAGGTGTTGTAGCGCTTCTCGTGGTACACCTTCAGGCCGGATGGATTGACCAGGTTGCGCTGGATGATCACTTGGACGCCGCGTCCGAACTTGTCCTGCTGTATCAGCTCGCCGCTGTCGCGCGTCACCCAGTACATGGACGACTCGAAGATGTCCAGCGACACGGGGTGTCGGAGCTGCTCGCCCTTGGTGATCGTCTTGCGCTGGGATCCGTCGGGGCGACTAGACTCGATGGTGTTCAGCTTCGAGTCGACCCAGTAGATGACGTGGTCCTGCGAGTAGTCGATGGTGAGTCCGGCGGGGTGGCGAATGGCCTCGGTGATCAGTGGTCGGCGCTTGGATCCGTCCATCCACGACACCTCGATCTTGGGCGCTGAGCCGGCGTCGGCCCAGAACATGCGTCCCAGTTGTGGATCGACGGCGATGGCGGTGGGCACTTCCAGACCGGCTCCCACAATTGCGCGCCTGTATCGGCCGTCTGTCTTGGCCACCATGACGCGTCCTCTCGGCTTGGAGCCGGTCCTGTCCACCTCGGTCCAGTAGAGGTTGTCGGCGAGCCAGTCCACGGCCACGGCCGTCGGCTTGGAGCCTCCCTTCATGTTCAGGTCCTGGGCGTAGCCGATCTTCGCCTGTCCGTCCAGCGCGTTCACCATGTACGACCGCTTGATGGTCTTGTCGTAGCTGTCGGCCCAGAAGATGATCTGCGCCTCGGCGTCGTAGTCGAGTGCCTCGATGCGCTTCTCAGCTGCAACCACGTCGAACTCCTCGTGCTTCTGCGGGTCGTAGCCTCTGATTTCGGGGCCGTTGGCGAACACCAGCACCAGGTCGTCCTTCTCGGCCTTGCACACACCCGACATGACGTCGACGAGTCGGAATCCGTCGCGGCACGAACAGGAGTAGGTTCCGTTCAGGTTGTGGCACTGGTGGCTGCAGGTGTGCGTCCTCGTCGCGCACTCGTCGATGTCGTCGCAGCGCTTCTTGTTGTCCTGCGATATGATGTATCCCGGGTAGCAGGCGCAGATGTAGCCGCCGTCCGTCAGGTTGTGGCAGTGGTGCTCACAGCCGCCGCGCGTCAGTTCGGTGCACGAGCTGCTCTCGTGGCAGCCCAGCTCGTCGGAGGAGTCACCGCAGTCGTCGGAGAAGTCGCACACCTGGTTGCGCTCGATGCAGTTCTTGTTCGCGCACTGGTACTGCGTGTACAGGTCGCACGGGCGCTGCTTGGTGGCGCACAGCGTCATGTTGTTCTCGTCCGAGCCGTCGCCGCAGTTGTCCACTCCGTCGCAGATCTGGTACCTGGCCACGCAGCGATGGTTGGCGCACTGGAACCGCCTCAGCGTGTCGCAGTTGAAGTTCGAGCACACCTCCGGCTTCTCGTCGGAGCCGTCTCCGCAGTCGTCGGTGCCGTCGCACAGGTCCGACGGGGACACGCACAGGTTGTTGGTGCACTGGAATCGCGACTCGGGGCAGTACCGGCCGCCGGGGAATCGCGGCGGGCAGCCAATCTCGTCGGACATGTCTCTGCAGTCGCGGTCGCCGTCGCAGCGGAAGTAGGCCGCGATGCAGTGGCCAGACGCGCACTGGAACGTGCCGTTCTTGCACTGGTAGCCCTCGCAGTTCAGCTCGTCCGTGTTGTCGCCGCAGTCGTCCTCGTGGTCGCAGCGCCAGCGCGACGATATGCACTTGCCGTTGCCGCAGTGGAACTCCGATTCGGAGCACTCGCGGTACTTGTCCTTGCACATCGCCTCCGACTCGTCGCTTCCGTCGCCGCAGTCATCGGCGAAGTCGCACATCCATTGCCTGAAAGGAACACGAAATTAGAGCCGTTCTCCAAGGGGACGCGCGGTGAACTTACTTTGGAATGCAGCGGTTGTTGCCGCACTTGAAGTCCGTCTCGGCGGAGCACTTGGGGCAGTTCTCTGGCAGCTCGTCGCTGTTGTCGCGGCAGTCGTCCTTGCCGTCGCAGAACAGCCACTTGGGAATGCATCGGTAGTTGGACTGTCCGGGGCAGCGTTGCCAGCCGGTGGTGCAGTTCCTCTGGCGGCACATGTACGCGGGCTCGTCGGAGTCGTCGCCGCAGTCGTTGTCGAAGTCGCACATCCACAGCTTCGGAATGCAGCGTCCGTTCTTGCAGCTGAACTCGGTGTCGGGGTCGCATGTTCGTTTGTCTGAAAAGAGGGTAGGGAGGGGATTCTCAAGAAATTGCACTTGTACGCCGTCTCATGGCACTTACGACACACGGCGGGGTCCTCGTCGCTTCCGTCCTTGCAGTCGGCGTCGCCGTCGCACCGCCAGCTGTCCAGGATGCAGCGTCCGCTGGACTTGCACTTGAAGTCCGAGTCGGGGCACGGCAGGTCGCAGTTCTGTTCGTCGCTGCCGTCGCCACAGTCGTCGGCGCCGTCGCAGATCGTAGCCGATGGCGTGCAGTTGGTGTTCTTGCACTGGAACGTGCCGGCGCGGCAGTGGCGCGGTGCGCACGTCGCGGGCTCGTCCGATCCGTCCTTGCAGTCCTTCTCGCCGTCACACTTCCAGAACCACGGGATGCACTTCTCGTCGGTGCCGCCGCAGCGGTGCTGGCCGGCGGTGCAGTTGGCGATGCAGGTCTTGCTGTCGCGCGCCAAGTAGAACTGGTTGGGGCAGGCGCACTTGTAGCTGGGGGCGCCCTCCTCGATGTAGCCCTCGATGTTGAGGTACGTCGACTCGGCCGGCGGCGAAATCAGGCAGAGGTGGGAGCAGCCGCCGTTGGTCTTGCCGCACGGGTTCGTGTACGGCACCTGGCGCAGCCTGTGGTTGATATGTATGTCGTATGGTCGGTGGGTGGTGTTGCGCAGCGTGGTCAGGTCCTTGCCGGTGAACTTGTTCGCCCTCATGATCGCCTTCAGGTTCCAGTCGGTCCAGTAGAGGTAGTCGTCGAACAGGGAGATCGCGAACACGTGCGGCACCTTCGCGCCCGAGAGCACCACGTGCCTGTGGCGGCCCTCCAAGTCGGCGTACGCGATGTAGTCCAAGTGGGCGTCGGCCCAGTAGATGCGGTCCGTGAAGTAGTCGATGGCGAGTGCGTTGGGCCAGGCGATGTCGTCCTCCCACGTCAGGATGCGCGTGAAGTTCGAGCCGTCCATGCCCATCTTGGCGATGTACGCCTGCAGGTGCCACGACGTGAAGTAGAGGAAGCCGATGCCCGGGTGCACCACGATCGCGCGGGGGTCCACGACGCCGCTGCGCAGCGTCTTGCGCTTGGTGCCGTCCAGCTCGGACACGTCCAGGTTCTTCGAGTGCCGGTCCAGCCAGTAGAGCTTCCTGCCCACCCAGTCGACGGCGATGCCCTCCAGGCCGTGCGAGTCGTGACGGATCACAGCCTCGCGGGCCGGCTTCTCGCTCATGTCGGTGTACTTCGAGCGGAAGATCGTCTTGGCCGTCACGTCGCAGAAGTACAGGTACTCGTCCTGGTAGTCGAAGTCCAGCGCGACCACGTTCATCAGGTCCTGGTGCATCAGGTTGTACTGCCTGCCGTCCAGCGACATGTTGCGCACGTAGTACTTGTTGGTGAACACCAGCCAGGCGCTGTCGTTGTCCTTGCGCTTGCACGTGTGCTCGTCCACCTGGCGCTCGTAGTAGCGTTCGTCGCACTTGCAGTAGTAGCCGCCCGGCGTGTTCGAGCAGTGCTGCGAGCAGGCCCCGGGCGTCTCGAGGCACTCGTCGATGTCCGCGCACGCCTTTCCGTCGGCAAGGAGTCTGAAATGGGGAGAGGTGAGAACTGCAATCGGCAGATGAGCGCCACTGTACTCACTTGTAGCCCTGGTTGCAGTCGCAGTAGTAGCTGGTGAGGGTGTCGACGCACTTGTGGCCGCACTGGTGGATCTCGACCTTGGCGCACTCGTCCACGTTGCAGTGGGCTGGCTCGTCGGACTCGTCCGTACAGTCGGCGACCTTGTTGCACACCAGGCTGTAGTCGATGCATTGGCCGTTGGAGCAGGTGAACTGTCCCGAGGGGCAGGTGACGTTGTCCTTCTTGCAGTCCACCTCGTCCGAGTGGTCGCCGCAGTCGTCCTCGCCGTCGCAGCGGTACTGGTTGCGGATGCACTTGAAGTTCTGGCACGTGAACTCCTGCGGGGAGCAGGTCTTGTACTTGGAGTTGCAGAACTTGCCCTCGTCGGTGCCGTCGCCGCAGTCGTTGTCGTGGTCGCAGACCCAGCCCTGAAACGAAAGGAAGACGCGTTCAGAGCACGCCACAAGATGGAGGGCACAGGGCAACTCACCTTGTTGATGCAGCGGTTGTTGCCGCACGTGAACATGTCCTCCGCGCACGGCTGCTGTGTGGAGCAGCTGTGCAGGGTGGTGTTCTCGTCGGCGCCGTCCACGCAGTCTGGGTCGCCGTCGCAGATCCACTTCTTGGGGATGCACTGGGCGCGTCCCCAGGCCTTGTTCTCCACGCACGTGAACTCCGTCTCCTCGTCGCACTTGCGGTCGTCTGAAAGGGAAAACCGGGAAATTGAGAGACTCGCTCGTCAGTCGCCCGCCGGGGGATACTTACTGCACTGGTGCCGGCTGTCCTCGTCGCTGTTGTCCAGGCAGTCGTTGTCGCCGTCGCAGATGTAGATCCGGGGAATGCAGTTGCCGTTGTCGCACGTGAACAGGTCGCCGAAGCAGGTCCGGCCCTCGGACTTGCAGTACTCTGGCGGCTCGTCGGCGCCGTCACCGCAGTCGTCGTCGCCGTCGCAGTACCAGGTGGCCGGGATGCAGCGGTGGTTGGGGCAGCGGAAGCTGTTCTGGGGGCACGTTCGCTGGCCGCAGTGCAGCTGGTCTTCGTCCGAGTTGTCGCCGCAGTCGTTGTCGCCGTCGCACAGCCAGTACGGCTCCACGCAGATGTTGGTCTTCTCGCACTTGAGGTGGTTCGGCGGACAGGTCGTGTTGGTGGGGCAGCGCTCGTGGGTCTCGTCGGACGTGGCGTTGTCCTTGCAGTCGTTCACGCCGTTGCAGACCTGCGCCTGCGGGATGCACCGGCCGTTGGTGCACGTGAACTCTCCGTCCACGCACGGCGGGTAGGTGCAGCCGACCTCGTCGGAGCCGTCCTTGCAGTCGTTCTCGTGGTCGCACTTCCACGACTTGAAGATGCAGCGGCCGTTGTTGCAGCGGAACTCGTTCGGTGAGCACGAGTGGAACGCGCAGTAGTTTGGATCCTCGTCCGAGTTGTCGCCGCAGTCGTCGTCGCCGTCGCAGGACCACATGCGCGAGATGCACTTCCCGTTCTGGCAGTAGAACTTGCTCGCCTCGCAGGTGTTGTTCCGGGGCACGCACATGCGGCCCTCGTTCACCAGCTTCGAGTTGTCGTCGCACTTGCACTCGGCCTTGCCGTTGGGCGCCGGGTGGCAGCTCTGGGCGCAGCCGCCGTTGTTGATCAGGCACGGGTTCACCTGGCATTTCTGCCGGTCCTGGCTGTAGACGCGGATGTCGCGGGGCGAGTCCTCGAGCCGCTTCACGATCTCAACCATGTTCGCGCCCGTGTGCTTCTCGGCGCGGTACACGCCGCGCAGCTGCAGGTCCGTCCAGTAGATGTAGTTGCGGAAGACGCTGATGGCGAACGGGTAGATGGTGGCCGCCACGAGCAGCTCGCGCTCCTTTCCGTCGAGGTTCGCGCGCTCGATCTTCTCGCGCACGGCGTCGGTCCAGTACAGCTTGCGGTCCTCGTAGTCGATGGCCAGGCCGCTCGGCTGCGACAGCTCCTTGTCGACGATGGCGCGCTTCAGCGAGCCGGCCATGGTGGTGCGGAAGATCTTGCCGGAGGTGCCGAAGCGGCCCCAGTCGGTGAAGAAGAGCGTGCCGTTGCAGGGGTCGAGCACGATGGCCCGCGGCCGCTCCACTCTGGCGATCATCACCAGCTCGGTGCCGTCCAGGTTCATGGCGTAGATCGAGTTGTTCGAGCTGTCCGTCCAGTAGATCTTGTTCTGCGTCCAGTCGTAGGCGATGCCCTCCGGGTTGATGCCCTTGTTGAGGATCACGTTCACGTCGTCCAGGGACGGGTTGTTGGCCTTGGTGTAGGCGATCTTGGCCCACGGCCGGATCTGCGTGTACAGCAGCCGGTTGTCGGCGTAGTCGAAGTCCAGGCCGACGACGTTGGTGAGGTTGGTCATCGGCGTGAAGGGCACCTGCGTGGATCTGGGGTCCAGGTTGACGGCCCTGATCTCGGTCCGCGTGGCAAAGACGAGGTACTCGTTCACGGCCTCGCACTTGCGTCCTTCGGCGTTCAGTTTGCCCGTGGCGCAGTCGCACTTGAAGTTCATTCGCGACCCGCTGGTGGCGTCCTGCGGGAAGCTGAAGCACAGCTGGTCGCAGCCGCCGTTGCCGAGTCGGGCGCACGGGTTGCTCTCGTCCGGCGGCTGGTTGTTGATGTTGTAGATCACAATGTCGCGCAGCTTCTGCAGATTGGTGCGCACCCTCTCCGGCATCGAGTTGTTGCCGGGCAGCTTGGAGGCCTTGAAGACGGTCATCAGGTTGCGGTCGACCCAGTAGACGTCGCCGAGGTACACGGCGATGCCCATGGGGTTGGGCAGGTTGCGGCGGATGATCTGCCGGTTGCCGCCCGAGTAGGAGATCTTCTGGATGGTGTCCAGCTTGGAGTCCACCCAGTAGACGTCGTGCGTGAGCATGTCGACGGTGAGGTCGCGCGGGTTTGAGATGCCCGACGTGACCACGGGCGTCCAGTTGGAGCCGTCCAGGTAGGCCTTGCCGATGCGCGGGTACTGTCCGTAGTCGATCCAGTAGAGCAGCCGCTTGATGGGGTTCACGGCCAACTCACGGGGCGCGTCGTTGGTGGTCTTCACGAGGATCTTGCGGTTCGTTCCGTCCAGCCAGCTCACCTCGACGTAGTTCTCGTGCGGGAAGACGTTGGTGAAGTACAGGTTGCCAGCCACCCAGTCGATGGCGATGCCGCGGATGCCGTTGCTGCCGATGCCGTCCTTGATGATGTGCTGCAGCTCGGTGCCGTTGGGCCGCGTCCTGAAGATTCCGTTCCAGTAGCCGCGGTTGTACTCCGCCCAGTAGATCCACTGCTCGCGGAACACGACGTCCACGTGCAGGATGTGGTGGCCGCTGCCGCTGATCGGGACCATGGCTTCGGAGCTGTCCGTCAGGCTGTAGCCTCGTGTCACGTCCAGCTGCGAGACCACGGCGAACGTCTTGTAGGCCACGCAGTTGATGTCGTTCTCCTTCCGGTAGCCGATGCCGCAGGCGCACGTCCGCGAGGAGCCCTCGTCGGGGATGCACAGGTGCTCGCAGCCGCCGTTGTTCGTCTGGCAGGGGTGCTGCATCATGGCGCGCTTCTTGTAGATCATCATGTTCTTCAGGTCGGGCTCGTTGTCGACGATCACCTTCGGGTTGTCGCCCCGCGGCAGGTCCACCCTCACGATCTTCTCGTACACCGGGTCCAGGTAGTACAGGCGGGAGTCCAGCACGCCCAGGCTCTTCGGCCGGGCGATGGCGTTCACCTCCGACAAGATCACCCGGTGATCCTCGCCGTTGTAGTCCATCGCGGACACCGTCGGCGGGAACTGCGTGCTGTAGTAGATCTGCTTCTTGTCCGTGTCCAGGGCGATGCTCTCGGGGTGGTCGATGTCCTCCCGCAGCACGATTGCGTTGGTGCCGGCCATGTTCACGCGGCCGATCTTGACGGGCACGCCGAAGCCGCCCTCGTCGATCCAGAAGAGCTTTCCTTCGCTGGGGTCCAGGGCGATGGCCTTCGGCTTCGACACCGAGGTCTTGTTGCCGTCGTTCGCCAGCACGATGGTGCGGTACTTGATCTTTCCGTCCACGCGGACCGCCTCGATGTTGCTCGCGATCCTGTTGCCCATGTAGAGGTTCCTGCCCAGCCAGTCGAACGCGATCGTGTACGGCGCACCCACGATGCCCGTGTCCACGCCGAAGAACTGCGTCTTGTTGCCGCCGCCGTAGGGCGTGGTGTAGATGGTGCAGTTCTCGTCGTCGTCCTCGCGGCCCTGCACCCAGAAGAGCGTCTCGCCCTTGCGGTCGAAGTCCAGGCCGGTGCTGCTGTCGATGCCGATGACCGGAGCCAGGGATCCAGCTCTGGCGTCGCCTCCGTTCAGCGGGATGTCAACGATCTGCGTTCCCTTGACGACCATGATGAAGGGGTTCTCCTCCTCCACACAGCGTCCCTCGGAGAGCAGCCGGAAGCCCGGCTTGCACTTGCAGGAGTAGCCCTCCTTCGCACTCGGGCTCAGCAGGCAGAGGTGCTGGCACGAGGCCTTCGTGCACGGGTTCTCGTACATCGGCTGCAGCGACGGGTGGTGCACGTGGATGGACAGCGGCTGGCTGATCAGGTGCGACACCACGGTCTGGTTCTGTCCGCGGAACTTGTTCGCCGACAGGACCCTGTTCAGCTGGCGGTCCGTCCAGTAGAGCGTGTCCTCGAAGAGGGACAGCGAGTGCGGGTGCAGCAGGTAGTGACTGCCGGCCAGCACCTGCTGGCGCCCGGTTCCGTTGTAGTAGCAGAAGTCGATGAAGTCCAGCTTGGAGTCGGCGAAGTACACCCGCTTGGTGGCGATGTCCAGGGTCAGGCCGTTGGGCCAGTAGATCTTCGTGTTGATGATGGTCTCGCGCATGGTTCCGTCCATGCCGATCCTCTCGATGCGTGGGTTCTCGCCCCAGTCCGTCCAGAAGATGAAGCGGGCGTCCTCGCTGGGGTCCAGGCACATGCCCCTGGGCTGGGTGATGTTCTCTCGCACCAGCACCAGCCGGTTGGAGCCGTTCTCCGACGACACCTCGATCGTGTTCAGCTTGCTGTCCAGCCAGTAGAGGTTCTGTCCGACCCAGTCGTAGGCGAGTCCCTCGACCAGGTCGAGGCCCGTCGTGATGATCTCCTGCGGTTCCATGCCGCGGTCCAGCCGGGAGATCTTCTTCAGCTTCATGTCGCTCCAGAAGATCGTGCCGGTGTGCATGTTCGAGGCGGTGGCCACGACGTTCTCCACGATGATCGGCACCCGCTCCAGGCCCTGCTCCTTCAGGTCGGCGACCAGGATCGAGTGGCGGTTCGAGATGATGAGGAACGCTGCCGAGTGGTTGACTGCCTTGCAGTGCAGCTTGTCCGGTTCGAGGATGTAGCCGTCGGTGCACGAGCAGAAGTACGATCCCTTGGTGTTGGTGCACGACTGCGAGCACAGGCCCGGTGGGTCGCACTCGTTCGAGTCCTGGCACGTGTAGCCGTCCTCAGCCAGCTCGGAGCCGGGCGGGCAGATGCACATCGCACCCAGCGGCGTCTTCTGGCAGCCACTCGTGCAGAGTCCCGTCTGGTGCTGGCACTCGGCCAGGTCGCAGCCTTGTCCTTCGTCTGAGCCGTTCGGACAGTCGGGGGTGCCGTCGCACACGGAGGTCGTGTTCACGCAGCGCTCCGTCACGCCCGGGCACTGCCACTGGCCGTGGGGGCACTTGAATGGCGGCGCCACGCACGCGTGCATTGAGCTCTCGTCGGAGCCGTCGCCGCAGTCGTCCTTGCCGTCGCAGATGTACGCCTTGAAGACGCAGTTCGAGTTGTTGCACTTGAAGAAGTTGGGCGCGCATGAGATCTGGCCGCAGTCCTCCTCGTCCGAGTGGTCGCTGCAGTCGTTCGAGCCGTCGCAGTGCCACGAGATCGGGATGCAGAAGCCGGAGCCCTTGCAGCGGAAGTGCTTCTCCATGTTGCACTGGTTGGGCCCGGTCGACGGGCAGCCCAGCTCGTCGCTGCCGTCGTTGCAGTCCGGAATGCCGTCGCACTTGTACGACTCCTCCACGCACTGGCGCAGGTCGGCGCACTTGAACTGGTTCGCCAGGCACGTGATCGGCGGGCAGTCCTTCTCGTCCTGTTTGTCGAAGCAATCGTCGTCGCCGTCGCACACCCAGCTCTGCGGGATGCAGTGGCCGGTCCGCGGACACGTGAACTGGAAGTAGGCGCAGGTCTTTTCGGCGCAGAAGTCGCCCTCGTCCGATCCGTCGCCGCAGTCGTTCTCGCTGTCGCACTTCCACATGTTCGGGATGCAGCGGCCGTTCGCGCACGCGAACTGGGCCGAGCCGCAGGTCACGTTGCCGCACTCGAACTCGTCCGAGTTGTCGCCGCAGTCGTTCTCCTGGTCGCAGCGGAAGTTCAGCGGGATGCAGCGGCCCGACTTGCACTGGAACTCGTTGGATCCGCATGTCGGTTCTGAAAGAAGAAAAAAAATGAGAAATGAGACGTTTGACACCACTTCCAACTAGAGGGCTGGTTTGTTTGGCTTACTTGTGCAGTTCTGCTCCTCGTCGCTGTTGTCCAGGCAGTCGTCGTCGCCGTCGCACACCCAGGACTTGGGGATGCATCGCTGGTTGGTGCAGGTGAAGTCCCACGAGTTGGGGCACGGCTGCACCGGCGGTTCGGCAGTCGGGTCGGGTACACAGGACATCTCGTCGTCGGCCAGGCGCTCGCCGTAGGGGCACGAGCATCGGGCCTGCAGCTCGCCAAGGGAGTCGTTTCGCGGGACCGCGAAGCAGATCTTCTCGCAGCCGCCGTTGTTGATGTGGCACGGCTGCTTCTCGTCGATCTTCTGCACGTCCCGGCTGTAGACCTTGACGCCGTACAGGCGGTTCGTCTGGGGCTCGCGCACCATCATCTCCTCCTGCTCGCCGGTCAGCTTGTGCAGGCGGATGATCGCGTCCAGCCGCCAGTCGGTGATGTACATCCACTCGTTGTGGATGACGATGGAGAAGGGGTGCCGCACGAGCCGGGAGTTCACGGTCTTGATGTCGGTGCCGTCGAGGTTCGAGTGCTGGACGTGGTCGAGCAGGGCGTCGCACCAGTAGACGCGGTCCGCCTTGAAGTCGATGGACAGGCCGTTGGGCCAGCCGAGGGTCACGTTCTTGAAGACCAGCAGGTTGGTGCCGTCAGTGTTGGCGCGGGTGATGTTCGCCGGGCGGTCCCATTCGGAGAAGAAGATGAAGCCGCGGTTCGGGTGGACCACAATGGCGCGCGGCCGCTTCAGGCTCTTCAGCAGGGTGCGTCGGTGGGTGACGTTTCGCGTGGAGAGCACGTTGAGCGTGCCCTTCCTGCTGTCGATGTAGTACAGGTTCTTCGAGGCCCAGTCCACGGCGAGACCCTCGACGCCCTCGTTCTGCGAGGCCAGCACTATTTCGCGTCCGGTTCCGTTGCGGTGCACGCGGTAGATCACGTCCTGGAGCACGTCCGAGTAGTAGATGAACTCGTCGCGGGAGTCGAAGTCGAGGCCGACGAAGCGGGCCCGCCGCGAGACCACCGGGAGGATGGCGTCGCTGAAGCCTTCGATGACGGGGTCGAGCACCTTGCCCTTGATGAAGCGCTGCTGCGAGTACATCAGGAACTCGCGCACGATCTTGCAGTTCTTGAGGTCGGTCTGCAGCTGGTAGCCAGTGTTGCAGGCGCACCGGTAGCCCAGGCCAGAGGGCGCGCCCTTGACAGCGGTCACGATGCACATGTGGTTGCAGCCGCCGTTGTTGTTGCCGCACGGGTTCGACGTCTTCGGCTGGCTCAGGGAGTGCACGGCGATGATGGCCTTCGGCTCGCGGATGTCCTTCGATTTGTAGGTCACCTGGATGGAGGCGGCGCCCTCGAACTTGTCCACGGACATGATGCCCTGCTTGGTGCCGTCGGTCCAGTAGATTCGGTTCTCGAACAGCGCCAGCCTCGACGGGCTGGGCACCTGCTGGCCGCGCAGCACCATCACGCGGTTGTTGCCGTCGTAGTCCACGGTCTCGATGTAGTCGAGGAGGGAGTCGCACCAGAAGACCCGCTTCGAGATGATGTCGACGGTCACGCCGGACGCCTTGTACGCGGCCTCAGACACCACCGACATGACGTGCGTGCCGTCCATGTGGGCGCGCAGCACTTGGCCGCCGTCGGCAACGAACATGAAGCCCGACGTGGGGTCCAGGGCGAGGTCCAGAGGGCTGGTGAGGTTCGAGCCCAGGACAACGGCATGCCAGTTCCCGCTCAGCTCGAACACGTCGATCTTCTGTCCCACCAGGTCGGCCACGTAGATCTTGTCGCCCACCCAGTCCACGGCCAGCGCCACGGGCGACCAGGTTCCCGGTAGAGTCAGGTCCAGGGGGTTGATGGCGTTTCCGAACTCCTGCAGCTGGAGCGACTGCACCTTCCTCGTCTTGATGTCCGACCAGTAGAGGGTGTTGCGTGCGTAGTGGAAGGCCAGGCCGCAGGCTCCGGTCGCGTTCGCCAGGACCTTGGCGCCCACGCCCAGTGTGGGCAGGTGGACCACGGCCCGGTCGTGGGCGAAGATCAGCTCGATGTTCATCGCGTCCGCAGCCACGCACTTGGAGTTGTTGATGAGGGTGTAGCCGTTGGCGCAGCTGCAGCTGTAGGAACCTTCGGTGTTCGTGCAGTGCTGGTCGCAGTGACCCCACTCGGCGCACTCGTTCAGGTCGACGCAGGTCCGGTTGTCGGCGGCCAGGGTCTGGCCGGGCCGGCAGTAGCAGATGCCTCCTGTCAGCGAGGGCCCGCACTTGTACTCGCAACTGAGAGTGGGACACGATCCAATGGCTGAAAGGACAGAGCCGCGATTAATCGACTGGAAGAGCTGGTGGATGGGGAGGTGTACTTACAACAGGCGGTCTCCTCGTCGCTGCCGTCCTCACAGTCGCGCTTGCCGTCGCAGAGCTGCGACTTCAGGATGCACTTGGGTGTGCCTTCGGGACCGCCGCGCGGGCACAGGAACTTGTTATCCGGACACGCTATCGCCGTGCAGTTGGCCTCGTCGCTCTGGTCAGCGCAGTCGTGATAGCCATCGCAGTAGAATGCTGCCGGAATGCACAGGGCATTCGTGCACCGGAACTGCCCGTTGTGGCAGGGAGGAAAGTCTGCGGAAGAAGAAGCAGACTCGTCGGTCAGCTTGAGCCGGACGGCCGGGTGAAGGTGGATACTTACTGCAAGCCTGCTCGTCGGACTTGTCGCCGCAGTCGTCGCGGTGATTGCACTTGAGCGCCGTGTCGATACATTTCAGTCCATTGGCGCACCGAAACTGGTCCAGTCGGCAGGACACTCCCGAGCAGCCCTCTTCGTCGCGTCCGTTCCGGCAGTCCAAGTAGCCGTCACAGCGTTTCTCCTTCGGCACACACGGACCGGACAGGCGGCCACCGTCGGGCGAGGCACCACCGGGCGCATTGCAAAAGACGTCTGTCGTCTGACACTTCCTGTATGCTGTGGAGACGAGAGCAAAAAGGACATTTTTCAAATTAAAAAAAACGAACCAACGAACATTCACACAAGTTGGCGGGAGGAGGAGACTCGGAATGAGCACGAGTTCAAGGCGATGCACTTGGGAGTTGGGAGCTAACAAGTGCTGCCGGCGTTGCGCTCACCCTCACTCGACGAAGCGCTTAATAGACACATCCTCTTGCAAATAAGCTTCGTTTTTCGGATGCCTTTTGGCATGCAAACTTCCCTTTTTTTGCCCCACTCTCGCCCACGTTCTGGCCCTTCATCCGTTTCACGGCGAATGGCTTTTCGAAAGCGCTCACCGAGCGACGACGGGTGGAGATTGGGTGAAATTCTTTTGAAATCGATAGCCTCTGTGAAGGACACCACTGCATGCAGAGCGTAGCTGCCTTCATTTGCTGATTGGGTTTCATTGGATTGCCGGCTGAATGGCGCTCGATGCTGAGATAATGGCAAACGTTGCAGCTTTAAAGGTTTTTCCTCCGTTTTCGGGTGCCGGGGGTGGCTTGTTTTTTGGGGTGATTCTGGTCTTCTTCAGCGAGTGCTTTTCAAGAGGATGGCGAATGTGAATCAACCTGAAAGTGGTTAGGAGGTCGTGAAGTTCCTAATGACTGGCAGATTGCTAATTAAGTGCGAAGACTTTTTCTCCGTTCGGGTGGGGGCTTTCGTCAAGAAGTTTTAGTCGATGGACTTTGATTAGTGCAATCAGAGTTGCTAACGACTTTTGTTGAGAAGTGAAGTGAAGGGGGTCTTTTTGCTGGTGGAGTGGGTTGGCGTGGGACATATTTTGGGGTTTTGCAGACGACTGATGAGGTGCCTACAAGAGGCAGACTTTGCTATTGTGTGTTGCTCGAGGTGCCAGTAACTACTTCTCGAGAAACGCTCAAATCAAGGTTAAGCGAAATTTTGTATCGTTGACTTTCGTTCAATTTTGCGAACTCAACGTAGGGGGAAGCTTAAAAGCCAGTGTTGGTTTGAATATGCTTACTGACAGCTCCAATTACAAGCCACTAGCACAGCAAGGCTAGAGCAGAAAACCGAAAGGCTATCGAATTTGCGATCCAGTAGAGATTTGTATTTTCGACGGGACACATGTATATTAAGGAAGACTGCGAAGCTAATCAAAATTCAATTTCGACTCACAAGTCAAAGCCAAAGACTGTCGAATCAAAATGGAAGACCAGTTGCAGAAAAGCAGACGATGCAGTCACATCACATCAATCGGCAACCTCTGTACTCCCTCAGAAATTTAACTCTAATTCACTGCAGTCGAAGGTTTTGAAGCCCAGCTAAAGGGAGCGCAAATTACCATGCATTTTTCGAGAGAACAATTATCCTTATTTGTTTTCAATCCCCGAAGGAGAAACTGCAGGTTTAGAGCCAGGGGAAGCAAGGCCAAGCAAGAACCGCTTCGTGGGGCCCGTGGCGTTGTGGTTATGTGCGTCGACCCCAAACTCGACGTCGTAGGTTCGATTCCAGCTCTCAGCGACAAAAATTATTTTCACGGCCCCACCTCTTTCGAGTCACTGACAATGCTCAAAGTGTATTGCCTGTCTAGAAAAAGCTTCTCAAACTTGGCCGTTGGGATTCGGCATAAAACTGAAGGTCCCTTCAACTAGTAAGAGAACAATAGCACGCACAGCACGAGTGGTTGCTGAGAAGCTAGGCCCTGGCCCCCTACGGGCTGTAGCGCCACCCATATTATTATTATTACAAGCAAGAACCGCTTCATGGATTCACAAGATTGTTGATGCATCCATTGCACCAGCACCGAACAGCGGAGCCCAAGTGTCAAAGCCTACATCAAGAGATCCAGCATCTGTAGAAATAACTACGACGCGACAGGATGTACATATGTCAACATTGGCCATGGAAGCAGAGATGCACTCTTTACTCGACACCAACACCTGGACGTTGCAAGAACTGCCAAGGAACAGAAAAGCCAGATTTTTTTCCCACCAGAGCATGAGTTGACGGCACGGATCAACCGCCATAAGGCAATGCTGGTGATAAAAGGCGACCACGCTAACGTTTCGTTAAGTTTCGTTAAATTAAGCTTTGACTGCCTGTTTCGTCGGAATTTTGTTTTATCCGCCGTTGTTCAACTTCGCATTCTTCATACACTCAGTTACTGTGTCAGGTTAGGTTAGAGGCACCTAGGCCAAGGTGTACTGCCATGTGGGTCAATAACAAGTAGTGATTGGCGTATTTTCAATGACAGTGTTGTCTGGCTGTTTTCTGTTGTCTGTCTTGCTCAGATCGCTGAGATTATTGAAGGAGTACGAGCCTAATGTGGCTTTCCTGATCGAGGCGAGCACAGGGCAGCTACAGCGATGAGCGTTGTTGTAGATTTTCCTCCTCCTCTTCATCTAGGCAACTCCCGCAGAAGTCACTTGAGAATTGTCTTTTTGCGTGAAGACCTAAAAGGCAGTGGCCCGTAGCAATACCCACTGCAGTGCAAATTTTAGATCTTTTGAGAGAGATCAGGTACGATCAATATTGGGCTAGATTTGTTTGGAAATTTGGCACGTGGTACCTGTTTTCCATCTGGCATTAACTTTCTGTTTGTTTAGAAGCCTGTAACTTGAAGGTATAGGGAGTTCTTACATATGTCCCAAGAGATTTCATTGACTGACAGTTTTGTGGCGATTTTAGCCAGTTTTTCAACTTAGCAGTTTCCCATGATATCTCTATGGCCTGGCACCCTTCTTCTTCTTCTTGTGGCGCTACAGTCCTGGGTGAACCAGGGCCTCGGTCAACAATCCTCTTCAGCTGGCACGTTCTTTAGCCAGCTGCCTCCAATTTCGCACTCCAAGTTGGTTGAGGTCCTTCTCCACTTGAGTGCGCCATCGGGTTCGTGGTCGTCCTCTATTGCGTTGTCCCACTGGCTCGGAGTCGAAGACTCTTCGGGCTGGAGCAGTGTTGTCCATGCGCTCTACACTGCCTAGCCATGAATCCGTAGACGCCTGACTAGACTCATGTCGCTGTACAGACCGTACAGTTCGTGGTTGAATCTCCTTCTCCAAGAACCTTCAACGCAAACAGGACCAAAGATTGAACGCAGAACTTTTCTCTCGAAGAGACCAAGTGCGTCTTCATCCGCTCTTGAGATAGTCCAAGCTTCCGCGCCATACTTCCGGCCTGGCACCCAGCACCCAGGCGAATTTGAAACTGTTCGGATATCACATCAAGAGATGAGCGACAGTTCACTTTCACTTTGGAGTTTACACAGTTGACAGCGTCGAATAAGAATGTTTGCCTTGCAACAGAGATTGACATGGTCGCCGTGGCTTAGCGGATATGAGCATCGACTCCTACGGTGAGGGCTATTTATTGTTACTATGATCATCCCTTCCAGTCGAATGTGCGACGCCTGGTTGACAAATTCACTTGGTCCGTGAGTAATCAATTAATGCTCTTCAGTC
Organism: Eristalis arbustorum; assembly: GCA_916610145.1. Lineage (NCBI taxonomy): Eukaryota > Metazoa > Arthropoda > Insecta > Diptera > Syrphidae > Eristalis > Eristalis arbustorum. The sequence continues at coordinate 19,437,941 of OU744320.1, read as the reverse complement.
TAAAAAAGACCATATCTGTCGAAAACGCCACCACTGTCAGTGAAAGAGTGCAAGAGGAGCCAGAGTGGTTAATTTGAATCTTCTGCGACTGACGTCGTACGCCAGACGTAGTAATGTATCAAATGTTGGCTCTCAGTGCCAAGTTAAGCACATATCGGCCATTCCCAATCGTAAACAACTCCAATTGTTCGCTGAATGCTTTCTAAAGCAGTTGAAAACACTCGTCGGTTTCAGCAACTATTCTGCGACGGGTATTTAGGACGGACATTTCTGAATCGACGAGCCGGATGCCATGTCACAGGAAGTGAACCTAGTGACAAGGCTTCCGCAGGCAGTGTCATGGTCAACACGGATCTCTATCTGAGTGTAACTTTGACAAGATTGCAAACAAAAATCGAAGGGACAGCCATCATCGCCCTTAGTCAACGTGTTGAAGAATAACCAAACCAAATCACTTAAAGTACCTTAAGACACATAGTTTGTTTGGATGTTCATTGGGTTGTCTTAAGTTGAAGTGGCTGACTGCTGTGTGAAAGGACAGCAGCCACACTTAGGCCAGCGTAGGCCCATTGTGCTACCACGGGAATCTACGCTTAGTCTGCAAACCATGCTCAGCTTTTCATGCAGGTTGTTGAAGTGAGGGTGGGGGAGCACTACAATTGCATTAACAAGTGTAGTTGGTTGGTTTCTTCCTCATCCTCGTCTCTGCAGCTCCTGCAGAAGTCATTGTCTTGTGTGCCATTGCCGCGAGACCCTGATCTAGCTCCATTGAGAGTTCTCAGATTAGACCTGCTGCAGTTGATCAGCTTAGGAGATCTTTTGGACATAAGCCCGAGGCGTTCAATTATGGGGCACCCTGTGCCAGTCGAGCATCTACGATTTGCTTGAGCAAGCGTGTCCAGCTTTATTGGATGATTTGGAATAGTGAAGGACGTGGATGGCGTGGGGAAAAGAGTACACCGCTTGTAGCCTTTCTAGCCTTTCTAGCGCTTGTAGCCTTTCTAGCGAGTCGTGTTTTGCAACATAAATAGGTTTTATATATACTTTGACATCTCGCTCAGAGATAGGCGGCAATTACGGGAAGCCTTGGAGTTGAATGTCACTGAGCTGCCTGGCTGTCGGAACAGATGACGATATCTGTTCTTGATACGTCCTGCCTAAAAGCCAGGATGAAGCTGCCTTGATCGCTATACTTTCAGCCTGGCAGACGCTACAATGTTTTGGTAGCCCGAATGTCTGCTGGATGTTGTGATCTTTGGAATAGTCAATAAATGAAGTTTCAATCACCCAAGAAATTAACACCAGCTGAACACAGATTGCATAGAACATGCGCCAGTTGTTAGCTTTACAAACAACCTTGGTAGACCAATTTTCACCCACGATTCCCTTCCACAAAGAGACTCGACTTAGCTGCCAAAAGCACACCTCGTTTTCCTTGCACCATGATCAAAGGACATGTTCCTGTCAAGTTCACTTCCATTACTCGAGGAAACGCGGCATTCTAGTAACGTCTCGTGTGTTCTTTCAATTAATGTATATCAAGCGCAAAACACGCAAAAAGAGGCATCGCTTTCGATTTCCGCTTGTAATTACAAATTCCCCAAAGATCACGTCCCGCGCGGGAAATCCCTGAAAACCCCACGTAACGACGAGACATTCCGTGTTTATTTCGTTTTCCGCATCGAAATAAATCATTTCGAGGCAACCATATTGTGTGAGTATTTATAATTTACTTGAAAATCTGCTCGAGTATCGGTTGCCGATAAGTAATGACAGACAGCAGCAACGACTGCTGTGGCATGCGACGGCGGGGGCGGCCGAACGACGGCAAAGGTAAAGGCGGTTCCAGGTTTTAGAACCCAGCCAAGGTATCGTAACGATATTGCTTCTGTGAGTGTTCCTCTCAACGTTATTAAATTTCGTTGAAACATAAATCACGGTGAATTTTCTTAATTTACTGTGGGGTGAAGTTTTTCTTTTTCTTTCCGTTTTTTACATCATTCATACGCGCGTACTTTATTGGGAAAGCCATGAATTTTTGGGGGATGACTCTGGTCGGCTGGAGGGTGGATGGATTATGATCTGCTTCAAATTGCGCGGTTGATGGACGATTCACTGGCTTCTGAGAGTAATTTCACAATTTACCGATTGAAGTACGAGGAGCGCGGCAGTGAATTAGCCTATAAATGGAATTACGAGGAAATGTTTACTTTTTTTTTCGTGTCGAGTTGATCATAAGGTTCGTGAGCGACGCTGAATACGTTTAAAATTGAAAAAAAACGTCGTTCGTTATTAACTTTTGGCAGGTTTTTGAATGTGACACTTTGACTTTAACATCCCTGGGACGATAGGGATGCAGAGAGGTAACAGAGGCCGTCCTCCACGCAACATGTGTTTAAGGGTAGATGTGCCATGTCCCTCATAACCATGTCTTTATTCTTAACATAAAACAGACTGACAAAAGTGCAAATGTTCCCTGTTGACACTCAGCCACCGAAGCCTAGCTTTGGCAACAGCTTGGGACATTCAATTGAATTAAAGCATTTAATGTCCTTCCCTCTACTTGAAAAATTGAAATTACTTAATACGCACTCTTAATGTAAAATAGCCTCCTGTTCAAACGTGCATGCTTCTAAGCCCGATGCTTTGGTCTATGCGTTGTCGGTCAGTGAGTGAAGCACTTTATTAAGTGGATCTACTCATAACAAACAATTGAAGCTTGGCCAAAGTCTTTGAAGCGAAGGAGAGTTGTGAGATCTGTCTGTGATTGTCGCTGAGTCACTGACAGTTCTAGTGCTATCTGGAAGCGTCACAACAGAATATATCTTCTTCTTTGTGTGGCGCTACAGTCCGGGGTGGACCTTGGACTTAACCAACATGCCTCTCCAACTAGCGCGATCCCTGGCTAGCTGTCTCCAGTTTCGCACACCAAGTTGGTTGAGGTCCTTCTCCACTTGGATGCGCCACCTTAAACGCGGCCGTCCTCTGTTGCGTTGCCCGACAGGTTCGGATTCGAAGATTCTTTGGGCCGGAGCTGTGGTGTCCATACGGTCTACATGACCTAGCCACCGTAGGCGTTGGATCCGTAAACGCCTAACTAGGCTCATGTCGCTGTACAGCCCGTACAGTTCGTGATTGAATCTTCTCCTCCAGAACCCGTCAACACAAACAGGACCAAAGACCGTGCGTAGAACTTTTCTCTCAAAGAGACCAAGGACTTCTTCATCCGCTTTCGAGATTGTCCATGCCTCCGCGCCGTATAGCAGGACTGGGATGATCAGAGTCTTATATAGAGTCAACTTGGTTCTTCGAGAGAGGGCTCTGTTACTCAATTGCCTCTTGAGCCCGAAGAAACAGCGGTTGGCACGAGTTATCCCACGCTTGATCTCGGTACTGTTCCTATCGGTACAACTTACTCCGAAGCCGAACTAATTGAAGTCCTTGACTACCTCGAAGTTAAAGCTACCCATTGTGACGTTCTGTCCAAAACGTCGATGTTGTACAATTTTTTTGAGCACAGCATATACTTTGTTTTGCCCTCATTCACCGCCAGACCCATTTTAGCCGCTTCCGTCTCAATGTTAGCAAAAGCCTCACTGACGGCTCGCTGAGTTCTGCCAATCACGTCAATGTCGTCCGCGTAAGCAAGCAGTTGAACGGACTTCTGGAAGATTGTGCCTCTAGTGTTGGCGTGTGAGTTTCGCACGATCTTCTCCAGGACGATGTTAAAGAAATCACATGACAGCGCGTCGCCTTGCCTAAAACCTTTTTTGACATTGAAGGCCTCGGTGAGTTCGTTGCCGACCTTGATATACCAGCGTGAGTTCTCCATCGTCATCCTGCACAGCCTGACGAGTTTGGCAGGAATGTTAAAACTATACATGGCGTTGTATAGCTCGTCTCTATGCACGCTGTCATATGCGGCCTTGAAATCGACGAGCAGATGGTGAGTGTCGATTTGCATTTCTTGGGTCTTTTCCAGGGTCTGCCGTAGTGTGAAGATTTGGTCTGTTGTGGACTTTCCTGACACTGATATGGACCTAACAGAATATACAGTCTGCCTAAAACCCAACAGATTAAATGCGTACCGCGACGCTCACTCATCACTCCTCGTGTAACGCAAATAAATGCGGACACCGTGAACAGGCTGAAGAGACAATAAAAACGTTGGCTAGTCGAATGTCAACTCCTAAAATCAAATTGATTTAAAATACTGAGCAAGACATACCCAAGCATAGCACTCAAGAGCTACATTCACAACACAGCCCATAGTCCCCACACGCTCAAACAATGGAAGAAGATTGAAGGAGACTTCTTTGCCTTTTCTGACGTTTTGTGTGCTTGCCTGCGCCGTTTATCATCAATCTTCTAGATCTAGTTTGGCCTCAGTTCAAAGAAGCCTAAAATAGAGCAGATCTTCACGCCGTCACTAATCCTAGAAAACATTTGAGAAATGCTAATCGATACTCTTAACTCATGTGCCCTCATATGACATGTCTAGTTTTGACAAAGGCAACGATGTAAAATTCTTACTGTTTCAATAAGCCCGGAGACAAGCTCAGGTTTTCAATGTACCAGAGAGGTTAGGCGCGGTTCTGTGATTAATCATTCTTGAGAATACCAGACGCAGAGACTAGGAGTCAAGCAGATGATTGATAGCATTTAAAAAGAAGCGTCAAATTTTCGTCCTGGTGAGCCAGGAGAAAACGATGTATTTGCTGCCCTTAAGACAGGACATGCAACATCGATCGTCTTTGTCAGGGCGTCATAGGCAGAGCTTGAACTTCGCGCTTGTCTGGGACTTGGTCTACCATTGCAACTCTAGTGCTCTGGGATGACAGAGCAAGCTTACAACCTCAAGACCCTTGCTGAACTAAGAAACATAAAAATCGGCCTTCGATTGATCAACAGCTCAAAATGATTTGTGCACTATGCACAGATTTGTGTTTTAGCACAATGGGCCTACTCTGTCCTAAGTGTGGCTGTTGTCATCTCTTACAGCAGTCAGCCACTTCAAACTAACTTAACCTTATATATATACAGCTGTCGCGCTACAGCCCGTAGAGGGCCAGGGCCTAGCTTTTCAGCAACCACTAGTGTTGTGCGTGCTATTGTTCTCTCACGAGTGAAAAGGACCTACAGTTTTATGCCGACTCCGAACGGCCAAGTTTGAGAAGCTTTAATCGAGACTTCTTTGATTGGCACTACAGTCCGGGGTGGACCTCTGCCTCAACCAACATGCCTCTCCAGCCAGCACGATCTTTCGCCAAGACAGCAAATATTTTTTGTGCTTTGCCAGTGAGTCGAAGGAGGTAAAATTTCTGTCGCACAGAGCAGGGATCGAACCTCCGACGTCGAGGTTGGGGTCGACGCACATACCCTCAACGCCACGGGCTACCACCAACAGAATGAATAGTCGTTCTAAAAACAACAAACTGAATGCGTACCGCGGATCACTCACTGATCACTCCTCGTGTTACGCAAATAAATGAGGACCGTGAACAGGCTGAAGGGACAATAAAAACGTTGGCTAGTCGAATGTCAACTCCTAAAATCAAATTGAATTAAAATACTGAGCAAGACATGCCCATGTATAGCACTCAAGATCTCTGTTAAGGGGTAAATTCAAAACACAATAAACCTGTTCGGTCGCAGTGGCTCATAGGCCTCACATGCTCAAACAATGTAAGAAAATTTAAGGAGGCTCCTTTGAATTCTAAGTCATCTCTGTCGTTTTATATGCTTGCCTGCACACTTGATCAATGATCTGGTCGATCTGGCGAGGTTTCAGCTTAAAGAAATCCACAAGGTTGGGAGGTCTTTACACTTCGGCAGATCCTATAACTATCATTGTTGAGAGTAGACTGCGTAGTGAATTGTAGGTGTACTGTGCCCTCGTTTGATGTGTACCCTTGATACTCGTAACAGAGCTCCCGTTACATATAGATTTTGCCACTGTTGCAGGGGTGGCCCGTGGCGTTGTGGGTATGTGCGTCGACCCCAACCTCGATGTCGGAGGTTCGATTCCAGCTTTGAGCGACAAAAATAATGTTCACGACCCCACCTCTTTCGAGTCACTGACAATGCTCAAGGAGTATTTCCTGTCTAGAAAAAGCTTCTCAAACTTGGCCGTTCGGAGTCGGCATAAAACTGTAGGTCCCTTCCACTCATGTGAGAACAATAGCACGCACAACACGAGTGGTTGTTGAGAGGCTAGGCCCTGATCCTCTACGGGCTGTAGCGCCACTCATATTAATATTATAATATCCTGCACTCCTAGTGACTTCATTTCTTCCAATGATTCACACGTCTTCTGAAATTTCAATAGATTATCGACAGAATCTGCAGAGTCCATCTTCTGATCGGTAGTTCCTTTAAGAAAGGAACTTTGTTAATAGAATACGGAGTTTGTTTTGCTCATTTTGGTTCACGCTTCAAGCTTCCGCTTCCGCTTTAGGCTATACTGACATTCTTGCTGTTTCCTGATTAGATCCTTAAATTCTCCTCGGGAGATCGTAGAAAATACCTATGAAATGCAGATCAGTACTCATAACCTATGAATCGATTTCAAGGCGGCATCTGACAGCTGGCACTGAGACGTGCTAAGTGCCGTCATGTCTAGTTTTGATATTTCTGCCAAACCTATCAGGTTGTAAAGGGCGACGATGTAGAATTCCCACAGCTCATACAAGGTCGATAATGACAGACAGGTCAGTGATGCTTTCAACATCGTTCTTGAAATTATCATGCAAAACTCAGACGCGAACACAATCGGTCAGCGTGCAGCGTGGAGTCAAGCTAGAAGTTGCAAAGAAGTAGCTAAAATGAGGTTTGGTGGTGCACGAACAGAAAATGAAGGACATGCTGTCGTTAACAAAGCACATACAACATCGACACCTATAGAGCGTCACAATGGGCAGCTAGAACTTTGCCGTAGCCAGGGACTTGGGGTACATCGGCTCCGCAATGAATACCAGAATCAAGATGAAATGCAAAATAAACCATCGCGGTTCCTTTAGGCTCAAGGACGTAATAGAGCACACTTTAGAAGGATAGGGCTGAAATTGACGCAACCTGCCCCTGATCTCCGGCACATAGAAGCCGAGCCGTCCAGCAGTTACCCATGTGATCTCTGTTTGCATTGCTTGCATTGATGACGTCTGGAGGAGACGTTTCAACCAGGAACTGTGTGGGCTGTACAGCGACAAGTGCTCCTCCACTCTGACCAACCATGGATAAAAGCCCGAGGAGTTCTCGATTTCAAATCTGTAGGACAACACGAGGAACGACGCTTTCGTCTATCGTGGCGCACACGAGTGGAGAAGGGCCTCCATCAACTTGGCGTGCGCAACTAGATGCAGCTTGTCAGTGATCGCGTTTGGGTGGTTAGGTTCTAGGGCTGCCAGGGAAATTGCTGTTGTTGTGCTTCCTAGTGCCGTGAATTTGGTCACAACGGAAATTGGTGACTGAACCAAATCAACCTATTACTTTGTTTCCACTGGGATTTGAACCTGGGACTCCTAGGCACTCAACCCACTGAGTCATTCTGCCATCTTCAGTGAACGCGTCAGCTGGGCAGGCTTGTGGATTGTTTGCCAATGAAGACGAAAAATGTCTTAGTTTTAAATTTGAAACAAATTTAACAAAAATACCCTCCTTGTTGTGAGTTCGAGAGTAAATCAAGTAAGAATCTGCAACTCCTTAATGTCAATAAAAAAGTCTCTTTAATCCTTTTCGAAATTCAAACGAATGAAGTCCCGCCTTTGGCATGCGATGTACGCTTTCTTTTAATTACTCCTATCAAGTCAAACTTTTCACCGAAAAATCACTTAAACTGATGCAGCCCAACTTGGAAGGAATAAATCCCAAAAAGCATGCCAAACAAGTGCATCCAACTTTCCTCGAGCAACTTCTGCTGCAACATGCCCGCACATGCAGTGATGTCGCCGCGCCACACACAAATCCTGCCCTACACGCACGCCGACGAAAACATACCGCCCGCCTTCCTGGTGGGGGACAAGAAGTTCGGGTACAAGGCTCCGCCTCGAGCTTCGACAGCATCTTGCATCTCGACGACCGAGTGGAAGAAATTAATTCGCTCACTTTCTTGTAAACTTAATTAAAATCGCTAACTACCTAGATGAAAAGTAATTACGGATCCACGTGCGCGTGCTTTTAACCGTGAAATACTTAGCTTTGTAATTTTGCAGCGGGCGTACCGGAGGCCGGAGCCCAAAACGTCGCCGAGTCGCGCGGTGCGGGTGGGCAAATAAAAAATACGCAATACCCGCGTCTGTTTATTGCACTTTCCTCTCGGCGTGCCCGCGCGGTGGGTGTGTGACGATGTGACGTCTTTGTCCTCATTACTGGCGCCCCAACTCCGCTCCGACGACGAGGACTATTTATTCAGGTGAATGCTACGAAAAGTGCCATGCAACATTCTCGAGAGAGGCAGTGAAACGCAATTAAAAGCGCTCCTAAATATCCTGAAAAATGGGACAGTGGGTGCTGGGTGACACTCCAGCATCTGGGTTCTCCTTCCCGTCGTCGTCGTCATTATTCTCGTGCTCCGCATCGAACTCGCTACTCTTGGACGTGTGCAGTTTCACTTTTGCTTTTCGGAGCGAACGTGAAACGACGTGAAACAGTCGCGGCGTCCCGTCGTCGAAGACATTCTGCGAAGTTTATTACGCTGCTGATTAAAACAAAAAGCAAACGAACAAAGAGAGGAAAAAAAAAACGAAGACGAGACAACGAGGAGGAATTAGATATTTGTGATGTGCTCCCTGACGGCGATGATGATGATGACGACGTTGGCGGCGGTAGGTGGTCGTTGTACTTGCTCTACTCACTGCTCACTTGTTGTGGAGAAATTTCACTTAAAGATACGTGCCAGCTGAAGAAGCAGTGACAACACACGTTGACAGCGGTAAATAATGGGCTACAGTGTGTGGCGACAGTTTGGGGCAGGCTGTTCCCCAAGAAAGGAGACGGTTTTGGTGAAAAGAAATTTGTGACTGAAATGACAGAGGAAGTGGGCATTTTAAGTGACAAATTGTTAGATTTCAGTGGGTTATGGACAACGACGGAAAATAATCCACGTCGCTTACAACCTGGTTTTGCACTGGCTAGACGGAGAGGTGTGGTGAACGTAGCCCCTTAAGTTGACATCTTTGGAGTGGCTACTGTGTGCTTTTGACAGGCAACTAGATGTTCCCCCCTTACAGCACATTTAAACTGGCGAACGTTACTTGGTCCATGGACACTTCTTTAATTTTTGTAAAACAACCAGTCCAATGTGGGTTTGTAGTTCGAAGACAACGTTCTTCGGAGTTAATCTTAAGCTGGGTTGGTGATCATGGGCTCGTCGAAACGAGGAATTTATAGAGAGAGGTCCTGCACTCGCTGCTAACAGGGAGAAGCAACGAATGGAGCCTTGAGACTCAGTCAGTCTGTCGGTTGGGTCTCAAGCACATGCGGTCTCGCAAGTTTTCTACTAAAACTATAGATGGACCAAGGAGACAGCGGCTGCAAACATAAACAAAAGTGTCTTTCGAGGACCCTGAGAAAATCAAGCTTTCGGTGAAAATCAACAAATTGGAAGGTAATAGTTTTTATTCAAAAAGTTATAAGGCACATACCAAGCTCGGTGCGTATTTCCCTTCCTTGATTTTGAAAGAGCCTTCATGTGCGACTTTGCAAACAGAGATCAACAAGAGGCCCATGGATTCATCAATAACACGACGATCCACGTTCGCACGTCCAAACGCAGGTCCTTTCTTTGTATTTTTAACGAAGCAATTAAACCACCTGACCTTCGAACACTGTTTTACGCACGGAGGTACTGGTAGACAAAGAACCACTCACAATGCTATGAATGCTTGAAATACCACTTATTCCAGTCTCATTGACAGTCAAGTCGGCTATTAAACACAAAGTTGCTCGCATGCCGCTGCAAATACCTCAAACGAACCACTCGGTCCCCACCTGTACTCGAGAGCGTTGGTTTTACCATGGGACAAATTCATTTCCGCACTCGTACAGTTGCAAGAGTACTTAAAGATCTCGACGTGCACAAATCCGCTGGCCCGGATACTTCTGAAGAGGTGTTCTTCTTCGCTGGCAAAACCACTGCGTAAGCTTTTTCATCTATCCTACTCTTCAGGTCTCTTTCCGAGTAGATGGAAAACAGCATTTGTCCAGCCCGTCCCTAAAAAGGGCGAATCTTCGTCACCCACATCGTACCGACCCATAGCACTTACGTGCCTTCTTTCTAAGGTCATGGAAACGCTGATAAATCGTCAGCTTTTGAAATATCTTGAATCGCGGAAACTCCTTAATGACCGGCAGTATGGCTTCCGCAGCAACAGGTCAACTGGTGATTTGATAGCTTATCTCACCGAAAAGTGGAACCAATCTTTGCACAATGCAAGCGAAAGCAAGATAGTTGCGCTTGATATTTCTAAAGCATTTGACAGAGTTTGGCATCAAGCTCCTTTGTCGAAAATGCGTGCTTATGGTCTTGATGAGTCTCTGCTTCTATGGATTAGAAACACCTTTCGAACCGTTCAATCCAAGTTGTTTTGGATGGGTTCAAGTCTGATATCCACAAAATAAATGCTGGTGTCCCCCAAGGCTCTGTTCTGTCTCCGATACTTTTTCTCATTTTTATAAACGATCCAATCCACTCCTTCGCTGATGACAGCACCCTCAGCTTTTCATATTCGTTCCAAAATTCACGACCCTGCCGTTCGGACGTAATATTGGAACGGCAGCGTATGTCAAGCACATTGAATTCCGATTTGGACAGCATAATTAACTGGGGTAAGAACAACAGAGTGGAATTCAATGCTTCCAAAACTCAATGCTGTCTGCTGTCTCTAAAGCGAACCCCTGATAATCAGCCATTATCCATGAATGGCGCTTGCATCGACGAAACCGGAAAACTTTCCATCCTCGGTATGTACATCAACACAACACTTAGTTGGAACGATCACATATTCGAGGTCGCCAAAAATGCTGCGAAATGTTTAGGTTTCCTTAATCGATGCAAGAAATACTTCACCCCCTCTGATTTGGCTTTAATCTATAAGGCGTATATTCGCCCTAAGCTTGAGTATAACGCTCATATCTGGTCTGGTGCCCCCAAGACCACCTTCCACCTACTAGATAGAATTCAAAAGCTAGCGATAAAACTTATAGAAGACAACGATATCGCGGGTTCATTAGACTCGCTTGAACATCGACGTACCGTGTCTTCTTTGTCCGTGTTTTATCGTTATTTTAACAAACAATGCTCAAGTGAGCTAGCCAACTGCATTCCTCCTCTCCTTGAATTCACCCGCAATACACGTCTCGCCAGGAATGCACATCAGTTTACCCTTAAGCCTGCTTTCGGACGCACAGTGAAATTTAGAGACTCGTTTTTTAGCCGCACCACACGAATATGGAATGCTCTTCCCAGCTCAATATTCCCCGTAGATTACAACCCGCAGATGTTTAAGACCAATGTGCACAGGTACCTCCTCTCTCTCTCTCTCTCCCCTATGCCTTCGGGCCGTGCTGTGTCTTGACCCCGGACAATTAAGGGTATTAATAACCCCTTGAGCACGCGCAAATTATAAAAAAAAAAAATGTAATAGCGAGGCGGGCCCCCATTGAATAAAATCACCACCTACTAGATCGGACTGATCAGTCGGACGCTCAACAGTGACAAAACCCATGCGCTGCTTCAATGCGAACTGAAACAGTATTGCTTGCCAGTAACTCTGTCTCCAGGGGCTGTTACAATGAAGCGATGATGAAATGAAATGCGAATGACAAGAAGCTCTTCACAGACGTCTCGGAGAGACCATCACGATAGACAGATATAGCTTTTGAGGATCAAAGCGTTTGTCTATCTAGGCACCTCTATCTATTCAAACAATGACACCAGCACTGCAATAAACGAAGACTAACACTTGCCAACCGCTCCTTCCTTTGGCTACGAAAGCAATTAATAAACAAGAACATCCCTCGAACAATCAAAGTAGTTATCTATAAGACCTTAGTCGTTCCAGTCCGGCTATGTGACGTGGAGGCATGGACTTTGTCAAAAGCGGACGAAGGTGCTCTTGGTGGTTTTGAGAGAGAAAGCGTGGTCCGCGGTCTGCGTGGATGGTGCGTCGAAGAGGAGATATGTCGAGCTCTTCAGCGACATCGACTTGTCCAGAACAGAGAAGATCCAAAGATTGAGATGGCTAGAGCGGATGAAAACCAATGCTCCGGCCCGCAAGTCTTTGAATCCATCACCGAGGGATGGCGCAGTAGAGGAAGACTGCAACTCAGGTGGCGCACGCAAGTAGCATAAACTAAACGGAGTGTACTTTTCCTTGGTTGGAAATCGCTCAAGAATAAATGAAGCAATTGAACTATGGCACCATTAGGACGTTCTTCCTCGAGGATATGACAATTAATCTGTGAAGATCTTTGTCGAACGTAGTCGTCGTGTTTACCGATGATGGTAGACAGTCCATTCCAGCAACATCTGAATGGATTCCATTCAAACACAACTTGGGCTGAAAATCTTTTTTCAATTCCAGTCAATAAGCGGATAGGTTAGGTTCGGTTTTTGTGGGATGCCAGCACACTTAGACCATTGTTGGTCTATCGAATCCACAGTCAGACTACTTCCAGTCATTGTCAGCTTCAGTGATAGTGCAAATGGTGACTGGACCAGATTTGATTTGGGTTGGGATTCCAACCCAGGACCCCTATAACCAAGGGCAGGGCACTCAATTAACTGGGCCAGCTATTAATAATTTGGTAAAAGACCACCATTTGAAGCTGAAGATTGGACAAAAATACGATGAGACAAAGCGGATCAGTGTTGGAGAGTGCTGTTGGTACTACTGACTGAACCCACCTTTGACCACTCTTCATTTGAAAGATCATCGATGCAACGAAGGACGAGGGCATTATTGGGTACACCTTGTAGAAATAAACCCGATCGATCATGGACGTCTTGTTGCTATGTTTCTAGGATGTGACGGGCACTGGCCACGTTCGATCAACAATTATGACAACCAATTTGGCAGTACTGGTGATAAGTTTGCGTTGACGGTGTCTGGAGGAGAAGATTCAACCACGAACTGTACGGGCTGTACAGCGGCATGCACCTAGTTAAGCGTCTTCGGATCCAACGCTTAAGACGGCTAGGTCATGTAGAGCGGATGGACACCACAGCTCCGGCCAGAACAGTCGCGATACCGAGCCATTGAGGCAGCGCAACAGAGGACGTCGTCGCACGAAATGGCGCACACAAGTCGAAAAGGACCTCAACCAACTTGGTGTGCGCAGCTGGCGAAAAATCGTGCTGGCTGGAGAGGTATGTTCGATGAGGCCCAGGTGTACCCCGAAAACCGCTGTCTACTCAGACAATGACACAAGCACTGAAATCAAACGAAGAAAAACTGCTTCTTTGGGCTGAAACAGATAAACAAAGCCGTCTATTGTCCTTATTCTGCTATATGGCGCAGAGGCGTCGACACTGTTTGTCAAAAGCAGACGAAGGTGCTCTCGGTGGTTTTGAGAGGAAAATTCTTTGGGGGATTTTGGGTGCCGTCTGCATTGATGGTGAGTCGAGGAGGACATATGTCGAGCTGTTCAGCGACATCGACTTGTCCAGAACAGAGAAGATCGAACGATTGAAATGGCTAAAGCGGATGGACACCACAGCTCCGACCCGAAGGCATTGGGACAGCGCCCTAGAGGACGTCCTCGCACTAGATGGCTCACTCAAGTGGAGAAGGACCTCAACAAACTTGGAGTGCGCAGCTCAAGGCAGCTGGCGAAAGATCGTGCTGCCTGGAGAGGCATGTTGCTTGAGGCTTAGGTCCACCCCGGACTGTAGCGCCAATCAAAGACGAAGGAGGAGATAAGTGAGAGTTTCGATCGAGATGCGCATCATAGAGCCATAGTCCTAATTTCAAAAAGCGCTTGATGTGTATGTAAGCATGTCACACCAATACCGCATGTAAACGAAACAAACAAAAAAAACATTGAAAATTATCAGGTCCGTTGGCGGAGAGGGCTAGGGCTTTGCACGAACTTCTTGCTTGTAGGTTCTGAGTTCGAATCTGGCTAGAGTTACACTTATTTTTCTTTCTCATAGGCAATGCCGTTTTTTTGATTGTTTTGGATTCTATTCATTTTCTTAATATATATAAAAATATATCGGTCTGTCGGGGAATGATAGAGTTATGTGGGTTGCTCTACAAGATGGAAGAAGTGGACTCGTGCCCAGCCTCTACGGCAGTCATTCGTGTTGATCTTCCACAACAAGCACACATGTTCTGCTTCCTCTTGTCCTGTCACGAGGAAGGACAACCTATAGTTTAATGTCCGCTCCGAACGGCCAAGTTTGAGAATACAGGAAAGCTCTTTGAGCATTGTATTGCTGCGATCGAATATTGAACTTAGGAACCCCCACTGTATCAGTCGCCACAGAGTAGGAACTTGTTGTTGCCTAGGCTACTTTCAAAGTTGCCTAAGTTAAGCCAGTGGTGGCCCGTGGTGTTGTGGGTATGTGCGTCGACCCCAACCACGACGTCGTAGGTTCGATTCCTGCTCTGTGCGACAAAAACAAGTTTTACGACCCCACCTCTTTCGAGTCACTGACAATGCTCAAAGAGTATTCCCTGTCTAGAAAAAGCTTCTCAAACTTGGCCGTTCGGAGTCGGCATAAAACTGTAGGTCCTTTCCACTCGTGAGAGAACAATAGCACGCGCACCACGAGTGGTTGCTGAAAAGCTAGGCCCTGACCCTCTACGGGTCGTAGCGCCACCCATATTATTATTATTATAAGTTAAGCCACCTGACACATATTCTTCCATCCCCACTGTCATACACCGAATGATGAACGTCCTCCATGGGAACTGCTAGCGCTAAAGAAAGGACATAAACTAAGACTAAACGTTCTTCTTATAATTGCACAAGCAGAAGCATCCCCTGTCAGACGAGGAGTACATTGTTGCTTCAGTGCTTCAGTCACCAACCACCACAGTTGTCCCTCCACCCAACAAGTGTCGTTTTTCAGTGAATTTTTCTCAAGAAAAAATAATGTCCCCTCTCTTTTGTATCTGATATTCATGAAAATCAGTTGCTGTCGTCCCGATAATGAACTTCCATTGTTCTCGCGGCAGTCCTTGAAGGCAGTCCCTTCATCGCCAGTGCGTCATCAGAATGTCTGCGGATAACATTTTCAACTTTTAGATAGCGGCGGACATTTGCAAGTCAATTTGGTCATGAATTTTGTATGTACTTCCACGCACAGGTGGGCTTCCATTCATGCCCGCGGACGCGTGTGGGAGTGCGTTCAATGAGGCAGACTCTTCGGGATATTACAGCAATAATTGAACTCAATTAAGTTCATTATTGATGGCGGGGAGGTCACATGGTTGGAGGATTGCCTTGATTGCTCGATGTTTTGATTTGAGCGTTATTTTTTTTCCAGTCTCAAACTGTTTACTTGGAGGGATGCAAATTCTGTTGACTTTCAAGTGCTGTCCCCGGCAGGGGTAGGTTGGGTCTTTGAGGTTTTCGTTTCATTTTTCTTCATTTCGGGATGAAAATCAGGGGATGATCTATATTCTCCGATGTTCTGAAAGGTATTTACAGTCTTCCTGGAAGGCTACCTTTGAATTAAGCAAATAATTTGGGGCTGAAGAGTGCTCCATTCAAGCAGGGTTCCTAGAAGGTCCTTGATTGATTTTAAAAAAAATTCGTTTATAAATAGCTTTGATTGGAGAGGGCGGGTTGATAAAGGTCTTGTTACATTTATTGACCTAACGAAGTGGAGATTGCAATCATTTAGATTGTGGACAGAGATTGAAGTGTGCTGGGAATTGGAGTGCTCCATGGCGAGTATAGCTCGTATTTTTCGGAACGGAACATCAAGTTAAGTGCAGGAGTTTAAGGTACGAGATGTTTGCAGATTTCCATCAGACGAGGAGAGTATGAGTTCGATATATGACATTGGAGTGACAGCACTGTCTCAAAAATCCATCCCGATCTGAATTGAGTGTAAATTCAGTCTTTGCTCGTAGTAAAGGGGACCAATCTGACAGTTTCAGCAACTGTCAAAGTTACCAACGACATCCAACTGCCAAAATATATATTCATACTGTTTGCCCGCTGCTCCATCAAGGTTGGTAACGCACTCACCAAGACCTTCAATGCCAAGAAAGGTTTTAGACAAGGCGACAAAACTCACACTAGAGGCACGATATTCCAAAAATCCGTGCAGTTGCTAGCATACACGGTCGACATTGACGTGATTGACCGAACTCAGCGAGCCGTCAATGAAGCTTGTGCTTGTATTGAAACGGAGGCGGGTTTAGCGGTGAATGAGGGCAAAACAATGTATATGCTGTCATCAAGAAAGGACACACAACATCGACGACTCCGTCAGAACGTCACCATAGGCAGCTACCACTTCGAGGTAGTCAAGGACTTCATCTACCTTGGCTCCCAAGTAAATACTGCAAACAACATCAGTACCGAGATTAAACGCAGAATAACTCTTGCCAACCGCTGTTTCTTTGGGCTCAAGAGGCAATTGAGTAGTAGAGCCCTCTCTCGAAAGACTCACATTACATGAGACCCTGACCATCCCTGTCCGGCTGTATGGCTCGGAAGCCTGGACTATCTCAAGAGCGGATGAAGACGCACTTGGTCTCTTCGAGAGAAAAGTTCTGCGTTCAATCTTTGGTCCTGTTTGCGTCGAAGGTTTTTGGAGAAGAATATTCAACCACGAACTGTACGGGCTATACAGCGAGTCTAGTCAGGCGTCTACGGAGTCAACGCCTAAGATGGCATGGCCAACACTGCTCCAGCCCGAGGAGTCTTCGACTCCGAACCAGTGGGACAACGCAATAGAGGACGACCACGAAGCCGATGGCCGATGGACCTCAATCAACTTGGAGTGCGAAATTGGAGCCAGCTGGAGAGGATGGTTGACTGAGGCCCAGGTTCACCCCCGTAGCACCACAACAAGTAGAAGAATGTTTGACATTTAATCGTTCATATTTTCACGATTGTCGAACGTAGGAAAGTTATTTTAAATAAAATATTGTAATGTGGGCTTAGTTGTCCGTCGTATGGTTATGGAGTGTACTCTTTTGAAACTTAAGAAAGTAACCGGTGATTGGAGAAATGTGGCTACTGGCTCATGTCAGGGGGTTAGCTTCTCAGCAAACACTCGTGTTGTGCATGCTTTTGTCCTCTTACGAGTGGAAAGGACTTAAAGTTGTATGCCGACTCCGAACGGCCAAGTTTGAGAAGCCTTTTCTAGACGGGAATACTTTTTTAGCATTGTCAGTGACTGAAAAAGGTGCGGCCGTAAAAATTATTTTTGTCGGACAGTCCAGGGATCGAACCTAGACGTCGAGGCTTAAGTGCATACCCACAAATCCACTGGCCACAACAACTTGACGGCAATGTCTTTCGATTTGCGTGGTATGTTACAGTGTCCCGCCACCAACGTGGGTGTTGAAATGTCCAGTCATTTCGTTAAGAGACAGCCGGCAGTTTTGGAATATTTTGATGTTAAAATTTATCTGCTGCTTGATTGTTCACCACTCCAACGACCGCTACAGCTGAACATATACTGAAGCTCGAAAGGCTCAACCCAACCAAATCTAGATGGTCCACTGGCACTGAATGCCTCATTACGAAACAATCATGGTATACCCTTAATCCAAAACGCTTATGGAAATGGATAAATATGAATTGGCCGAATCTCAGAATCCTCAGAATGGGCACTGCGCCATTGGCACATACGCCTCCAGATTAGGCATTCGCCACAATGACCTTTTCGGAAGCAGAGATGAAAAGAAGTCGAACACCTTCTCTGAAACTGCATTGCCCTGTCCTCTAGCAGATTCTCTCACCTAGGTGCGATGTACTCAACAACTTGACGGATCAGAAGAATGTCAGCACCAGTCATAAAGGTTTATTCAAAAATTCAACTCGTTTGCGGACTAAGATCTACTCGATCCTCGCCACATCGGGTCTACTCTGGCTTAAGTGTAACTACCATCTGCTGTAGTCAGCCAATCGAACCTACCCTAGCCTAACCTTATCTGTTGAAGAGTGATAGCCAGGACAGTGTCTTTTTAACTAAATGGATTCTGTAGGAATAGTGCTGCAGTGGTCGGAGTTTCAATGCGAGGGGTCTTCCTCTACAGACAGTCCTCTTCGTTTTCGATCTGTCTGTGTAGACATGCAGCGGTTCTAGTCCTATCTGGGAGGGAAACTGGTAGAGCAGTTGGATCGGGGTAGAAGACGATCGGTGTCAATGGGATCGAAGCTGAATTCATAAAAAATTGTTGAAAGACAGACAGTGTGTTCGGACTGCAGCCAAATAGCCTTCAGGCCTAGGGCTGGAATGACTACTATTTGTTTGTCGAAACGGTGCCGCGGATTAAGGTGGAAAAATATGTTAAGTGGCTCGGATGGAGGGCTTCTCAATGCGCCGCTGAGGCCCATGCCGGGCTGAGTGCGTTGCATTTGGCAGCTCCGTTTAGTGCTGTCCACCAAGCTGACACTTCGTACATTAGTGCTTTTCTGACGCAAATGTAAATATTCTCTGAGCAATACGTGGCTGCTGTCCCCATTTTCATCCAGCGGTATAGCGTGTTAAAAGCATTTCTGTCGCATTCGTTGGTTTTTGGATGTCCAACTGGTTTTCTGGGCAATTTGGACGAGTTTTAGGCCAACATTTGAGGCTCTAGTGTTGGAAGAATAGCATGCTTTTACCGAGCCATCGAAAATTGACTGACCGATATTGAAGTGCTATCAGCTAAGTCGAGAAGCCCATTTAAATGAAGTCCTATTCCACACATGAGTACATTAATGTTGCTTCCAAACGAAGGCGGAATCAATTTAACTTCTCTCAACGTTGTTCCTTTATTTAAATTTATTTTTCTATCTCGTCACCCTGTACTCTAGAGATCACTGATTTCACAGCCAGTTTTCCCCTTGCCCACCTACAATCACAAAGTGTTTGACAGCACGAACCACTGACATTTAAGCGCATTCGCTACGTGTCAAAAAATTACCAAAGGCAGCAGAGGTTGTTGTCTTCCTATTACGTTCTCATTCAGCGACTTTCTTTCAAAAACATTCAATTAATCCCTTTAGCAAACAATTTCAGTTGATGTGAGCATTTCCTACCCACGTCAAGAATGTACGCAATTATCCGCCAGGTCGATTACTCTTCTGACATGGCATTAACACGCGCAGTCCCACCGGGGATAATTACAAGTAAACATTTGTTCAATCCAGGTCTACGACCTCTTGTGCTTGTTTCATGCGCAATTTGTCGTAACTTTGCTCCAAATTGACAGCTGCCAACTTGACGTCTCATCATTCTTCATTTCCTTGGCAAATGTCATAAATCCGCTACTCGTGCAATGCAATCATGGAACCCACATGAAAGGACCACCACCAAAAGCCGGCTTGTCTTAAGCCTCTTGCCATGCATACCCTATAAGCTCTGGCAACACACCACACCTTGCATCATCAGAAAAAAACAAACAACGACAATATTTCGATCAGACGACACGTCAAAGTAACGTCAGACTGAAATTCAATTAACTGACCCTTTTGTAGCGTAAATACACCCAAAGGAGCAAAATCCATTTCACTTACGACATGCTGTTGTATCGACTTGACGCAGAGGAGAGAACTAACTAATTCTCGTTAAGTAGTCCTTTAAGTTGACGTGTCCCCGCATGGGTACGGTGTGCTTTTGACAGGTTAGCACGTTGACACCAAGTTGCCAGCTGACGTATGTGGTGCATGGTTTGTGATGTCGAATGTGTCAAAGGGACGTCATTTACCGGCATGGTTGACAGGAAACGTCTGATTTTCTTGGCGAATCAACCATTACGGTTATTCAAATGCGGATTGAGGCGTGTGCGGCGTGAATAAGGAACCGCGATTACGAATGCATTAAACTTGAAATGTGATGCATTTTTATGGGGAAATTATGTAAAAATGAATTATTTTCATTATTTCGCATGCAACAGCAGCTGCGGAACTGTGCGGATGTGTGGCTGTGTTCAGTAGGTGATCCACGATGTGCTGATGTGAGTGGTCGTGGAAGTAAATGCGACTGGTTTCAGCATAAGGAAGTTGATTGGTATAGTGGTTGTAACATGTTGGCATCCGACTGCGTGGAGACTGCAGAGAGAAGGAGTTTTAACGGGGCGAAGCTGGTGACAAATGACATTTGTTACTTCAACTTCAGAGATGATTATCCTCTTGTTCACAGAAGAATTTGAGGTAATTTTTGACAGTTAAGCTTGAGTTGTCTGAGCTGTCATTGGATCAATTTGATCTGAGAAAGTGATGTAAAAAATCTGTCAAAAACTTTCCAAGAGAGAGGGAGAGAGCTAGAGGCGATCTAAGTCTATACGACTTGATTTCTGGTGAAGACCCACTGGATAAGAGGAAGATTTAACGCTAAGGCTGGTGAGAGAAATGTGAATTGACGTCTGTCACGTGATTGTGTACTGCGCTTTGGCTTTTCGATCTACATATCCATTCAGGGTGGTTGTTCCGGATGCCTCTCGTATTCAACGCGCTGTTAAATTGCGACCTTGTTTC
The DNA here is from genome assembly GCA_916610145.1 of Eristalis arbustorum. Lineage (NCBI taxonomy): Eukaryota > Metazoa > Arthropoda > Insecta > Diptera > Syrphidae > Eristalis > Eristalis arbustorum. The sequence continues at coordinate 19,417,289 of OU744320.1, read as the reverse complement.
TATGCACATTTTTGTCAAAACATCACGATTACAACCGGTCAACTTTACAGCTCATTACCCCCTTGTCCACCGACTAATTTGACGGATGATCACACATTTATTGACAGCTGTCATGAATTGTTGACAGTTAATCATGAATAATTGCAAAGTGCATTATATTCACTGACACGTGTTTGGATTATTGACCACTCTCATTCCTCCGTGAAAATGTTAAAAATCAATGTCAAAGGGCAAGAGATGTTGAAATGCCGTACATCCACGTGACAGATTTTTCGTTACGACACACATCAGCATAAAATATTGAAAAGAATATTCTCGAAATCAAGTCATTTAATCAGAAATAGTTGAAATGCCACAGCAAAGTTAAGTAGTTCCCAAACAAGTGTCAAAACAACTTCAAATGACAAGCCCACATTTTGCGAACGCACCCCATCTTCTGTCAAATCGTCAATCACATCCCCTGTCAACAAGCACTTAGAAACCGTGCAATAAACTCGCAGCAACGTCGTGACATTCCGATTGCATTTGAAAACGTTGTAAAAACCCCAACACTTTAATAATAACCGCATCAATGGACTGTGGGAAAACAATTACAAAAAAAAAAACACTTACTGCACTGTGATTCATCGGACTTATCCTCACAGTCGTCGGTCATGTCGCAACGATAATGAAGTGGAATGCAATAGGTTTTATTGAAAACATATTGCCCGCAACTAATTTGTCCGGCTTCGCATTCTGGTGGAGCTGTTCAATGAAAGCAAAAAAAATGAGAGGATTATTTGACAGTTAATTTGACTGTTGATTGTGCGATTTAAATTGAAAAGCGCTTTTTATTTCCTGTTTACTTACGACATGATTGCTCTTCATCCTCTCCATCATCGCAGTCTTTTTGATAGTTGCACACCCAGAGTGATGTTATGCATTTACCGTTATTGCAACGAAACATTCCCGTAGGACATGGCACATTATATGCAAGGGAACTTTCACCAATTCGACCGCCATCTGTTAATCCGCCTGAAAAAAAAAACAAAAAAAATTACAATGAAAAATCAAATTAATTCAATTTGTGTGTGATTTATGTGGAAACAAATAGATTTTTTTTAAGCTTCTGCTGTAAATCCTACCACAATGCTATAAATGGAATAAATATATGGGAAGGTTTTTGTAACCTTTAAAGCTGTAAGCGCTTTTATTGGACGCTCATTGGTGACAATCGTGTTTGGGTTTATTTTTAACGTGTCAGTATTGTCACTTGCTAGTGAAGAGACTTAGATATATACATCTGAACCGCTTGTAAATTATTGAGTTTTATTATCTCTTCAATGTATTCAGCGACGAAACTCATTTCGTGTCGCTTCGTCATGCTTACACGGTGAACTTTGCTATCATAGTCCGATCCACAAGAAAACACAAGACTATCAAGCTTGACAAGGCCTAAACAATCTTCTCTGTCGTCTTCTCCGGGTAGCCCCAGCAGGCATATTTTAAAAAAGACTCACCCTGTACAGATCGACACTCATTACTTGATCATCGATTTCAGAACCGTGCGACGATCTAGTCCACTTTTCACATTCCTGCCAAACTTGTCAGTTTGTGAGGGACGACAATAGATAAATTCAGATCGAACTCATTGAGTCCAGACGAGGCGGCTTTTTCAACATCTTTCTGGAGAAGTTCGTGAAGAACTCTCAGGGCAATATGACATGCACCGCAAGAGGTCTTCCAGAAGTCCTGGTTAAACATTGCCAGACTGGACCCTAAATAGGGTCCAAACGAAATCAAAGTATCGGTCTTTGCGAAATGACACGTCTTGGACAACTGTCACTTTGTGTATGTTGGCTTTGAGCGAAACCGCACAGACATACAAACAGAAGTAGAGTCCTCCCTCGAACTACCAAGTTGATGTGGTCTCGGGGTTGTGTACAATCTCAACAGCAGATGAAAGCGCTCTTGGATTTGCGATATGTTACGCGCTCAATCTTTGTGGTGGCATTTGGTAAAGATGCGACCTCAGTGAAATGCAGCGAAATGAGTCCAGCCAGGCGCTCACGAATTCAAGGAAATGCCTGTCCATCGACTTCATCGATCAGCTGTGACAAGCTTAAAAAAACAGATTGCTCTGTACATTTTTTAGGTCAAACGGTGTTTTAAACTGGTTTCCTTCTATTTGCTCAAAGCCCAAGGACTTGACTTGGAATGGCTTTATTTTTTCACACAAAAATCACTTTTTTCGGCTTAAGCCCAGATGTCGGTACAAGTCGTATTTAATAAAATTTCCTTACTACCGAGCTTTGGATCGTGTTGGAAAAGTTGGCTACGTAATAGATCACGAAGTCTGTTTCGTCACAAAGTATTTTGTTTAAGGCTGAATTTATGTGAAGAAGCCTGGATTAGCCGAAAATGTTCTCAATGCTCCTTGTTGTGAGGGTTCTGGTACCAAAAAAAGCTGCGTTTGCATGACTGCCCGCCTTTTCACAGACTTAGAATATGAAGAAAATGAATTTTTGGAACTGCACGCCACATCTATGCGAAACTACTCCCTCACACCCATTTCATTGACAGCCTAAAGTAGGTTTGGTAGAACACTTTCCTAGGCTGCACTCGATTGCATCGTGTAGGAGTGTGTCGATTTTAGAGCTACTGGTCACTGAGGATAAGATATGCACACAAACGCCATCACAGCAGAGGCACATCTTTTCGCAAAAGCCTCTAGTGTCCACCTCTACAAGGCTAAACTAAACCCAATTTACAATTCCCATTTCAAAATGGCATTAAGGTGGTTCTCTTCCTCTGTGACGAAGCATAGACAGTCATCCACTGTGCCAAGCATTTTCGCATTTCACGCCCCTCCTGCTCCTAAGCCAACTCGTCGAAGTGTCATTAGTGTCACCTCTCCACGCACTTAATCTCCACCCCAGTCATTTTTACGTACCTCCTCCTGTCGAAGGGTACTCATCCAGTCGAACGCTCCCTCGCACCCTCACCAGCCCATGGATTAGCAAATTACAGTCGGATGCGCCATCCAGGCTTCAACGGTTCAAATAGAAACACGCCACTCACTGGTGTCGCCCAATTAGAGTCGTTTAGTCTGCGGCAGCCAGATGCCCAACAGCACGCCTTCATCCGAATCCAGATTTGCATCCGAAATTCATTTTGGCAAAAGTTCAGGAGCACCACCTCACCTCGCCGGTACTCAAAGGTGTCCAATTTGCAGCCAGGGCACACTCATGCGTGCATCGGCAATTAATTTCGAAATGATATCGATATTGTACTCCAGTTTCGGTTGGCCTCACATGCAAACAGCAAGCGGAGCTGCCGGCCGAGGAGGGCCACTTGAAATGACTCTTGGCCATTGATGCTGCCCGGTGTCGTGTTATTGCCGGGAAACTAACTATCGGGGCCTGCCAGTTAATTTGTGTTCAATTCTGCTTAATTTGATAGCCGAGCGGTGAGTTGGCCTGGACCCTGCAGGACCGGCCATTGATTACGGTCCAGCGCAGGGCGGCCATCGACGGTTGGCTGGCTGCGTAAGGAGCAATTAAACCGCCATGCAACATTTAATTCGATTACTGATAAATTCAATGACATTGTCGGCTACATCCTGCCGCGTGGCGGGTGTGGTTGCCGGGCGATAGCGTCGTCGTCCTTTGTTGCGATGACAAAGTGGCTGTAATTGAGGTATGGGATAACGTTGATGCCTAAACGGCTTCTTGATGGGTGCCGGCCCCCCAGAGGACGTTTTTTTCGCAGGAAATGGGAGCTCGGGTGCCGAAGAGGGAAATTCATAGAACATCCCCAGGCTAATGCATTTCTGATGTTCACAAGCAGGCAGGCATCCACTCGAGCGCCGGGGTGGCGGCGAACACTCATCGAATAGCTTCAGCTCTTATGTGGATTGTCCTGTTTCCGGAAGTAACAAGCGCCATCCAGCGGCATGATGGCTTGAATTGTTTTTGCATGTAGTTTCGAAGTCGGTACACGACGACGACTGGGGTGGTGGACAAAATATTTCTCGATTCGCTCTGGAGGCGGAACACGTTCGAGGAAGTTATGAGTCGGAATTTCAACTAGAAGCGAAAGGAATTAAGTTCTGCCCTCGGCAGGTGGGCAAAAGCCGATTGATGTTGAGACGGTTCCCGGAGTGAGGCTAATTCTTAAGAGGGAATTCCATCGATATGCTGGATGAATGGGGGTTCTAGACGCAAGCTTGAATCCCTTGCAATGATGATGGTGTGGCAGGACGCTGTTGAACATTTGCTTCCAAATTGGCTTGCGTCCTTGAGCCCGTTTCAGTGTTTGGTGGTTTTCAATTGTGTATCCTCAGAGGGAATCCAAGGGGAGGCTGTAGTTCTTCTTCAAATTCAATTTCCTCAGAAGGTTGCGCCTCAAATTAAATTTTGTGAACAGAACACCTCTCCGAACTACATAGCCTCAGCGGCACAGTCCTACGTTTGAGTTTAGCGACAACACCACTGTCACGGCAAATCGTACCCTCGTCAGTTCTCAAATCACCCCTGGCCTTCGAAGGCAAGTGAATCCCGATCCCCTGCAAGACCCCTCGCATCACTTATGCATGCACAGCTCTCCAGGACCCACCAGGCGACGCTGAATGACTCGCCTCCTCTCTGTGACAGCGGCCACGACGACGACGACGGCAACTTCTGTTTTCCAAAACAAATTAAAATACATTCACCGTTCATCGGGTTAACTCCATCGCCGCCCTTCCGTGGCCACTTAAAGATTTAATTACCTGCAACGGGAGGTGGCTCCCAACTCCCACGGGGCTACACACAAACAGGATCATTACAAACTGCAAAAACCATGTAAAAGCGAAATATTATTGCCTCCCGTGCCCCTGGAAATGGAAATTTTCAGTTCGTGCCCTAACGCGGTGCGGTGCGCTGCTCAAAAAAGGACACTTATCCGTCCGTCGCAGGACACTCCGCCGCGCAGACAATGAAAAGCACAGTAAATGGCTCGTGAAATGCGATGTTATACCTCGTCCCAACGCAATATGATATCTTTAATTAAATCCCTTACAGCGCCCCGGCACCGACTGCACGGGCGATATGCAAAGACGTATGCGGCATTAAATTTTATTATGATCGCAATAAAAGTCGCACAATACGATGCGGGCGCAAGGACGATCCAGGTGGGAGCCGACTAGAAGCGCTGCTCTCAGAAATGCGAAATTAAATGGGAAGCGATAAAATTATTCGTTCTTTGGCAGGAAATCACAAGACGAAATGGATTAATGGGCACAGTCATTGAGTGTGGCGTCCAAGCCGAGGAGGGTTTATGAGATGCGGGAGTGGGTGGGATCCTGGTGGGTGGCCTGGGCTGCAGGGGCTGCACGACTGGAGATGATAGTCTCGTGACGGATTTGCGAGGGAACAATGCACGAGTGGCACGCCGGCGTGCGATTGAATCTTTATTTGTTTTTTGGGAACGTCGGAAACAGGAAGGCTTTAAGGATGACGTGAAATGAACACCTGTTGGGGTGCTTGTCCTGGAGACACGGTTGACGCGGACAAGTTGTGGCGTAAATTGAGGGCGCACATCTACTTCTCGGCGCACGTCTCTCCGTTGGATCTACTGAAAGACAACGTACAGTCTAAAGCGTAAAAAAGTCCAAAGCGTATTGAAAGTAAACGTACAGTTCAAACCGTAAGACCTTCAGTACATGCCTTAGCCAACCAACCAACCTCGAGCTGGAGTACCTCGAAACATGAAGCCCAAATGAGGGCCTCCGACTGTAGCTAATAATATAATAATATGGGTGGCGCTACAGCCCGTAGAGGACCAGGGCCTAGCTTCTCAGCAACCACTCGTGTTGTGTGTGCTAGTGTTCTCACACGAGTGAAAGGGACCTACAGTTTTATGCCGACTCCGAACGGCCATGTTTGAGAAGCTCTTTCTAGACAGGAAATACTCTTTGAGCATTGTCAGTGACTCGAAAGAGGTTGGGCTGTGAAAATTATTTTCGTCGCTCAGAGCTGGAATCGAACCTACGACGTCGAGGTTGGGGTCGACGCACATACCCACAACGCCACGGGCCACCACTGTAGCTATCGATTCGTAATCTCAAGACGTAGCCGTTGAGCAGCCTTATTGTCTGATACCGACCCCAAGCCAATTCATTTTTTTTTTTCAGTGCCCCCCTGGGAGTAGAATCCTTTCTGAGTAGGCTGAACAGTGCTGCCAGTTTCTCTATAATTATTTTAATTGATGTCTGGCTTTTTGCTGCGATTCCCATAGCATTTGACCAGTGTCCACCTGAAATTGAGTTGCAAAAATGGCGGTGAACATCTCCAGCTGCCAAGATCTTTGGACGAGTAATTACGAACGCCATAATTTGGGCTCAAGAGATTATGCCTAACCTTAATTGTCCGGGATCAAGACACAGCACGGGCCGAAGGAGATACCCGTGCGCATTGGTCTTTAATATCTGCGGATTGTAGGTTGTGGGAAATTTTGGGCTGGGAAGAGCATTTTATATTCGCCTGAGAAATAAGTCTCTAAACCACACACTTAAGGGTAAACTGATGGGCATTCCTAGCGAGACGTGTATTGGGTGTGAATTCATGGAGAGGTGGAATGCAGTCGACTATCTCACTTGAGCAACAGAGTCAAAGAAACCACTGTGCGCCGGTGTTCGAGCGAGTCTGATGACTCTGCGATAGAGCTGAATTTTGAATCCAAAAACATGTACATGGAGCTCCCAACCAGATATGAGGGTTGTACTTAAGTTTAAGGCGAATATACGCCTTGTTTCTTGTTTTTTTAACTAAGGTTGTTCGCCAGGCCAGCTGCTTCGTGCCCGTCCTGTATTGAGCTTTTCCAAAGGCACAAAGGGAAAGCCTCTTCAGGCTGGAGCAGTGGTACCCATGCGTTTAAGGAACATATCTCAGTACCTTGACGACCAAACGATCGTGGTTTACGTAGAGCAACGTATTGTGCCTTTACGTAAATTAGTTTCCACTTCGAGGCGATCCCTCAGTTAAACCTTATTTTAGACTTCAAGCTTCAGTGCTTCGGAACTGCCTTCTTTTCTTTGCTTAGGTGTCAAATGTCGGACATGTTCTATTTCTTCCTCGTCTAGTTCCAAAGAAGTCGAAAAGAGTTGTGCTATGACGTAGTGTTTGTCACCCTATGGCACGGGGTTCAGGCAGTTGTTCTACTTGCATGTGTACATCCTTGCGAAAACTTGAAGAAGTGAGGCGCTATGCCAAGAGTTTTAAGTAGATTTGATTGAAAAAGGGGATCATTGAGTATTTGATTCTACACAGCATATTTTTGGGTGAATTCAAGCCCACCAAGAAATCCAAATAAGGCGCTCTCCTGGACTTAGACCATCTATGGTAGTTCGGCCTACGGAATGAATCATTAGGGAGCTTTAACAACACCGTTAGATAACCAATTCCCACACAGCATTTTTTCTTGAGACTTATTTCTCTGTCGCTTGCTCAAATAAAAAGACAGACACGAAGTGAAACGCTATCCCAGGTTACCTTATTTCACTTTTTGGTGATGTGAACTGACCACCGAGACTGATTCGACTTGTAACGCTTGGAAATCGAAAAGTCGTTAAGCTATGGCGACTTCTTAAATTACCTTGTCAGAATGAGAGTCTGGTGGTAGTCCCGTAGAGGGCATTTAAATGTCGTTACATTCCATCCCTAAAGGGATGCTCTAGGCTACATTCTAATATGAGAAATATTTCGAATCCTTAACCACGCATGGGTTTTAGTTCAATTTGCTTTCGGAGCCACAATATGGATGACCATCTACATATGGTAAATATAACGAAATCCATATCACCTTCTGTGTGCAGTTGCTCTCATTGTTTCACTATTACACTTGAGACTTCCTTCAAGGCTGGGAAGAGTGCTGAGTTCTCCAATTAAAATGTAGTGCCATGCACAGATTTCACTTATACTCCGTCCCCAATTTCAGACCGAATTCCGTATAAGTCACAATAGGCGGAATCCAAGAAGGAATTGTTTCCGTCCAAGGAATGGAGTGTCCTAAAATGCAAATACATCTCGGTTCATTCGATCGAATGTATTGAGTTCTCCAAGGCGTAAACATTCTTGAACATCTCCCTCAGTTCGGAGAAAGTTCTCGTCCATTCGAAACAATTTCCAAATTGCCTCGGTAAACCCGAATTCATATCCACCCCAACTCGCATCCATTAAATTCCTCAGAATGTTAAAATTTAAACAATTTCCAGACCATTTAACGACAGCTTTAAGAGCAGACCAGAAATCTAAAAGACAAACTATGTGCTCATGAAACACCCTCGCTTCCATTACCGTTGTATGCGCAAGTCAAAGGATTAAAGCGAGCAATTATGCCACAAAAGTGAACACAACCGACCAGCAGCAAACAGAATGCTAAACTTTACCCACAATAATTGTTACAACAAGCGGCGAAGCAGCCCTGACTCCGTCCGAAAAGTTAACTGGTCCCGCGCACACCAGCCCACCGAGGAAGTGTTAAAATTTGCAAGAGAGAACGAAAGTGCAGCTCGCCGCCGGAGGCGGATAACAAAATAACTTTAAACCAAACAAGCAGCATAAAGAAAGTGAGTGAATACAAGACGCGACAAAGCTACTCTCTACTCTCTGAGTGGGATGCACCGTCAGTTATCCCAGATTAAGATTTACTTTGGCAGCGCAACGCTCTCGCTGACAGGATGTTGACTGGCTGAAGCACCTCTCTGAAGGGCGAGAGACACAATGACAACCCGGCGAACTAAAGAAATCCCTTTGAGGATCATTGCACAATTGTCTAAGGACGTGCGCGCTTTTTAACTCGTTGACATCAAGTCTCGCTGCTCGTGCTCCAGTTGAATGAGAAGCGACGGAAGAATGCAAATTGTTCCCAAGTGGAGATTATTAAATGCAAAAAAGCGTTTATAATTAATTTTGCTTTGCGCAGAAATAATTAACTTTTGCAATTAGTCATGGGAGGCAATAGTGAGCAGGATACGCTTTGCACTCAATTATCAACGAGCGAGCGCCGCATACGAGGTGAACTAATTAAGTCCGTGCGTTCGAAGACAGTTTTGCGGTTGGAAATTCGAGCAATTTGCAGCTGTTTCAATCTATTTACCTAATTACGTTGTTTTCAATTGACGGGGGAAAAACACGCGTTTACTTTCGTTTAACGCTTGTTTATGCGATATTGACTGAGTGCTGAATGCGCTCATTAGTGCATTGTGAAGTGGCGTTAGTTTAGCCGAATGTGTTATTGTGAACGGGGCAGGGGAATTTAATTTGACAGATGAGTGAGTTTCGGTAATCTGATGTAACATGTAATAGAGCCCAACATTTGGGGTGTGGGAATTGAATTAAATTTAGCTAAGCGTGTTTTTTCAGCAATTATGACGTTAGTGGGGTAAAGCAAACGTATTATGTCAGTTGAAATAATATTGGAATATTTCGAATGCAACGAGGTCCATAATTGAATAGTGTTAACAAGGAATATGCGTGGCGGGATGGGATAATTACAAGAGAGTTGGGATTTTCAGAAGAGTGGATTATATTAAGTCTAGTCTAGTCTGGTTAGTAATAATTTTGTATAAATATTCGCATTGCTGGAGGTTACAACCCAGCATGCAGCTGGTGTTCAAAGAGGTATGGTCGCATCGGCGAATGCCGTACATATCAGTGGGGCCAACTGTCAGATTGTAATAAATCTAGTACAGAGAATGTTAGAAGCCTCAAGTAAGGAGTTTGCACACATTTCGAATGGAGTGCATTTCAGCGCACAGATTGCGACGATATCAATACCCGCGATCAGTGACAGTGGCAATCTTGTCTTCCAATATCTATATCTTCGTTTTTAGCGCAATAAGTTTCGTCTAAAATTTCACTTATGCGATGAGAGTTGACGGTGGGTACTTTGCTCGCTCACGATGATGAACTCAGTTGCTGAGTTGTTTGTCAGTAAAAATGGATTCCACTTGATCAGCATCAGCGTTTTTATGTTAAGGATGTAGTGCAAATCATCACACTACCCTTGTCGCTGCGACATTGTTGCATCATGTAAACAGACGGTCTTCAGCAATGCCATACACCTCAAACCGATCCCAGACAAATGATAGAGAAGGAAGTGGCATATTCTCAAACTGAGCAAATCTTTTCGTCTAAGTAACGAATCCAATTCTTCCAACCGGAAGTTATGGTAATTTCTGGAGCCCTGTCCTGGTTGTGGTGAAACGTGATATCCACCCACGATATATGTATCTTTACGGATAGCCAGGCAGTTATAGAATCCCTAACATCGCTCTAAGCTGCAGCACATTTCTTAACGAGGTATCCGAGCTCTATCAAATTCGAATGTGCTGGGTATCAGGAGACATGTAAAACAGCGAAGCTGATAAGCTAGTTAAATCCACACAAAACTGCCAGTCATTGAAACCTCATGTGACAGAGGTACTCCTTATACCTTCAAGTTACAAGTCAATTTTCGCAACAAACAAGAAGTTAATGCGAGATGAAGGACATGAACCACGGGCCAAATCTCCAAGTAAATCTGGCCCAACCTTGATGCTCAAAGATCTGACAGCTTGATCGCCCTCGAAAGATCAAAAATTAGTTATGCAGTGGGCATAATTACCGAACACTGTCTTTTAGATCTTCAGGCAAAAAGACTATGACCATTCTCTGACGACTTCTGCAGAAGCTGCCTAGATGAAGAAGAATGAAAAAGTTTAACACCTTCTCTATAGCTGCCCTGAACTCGACTCGATTAGGGGCCCACTTCTTCTTCTTCTTCTTTGAATGGCGCTACAGTCCGGGTTGGACCTGGGCCTCAACCAACATGCCTCTCCAGCCAGCACGATCTTTCGCCAGCTGCCTCCAGTTGCGCACACCAAGTTGGTTAGGGGCAAACTACTTTTCGATAATCGTCGAGACCTCAGCAAGACAACAGAAAACTATGTTTAACACACCTAACCTAATTCCCTGTTATTGACCGACATGGCAGTACAATGAGCCTGCTTTCACCTAAGTGCACTGTGTAGTGCCACTTATATCATAACCTAACCTACAGACGACCGAGATGAGCGAAAACTGTGTCTCTTGGCTGAAGATGAGGTTGTGTGTAAACTGATCGTTTAATACTGATGTTTCGGCATCCAGTTGTTGAATATTCAACGCATTCCGTGGTCAGCTTGTCCCATTTCTTGAGTTCTTTCTTCTTTAGTGAGCGTTCCAGTTCGGAGTAAGCCTGGGCCTCAGTCAACGTGTCTCTCAAACTAGGACGGTCCTGAACTGGGCGCCTTCTGTTAAAAGAACAAGTAATATAAAATAGAGGTGGCTCTACAACCCGACAGCCCGTATAGAGACAAGACCTAACTTCTCACCAACTACTCGTGTTCTGCGTGCTATTGTTCTCTCACGAGTGGAAGGGACCTACAGTTTTATGCCGAATCCGAACGCTCAAGTTTGAGACGCTTTTTCTAGACAGGATATACTCTTTGAGCATTGTCAGTGACACGAAAGAGGTGGGGCCGTGAAAATTATTTTTGTCGCGCAGATCACTGATTGAACCTACGACGTCGATGTTCAAGTGCGTTGGGGTCTACACACATATCCACAACGCCATGGGCCATCACCAGTTAAACAAACTATTCTAAGTCAATCCAAAAGCCATATACTCCACAATGTGCCGTAAGATATCTCATTCACTAATGGCTACGCAATTGATTATAGAACGTGGATCTCGATGATGGATAGGTCTCAGGCATTCTATTCAGTTTCGTCGAGCTTTGTTTACAGCTTCTCTTAAAGTATGCACAGATGACGGCTGATTTGGAAGACATTCTTCTCGTTACAAGCGAAACGTGCCGCCTGGAGGGTCACTTTTTTGAAGTAAGTTTTAGATTTTGTACGTTTTGGCCACGTTCAGCACACGTTCACCACACACTTCCTCGACTGGACTTGGCGATGTCCAACATCACATCTACAATATGAACAGCCATACAGGCCTTCTTTTTTCGTTTCATTTGAACGTTTGTTAACACCACACAGGAGCACGCCGAGGTAGTTAGTTTCCAACTCCCTCGCCCCATGATTTCGTCTGACTGCGTTTTTTTTATAAAATCTTCACAGACAGGTGCTAAGAATACGAGTGTTCGAAAAGCTACATGACACTGCTTTAGAGCCTTAAGAAGAATGTGTCAAAATAAAGTATAATAGTGCAACATTAGGTACATGCCGATGACCCGGGGACAGTCTTACGGTCGTCAACCGCGCTGTCGCAGCATCAGTAAAAAGAAGTCTTTGAACTATTCACGCAGTTAGTTTCGTTTCTATTCAGTTGCCAGTTTCTCTTATCAATAGTATGCATGACTTTAGAGCAAATTCAGAGATAATTGAGTTGATCTCCTTAATACATTATTTCTGTCTGCCACAGAGCCAACATCATCCAACCACAAATTTTAAATTAAATCTGACGTTACAAACGACGTGCACGTAAAGTAAAACATCAAATCTCTTGCAAGTTTTGAACAGAGCGCATGTCTTATCGATATTCTTCGACATGATGTTAGTTTAGACATGGATTCATTGTGTCCATCAGACTTTTCGTGATGAACAGGGCATGGTTCATGACTACTGGAGACAATGTGTAAAGCTAAACCTATTCGGTATTGGATGACACTTTGGTTTGATGTCTTTAACTGACGAAGTGGTTGACCGGATACGGACCACGATAGAACATATCCCCAACTTCTCTAACATCTCATCTGGAGACAGGCGGCCTTGACACTTCTGGAGAACGTTTTCAAGCTAACGTTACGACCTCGGCAAAAAAATAAATTCTGACATGAAAAATGAGCCCTTGGACATTTTGAAGTAGAGAGCTGTTTGAGTTAGACAAACTGGCTGAGAATGATGACATGGAAGGCAAGGAATCATATCCCTTAAATTTTCAGATAGTCTTTATAACATATACATAGTTACAGTATATTCAAATTTACAGAACTTCGCAAAGAATAATGAAATTTCCAAAAAAAGCACTGTGAGAATGGTTATGTAGGAGAGGCATAAAGTTGAATTTATCTAAAGGGTGATTTTTAAGAGGGGGCTACAAAATAATGCAATATTTGGCACAATTATTGTCATCTGAACGGACAACCAGGGAGTGATCAATTCTCTGAGCGCAGTCATATTAAACTCCAAGAAGACCCTTAAACGCCGCCTGTCTCTTAGCGAGATGACCAAATATTTTAAAATCTTCCTCATGTCCATTCCAGAACAGAGTGACAGTTCTCGGATATTTATGAAGAAGGTGACAACTTCAAAGCTCTTTTAGGATCTGGACTTGCCGTCGATGCTTATCATAATAATATATAATATGGGTACAACCCGAATGGGGCCAGGGTCTAGCTTCTCAGCAACCACTCGGGTTGTGCGTGCTACTGTTCTTTCGCCACTGGAAGAGACTTACAAATTTATGCCAGTTCTGAACGACGAACGTCAGTTACTCGAAAGAGGTGGAGCCGTGAACATCTTTTTTGTCGCAAAGACCGAGATCGAACCTAGACTTTGAGGTTCAAGTCCTTTGGGGTCGACGAACGTCAGGAACCGGCGGGGTTTGGACTGTTTGTGGAAGACCGGTTGGTCAGGGCCGGAGAAGCTGGGACTTGGAGATGCTTGTATGCTCGAAAACGGCCGAGATGACCTTCGGCATTTGGTCTGCTTAAACGAAAACGTGCAAATTTCACACTAAACTACGCGATGGACAGTCTTACTACGCGCGACCATAAATGTCGTCTGCAGCAGTTGACATTCCTATCTCTTACTGCGTCGTTCCCACTTTGTGGTAAACAGGCAGATAAATGACCCACGTCCAAGAAAAAAAAACGACACAATTAAGCTGACAGCAAAGAATGAGCGATTACGGTCCCATCGCCAATTCTTGAAACAAAATCCGCCAGATCATCCCTCTTCCAGTTCCAGATGCCCGACTGATGTCATCCCAGGCACACCCTTGCCGATTGTAACTGTCACCGATTTCAAAACAATTGACTCTCCTCGATGAAGTGCCTGTCTGCTGCAATAAAACCAAGTCAATTCCGTCAGCACTCTCCTCCCGCCGGGCACACGGGAACGCGCCAGCATATTTAACGACATTCATAAATCGATTCAGCGTACAAAACAGCCATTAAGAACGAGTGCAATTGAGATTTTTTCGTTTCGTTTTTACACGTCCCCCGGGTGCTGCGATGCGAAAGTAACCGAACCGATACACGACCCGCATAGAGGCACTCCCGAGCGATCAACATCCATCCGTTCGCATAATTTAAACCCAATCCAAGGCAGAAATATTGGCATGCCCTTGGCTGATTTCAGCCAGGACAACGAAACCCAGCGGCACATCCTGGCCGCACGGGGCGGGGCGCGATATATTTTATTAGCTTCGTTTATGGGTTCATTGCTTCATTAAAAATGAATGTATCGCAGTCCATTATCCTCGAGTGTACAGCATGCAAAGGGGCACTTCTCGGCGACTCGGCTTACGGCTTAAGGATGCCGTGCACGTCGCCGTTCGTATGCCGAGCCGGCGAACTCCGACTCCGACTCCACCCAGGCTTGTGTGCGTCGCCGCTCCACACCTCCGCGGATTCCCTCTCGGTATGAATTTCATTTGTGGACGCAAAGTCGACGACTTTAATGTGACTGACGTCTAATCCTAAACGTGACATCACTACAAAAATATTGTTTTCCCCGCAAACAGCGAACGAGGTGAGCGCATAATAAATTCATCTCCTGTTCGATGGTGGTTGAGTGCCGCAGCACGGCGAAGCGGAGAAGACAAACAGGGCCGGGAGAGGCTGAACTGTCATTCTGACATACCTGTCAGCCGTCACGGCGACGCGTCGGTGGCGGCGTGCGACCCAGCCGCGCCTCCCCCTCGCAGGTGACACACTCATAAAATATCCCCGCTGGCTGCCGGTGTTGCCGCCGCTGGATGCGATTGTGTCTGATCCTTGTCTTTCTCGTTTATCCCATCCCGCCATCGGCGACTATTTAGGGTGCAATAAATGCATCGCGCCACCGCCGCCGAAAACCTCACTTGAATTGCTAATGGGAAACGAAAGCGATTCGCCGCTGCAGCAGGACGACAGGGCGACTCCTGCAGCAGTTGCAGTGGATGATGTTTTAACGACGACGACGCCCGCATGGAGGGTGGCAGTTCGTTTTCGTGTGCAGACGCGGTGACAGATTTGTTATTCCAATTCGACTGGAGTTTGATTGGAATTTAATGTCGGTCGCCCATTAAATTTAATTGGTGTTTGGAGTGCAAAATGGAAACAAAAATTTGTGGCCTGTCGGTTGACAATTAAGATCCTCTCGGTGGTTGGTGGTGACTTTTTGGGTGGCTCGCCGGTAGATGAGAAAGCCGATGAGCCAACCACCGACGTGGCCATTTGGTCAATTAAATGTTTTGTCTGATGTGTGGGTTTTTTGATCGTCTTTGACACAATTGTGGTGATGGCAGGTGAGTGAGTTGCTGTTGGGTGGCCGATCATGCAGAGTCTGTGCAATCAGTGATCTCTTTCGAGCCGGGTATTCGTAGATTGACAGGGATATGGAGTGTGCTACTCCAAAGTACAGTAGTACCTGTACACAGCCACGGATGGAGTCAGCACGCCGACTCTGACTTGTCGAATCACAGCTGGGAAAAAATAAGTGCGTCGATCAGTCGGCGTCAGAGGCACCCTCTAGAGCAGTGAGGCTCGTACTCGAGAAAGCTTGGGAGTATGCCAAAGCAATCTACAGCTGTTTTGTAGATGAGGAGAAGGCATACGACCCAATGCCTCGAGGTAAAGTCTGGAGTGTCTGGGTCCTCTTTTGTGGGGAGCTGTGTTCGTGTCACCTTTCACCGTGTGCGCTGGACTTCGCCAAGGTTGCGTCTTGTCACCCCTTATTTTCATTATGGATTGGATGTCGCATCGCAGCCGAGGTTAGAAATGTTTCACATTGGGAGAGTTGAGGGTTAGTCGTCTGCTTCGTGAAGACTTTCATAGAAGGAACTGCAGCGTACACTCGGTACGCTTGTGGAGATGCTAGGATGAAGGTTAACGTGGACAACTCAGAGGTTATGGTAGTTCCCGGAACGCCTATTTAATGCCCTCTCCATGTAAGTGGAGTACCATTGAAGCAGGTGGAGAAGTTCAAGTACTGCGGGATCTTTTTCACGATTTTTGGGCGGAGTAATGCTGAGGTTTTCCTTTGGGATTGGTCAAGCTGGACCAAATTGAAGCAGCTTGGAAGCCTCATAATCAGAAAGGCCTAGCTTGATGTGAAGGCAATGTTAGCGGTTTTCAATTCAGTATTTTTTTCAACCCTCGCCTATGGTCATGAAAATGATAGAAAGAAAACCATCGCGAATGCAAGCTGCCGACATGAGACTTCTTCGTGCTGTCGTGGGAGGTACTCACCGGGATAGTCTGAGAAAGACTGCAGTGATCGGGGAACTCAATGCAGCGAGCAGCTACTTCTCCGAACCGAAAGAGCTATGCTCCGATTGCTTGACCACCTGGCACATGTCATGTCCTCACCATCTTCGGAGGTGTGTCTTAAAAGCGACTCCAATACGAAGGCGACTCCTTGTCAAGCCCAGGACAACGTGGCTAGACCAAAAACTCGTTTGGTTGCACATGAGCATAAATCGTGATGAGATCAGACCTTAAGATTGAGATTTGGCATCACTTCTCAGCCCCATCGTTAATGACTACAGTGACATCTAGTGTGGATCACCAAGCTGTCAAGGATGGACGATCGAGTGGAACCTGCTTCACACAAGCTTCCCACACCTTCTCTTGGAATTTAGACTTTGGCAAGTGTGGTCGTTTTCTTGTGCAAACCAATTAAAAAAAAAATTAATGAAAATTGAAATTTCGAGTCATTGGCCGAGGATCGAGTGGCCTAGTGCGTGCTTCACCCCTCCGAGTGGAGCATAAGGGTCAGAAAATTTTGATGAAGAGTGCGTCGATCCCAGTCCTGCGGAGGCATGGACAATCTCGAAAGCAGATGAAGAAGTCCGTGGTCTGTTTGAGAGAAAAGTTCTACGCACGATCTTTGGTCCTGTTTGTGTTGACGGGTTCTGGAGGAAAAGATTCAATCACGAACTGTACGGGCTGTACAGCGACATGAGCCTAGTTAGGCGTCTACGGATCCAACGCCTACGGTGGCTAGGTCATGTAGAGCGTATGGACACCACAGCTCCGGCCCGAACAATTATCGAATCCGAAACCTGTCGGGCAACGCAACAGAGGACGCCCGCGTTTAAGGTGGAGTAGGACCTCAACCAACTTGGTGTGCGAAACTGGGTACAGCTAGCCAGAGATCGTGCTAGTTGGAGAGGCATGTTGGTTGAGGCCCAGGTCCACCCCGGACTGTAGCGCCACACAAAGAAGAAGAAGAGTGCGTCGATCCGCGGTGTTAAACCACCACTATATGCTTTAACGGGCTCAAGTTTGTCTCAAGCTATGTGCCTTTGGGAAAAGAGGTTAGCCTGTGCATTATCCCAGATCCTTGGCTGAGTCTATGCTTTGAATAGTCCCCCAAAATGACTAAGAAGCTGGATCTGTTAATGGCGTGACATTGTTTTTCTGCAGAAAAATAAGACAGTAAACTAAATTAGGAAACACATCGATTCGCAGGTGAGAGGCTGTCACTAGATCAATTTTCGTAACCTCCAAAGATCAAGGATGTAGTTTTCAAGCTAGTCTGAGGATTTGAAGAAGTGTTGGTTTTTAAGGGGAGGACCTTATGTTTTGATTTGTGTAGGGTTAGGTTATGAATTTGATCCAGGACGATAGGAATCTGTCGTGGATGTGTGATTTGGAAGAGCTGGACATATGGAGTGGCTGAGAAGACAAGGAAGTGGACGTTGAACAGTTTAGTGCAGAAACAAATGGGGCAGCGACATTGTGCCAAGGGAATTCAAGGGAAGGTTGCATCAATGTGTCCCGAACACACAATCTCTCGTGTACCACCATGCGTCCATAAAGACCAAAGTGAAATGACGTCGGTGAGGAACTTGCTAGACAACGATCAGAGGAGGCACTCTAACCGCATCTTTGGTTAGGGCTTCCATCGATGGTTGGGACTCCACAATGGGAGGTGGCTGAATTCTCCACGATGTAGACAAACCAAGGGCATGGTCCCCAACGTGTGTAGGAAATCTATGGCATTTATCTCTTTTTTTTATAATTAGCCCGCACTCAAGAGCTCGTATGGAAAAGACTGCTGATGAAGTTACATCAGCAATACATAGAGAAGGTTAGGTGGCTAGCATCAACAGCAATGGATTCACTTAAGCTAAGGGTCCATTGTGTTGACTTGCCTCTGAGCCGGTTACCGTCCGTTACTCCTATTTTTTTGCCGAACCCAATGATTGACATCCTTTTCGGATAAGTCCGCTAATTCATTAAAGTTGTATCCTGCTTCCTAATGAAGGCCAATACAGGGCAGTTCCAGAGCAGGTGCGAAGGGTATGTCTTCGTCCAAACATCTGCTGCAGAAGTCGTTGCTTGGCAATGCTAGTCCTGCGGTGTGTCTTCGGATCGACCATTGTCCGAGGAACATCGTTAAGACTTAATTGTTCGACACTACTTACTACTTCCTCAGCCATTGTCCCACCTTTGCTCGGATCCGGTGGCAGTTGGTCATCACAGAAGCTGATGCAGGCAGGCTAAAAATTACAGTAAAAGTATATTGCTACCTGGTAGTACAATGGACCAGTTTTCTTTAAATGTGGGCGCTCCAGTGAAGTGTGACGAAAATCTCGAGCCATGTCTCCAACTGCTGCAAGGCACTTATTTTTGTTAACTTGCATCATGGTTCATTAAAGTGACCAACCCCAGCCGAAATGAATGACATTCATCACTCAAGCTCAACGTAGTCAAATTAAAACAAATTGAGTGTGGCACTAGACCAGTTCAAACTTCAGCCGCCATCCAATCATCGTCACTGACACTAAGTGCCGAATTCCGATTGCAACACACACACCCTTCTTCTGTCGTCCTCGAGGAGTCCCTGCTTCATATGACACTCACTCTAATTGCCAATGCGGAAACCACATTCCGTGCAAAAACGAAAAGTGCAACGACAAGGGCAAACAACATTCAGATCACTCACTGCAACAAACGGCAGCTCTTTCACGAGCTTAATCGTTGAACGATGGAGAGGTGATCTCAGAGAACAGACCACACTGCATCCCGAACGTCATTAGTCATCCGCCAGCAAGGACTTTATTTCAGCGGAAACAAAGTAGACATGCCCAAGGACACACTCAGCAAGCGTCAACACAGAAACGATGACAACCCACCCCAGTCGTCTATTAATCCTCCATTTGCACTGATATCCTCCTCCCTCCCGACCATCCTCAACCAGGCAACACTCCAGCACTGCGAAAGTAAAGTAAAGTGTCATCTGTTGTCCGACAGTTTTCGTTGCACAATTCATAATTTCCGCTCGTTCTCTGTGTCAAGAGCGACGGGACCGACAATGTAATTAATTTTCCTCCAAGGATACCCACTCCTTGGCTGTGTGCTGTGTGCTGTGTGCAAACGAATGCCGAAACCCCATTCAGAGGCTTCGGTTACTGCGAATTGTTCCGCAGTAATTGCGGTGGGGTCCTGTCAGTTCGGCTGCAGTCTCATTTCTTCTCCGTCGTTTCGGTCCTTGGAACCGACTCAAATGAGACGGACCTCTCCACGTTCCCAATGAGCTGTGGGATTATTAAATTGAGTGCAGCCAGAGGATGGGTGGCAGCGGTGGCGATTGCAATTACAGAACTCGCCAACACGTTGAGCCAGGCACACGGCTGCGAATTGTGGTGCACACGAGAGGGCTGGCTTCCGTTCGGAGTCGTGATTGCACGGCTGATTGTTGGCGAAGCCCGGGCTAATTGCCATTCATTTGCACTCGCTGAGAGGGGAACCTCAAGATGAAGGGTTTTCCGAATGAGCTGACGATGGTGTTCCGCGATGAAACGTGGGAATGGTGGTCTGTGGGTGGCGAGGGGAGCTCAGTGCGTGTGACAAGGTGTGGATGGAGGGGCCAAATGGAACACTTCAGATTCTCCAGCAGCTCTCTAGAAGGCGGCCATCTTTAATTCAGCGGAAGCAGTTTCCAGTCAATCCTCTTCGTAATCCAATTACGGGGATTTAGTGCGTGGGGCCTTCGGGGATGCTCCCCACATCGTGAACATAATTTTCAAATTAAATTCCATCCCGACGGCGAGCCACGCACACGATGCCGATTCCAATTCAGCTGAATTCAGTGGATTCGCGAGCGGCGCTGATAATGCAATCGCATTCGGGATTATTTGCCAAATGTGCATATCTAAGCGCATTCTCCGGATCCGGCGCGCCTTGTAATCGCCGCAACACAGCCACCCGCCTGCAATTAGCCGCAGATACCAGCGCACCCTGGACGGAGGAAATTCGTAATTTTTTGGCCACCGACGCGTCCGTGCTGCGCTGCGCCCGCCACCGCAAATCGGTCGCCTTTGAAAATTGAGTAAATTAATATCATAAATCTGCAACAAATTTCCCATCCGAGCGGGGCTGCGGCACATCCTGGCCCCCGATAAAAACGGCACGGACACACCAGACACAGCCAAGCGGATGTGATGGGATGAGTCCGATGAGCCCATTATGGGGAGACAATAAAGTACATGCGGATGAGAGCTCCAAGCTCTATGTTCCATGCTCCATGTGCGAATGGATACCCTCCCCGTCCACCGGAGTGCATCCAGTGATACTGCTGCAGGACACACGAGCACATCGGTCGGCGGTTGTTTGCTCTGCGGGTGAGGGAGAAGGATCAGCATATGCAAAAAAAAAGGACACGGGTTAGCTCGACGACTTCCAATCAAATTGTTCAGAAATTTCAGCATTGCTGGTGTGCACAGGAGGCCGGGAAACTGCAATCGTAGCACGGATCTGTGTCCGGGGATATTTTTTTGCCCCTATTCCTGGGAAATGGGTTTCGAATTTGAAAGCACACTCCGGCAACGGGGCACTGGTGGCTGTTGGCCTAAAATGTTGATTTTTCGTTCACACTCGGGGGTCTTGTTTTAATTAGTGCAATTGGCCCGGGCGTGTGTGTGGCTTTATTGTTTCTTGTTTCTTTTCGTTTTTTTTTTTTTGCTGGTCGTCGTGCATCCTTTGGCCCGCACTGATTAGGCGGACGGAATATAATCGTAGCTGTTGAATGGATCCCTTGTGGCAGTTCGGTCGTGTTCGAATCATCAACGCGAGGGGCGGCCGTTTTGATTGAAAAATTAAAACGTCGGCTGGTGTGGATGATAAATGCTGTATTTAATGGCGAATGACTGGGAGTTGCTTTGGCATTTATTCGAATGTTTTTTTTTCGCGGGGAATTAATTTACTCGGCAATTAAGTGTCAGGGGGGATGTGGGCTGATGGGGGAGTGTGGTGGGATTGAATGGTTTAAATTGATGGATGGGAGCTTTTTTTGGGTGGAAGTTGATTTATCTGATGAAGGTTGGATAAGTCAGAAATTCATCACGTTCCTTTGTGTTTTAAAAAAATGTTTGCGAAGTGGTAGCAGACTCATTGCTTTATTAGGGACAGTAGGCCCAATGTACCGCCACTTGGATATTTCAATTCAGAATGAGGGTTGCCGTAGTTATGTCAGTTTTGTCGTCAAATTTTGCCACCACATTGACTGGTATTGCACTGGGATCGTTTAGAAGTTTCAGCCTTTAATGACTTTCCTACCACAGACAAGTGCAGGATGCTTTCCTCATCATCCTCGTCTAGGCAGCTTCTACAGAAGTGTAGAAGAATACGAATTTTTGCATGGCGTGGCTTAGTCTAGAAGCCTTTAATCCAGAAAAGTCAGAAGAATTTGAGACCTGATTTGGTCAGCTTTAAAATTAGAAATGCCTCAAGGTTCCATTTCTGGATCCTAGCTTTTTTGTTGGTCTGTAATCATTAATCCTTATGTCAATGAGTAGGTCTAGTTAAACCTCTTGCACTTCCGAAACCAGTTTTTTTCCCATTTTGACGGAGGCGTCTTTACCAATTTTCATGGTGAAGAAATAAATCCAACTTGGGGGAAATGGAGCAATATGTTACCAGCCTTGGCAAAGAAATACGAGTGATTGGCTCTAAAGCAGAAGATCTTAGTAGCGACAGCGATGAGGACTATGTTTCCGATTGAGATGATTCTGATGCGGATTCAATCTGGAAATCGGTTATAAAAGATACTGATAATGACGAGATGTAAGAATATTTTCAAGCAGAAAATGATCGAATTCGACCAGCACAATTCTCCAAAGAATACTATTTAACTCCCTGACTGACCAAAATGGTACAAGCAGCCTACAGTTACAGGTTGTCTTGGCGCACACAATGTCATGCGAGAAGTTGGTGGATACGCAAGACGAGGAGAGCCTCGCAGTCACAAGTTGAATATGACGACGAATCGATTAAAACTGCAAGAAAGTCACACGGAATTGTGCTTTACAACAGAGAGTTTTGGAATAATGACTTGAGAACTTTTTTGAAATAAACGAACGTCGCTTCAAATGGTCCATTGGCTTAGATTCTTGATTCAACTTGATCTTGTATAGCTGTAAGCCAAGATCCTTATGGAAAATACGCCAAAATGTCTGAGCGATGTCCAATTCTTGAGAGCACAGTCGAATTGACTGATTTGGAACGTTTGCTACTTGCTCGACGTGCACTAATCCGCTGGCCCGGATGGTATTCCCCCAATACTTCTGAAGAGGTGTTCCTCTTCGCTGGCAAAACCACTGCGTAAGCTTTTTCATCTATCCTACTCTTCAGGTCTCTTTCCGAGTAGATGGAAAACACCATTTGTCCAGCCCGTCCCTAAAAAGGGCGAATCTTCGTCACCTACTTTTTTCCTTCGTATCAGGAATTACCTCGATGTCCCACAGGACAGTGACGTTGGTCCACTGTTCTTCTTGTCTTGGATGAAATCATCATGTGCCCGTGAATTTTCTGGCGTATATGTAAGCATGCATTGCCTAGTGGAGCGGGGTGTGCTAAGTGTCTGGGCACCACGATTGACGACTTCACCTCTCTCGAATAATGACAGTGCTTCGGTGGTGCATACCTCGCTTCGGGAAGTCGGCAGAAGGCAGACTACTCAAAACAAGAACTTAACACCCACACCATGATTTATTTCAGGAGAATCTGGGAAGGGTTAGGTTGGAGGAGTTGACTGCAAAAGGCAGTCTAACTCAGGCCAAAGTTCGGCCGTTGTGATACCACACGGAGCGACTAGACCTAAGCTTGAAACGAGTTTGTGCTTTTGAAGAAGGACCCATAGCACTTACGTTGCTTCTTTCTAAGATCGCGGAAACGCTGATAAATCGTCAGCTCATGAAATATCTTAAATCGCGGAAGCTTCTTAATGACCGACAGTAAGGTTTCCGCAGCAACAGGTCCACTGGTGATTTGATAGCTTATCTCAACGAAAAGTGGAACCAAAAGCAAGATAGTTGCGATTGATATTTCCAAAGCATTTGACAGAGTTTAGCATCAAGCTCTTTTGTCGAATATGATTGCTTATGGTGTTGATGAATATCTGCTTCTATAGATTAGACACTACTTTTCGGACCAAATTGTTTTGGATGGGTTCAAGTCTGATATCCACAAAATAAATGCTGGTGTCCCCCAAGGCTCTGTTCTGTCTCCGATACTTTTTCTCATTTTCATAAATGATCTCCTGTCTCATTTTCATATTCGTTCCAAAATTCACGACCCTGCCCTTCGGACGTAGTATTGGAACGGCAGCGTATGTCAAGCACATTGAATTCCTATCTTAACGGCATAATGAACTGGGTAAGAACAACAGAGTGGAATTCAATCTTATGTCAGGTAACAAGACAAAATATAGTTTACAATGGAAAATGGAACGCTAGACTCTTGTCAGCCGACTCCCTGCATTCATTGGACTCAGTGCAGACCTTCAATAGGCAGTCACCTGAACCCAACCCGGATAGAGGTATAAGAAGTCACTGGCTGTGGGTGTCCTTGAACTCATAAACCCAGATGGCAGCTTGGTGGGACCACATTAAGACTGGCTAGTGTTCAGCCAACGTTCGTTGGTCTATTCTAACGATTAACAGATTCATCGGCAACCATCTAGCGGAGCGCTCCAGATGAAGCATCCAGTATTCGACTATATCTTCCATTAGTGGTTGGAAAATATGCTGCCTGTGGGTGCCCTTGAACTCAAATACTGTGCAAGTTAAATAGAAATTTCTTGAAAACCCTGAGTTTCTTCTCAAATTTCAACGACAACATTAAAATTGCATCCCTTGTTCCACTCCACCAGTCCGTCCGGCGAACACACTTTCCTGTCGACACGCTTAAACGCCTGTCGCTTCGTCTCACACTTCACTATGCACCTTATCCTCCATCAGACCGCGTCAGAGGCCCTTCCACTCTCCCACCATGGCGCAATGACAGTTAATTTTGTTGTCAAACTGTCCAACAAAAGCTAAACACCCTCCATCATGACTTCACACTTCGATTCGCATCTCTTTCGGATTTCCCTAGGAATTCGCTGAGATATCTCTGTTTATGTCCTTGCCCGTCCCATCGGCCAATTGATGATTCAATGTCCTGCCTGCACTGATGCTTCACTTCGTGTACTCCGCCTCGTCGGCGATTTAAAGAGTCGTTCCCCTGATTTGCTATGCAAATTCGCCATCCTCAGCACAATATGGAGTACATCCGCTCGGAGACGGAGACCGAGACGGCCGGGAGCGGAATTCAATTATTTGAAATATTCCCGTTGAATTTTTGTGCACACGTAAGGAGGCGAGGAGACATCTCTCTTTTTTCTTTCTTTGCAAAAATCGCCCGTTCGTTTGCTTATTTCATGTTTGCTTTGGCATCACAATTGAATCCATTCATCCTCTTCGACGGAGGGACGTTCTTGATCGCGGGGAGGGGGAGGGGATGTTGTGCGACAGGATGTGTGGGGGGATGTGTGTATGGCGCACGGTTTTGTCTCCCTCTTGGAAACTTAAACAGAAATTGACTTCTAGCAAATTTAATTCTTGTAGTAATGCCTTCTATGTCCCTTCTGTGGGAATGGCAGGTCCTTGGTATCGTGGCGGAGTGTGCGTTTTCGGAAGTTGTAATAAATTCAATGAATTCGAAAGGCAACCTGAATAAAGACATGTTAGCGAAGAAAAAATCACGCGCGATTGTGAAAGGAACCACGACGAGTTCAAGGAGAAGGCAAATGATCCTGCTGTTGTCTGATAAGTCGACCTGGAAAGGAATGGGATTCTCAGACGGGGCTCCAGTCAGCTTTCAAATCAACTCATCGCCAGGTCTTCTGTTGGGCGCCAAACGAGGTTTCAATAATCCCATCGAGCGTTGAGCGCCAATCGATGTACCCACCTTTTCAGAGCAGAAACCTTACCGAAATCCCTTCCACTCTCAACACCAGTCCTTCATATTTACCTGAAAGAAGAGGAAAAGAACAAAAATTAGCAATCTCCTCCAGAAAATGTTGTCTAAAGTGAACAAATATCTCGTCAAACTTGCATGAACTGTGCCAGAGCCAAGGCTGACAAAGAATCCTTCGAATTCACAAAAAAACCAACCAACCAACCCCTCTGCCCCACAAGGAAGTCAATAAAATCCCGTCTCGTTTGCTCAATCCAAAGCCAACCCCACCGCCAAGCAGAATATTCAAGAGCTAACCACTCGCCAATCTAGGCACTTGCAGGCATCATCTCAAGTGCGACCAAAAGTAGCCACCACCTCCCCCCAACCACCAGCAGTTTGGCCAGCCGAACAAGAGGCAAACAAAAGATATCCCCCCGAACTGTGTCCGATTAACATTGTTCGCGCAGAAACCCACAAAAAGAAATGTCTATCGTATGCTAATAGCGGCAAGTGCAGCGGTCTCCTTCTTCTTCGACCACACCAATTTCGCAGATAGCTGGGATACTCACAAATTGTATGCACGCCGCAAGAGCACTACTCCACAACTCCGTTCCGTTGGTCCTTTTCGAGGGCATCGCCTTGCTGCTGTTCGAGAGTGCAAAAATGAAAATCAAATTTATGGCCGGCACCCGCATTCCCTTGCAACGATAAACTAGATTGTCGGGTTAGCGGCGGAGTGGCCGCATTTGTGAGATGAAGAATTAAACTGCATCTGGGGCAGTTTCGCTCTTCATTCATACGCGCGAGGACTCGGGAGGACTAGCTGTACAAATGTTATCCGCTCCTTATCCGCGTTCATTTCAGAAACACAAAAGGAGACAATTTTCCAAATGGATTCTGAATTACACTTTAACTCGCGAGCAAAGGGGGCTACCACACACACACTCGCAGTGGCAGCGCGCTCCACTCCGGACTCCTGCAGAATTTATTCGAGAAGACGAAGATAAAATATCTGCGAGAGCAAGGCAACGGCGTGTTGGAAAAATAATGGACTAATGTTGTCCCACACTCGCATCCGCCGAGAGGATTCCCGCTTCTCAGTGGAAAATCCGATCCGAAGGATATCCCCCAATTGGGAGGGCGGCGCGGCGTGAGATCATGACCTTACGAGCGGGCTGACAGATAGCGAGTCCCCTCGATTGCTGTGTGTGTGTGCATGTGTGGCGGATTGGCGCGGTTGATGGCGCCGAGGGGGTGATGAACGAAGTTTAAACGGATATCGACGCTGAGAGGGTCCTTGACTTTTATTATCCGAGCGAGATGCTGCTGATAAAAGCGAGGGTTGCCTGGGGCGGGAATTAGAATGCTTCGCGCGTCGGTAATGAGCTTGGGTGCGTGTGATGTGAGTGTGTTGGGGCGCGTGTGTCTCTGAGGGTGGAGGCGTGTGAAGACGCTCAAGTGGGTGTTGATAACCTGATTATGACAACGAGTCGCTGAGTATTATTGGAGTCATGTCTGCGAGGCTCAATTGGCGGCATGTGTGCAGAGACGCATTTGAATGGGCTCGTGATTGGTGTGTTGGCCCGATTGGAGGCGCTAACTGAAGTGTCGACGGGTTCTGGCTCCCACTGGAGAGGTGAAGATGATGATGAATTAGCCCCGTGAATTATTGAGTGATGACAAATTGATGTCAATCTCCAGTGGCAGTGGTTGGGATTAGCGGTGTAGGAGATGTGCTCCAGTGCCCTACTTGTCAGCGATTGACATATGAAAAGGGGCATGGTTATCTATCAAAGTCAATGAAGTGAGAGGAAGAACGGCGCACATATTCCACAAATTGTCTTGGTTTCGTCTACGTAGTGTAGCCTTCTGCGAGTACTGTTGAGTCTAGCTTCTACAATCTGAAGTGTGTCACGAGTAGGCTCCAAAAAGGAGACAGCTTTGTGCCAACACCAAAGAGAGGAATTTGACAAGCTTCTCGTGGCAGAATACCACTCCCGAGCGGCTGGAAAGGGCTCTGTTTCGAAACTGAAAGTTGTGATGTGTGCTTGCAGGCATTTTTGAATAAGCATTTGATCAAAAGGGACACTATCCCTAGTCAACCGAAGTCAGCTCTTCAAGGACAACACAAAGTAGCCACATCTCAAGAGAAACAGTCTATGTCCAGAGAAAGCCCCATAGTGACGACGCTTCTTAACGACGACCATGGTGTCATTTACTCTTCTCCAAACTCCTGACTCGAGGACCAAAACCTCTACAAAGCCCTTATTCTGCCAGTCCAACTTTATGGAGCCGAAAGATGGCCATTAAGTAAGACCGCAGAGCTGATTCTTGGTGCATTCGAAAGAAAAATTCTACCTCGGATATGGTCCCGTCTGCGAGGAAGGCGAATGGAGAAGACACAACCACTGTACAAGGATGTGGCTGTAGTCCGGAAGGCAAAAATCCGTCGACCGGCCACAGGCTCGGCCACATCGAGCGAATGGACAACAACGCTCCAGCAAAGAGGGTCTTCGAATCCGAGTCACCTGGTTCGAGAAGGAGAGGAAGACCGAACCTCCGGTACAAAGACCAAGTCTTCGCGGATGTAAGACAGCTTGGCCTTGATGACTGGAAGCAGCGTGCCCAGGACCGTCACCGAAGGAAGGCAGCAATTGCTTAGGATCCGACCCTTCATAGTTCGTCTGCCTGATAAGTAAGTAAGTTTGGTGTCATTTACTGTCGAATACTTCAAAAGGCGGTTGGTATTGAAATACGGCGAACATCGGTGCATTGACCTTCAGCACTAATGTCACCAAATGCCTTCGACACCATCACATTTTATCGGGCGCACGGCTGCTTGGTGTAACCAGAACACACCATCTCCTTCTTGGGCTTTGTTTGTAGCTCACAATATCTACCCATGCATCAGCTCAAGTATGTAAGACTTGTCCCTCTGTGAATATCTTGCCCAGTAACACGGCTGCTTAACTAGAACAAGGTGGATCCACTATGTCTGACTAGCGTTTAGTGATAGTTCGTTCGTCTATTCTGACGATTAACAAAGTCATCGGAAAAGTCACCAACAAAGTCACGACCCACTATTCGACTATATCCTCCTCTGCTGGACGACCGCATTGCTCTCTGTATTAAAACGCTTAAACTACAGATCGAATTGCCGATCGAAGAACTTCTCAGCATGGTCCTCAGAGTAGAAGTCACATCTTTACGATGAAGCACAAAATTATCCGCGATGGGTGCACTCCAGGCTATGCTTTATCTATTGGGTCTATAACTTAATTCGTGCTATTTTTTTAACGTTTACTTAAGAAATATATGTATTTTTCAAATTATTGCCCATCTGCAGCCACGAATTTTTGAATGCCAGTAGCTTTCCAGTGCATGTTCCAGTGGAATAATACAAGTTACGCCATCTCTTGGCAAACCGAACAAATAAGTTGCAGACCTAATACCTCCCTGCATTCGAACTATTCTCCAGAAACTCTCAAACAAACAAACAAAAAACGGCTCTGATGCTTAAATAGGCGGGCTCATCGAGATATAAATCAAACATTGTAAAAGTTTGGACAGCAGTACAACTAAATGTATCATCTACCACCAACCCTTGCCACGGAGAAGACCTTCTACTTATGTTTCCACTGACAACAAAAAAAAAGGCAAGACTAGGTAATGTATCCAAACAGAAACGGCTCAACAGCAAAGTGACTGCGAGACCACAACATAGCCACAAAATCGATTAACAATTTTCCAAAAGCCAAGTGACAGTTAAAGCCATAGCATCGAACATTCAAACATCAAAGCTGGTCAGGTTAAGCAGACAGAGCGTGAGTGAGAACACGGGCCATGGGCACACACTGCGCTGCAAGGACAGTATCGCTAAAAAGGAGATTGGATTTGGGAGAGACCAGAGCAATCCCTTGGCCAAATAGAAATCTTGAAAGATCCAGAACAGGACGACGTGCTCTGGGAATCGATGCAACAGAAACGGCCATGTGGTTAATAAAATTCAGAGGTTTTTAAACAACAAGACTGAAGCACTCAGACTTGAAAAAAACTGGTCCATTAGGAGTCCTTACCGGGCACGGAGTCTTAAGAACACGTAACATGCATCTGGACATGCCGCTGAATGAAAAATCAGTGCAACATCTGCTCAGTGTTCGCAACCAACGGCATATGAAAACTAAGGAAGCAGCTCTTAGAAGAGCACTAATTTCGTAGAGACAGAGGACTAAAGCGGTGTAGATCTGAGCAAATTTACTTCTTCTCAAAAATTAAATTAGAATAAGGTCTTTCGGTTGAAGAAGATCATCCTTACGACAGTTGACAAGACACGACATGTGAGCAGTGAGCAGCGGTTCGAAAGAGCCACGTAGCTATTGCACTCAAAGGACTTTCTTGACCTGACTCGTGTTGTCGAGAGGGCTGAGCACTTAAATGCTCACCTGAAGGGATCGCTGGGAACACTGCAACAAAGTTGCACACACCATCTCTTTCTTGGGCTTGGTTTGGAGCTCACAATATCTACCCATGCAACTCAAGTATGTACGCGCTTAGTAAAGAAATGAAAGCCAACCAATCTAAGCCAGCTCGTGTCCGAAATTCAAGACGCTGGACTGTTGCCGGAACAACGAACCAAGTCATCAGAAGTTGACCGATCGCTTGAAACTCCAACTGCTAATTCGAGGCAACCATTTGAATGATGTGCTATTTCTAGACAACATCGTTACAGATTGCTTCTGGTTAAATGTGCACTTGGACACTCATTTTTCTTCTTTGTTTGGAGCTACCAACAATCCCCGCGCACATCTAGTTGGTTGAGGTCCTTCTTCACCTCTGGACACCATCTCGTTGGAGAACGTCCTCTGTTGCTGTCCCAATGGCTAGATAGGAAAGACTCTTCGGTCTACCGCACTACTGTGTGCCATTTCTTGGGATCTGTGTCAATATACGTACTTTATTAAGGTCTTTAGCCTTTAGCCTTCTGCCCTACATACGTCGCCAAGTGGACAAATGCTTCACGCGTCTGCAGTTGCTCTCCATTGTAAACGTCTCTAAATCTGAGAAAAACCCACGCTTGCAAGTGCCACATTTTCCTTGCAATTCTCATGGTTTCGAGTCGCATCTCACATCGCATTCAAGCCATTGAGCGTCTGCTTAAGCTGGCACGTCTTCCGGCGAAGCCCGCCTCTTAAAACTTTTCATGGCTGAAATTCGCACCACACTCGTTTGAGCATGACTCTTCCAAACCGACTGCGCTCAGCTTCTGGCAATCCAAGAAAATGGCGTTCTTTATGACCGCCATCCACTCAGCACCCACTCATAGGCGCTACAAATTTCCTTCATTTTCTCCCAGTTCACCCCTTTGTCGATTTACATATCTGCGCCTGTACACCACGGCTGGTTTGCAGCACTGTCGCTGCCGCGCAATCACAGACGACGGAAGACTCGACGGAATAGCCTTTGTTTACATCCCTTTTGCAAATCATCATTTTCTCTTTATATTCCCACTCAGCAGTTTTCACGGTTATTGCATTCGACAGATTTTTACGACACGACGATTCACGGCACGAAACAAAGACGAACTGAACGACCAAGAAAAAAATGTTACGTATACGCCATACGCAGCCATTCGCAGTCATTCGCCGAGGGATGGCCAAGTTTTATTGTCTCCCATCGAGACATTTATTGCCCTTCAAAGGAAACCAATAAAATCACGAGTGAGACTTCCGGCGATGGGATGCGCACCTCCGGGGGGTGAAATTAAAAACAAATCTGCGACCTTTCTTCTGTTAATTCGAGAAGAAAGACCTGGACACACACACGCAGCCAGTTCCACGGGGCAAAGGATTCGGAGTCGCCGATGGGATGGCGGCAAACTTAGAAATCAATAAAAGTCCATCGCACGGCACAGAAACGAGCCGTTTTCCACCCGAGTGGACATAATGAAATCAGTACACACACGTGAGCCGGGATTTACTTTCAAAGCACAACCACACCGGCAGTGGCATCCTGGCGAAGGTACGGCAGTCTGGGTTATTTTAATTAAACTTTCCAATGCACACGGACGCGGCCTGCTGGCCAGCTGCCGGCGGCGTGGTGGATGGAAATCCGGTCGGCTGATGGATAAAACAACATCGGCGCTGATTAAAATGTTCTTTTTCGGGGGCGGGTGCTCCGCTCGCTATTTCAAGCGAATTAAACCTAATCCATGGTGTCCCATTCAGAAATATCCTCCGTCGGCGGCGGAGGGGGGGTCTTAAATATTTTTTGTTCAACAAGAAGCCAGTTGGCGGCAATAAATCTAATTCGTTGAACACAGAAAAGGACTTCAAGTCTCAGACAATGGCCGGTCTGCGCTTTTGTTTCGACGCCTCGGCGGAGGAGAGAATGCTGAGTTTCAGCGAAAAACAAAGAGGAGAGGAATTTATTATAATACAGCACATAATCCGTTTGAAAAGATATTTCATTTCTCCCAGTCGCTGGCGAGGGGCTGCTGGCGAGGGTCTCCACACGCAGTCAGCAGAATTTCACGAGGAGACCCTGCTCCAGAGGCAGCGAGTGGACATGTGACTTCGAGTGGGATTTGTTGAGGGTTACACTTGTACTGTTTTCGGATCATTTGCATACGAGACGTGAGTGGGGGTGGGTGAGTGGACGATTTGGAGGAGACGGCCATCGGATGAGATGGACTTTCCCGGCGATGTGCGATGAGGTAAGACACGGGGGATTTGCTGCAGGAGAAGGCTGAGTCAAGTTGAAGGCGACCGGTTCAGCTGGTCGAAGGTAAAGATATGACATGAGAGACGATATGTTTAGCATTTTTTAAGACCCACAAATGTAGAGTGTGTTCCAGTTTTTTTGGAAGCGATGTGTTTGCCGGGAATTTCGGCAACAGCGGAATCTTTTTTGAAGGGATGTGTTCGATAATTGCAAATGGCAAAAAATGACATTAGCGAGTTCTACCTGAGAGGGGAGTGTTGAACAATTCCAAGCTTGAATAATGTTAGCAGGGTGTTGTAAAAGAGTGGAAATAAGAGTAGAAAGGGGTATGTCCAACAACCTCATGTTGGTCCACAGTTAAAAGAGATAAGTTCATCAATTTCAAGCAGAAATTGTTGCAAAAAGGAGTGAAACGATCAATTGAGAAGAGAACTGAAGCTAGAGAAATTGACATCAGTTAAGTGCTTGCCTAAGGGGATGTGTTCACTAGTCAAAATATAGGCACCTAGCTAATGATCGTTTGGTCTTCCAGGGATGTGATCAACAATTTATAAATAATTGTCTTAAAGAGCTAAAAATGTGATGGATATGTTCAACAGTTTGAAGCATAAACTGCGGCATCAGACATCATGTACAGTGGATTCCACCTAAGTCGAAAACCCAGATTAGACACAGTTTGAGTCTACTCCAATTGAAGGCACCTGACTAGAGATCGTGTCAACTAGCTAAGCATCAGGTCTTTACCGGACAGAAAGATATAGCATGTGGTTATGTGGCACTGGAAAGACGTTACGTAGACACTACGAGAATTCTTAGAAAAGGCTCAGGATTTTCAAGTCTGTACCCACTTTAAATTAATCGACTTTAAAGGCCCATTCATATAAGCGGCGAACTGCGAACGTGAACTTTCAGAAACAACCCTTTTCCAGCAAATAGAAACGAAAAGTTAAACTTCTTGCTATGCAAAAAGATTGTAACTGAATTATCGAGTTTTTTCATAGACACCCATCCCAATAAGTTAGTTTAAGTATCCTAATTAATGATTCTTTACGAATCAATTTCGTAAAGACAGTTCTCTCCGCGAACTGTCAAACTGAATACGTGATACACAAACGCGCAAACGCAATCCACAACCTCTACGATCGAAAAAATTCGAAGTGAAGTGTCAGTTTGCACCTGTAGTTTTCCGCGAATGAAAAAACTCCATCTGAATGAGTTGTCAGAGTTTGCGAAGTTCGCAGTTCGTGGCGATCTCATATGAATGGGCCTTAATGCCGCGGATGACAGTATTTATAGAGGCTAGCTATACAACCCATTTTTGATTTTGCTAACGAATCACATCAAAACTCGTTCCTCTGTGCAGAATAAAAATGAAGAATGGTCGTTGCTCTGTCAACGTCGGCAAAGATTTCACCGAATCCTTTGATGTCAAAAACGAAATTAGACCTCATACGATTTGTTTAATATTATTCCCGAGAAGATCTTGCGTAACTCAACACCGGAGGCTCGAGCTTCTATGAATTTGTGCAACTGCTCGCATATGACAATGGTATCATCAGTGTGGCGTCAGTGTGGAGTTTGTGAGCATCGAGAAGAAGACACTTAGGTTGTGTCTTGCGATCAATGAGAGTAAGACAATGACTATGTTGTATACGAAAAATGACCCCCGACACCAACGTTTGAATAGACATCCATGTGGAATTGAATCCAAACACTACCCTATGACCAACATGCGTGACGGCACCCTTCATAACCATAGTTATCGATAACATTAAAGTCATAAGCCACGTACGCCACAGTATTGATTACTTGATGGACACAATGGGAATGACGCTGCCTAGCAGGATTACTGAACGACAAGCAAACATAAGCAGGGAACAGAACCAAACGAACTGATTAACACATACAATGCAACGAGCTTTAATTGGAACCGTCAACTAGCCAAGTCGTCTCAGGATTCAAAGTGGCCGCCAAGCCCAAAATGTAATTAAAGGGGAGTGTATTTAAGTTAACTGTGCAACCTTTTGTATAATTTGTAGAAGTTTTCCCAACAAGGAGTATGAATTTTAATATATTTCAAATCCACAACTATAACTTCGAACCAGTGAGATCATCAGGCGACCTATTAAAAACATATTGTGCGCCAACAAAATAATGAATTTGTGCTACTGATCGACCCTACCTGCGATTTTGACCTTTGTCAACTTGCCTGGTGGTCAGGCATACTCTTCAAATTTTGAAAATCAATTAAGGAAACATATTTTATGCATCATGTTTCAACTGAGTTTTGAATATAAAGCCGGATTCATATTAAGACGTCCCCCGTCTCTCCGCCACTCATCCTCTTCTCTCGTGTCCTAAAAATGTGTCACAATGCTACCCTCACAAATGACGCAACGAAGGACTCTCTTCCGAAAACACGCAAAACACCACATGCCCCAGCGTCTTTTCCAACCCTCCTTCCAAGACTGACCAACCTGAGTCTCTCGCAGTGGCATCTTTTAATTGAATTTGCCGGACTTGCCAGCAGGCCAACGCGGCCACTCAACGTCGTGTATCAGTCCACCCGCACCAGCCGGCGGGCAACAATCATCACACCATCGTTAGCAAATGAAAATATAATTAAATGCATGCAGCAGGCAAATCTAATTGAAAACCCTGTGGCTCGTATGCAAATAAGCCGCACCACGACCCAC
Source organism: Eristalis arbustorum (assembly GCA_916610145.1). NCBI lineage: Eukaryota > Metazoa > Arthropoda > Insecta > Diptera > Syrphidae > Eristalis > Eristalis arbustorum. The sequence goes on along the minus strand of OU744320.1, from coordinate 19,382,435 downwards.
CCACCCCAGCATCGGCGGCGGCTGCCCACGAGAAGTCAATATTGCGGCAGACAACGCTCCCTGTTAGTGGATGTGATAATAAAAATTCAATGTAAACAACCATTTAAGGATATTAACGCTTCCATTGGCTGATGCATCATGTCACACAAAAACACAGTCAACCAGCGATCCTAAAGAACCCCCTAGTTCCATACCACACCCGGCCACAGGCGTGCACAGGGCACAGGACACCGGGTTGCGGCGGACTGTCGTGACTCCGGCAGACTGTTGACCACGCTGACGAAGCTGTCAGCCGAAGGACGATGGCGACGGGGGCAGGGATGCATTTCATTTCCATGTACTTCACTACCAATTACTCACGGGATAATTTGACACAAAGGACATGACATTTAATTTATGCAGATGAGATTGACTGAAATCGTTGTTGGTTGATGTAGTTGGGACGTTTTTTTTGTTGCTGCTGTTGTTGTCTGCCTTCTTGCTGTCGTCCTGCAGCGCCGTCGTTGTGGCGCATACAGTTGACGTATTAATATTAAAGAGGTGAGTGGGAGTGGGCGTGTCGTCCTGTGGATAGTGCGCGGCCGGCGAGGATGAAAGCTGCAGCACTTGTGACAGAGTAATTTCATATTGACAATGATTTATGTTTATTTCGGGCACGTACTTTCGGCTCTTCACCGAAACTCGTGGCGCACGGTTTTCTGTGATTATTCGAGTGGAATGCAGAGTGTGACGTGTAATTCGAGGTGGTGAACTTCGCCCGGCTGACTGTCGGCCTCTTGAATTCGGAGAGGATCCCTCTGATGGAATTTGGAAGCGACTCGTGGCATTCCGTGAATTTTAGAAAATCACAAACGTGCCTCTTCAAGGATGATCCTCGGCCCCGTTGAACCCCATCATCGGCTGCCTGCCGGGCATATTCCTTTGAACAGCACAATGACGCCTCCCCCGCACTAGACAACAATTTCATTTGCTCACGATTTCCACGCGAGAAGAGAAAACTTTTCACGCTTCCGGCGGCGCGCCGGCATCCTTCGCGCCAACGGAGGCACTCCAAAACTACAGTCGAGTATTGGAAATTCCCTGGAAAAGTTCATCGCATTCGGGGGAAATTGTGTTGTTACCTTGACATTTTGAAATTTTCAAATGACAGCAGAGAGTCGACGTGACCGCTCGGGGGGATAAGTGCAGATGGGGGATGTTGCTTTTCTTTTAATTAGAATTCATTATTTTGTGTTTATGTTTGTGGGCGGGGTTCGGGATACTCCCAGGGGGCACTGCATGAGTTGTGTCACTGATTAGAGTGGGTGGTGCGGTGGGGATCATTGGCATAGGTCAGTGGGTGGAATTAATTATTTCCCTTTTGATGTTTGAGTCGATGTCTTTTATGTTTAATCAGTTAAGTCCATGAAGGACTGTGATTGTGGTTTGAGTGGATTTCTTCAACTGAAAAAAGGAAGCTGCTCTCTTTTCATTCATTGAATGTATACCATCCTGGAAGGAAAAATGGAGAAGGAAGGAGGAATTCAACAAAAGAACTTGTGTCGAGCTTCTTTTCAATCTCAGACCTAAGAGAGACCTCACTGGTCCCGCTTCCATCTAGTCGAAGCCTACCAAAGCCGACGTCATTGGCCACTAGCTTCCAGTCAAAATTAGCTGCCTCGTTTCCCCGATAACCTGCTTTTTCTCATAAGTGTCTCCGTCTTCATCTCCTTTTCGAAACAAGACGTTTGGATTCGAAGACCCTCTTTGCTAGTGCACTGTTATCCACGCTGTTGAAAGCAGATAAAGAAGCTCTTGATCGCTTTGAGAGAAAAGGTCTACGTGCGATCTTTGGTTCTGTTTACGTTGATTTAGAGATGATGATTCAACCACGAGGTGTACGGGTTGTACAGCGACGGGTGTACGGGTTAACAGACACCTAGTTAAGCGCTTTTGGATCCAACGCTTAAGATGGCTGGGTCATGTGGAGCGGATGAACACCTCAGCTCCGGTCTGGAAGACTTCTCTTCGAGCCATTGGGACAACGCAACAGAGGACGTCCTCGAATGAAATGCCGCACACAAGTGGAGATGGACTGCAACCAACTTAGTGTGGTCTAGTGGAGGCAGCTGGCTAAAGATCGTGGTGGCTGGAGAGGCTGGTTCACCCATATTATTATTATTAAGGCACTCCGAAGCGACGTAGCTAGGAATGAAGCTGTTTAATTGACTGAGGCTGTTGAAGAAGTGAGCATCTAGGCGTGTGTAGCCTAACTAGCTAGCATTGCAAGATCAGAGGAGGTATTATTAGCTTCTACCTCCTTTTTTGTAGTGTCCATCGTGTTGGCTGGAGAGGCTGGTTGGTTGAGGCCCAGGTTCACACCAGGCTGTAGTAGTGCCAAAAGAAGAAGGAGAACACGTGCGACCTTTAACTCCTTCCAATGGGAGTAACAAGACAGTGTTGTAGAGGGAGGGACTGGGTTGAAGAAAAAAGCACGTCTTTATTAATCGGCGAAATCCAACAGACTATCGGCGTTCATGACAGATGGGCTTACATCTATGTTCGTAGCGGAAATGGTGTGAGTGCGCAAGTGCGTAATGGACATACATAAGCAAGATGATAAGCTTATTCGTGCAGATCATTCGATCAGGCCGTTCATTAAATAGAAACCGAATAAGATGTAATTTCGTGTGATCATGTCACCCAGTCATGTCACTGACAGTGAAGTCCGATCATTTTCGAACGCTTTCAATTTTTCGCCTGCAGACTAAAGTTAAGGTCCAGAGTAAACATTTCTAGCCTCTGACTATCCCTAGTTAGCTGAAACGTGCCGTGCAAGACTGAAGGTATATGACAGCACAATTTCCCTCACTAGTTAAGTAATTTCGTTCTTTTCAAAATTCTAGGGACTGGAGCTTGGTTCTTAACCACAAAGACTTTCCAGTTACCACCATCTACTGCTGACTGCGTACAGTTTCGCATGCCAAGTGGATAGCACTCAATTGTGCGCCGTCGCCTTCAACTGAGACTTCAATGAATGGATGAGACTTCCAAAATTCAACTCGTATGCTAGAAAGACCGAACCTCGAATGGTCTTCATGTTAACGTTCCTTCAATCTCCCGTCCACGCTTGTCTTTGAGATCGACGCAGCCTGCCCACCCCACTCCCTGCATACACATCGAAATTGAAGAACATAAAGGAAATAAAAGCACACAGCCTTTGCCCATTCGAAGTCACCCAATGATGGATGGACAGCTGTAACGAGGACGATGATGATGATGACGATAGCGCACCGTCCGCACTCGTCCCATCCATCGCCATCAGCGTGCTCAACACCCAATCGTTCCAGCGTAGAGGCCCATCATTCTTTTTATATTTATCGCCCCTTATCCCAGTTTACACCACATCCAGGCCAAACACTGAACGAGATTCCATCACAGCCCCGGGCCGTGGTGGAGGATGACTCCTCGTGCACATCAGCCAAAGCAAACGACCCCCAGCCCGGGGTTGTGGTCGGCGGCGCCTTGGTTGCCCCCCGAAGTGTTCTCGGTTTGCCATAACACTTGTGAATGGATGTTAGGTAGTCGTGCATCCCCGTGTAGAGCAAAGCCCGTAAATCACCGCCGAATTCACTCCCTTCACCAGAGATGCTGTCCGACGGGTTCACACTGCTCGGCGTACATCATCCGCGGGCGGGGCATTTTTTTCCACGCTCTTTCTGTTTGATGGTCGGAATGTCGGAATTTTCACGCTCCGGCTTACAGAAACAGAAGCAGTTCATGTGTGCGCGGGAGCACCGGGCTTCAGCGATATCTCCTCGAAGCCGGCGCTCAATCAATGGAACGGAAAAATAGCACAGCGGACAGGCGACGCGCACGTCGAGCACAGCGCCCGACAGCCATGCACTCGGCCCGCGAGTCGAGAACAATTGAGTTTCCCTGATCCATGCAAATTGGGCAGTGGCTGATTTTTACCCATGAACACCCAGGGACCCGACCGTCGGTGCGGCATTCCGACAGCGAGTTCAAGCGAAAGAGTACGTGTATCTCTTAAATTAATGAAAAAAAAAGCTAAAGAACCCCGCAGCGGCATCTTCGGAATCTCCGTGAATTTATGCATCGCGGATTAATTATTTCCGATTCGCACAATGCGAACTGCGTGGGCTCTGTGGACGGGGACTGAGCTTTGCAGATTGCTGATTGCTCCTCTTCTTCCGCTCGGCCATGATGCACTTCGGCGCCCGACTTTTCCATTATTCAGTCGGAATTCCGCGTGCTCGCATGTGCATCTGTGGTGTCCCGCGCCTCCCGGTGAGTGTCCTTGTTTTCGATATTTTCATTCACTCGCTGAAAATGAGATGTATGATATTTTTAATTCATATTTGGTTTTGATGAGGACCCCCGGTCGGCCGGGGCTCACTTTAAAGCCGTTGTCGTTGAAAATGCCGTGTTTACAGGGCACTCCGTTTTCGGACGCAAATTGTGTTTCAATTTCGATGTGGAGAGGCAACTGAGTGCTGAGTGAATGTGTTATCTGATCGATGGAACAAATAATGCAGATTTGTTGGGCGAGTCGAATGGGGTCTGAGGTGGGCTGTGTCGGTCGTAAGTTGTGGGGGTTGGAAATTCCATCCCCTGCTTGGAATAATTTTGCAACGATTCAAAAGGGACTGTTATTGAATAGTCATGTACTCCGGTGTGGACTTGAAATGAATGAAAAATAAATAACAAGTTCTGAAACGAAGGGCTCGTCAGGACAGGTACCAGTTTTGGACTGATTTTCCTTTTTTTGCCTCTGATTGAGTTTTGGGCCGCCGAATATACAACAGCTTCAAATAAATGCCCTATCCAACTGAGACGAAAGAAGACTCGTCGATTGTAAGTACTTGGTGCGCCATTTAGGTCGGCGGTATAGTTGCGTCGTTGTTTCGAGTTCAATTCATCAACTTTCGCAGTTTACGCATCCACCGTTTACGAGTCACTGACCATCCACAAAGTATACTCGTTGCGGTTGAGTATTGTTAGAGAATCTAGCTGCTTATGGCAGCCAATTGTGGACTCCTGCACATGGAACCAGTTGGTGTGTCCGACGAAACAGTGAAGCTAGCTGATAATGACGCCATTTTGCTCGCTGACGATGGCACAAGCCCATAAAATCCGGTGCGTGCGTTGCTTCCTGTCAAAAGATTGACGGCTCATAAGACCCAATAAGCGTGACAAAGAGTGTGGGCTACATGTGGAATGCATCAGAATGGATGATGTTGGCGAACTTTTAACTTTTGTTCCGTTTGACAGTTCATTCTCGGATGCGTTTACCATTTACGTATAATTTTACTCTCATGAGTCGTGGGTGATTGTACGTATTTCGAACGCAACGCACGTATATCACTGAGCACATGTTTCTTCTTCTTCTTCTTGATTGGCGCTACAGTCCGGGGTGGACCTGGGCCTCAACCAACATGCCTCTCCAGCCAACACGATCTTTCGACAGCTGCGCACACCAAGTTGGTTGAGGTCCTTTTCAACTTGTGTGCGCCATCTCGTGCGAGGACGTCCTCTGTTGCGCTGTCCCAATGGCTCGGTGAAGAAGACTCTTCGGGTGTCCATCCGCTCTACATGACCTAGCCATCTTAAGCGTTGGATCCGAAGACGCTTAACTAGGTGCATGCCGCTGTACAGCCCGTATAGTTCGTGGTTGAACCTTCTCCTCCAAACGCCATCAACGCAAACAGGACCAAAGATCGTACGCAGAACTTTTCTCTCAAAACAACCAAGAGCTTCTTCATTCGCTTTCAATAGCGTCCATGTATCTGCGCCATAGAGCAGGACTGGGATGATCAGGGTTTTATACAAGGTCAATTTGGTGCTTCGAGAGATGGCTCTGTTACTCAATTGCCTCTTGAGCCCAAAGAAACAGCGATTGGCAAGAGTAATTCTGCGCTTGATCTCGCTACTGGTGTTGTTGTCCCTATTTACTCCAGAGCCTTGGTAGACGAAGTCCTTGACTACCTCGAAGTTTCTGCTGCCCAATATGACGCTCTGTCCGAGACGTCGATGTTGTGCGTCCTTCCGTGATGACAGCATGTACTTTGTTTTGGCCTGGTTTACCGCTAGACCCATTTTAGCCGCTTCCGCTTCAATACCAGCAAACGCCTCATTGACGGCTCGCTGTGTTCGTCCAATCACGTCAATGTCGTCCCCGTCAGCAAGCAGTTGAACGGACTTTTGGAAGATCGTGCCTCGGGTGTTTACGTTTGAGTTTCGCACGATCTTCTCCAGTATGATGTTGAAGAAGTCACATGACAGCGTGTCGCCTTGCCTAAAACCTTTTTTGACATTGAAGGTCTCGGTGAGTTCGTTACCGACCTTGATGGAGCGGCGAGAGTTCTCCATCGTCATCCTGCACAACCTGACGAGTTTCTCAGGAATGTCAAAACTAGACATGGCGCTGTATAGCTCGTCTCTATGCACGCCTTCATATGCGGCCTTGAAATCGACAAATAGGTGGTGGGTGTCGATCTGCATCTCTTGAGTCTTTTCCAGGATCTGCCGTAATGTGAAAATTTGATCGATAGTGGACTTTCCTGGCCTGAAACCGCACTTATAAGGACCTATCAGTTTGTTGACAAAGGGTTTCAGGCGTTCACACAGAACGGCAGAGAGTATCTTGTAGGCGATGTTAAGGAGGCTGATCCCTCGGTAGTTGGCGCAGTCAAAGGGATCTCCTTTCTTGTAGACCGGACAAAACACACCGGACACATGTTTGCAATCTGGCAAATACGACTTTTGTGGATTTCAACGGATTCCACCGGATTCTATGGGCTTGGGTCTTAAGCCCATACTTGTGAGTGCCAACAACTAGTCAGAGCAATGGTGGAGGATGAGGTGCATATTCAAATGTTCAGGATCTCGTTGAGAGACAGTCGTCTTGTGTACGGACTTTCCATTGCTACAGCCCTCAAATACATCGCCAAATTTGTTATAACTGAATGTTCAATTTTGTCTACCAAAACATAAAGATGGGCTTTGTCCATGGCCATTTAGGGACGTTTTTGAGTTGAAATGACATACAATTTTTTCTTGAGCCTTGACAGGGACCCTTAGCAATGGGTCCTCCCGTGGTCAGGGAGTCTCAATGAGAAGCACAACGAATGGTTGATGTAGATAATAGGTTCATCTCACGACTGTAGTGCCCTCTGGAGTGAACATAGCAAGTAGTCTTTATATTTAGTTCATTTCAGATAAATCTTGGTTCACGTTTTTTATTTTTATAATTTGCGCGTGCTCAAGGGGTTGTAAATACCCTTAATTGTCCCGTATTAAGACACAACACGGGACGAAGCTAAAGAGGGAGAGGAGGTACCTGCTGTGTGCAGCACTTTAGCTGACCCAGCCTTAGGCCAATGTGCTGCCTCCCTTTATCCGAATTTTCAAAAGAAACCGAAAAAAAAACTGCTGGTATCACATTTTCTGACGGCACGTAGTCTGTCTAGCTACGATTTTTATTACTTGTGGATTGTGTCTCCCTGGGAAGTCCAATATCGATCAAATTTTCACATTACGGCAGATCCTCGAAAAAACCCAAGAGATGCAGATCGACACCCACCACCTATTTGTCGACTTTAAGGCCGCATATGACAGTGTGCATAGAGACGAGCTATACAACGCCATGTCTAGTTTTGACATCCCTGCCAAACTCGTCAGATTGTGCAGGATAACGATGGGAAACTCTCGCTGCTCCATCAAGGTCGGTAACGAACTCACCGAGACCCTCAATGTCAAAAAAGGTTTTAGGCAAGGCGACGCGCTGTCATGTGACTTCTTCAACATCGTGTTGGAGAAGATCGTGCGAAACTCACACGCCAACACTAGAGGCACGATCTTCCAAAAGTCCGTTCAACTGCTAGCATACGCGGACGATATTGACGTGATTGGCCGAACTCAGCGAGCCGTCAATGAAGCGTTTGCTTGTATTGAAACGGAGGCGGCAAAAATGGATTTAGCGGTGAATGAGGGCAAAACAAAGTATATGCTGTCATCAAGAAAGGACACACAACATCGACGAATCGGTCAGAACGTCACCATAGGCAGCTAACACTTCGAGGTAGTAAAGGACTTCGTCTACCTTGGCTCCCAAGTAAATAGTGCGAACAACATCAGTACTGAGATTAAACGCAGAATAACTCTTGCCAACCGCTGTTTCTTTGGGCTCAAGAGGCAATTGAGTAGTCGAGCCCTCTCTCGAAAGACCAAGCTCACCTTATATAAGACATTGATCATCCCTGTCCAGCTGTATGGCGCGGAAGCTTGGACTATCTCAAGAGCGGATGAAGACGCACTTGGTCTCTTCGAGAGAAAAGTTCTGCCTTCAATCTTCGGTCCTGTTTGCGTTGAAGGTTCTTGGAGAAGGAGATTCAACCACGAACTGTACGGGCTGTACAGCGACATGAGTCTAGTCAGGCATATACGGATTCAACGCCTAAGATGGCTAGCCCATGTAGAGCGCATGGACAACACTGCTCCAGCCCGAAGAGTCTTCGACTCCGAGCCAGTGGGACAACGCAATAGAGGACGACCACGAACCCGATGGCGCACTCAAGTGGGAAAAGACCTTAACCAACTTGGAGTGCGAAATTGGAGGCAGCTGGCTAAAGAACGTGCCAGCTGGAGAGGATTATTGACCGAGGCCCAGGTTTACCCCGGACTGTAGCGCCACAAGAAGAAGAAGAAGGATTGTGTCTCCCGTATGTGGACTGTTAACAGAAGGTATGTTTCTAAGCTCAAATAAAATACAGACAAAATAAATAAATACAAAATACATTCTTAATGTACAGAGATACGAAGGAATTAGGAAAAAATAGCTTATTGAATACCCACTGGCTGGTGTATTAAGGCAGAAAAAGAATAGGTACAGTGGGTGTCCGATGTCACTAAATACCGAATAGAACCACCAACTTTAAGAAGAAGAACAACCAACTTAACGTACAATTTTTTGGACGTTTTTTTAAGAAAAATATGTACAATAGTATTATTCAAGGTATTGTCCATCTAAAGCTATGACTTTTTCCCTCTGTTTGGCAATTTGTGGTTCCCATCCCGAAAGAACTGCTCCGGCTTGGCAGCCAAGAATAAGTTAAGCCAACTTTTGATATTCTGTTCTGGCTCACTTTCTCTGCACGAGTTAAGTTATAGACCCCAACGATGAGATAATTCTTCTTTCTTCTTCTTTGATTGGGGCTACAGTCGGGGGTGGACCTGGGCCTCAATCAACATGTCTCTCCAGCCAGCACGCACACCAAGTTGGTTGCACTTGTGTGCGCCATCTCGTGCGAGGACTGCCTCTGTTGCGCTGTCCCAATGGCTAGGTATCGAAGACTCTTCGGGACGGAGCTGTGGTATATAATTCTAATACGTTGCGGAAAAAATATATTGCCTTTATAAATACCAATGACATCTTGTCTCTATCCAAATACATCACTGACATTTTTTTAAATTTTCGGTTATTTTTCACGTTTCGCTCAACAAATCTGTTTATTTTTCCGTATGATGTGCTCGGACGTTCATTCAAATTTAGACATTTGCTGTGATGCTGAGAATGTGGGAGGTTCTGATTGGAATACGAAAACCTCACATTTTGTCACTCACCTTGCTGTCGTAAGGCAGTGTGCGACTTGTGACATATGTATCACAGAGGAAATCCAGAACAGAGCTATAAGACATTAGGGTCTTCAAAACATTTATCAGACGGCTAGAAGAAACCATAGAGAATGTAACAAAAACGATATAGCTAGTGTACTTAGTTACCACTACCACCGTCAATCTGTGTCGTGCTACGTTTGTTAAAAATTATTTTAAAAAATAGAGAATCGTAATAAGACCTCGACGTTAAGGCCTGAATATTATAACATCGTAGAGGGCCAGGGCCTAGCTTCTCATCAACCACTCGTGTTGAGTCAGAAGAGTGCAAAGGACCTACAGTTCAGTGCCAGCTCAGAACGGCCAAGTTTGAGAAGCTTCTTTAGACAGAAATACTCTTTGCGCCCTGTCAGTGACTCAAAGGTGGCGGGGCCGTGAAAGGTATTTTGTTGGTCGTTCCAAGAATCGAATCTAGGTTCGTAGGTCCGTATGCCACGGGACACCTACGTTAAGGCCTTATCCCAAAAAAGTGTCTCCATGCCACGCAAATAGCCGTCCCAACGAATACAATTAAGGACCTCGAAGATTTATGGCTTATTGAACTATGATCAAAATATAAGTACGCAAACAATTATTAAAACAAGTGTTAATCGCAACAAAAGTTGAATAGTGGCAATTTAAGGACCAAACCCATAGGATTCGGTACGTGTGTTCCGTTTGTAATCCACAAAGATCGTATTTGCCGTCCAAAATCCATGCAACCCCCACACGACACAGGCATAAAGGCCCGTTCATATTGCCATGAATTGCGAATTTCGCAAACTCTCACAATCCATTTATATGAAGTTTACTCATTCGCAGACTACGGAAGCAAACTGACACTTCACTGCGAATTTTTTGGTCGTGGATGTTGTGGATTGCGTTTGAATCTTTGTGTATTACGAATTCAGATTGACAGTTGGCAAAGTGAATTAGTGATTCGCAGTCCTTAGTTAGGACAGTTAACCTAACTTCTGCTGAGGTTTTACTCGATAATTCAGTTTCCATCTTCTTGCATACCAAGAAGTACTACTTTTTGCTGATATTTGCCGGAAAGGGGTTGTTTCCGAAAGTTCGCGGCTCATATGAATGGGCCTTTAGACATACATTGCATTCCACTTGTGGGTTGCATTTGCATTCTCTCTCATCCTCTAACGTGGGCTGTCAATTATTTGACACTACGAAAGCAGTCGAGAGACCTTTCGGACACCTTTCTTGCAAATTGAGTTATTTTGTCGTTTGACGTTTAAGAAATGAAAGCTGTTGACTAAAATTAATTAAGCGACAAAAGTCATTGAAGACCAGTTCATGTGCTTGATGAACACAATATTTGCCATCTGTCTGGTCGGAAATTAAAGACAAAATCAGTTATCCTTTCAACGCAGCATTGAGGGAGTACATATGTAACTCTAACTCGGCTGTAGGTAACATGGCAAAGTGGCTGACATTTACATTGCATGTTTCTGAGAAATCGCCCGTCATGCGGTCTTGAACGTTCTTCTTTTTGAACATCCCTCTCAGTGAAGGCGTGCGTCTGTGGTGAACCAAATTCCGCCGCACACTCCGGTTCACCTTTTCATTTTAAAGTCATTTCCGAATCGCTTCGCCCGATGTTGCCACATTCAACGCGATACCCGGACTAAATGTCAATAAATGCCTTCGGTGTGCTGAAGAAATGAAGAAAAAATAGCCCATAACTCAGATTTATCGCGTGATTTTCGTTTTGATGGAAACCACTTACATTCACGTCCACAGCGTGTGCGGGCGCGTTGGCATTCGCAAATCATTTCCATGATCTCTAAATCATTTTATGAGTGCGTACCTAAATCCTGCCACCGGCACACCCGCCCGGGCAGACAGAACGTCACACATTACATTTGATTAACGGTCTCAGGTTCACACAAGCCGCCACGTACGAGTAGCTCCGGGGCCTCTTTTCATTTTACAAAATATCACTTGGCAACAAGTTGAACGCAAAAAATGAGAAAAAAAGAAGACGAGGACGCAGCAAAATCGTGTCCTCAGGCAAGGCGGGGAAAAAATACAAACATACCCACTTTCAGTGCCTCCCAGCCCCCGGAGTAATATCCTTAAAAAGGTATTATTCTTGAATACCTTTATCGCTCATTCCATCATCGCTCCTTGAAGCTTCCGCTGCTCACTGGGGGGCGATGTGACGTCCCCGTATTAGCTGGCAGACACACACCCACGTCAAGACGACAAAGGAGGACAATCATGAGTTTCCTCTCACGTTGGTTTCATAATTTCGCAGGCTTTACACCTCCACACCCACCCGCTGTGGAAATTAGATTTTCCATTTTCTTCCTCTCCTCCCATTTCGGCATTCCGCGCGCCCATCCCCCGCGCCAGCGGCTTCAGTCGGTGCGCATAATAATCCAATCCAATTGTATGTACGGGAGTTATCGCATGCACCCCCACTGCCTGACAGACCGGGTGCGGGTGCCAAGCCAAGCAATGGCTGTTCGCTACTAGCACTCAAATTCGCATAAATGTTATTTTTATTCAGCAAAGTGGAATCCTTTTTTCGCTCAGATTTGATACGACGGCGTTGTGCCCCGCCTCCGTGCGGCATGCGTGTGTTCGCGCGCACATCCTGCGGTGCGGTCTCGGCGCGATGGCTTGACTTCGTTTCGTGTTTTCGACGCCTGCTGTGAATGGCCGCGTTTAAGGTGGAAATTTACACGACTTTTACTGCGGCGTAAAGTGAAGTCTTTAAGCATACGACTGCAGGTGAGGTTAGGCGGGCGCCCGTGGGCGGGGGCGGTTGTTTGCGATTTAATTATGCATGTAATGTATCTCTTGTTTCGGCATCCGACTCATTATTTGGTTGAGGGAACCTACGCGAGGTGGAAAGCGACATTGTCGTTGTCGTTAGCATTTCGGTTGCCAGAGGGCATCTCGGGTCTGACAGACGGAACGGCAAAACGAACCGTGAACGAGCCACATAACCGGTGCACAATGGACCATGAATGTATGCTTGTGGTGGTTTTGTCGAGAGTTGGGGGAGGATCGACAGATTAGCAAAAGGTAACTGCACGGTCTTTCGCAATCGCAGGTGTTCTTAGACGATCGAATGGGCGGGTGTCAATGAGTAGAGACAACAGTCGGTCATTGGCGTGCGGTTGAATTTCGCTGCTCGCTGGGGGTGAGGAATTTGTGAAAACAATTCGAACGGACAATTAAAGGAATTTTCTTGAAATTTGTGTCATTTTGGTGAGTTTTTAAGGTTTTGCCTTTAATTGGAGGCAAATAATTCTTTTAAGAAGTTTCTTGAGCACTTGTGAGGGACTTCGAGTAGGCTATCTTTGGAAGGGAAGTTTGACTCGCTGGAGGTCTAGATTCGTCAGGCATACACAGGGTGGCTTAAGAGAGACGCCCGTTGAGCAAGTTTGACATACAGGTCAACCCGAGTCGTCATAAACGTAGAAGAGAAATAATCTGACTTCGACAACACGCGTGACTACGGGAACTTTAATTGGCCCATATTCTTAGGTCAGAGGGATAACCTGGAAGCTTTAAAGAATAAATCAGCGAAGGATCTTGAACAAAAGGCCTATTGGTCCAGACGCATTTTTGAGCTATTAGGTCTCATCTCACAAGCAGCTTACCACTGCAATGGGTAGCTTAAATTGAAGTCCATGGAGGTGGCGTCTCAAAAATGACATCCATCGACGTACGCACTCGGACTTAACAGAAAAATCTGGTTAACACTGAAAAAGAATCAATATCGTCAAAGGAGGAAAGATGACACTCGCTCTTATTTTATGCGGCTTTCATCTCGAGCAACTTACGAAAGAGGATATTTTTATGAGCAAAGGCTATAGTCCGAGGCTTGAAGACTTAATCGTTAACATGGCTAGGTCACCTAGGATGGCTAAATAACATTGCTCCAGACCAAATAGTCTTCGACTCCACACGAGTGGGTCAAAGTCGCTGACGCGCACAAGTAGTGTAGGACCTCTACCGAATCTCTGAAGTCGGATTGGAAGGATACAGCATCAAATTTTAGGGGGGCGCACCACTCGTACTGGAAAAGTACAAAAATACGAAATGAGTCGCTGCCACAACACAAGCCCGGACTGAAGCCCCATCCGAGGAAGTACTAGGAATGTCGCAAAAATCTCCTCTTAGATGGATGGGTCCTAAAGAAACGAGACCTTCTAAACTGTGCCAATTTTAGAGGGATTATTTTATAAGATCTTTCCTGCCGTTCTGTGTAAAAGCCCCAGAGTTTCAAGATACCCACCACCTATTCATCGACTGTAAGGCAGCGTATGACAGTATTTACAGAGACGAGATATACAGCGCCTTGTCTACTTTTGGCATCCCTGCAAGAATCGTCGGCCTTTGCAGAATGACGATGGAGAAAGCCCGATGCTCCGTCAATGTCGGTAAAGATTGTACCGAGACCTTTGATGTCAGAAAGGGATTTAGACAAGGCGACGCATTGTCTTGCGACTTTTTTAAGATCATTGTCGAGAAGATCGTGAGGAAATGTCAAGCACGGTTTCCACAAATCTGTGCAACTGCTCGCATATGCCGATGACATTGACATCACCGGAAGAACACAACGGGCTGTTAGTGGGGCGTTTGTGAGCATCGAGAAGGAAGCGCCCAAGATGGGGCCAGCGGTTAATGAGAGTAAGACTGTCTACAAAAATGGTCGACCAACATCGACGTCTTGGACAAAACGTCACTATAGACAGCTATAACTTCGAGTTAGTGAAAGAATTTGTCTACATAGGCTCCGAAGTTAATACAAACAATGACACCACCGTGGAGATTAAACGGAGGATCACGTTGGCCAATCGCTGCATTTTCGCACTCGGAAGAGCACTGGGGAAGACCTTGATAGTACCAGTCCTGCTGAATGACGCAGAAGTATGGACCAACGAGGATATTCTTGGTCGCTACGAGAGCAAAGTCCTTCGAATTATCTTCGGTCCCGTATATACGGATGGTGTTTGGAGGAGGAGACTGAACGGCAAACTGTACAGCGACATCGATCTGGTAAAACGAGTTTGAATCTCTCGTCTGAGATGGCTAGGAGCGAATGGACACCAATGCTCCGGCCCGGAAAGTCTTCGACTACAACCCCGAGGGAGAACGCGGAGAAGGAAGACTAAGCCTCCGGTAGCGCACGCAGCTAAAAGGGAACCTGAATAAGTTGAACATGGCGTGGCTGGAAGCGCCTAGCACAAAACCGGGCTAGATGAAGAGGCATTAGCTGAGGCCCAGGTCCACGCAGGACTGTAGCGCCAAACAAAGAAGAAGAAGCGGCGTTGATTTCGATGTGTGTACAACATGCAAGGAAGGGTTGAACTATGTTTGGAATTTGATGGAGAACATCAAGATTTGTGAGGTTTTTGTCATACAACGAGGATTGTGTTCGACCTCACTCATGCCATCAATTTTGGGCCCGATGCAGAAAACCCCGTGCATCATCAAGGTACATAAGACCCTCAATGTAACAGAGCTTCCATTTAGTAAGAGGACTGGCCGATATGCAACTGTGGTCGATCTACTCATATCTTCCGAAAATTTCAAATCTTCCACATCTTCTACCGAAAGTCCAAAATCGACCACAATTCTTAGTTCTTCTTCTTTCTGTCATTTATAGTAATTTTTTGTCTTCGTAGCCCCTCCCACAAAGTTACAAGGAAGTGTATTCACAGAAGAATGTGTAACGTTAGATGTACAGACGGTTCAGGGACAGTGTGCTTCGGTCACCGCCCGCGCGTCTACTGAAGAAAGAACCAATAAGAGGTCATTGAGCTTAACCGCCATGTTTTATTTCGTGAACCAGTCATTTTTCTATCGAATGTGTTACAAATATGTGAGCACAGACGAGAGTTAGGAGCTATTTACTTCGTTGTAAGAGCAGTGTTAACGTAGTGACCAAAATTCCTTAGGCTTTCTTCAAATTGACCACCCATAGTCTTCAAGACCTACCAAGCCGTTTAGTTCCAACACTGATTGTGATCTCCTTTACACCATTCGTGGAGAGGTCGGTGTTGCAATAGTCCCTGCAACTTCTAAGCGGATAATTCAGTTAGCCGCTAAGAAAAGCTTTCACTGACATTCAAGAGTTTCACTTGTGATTCTGAAGTGATCAGTTGTGTTTAACAGTCTCTTAAGCTTGTGAGTCAGCTGAATTGCACAAAAGGTCCTGGGGCAGATAACATCAGACCAATAGATCTCAAACTGAATGCCGTATGTTTCACTCCAGTTATCACCAAGATTATTAACTGTAGTATGTGTCAATGTCATGTGCCAAGGCTGATGAAAAGGTCGATAATTCGCCCTATTTATAAGGGAGGGGTTAAAAGCGAAACTGGAATCTACAGACCGATTGCAATCCTACCTGCTGTGGAAAAATGTCTGGAAGAAGTACTTGTTAATCGTGTCAATTGCTTTCTATTGAAAAATAAAATACTACATCCGAATCAGTACGGCTTCCAAAAAGGCAAGAGCACCCAATCACTGCTGGGGGAATTTACAAATGTTATTACGTAATTGTGTTATTTATTGATTTTAGCAAAGCATTCGATACTTTGACACATGAAAAGCTCGTAGAAAGTGTCAGCAGAATGGGTTTAAGTGGTGTCCTGACAGAACTATCCAAGTCAAGGTAGCCGATACAACGAGTACCGGGCTCACAAGGCTCAAAATTATGCCACAAGGCTCAAAATTGAGCCCCATCTTGTTCATCCTTTTCACAAACGAGCTACTAAAACTATTGGAAAAATCTACTGCGTATGCGTATGCCGACGACATAGCCATCGTGGTGAAACACCGAAACTTCCAGTCAGTTGTACAGATAATGCAAGCCGAATTCAACGCTGTATCCGAATAAGGGGTATACATCTTCTTCTTCTTCTTTGATTGGTGCTCCAGTCCGGGGTGGACCTGGGCCTCAACCAACATGCCTATACATCGTCATGAGGTAATTAAGGGGTCTACTAATCAAACCCGGTTCGTAAAGTGCAAGGACATCTTGGCATAGGTCCGAGACCTTGCCGGCAAATGGTGGCAGAGCTTGAATCAATGTTTCTTTCAGTTTAAGATGCAATTATTACACAATAGATGGGTTAGATCGACAAACTTCGAGTCGAAGCCAAGGGGACAATTTAACAGAGCACCTTTAAGTCTTATGGTGACACACTCAATTTGAGAGCTACCCCAACCAACTTGATTTATTGAAAGGAGCTCGTGGTAGTTGAAGAGTCTTAGAAGTTGACGCCCTGTTCCTTCCAAAGAGAAGAAGATAAAATTATTCTTCAGCTCCCCCAGATTAGGAGAGACTTTTCCAAAGACTTCTACGAACAAAGGTAAAGCTCACGAACGCCATTCACTTGAAGTATATTTTGAATACAGTCCTTCACTGGGGAATCTGAACAATTAAGTGGAGGCGCAGAGCATAGCTCATTGTCCCTGGAATTCGCCGCCCTCGTCCTTAACGGGGCCACAACACATCGAATGGATTTCGCTTCAACCAAAGACCACTGCTGACACGTCCACAATGCGGACATCCCACTTCACATCGAATTCCAATTAATCGTGGCTCTCGCCGCCTCTCTGCCAAAATTCAATTCAATAAATTGCCACAGGACAAAAGGACTAAAGTGACAATTTAATTTCCTCCTCCCCCACTCACAGCAACCTGAGCCGAACAGCACCAGAGTACGGAGGCGTTGTTGACATCTCAAGCCTGAGTTACGACACACCACCCACCCGGGCCCGACGTACACAATTAAATTGCCACAGCAGAGGCGTGCTATCGTCGCACTGCCAAATGCCGATGTTTGTGCGCCCGGCTATTTGTGGGAGCCTTCAAAATTAATAATTTTAATAAACAACAATCCCGAGCAGCCCGAGGCTCTGCAGAGGCGGCATGTTCAGCTCCGGCGACCACCTCGATCCATTGTTTGCATCCTCGACTGCAGAATGCATCGCTCGTTACCCATTGTGTCTGCGGCAAGGAACAATAATGTTTCAAATGCACAACCGCCTCGGCATTGTGTGCAGTCTCGACAATGATCTCTCTGGCATCTCCGGTGCTCCTCTGCGGTTCCGGGGAATATAATAATCGTAAAGTGTCAAGGCGTATTGTTTGAGGTTTTATCGAGCACTCACACCTGTGTGGAGGGAGGGGTGTTACGACACAGCTCCTTCGTTAAGAGGAATCCTATCGCATTTGTTAGCCGCTGCAGCTTGACCGACTTGTGCTGATTTTTTGTCGATTGCATAACTCGGCGCTGAGAACAACTCAACATCCGCCACCGCCACCCTTCGCGCGGAATGTGCTTGTGGCACGCCCTCCCACCAGGATTTTTGGAAATTCCGGCTGGCGTTCGTAAATGTGGAGGGATGGTGGCTGGTTTTGTGGTGGAATTCAAATTCTTCGGTTTGTTGAGTTGGTTCGGTGAACCCGCGCTTCCTCTTCAGTGCTTTACGACTTTTCATGGTTGACGGACGATTTTATCATGCCCCTGCCGCCCCACAAGTTGAACTTTTTGTTTCCATTCTTTCGCCTCAACTTCGCGTCGAGTCGGTGGCGGCGGTGCGGCCATGGTAACATTCGTTTTCTGTATCGACAAGCGCCTGGCACACCAAGCGCGTCTTGTACACCAGTCAGTTGGGATTACTGTCCGACTCGTTGTTGCCGCTGTCACGCTGATGCCATCCGACGGTTGGTTTCTTATGCACGAGTTAGTGTAGCAAATTTCCCCGACAAACAAAGCGGAAAAAAATAAATGATGAAAAACCCGAGTAATCCTCATTTTGTCTGCCCTCTCGCCGTTGATTGCGGGCAATTCGTCTCCGTTTCGCGGGGAGACTGTGCAGAGTGGAAGTGGAAGTTAACAACCATTAGAGTCATTCTTGTGCGAACAAGTAGACTTATTGTAAAAAATGTTGATCTCCGCGAGACGGCCGATGGAGGGACATACGACCCAACAAGGTGTACTTACTGGCGAGGACGGAGATATTAAATTCACAATAACAAGTTAATGGACAAGAAGTCACCGCCAGCGGTCGGCTGCCCGTGGCAAGGACTTGGTCTGATTTGTAAGTGATTTGTGTGGCCATCTGGAAAATCGAACGACATTACCACGACGAGATGGCCAGACAGTCGGTGGTGGGCGGGGGATTATGCAAATTCGATGGTGTTCATCGATCCGGTCAACAAGTTGTGGTTGGTTACGGGGAGTGTGTCGTCCTCTGTCGCTACTTCATTTGAATGCAATTGCTTTTGGCTGGAAGGAGGTGTGGGAGGGTTCTGTCCGTTGGAGCATATCTCATTTTAATTTTGAATCGACGCAACGGTCGGATGACAGAGAGGAGCGTTTGTCTGTGCCAAGATGTCTGGCAATTACTTACGAGGTTTATTCGATGACACAGATGTTGCCTCGGGTAATTGAAATGGACTCATAGTGGGGCGGTGACGTGAAAGAATGCGTTTGTAGTTGATTCACTTCTAAAGTGTCAATGAAGCTCAAGAGCAATTTAAGATTTGAATGAGAAGTGGACTCTCCGTAAGTCGAATTGTCACGGCATAGAGAGAGTTCGATTTCGAGTGTGTTTTTTTTTTGCGTGGAAGATTGAGGAGAATGCAAAAAAAACTGTTGCCAACAATTGTGGCCCGTGACGTTGTGGGTATGTGCGTCGACCCCAACCTCGACGTCGTAGGTTCGATTCCAGCTCTGAGCAACAGAATTTTCACGACCCCACCTCGTTCGAAATACTGACAATGCTCAAAGAGTATTTCCTGTCTAGAAAAAGCTTCTCAAACAAAGCCGTTCGGATTCGGCATGAAACTGTAGGTCCCTTCCACTCGTGTGAGAACAATAGCACGCACGACACGAGTGGTTGCTGAGAAGCTAGGGCCTGGCCCTCTAGGGGCTGTAGCGCCACCCATATTATATATATCAAAAATTCGAGTTAGAGAGACTTAGAGAGAGAGTCCGCTGTTTTCATAATTGATATACAACAACCCTCGGTTTGGTCATGGTCTAAAATCGGTCGTCAAAGTTTTTTATTTTGTCTTGCCCATCTTGTGAGGCCACTTTCAATCATTCGCCCGTATTTTACATCACCTCTGTAGATATAAGAGAAGCACTATCCATCCATCTTAGTAAAAAGCCGCGATGTCGAGCTGGAACAAGAAGCACTTGCGAAGAGTTCCTCTCTAAACGCCGTTTCTTTGTATATGCGGCAAGATGAATGCTTAACGAAATAGGAAAGTTGTGGTTTCAGTGAAACAGCGGACGTTTGAGTTTAGACGTTTTTCTTGTCAAATGGTCAAAAAGAGCATTACCCATCGTTCCTCTCTTCGAAGACTAGAGGAGAAGATTATGAATATTTTTTCAAAACCATTTCTTCTGATCTGAAAATATTAACAAGAGCGATGTTTAAATGAATTTAGGACGTATCTGCGTCAGCTTAATGTTTTGATATGAGCCAGGCTTTACGCCAAAAAATGCGCCAAAGTTGAATAAGCGCGGTAGTAAAGGTCATGGCCTATATTTGAGCGTACGTACAATGAGCATACACAACGAAAACTGAAATGGTGTATTTGAGCAGACCATTGCTGAGAAAAACGGCCACAATGCAAACAAAGACGCGACAATGTGACTTTGGAACATGACAACGCTCTGTCAAATCTTGCGTAGCTGGCCAAAACATATATCGGGTAAAGCAAGCAAACAACTGAACAGTGGAAGCGGTATGTCATTATAGAGACCGACACTCATCCACTATTACCTGGAGAGTTGGCTACCAGAACTCATTTTTGGCAAACTATTCGCCGATGCACAGGATGATGACGCCACAGTGACTTCCTTTCGAATGAGATTAAGTTTTTAAGCGTGTTGCACTCCTTTTTGGGGACAGCGGGTGGCGGACCAGATCTTAAGGAAGTTGAGCATTAGTCACAAGAGCTCATAGCAGATACTGGCAGATGGGATTAGAGATGGATCTACCAAGTGTCGGCACCAACTACATCGCCATGTTTTCATCTTGTTAAAATGGTACGCTGTTATACAGCACGGCGAAGCGTCCAAAGCTTAAGTACTTCACCAAATTAGAATACTCTAGATTGTGGACATCGACGTTGGTTGTACAACGTACAAATGACCAGCATTCCAGTCTAAGAGCAGTTTTTCAAGTCAAATTCAGAAGTACTATCGACAACAGGTGGCCCGTGGCGTTGTGGTTATGTGCGTCGACCCCAACCTCGACGTCGTTGGTTCGATTCCAGCTCTGAGCGACACAAATAATTTTCACGACCCTACCTTTACTACATTGAAGTCATTTTCTCAGATTTATGGTATTCTGGGTTGAATTTGGCATTTCATCATCACATTTAGGGGTCCAAGCATGCGTTAGAGATCTCCGAGCCACTCGATCCTCCGCCGGCGACTCAAATTAATTAAGACTGGTCCACTGGCCCAGGCACAATCAAGCTAGTTTTCAGCCTTGATCCATACCACCTCGTCTTGGGTCTGGCAAGCGGTGGCCTTCCTGATGGAGTCGCATTCACTGATGGGATTTCCTTGAGGTCCACACCAAGGATTGGCATTGTCACTAATTATTTTTGTTGTCAGATTCAAGGTTTAATCTTGATTGATTTTCTTCGCAGGATACGACTCCCAGGGGAGGACGTGATGCGCGGAACAGAATGTATTACATTCTAAATGCGCTTTTCCACTTTTGTAGAAACGGGGGGAGGCCCTTCTATGCCTCTGGCTCGAATTCGATGAAGGCCAATCCTCATCCTTATCCGAAGAATTAATCTTGCCAGTTATCGCTTCTTTCGGGCTAACAAGGCAATTGAGTAGTAAGTCGCTATGTCGAACAACTAAGGCGATCCTTTACAACCCCTTTATCATCCATTTCTAATCTATGGCTAAGCATGGACTTAGTCGTCAGTCGGTTCGAGACAAAAATTCGTCAGAAAATATAGGATCCCGCATGCATTAACGTCTTCTTACAATTCCCGTCAGCATTTACAGAATAGTGTGTAATTTTCTACATAAGCATCTGTTCATGCGACAACCTTCACGTGGCCTTTGAAAAAAAACGATCGTGAGACTTTTTTCGACATATCCACAGTCGTCTCTGTGGTTCGGTTGGTATTGCCTGTCCAACAGCGTTGAAGAGACGTGAATCAGTGAAGATTCATGACAGTCACAATGCGAAGACAAATCACCTTAAATAGTCATTATTTGACATGAGCCAGCTCCATTAAAAGCAGGAAAACCACAAGGAGGCTGCCAGTCAAGAAGGCTAAATCTACTAATTTTGAGGCTGCTCCACCAAGGTCGGTTTCGAACTCACCGAGACTTCAATGTGAACCATGGTTTTAGGCAAAATATGGCGCCTCTTGTTTTGGTGAGTGAGTTTTGCCCGACATCCTCAAGTCACTCACTCACCAAAACGAGAGGCACGCTATTCCAAAAGTCTGTACAATTGCAAATGATGACATTGACGTGATTGTTCGAACATACCGAGCCGTCAATGAAGCGTTTGCTGGAATTGAAACGGAGGCGGCGAAAATAGATTTAGAAGACAGGAACCACAACGATCGACGACTCAATCTCGGTGGTTAAGGTAGAGGTGGAGGAAGGACACCACAGCTCCGGCCGGAGAATTATCTTCGAATCCAAACATGTCGGGCAACGCAACAGATGACGGCCGAGTTTTAAGTGGCGCACCGAAGTGGAGAAGGATATTAACTAACTTGACGTGCGCAACTGGAAACTGGAGACATCTAGCCAGAGATCGAGGCTTGTTGGTTGAGGCCCAGGTCCACCTCGAACTGTAGCGCCACACAAAGAAGAAGAAGGTAGAGGTAGATGAAGAGCCTCAGCTTCCAAGTAAATAGTACAAACAACATCTTTGCACATATTAAACGGACTGAGCGTCTAAGATGGCTATGGTCCAGCCCGAAGAGTCTTCGAGTCCGAACAAGTGGAACAATTAAATAAGGTCTAAATTAAGCGCACACTGTAGACGAGCAATGACACGACAACGTAATTTAGGAATATGTTGCTTACCACAATCATCGAGAACAGCACTGTGGAAGCTTTTTGATATCACAGAGACCTGGCACCATCCACCATTAGTTTGTGGTCTTTAGGTTATGTTAGGTAGTAGTGGCTGACAGCTAATGGCAGTCACACTTAGGCCAGAGTAGCCCCATTGTGATACCACGCGGATTGACTTCTCCTAACATTGGAACCAGTTGGTGCTTCTAGTGAAGCAATTTAGCTGGCGAATGCTGGCACTGTTTAGCTCGTTACGGCCGCTGAAGTAGTAGGCTTCTAGGTGTAGAAACCTACGACTAGCCAGAGCAGTACAGGAGCAGAGTAGGTGATGTGTGTTTTCTTCCTCCTCTTCATCCATGCAGCTTCTGCAAAAATGTGGTCTTTGAGCTACAGGCACTTTCTTTTGGTAAGCCATCCGATTTTACCCTCTTTTCAAATGATAATGGAAAGAGGAAGTGTGTGGCACATCTTTTTAGGGAGAGCGGGTGGTGGACAAGGACAAATTTGTAGAAGGCTCGAATGGTAGTCATAGGAGCTCAAGGAAGACCACCGAAATGCCCGAAATACAATACAACGAAGCGGCCACTTCTGTACAATGTAGGATTAAGCACATCTTCGAAGTAAATACTACAGATTGTCCACATCGGTTGCTTAAAATTTAACCATTTATTTTGATGAAGCAGTGCTGTTGTTGGAGTTACACCTGACCACCTTTCCAGCCCAAGTGTGGTTTTTGAAAATTGTACGAGACCAGGCCTGATAGCTGATGCATCGAAGTTCCTCAGAATCATGGTATTCTCGGTCCATTTTGGAAGATCTTTGAGTCAGTTTATAGAAACAGTCACAGTTTTATTCCCGAGAGGGCCCCATTGTTGGAATACCTCAAGTGTAAGCATTGTCACCAATTCTTTTTGTGTTCAGATTCAAGGTTTGATCTTGATTGATTTTCTTCATTGGACCGGACTCCCCAACTCTGCCCTTTTCACTTTTGTGGAAATGCGGGGATGGCTTTCTGTGCCTCTGGCTTGAGTTCGATGTTGGGGGATTCTCAGATCTGGTAAAGATGGACCATTGGAAAGACTAAGATCAGGTGATGACCGTAAGCGTACAGTTCTCGTCTTCATCAACAGAAACTAATCTAATGTTCGAGATAGGCATTTGTTCATGTGACTGAAATTTCACGTCGCTAAGAAATTGTCGTTGACAGTGAGACCTGCCCACAGTCGACTCTGTGGTTCGATTGATACCTCCTGTCAGCGATGAAGAGACGCGTATCAATGATTCATGACAGCATGACATAGCAGTCATTTTGCGAACACAAAATTCACCTTAAATAGCCATTATTTGGCTCGAGCCAGCTCCACTAAAAGCAGGAGAATCACAAGGAGGCTGCTTGTCAAAGAGACTAAGTCTACTAATTTTGAGGCTGGCATGTATCGTCATATCTACGAATTTATTTGAGACTTGAGCATTGTCTGCAGGTTACTACTTCCACTGTTGGTCGGGCGGACTGGCTTCGAATGTCTTGGCTTTTTAGCAGCTTATCCCTGAAGTACATGCACTGCACCATCCCAGTAATGAGTCCTAGTCGTCTGCGCAAATGGCTAAGGAGCAAAAGCAAGTGCAGAGGACCTCTAAGCTTAAAGACAAGACCCTGGGCAGTCCAGACAGGTCATTAGAGAAGGAGTATTGATCACAGCCACTTTTTTCTCTCTTGGTTCAAGGTTATGGTGACTGTATAAACTGTGAAGGTTTTTGACATGGACACGGACATGAATTGCTGTCCATCTCCTACTTTGCCTGCTTTGCGTTGTTCCACAGCGTCGACCAGAGCATCAACCATCGCCATCTGGCGAGATTTCGGGCTCGATCTCTAGGCGCACGCCACTTTGGTTGACACTGCAGAAGATCTTGTGCTACTAGCTCTTTAATTTGATCAGTCTCGCAGAAAGTGGTGAATGAACATGGTGCCTTGATTTCTAATGAATATGCTTAACATTGCCACAGAGCTGAACAAGGAGCGTCGAAGGAAGCCCAATAGAGGTGCTCGTCGCATCCTAACCGACATGTCACCACAGTCTACGTGGTCCTCTCGACAAATCAAACTCTGTCCCCAGCCTCTGCTCACGCATCTTATTCACTGTCACCTTACGCCAGCACATGCAACAACACTTCACGGACAAAGTATGATCTCAGCCGATCCCAGATCAAGAGCCAAATTAAAGTAATTTTCTAGCCGATCCACCGCTGAACTTGGCCCCACCCATCAGCGATAGTTTATTGCCTAACCCCGCTTGTGTCGGCACTCAAAACTTTCGCAACCATGTACCTGTTCTGTTCGCAGAGCCCCCCTCACGAGCTCCGGTGCCGAGTGCGAGTTCGACGATCTCTAACCTTTAATTGCCACAACACGTTCCGAGCGAGTGCGCCAAGCGCCAAGTCACTCGCCAACACATTTCGGCTCCCATTTAGCACCCAATGACGGCCGACCGACTGAGCCGCCGACCAATCATCCAGGTTGACAACAGTGCCCAAGAAAGGGACGCGCCGAGGCAAGAAGCAGACGAACAAGAACAAGAAGACGAAGAAGAAGAAATTATAGCATCCATACTAATTTTTCGAAAGTCGTCGTGGACACCGTCCACGATACCGGTTGCTGGAGAGGCCAAGACGCCTTCTTGTCGCTCTAATGGACAAACAGTCGTCGCTCTGTTGGCCGATGCTAATGGAAAACCATCGCAAAAAAAAAAAAAAAACAGCGACACAACAACGATGACGGAACGGAGGCAAGAAGACCGGTCTCCCGCGCATGTGTCCCATGGAACGGAACGGCCACATGACCACTTGGTCATGAATGAAACCTAATGCACCGTCAACACCACCCGGTTGCGGTACACTTCAAAAAACGAGTTTCGTCAGTTTTACGACGCGGCTATTTGGCCACAAACTGGGTCACGAGTTTCTTTGACTCGATGGTCGATGGCCGATGGACGATGACTCGCCGCCAATGGATGGCATTAAGTTATTCGTTTTTCTTTTTCGCTGGAATTTAGGTTTGCGGCCGCGCTCTGCTCGCGGCTCGTATTTGGACATGTGCCGATGAGGATGTGGCCGTTTGCATAGTTCCACCAGTTAGACGCTCGGTCTTAATTGGCAAGTCCCGGGGGATTTGTTTGAGTGTTTTATTGCGTGTGGCAATGACATTTACCGCCAGTTGGCGGCGCGGTTGCGTTAGAGGAGCGAGCGCTTGTGGAATGCAACTTTGGCGAAAAGAAAGTGTTGCTTTGCCCACGGGTGGGCGGGTAATTTTGACTTACGATCGAGGGAGATGAGTGTTTTTGGATGGATTACCTGGAAAGAGAAGAGAAGACGGCTCTGATTAGAGGTGATGAAAAAATAAATAGACTTAGCTTAGAAATGCGGGTGATGGGGCTTGGAAAATGGTGTGAATTCCAGACGAGGGCATGGAGGTTTAACGAGCGACGGGCGAGGGTTTACGATGTCTGGCGCTTTCTCCACAATTTATGACCTAACGACTGAAAGTTTTAAGTTTCCCATGGGAAGCTGTTCATGTAGACGGAGAAGATGGGCAGAATGGGGAGGCCTTGGATGAACATTAATGTGACCAGAGACGGGAAAGTCTAGCAATGCTGATACAGGCTCTGTACACGGACGCTAGTGAATTCAAAATTTCCATCTAGACCACCGACACAGGCATCAGTAGATCACTTTCCCTCGAAACTGCGCTGATCTTGTAGAATTGGCTTGATTTGAAAAAGTAGCACAAGGGTAAAAAAAAGGCGCCCAACTGTAGAGGCATTGAGGTAGCCAAAGACTTCGTTTAACTGGGAACTGTTGTCAATTCAGACACTAACACCAGCGCTGAAATCAAGCGATTTCTTTGGGCTGAGAGAGCAATCGATAAACTAAGCCCTCTCTCGAACAAACGAAGTAGCGCTCAACCTTAATGTTCTGGCTTAGAGGCATGAACTCTGTCAAAAGTGGACGAAGGTACTCTTGGTTGCTTTGAGAGGAGACTTCTTCGGCTGATTTTCTGTCTCCTCATCATGGATGGTGAGTGGAGGAGGAAATATAAGAACTGTACGAGCAGTTCAGCAACACCGACTTAGCCAGAAGAGTCAAGATTCAACAATAGAGACGGCTAGGCTCATGTAGAGCGGATGAAAACCAATGCTCTCGACAGCCTTGAAATCCACTCCCGAGGAATTGCACAGTTGAGGAAGACCGAGACTCACGTGGCACACACATTTCGAAAGGGACCTCAGCCAACTATGCGCGCGGAACTGGTGGCAACTAGCTTTAGATCGAGTTGGCTGGAGACGCTACTTGGTTGAGGCCCAGGTCCACCCCACTCCGACTGTGGCGCCTCCTTAAGAGGAGACGCTAGTTGATTTAGGCCCAGGTCCACCCCACTCCGACTGTGGCGCCACCTTAAGAGGAGACGCTAGTTGGTTGAGGCCCAGGTCCCCCCCCCCTCCGACTGTGGCGCCACCTTAAGAGGAGACGCTAGTTGATTTAGGCCCAGGTCCACCCCACTCCGACTGTGGCGCCACCTTAAGTAGGCAGGCTGTCGTTTGCCGACTGGCACTGACACAAGCAGACTCTTAGGGCTCCATCTATCACCTCTCGAAGGAATGCCATGAGGGATCTGTCTTCTTTGACGGTCTGAACGAGCATCAGAGAGCTCTCTCTTCGTTGCAAAGACTGAAAGGTTTTCAAGAGTAGGAGCAATCGTATCCTCGTGGTATCACAGCGGGCCCACATTTGCCCCAAGTGCGGCCAGAGATGTTGATGCTTTTACGAGTGTGCACAAAGCGATGAGTTAGGGAGATGGTTGACGATAGTGTAGCCAGGTTGTCTGAGAAGTAAGTCCTGAAGCCACTGCAGCCGCATAAAAGGATCATCATGGCTGCCTTCTCTTTTTCTTCTCCGCAACTATTGCAGACATCATCAAAGGCCAACCCAATTTGAAGGGCCAACGCACAATGCCGCAGTTCACGTCAATGAACGTCCTGTGGCTGCTCAGACTGATTAGGCTGGGTGATCGTCTGGACTTGAGTCTCAAGAGTCACTGCAGTTTCCATCAGACTACCCACGTCGTTTGTGTTCATTCGTTGCAAGTACCAAGCGATGTTTTTCAGAAACAAGAGCCATGGATGGCATATGTCCACCTGCTGCGATGGGCAAGTACCCATTCCAGCGAGGTCTTCAACCTTACAATTGTTTAGAGTCTGTCGCCACACACAAAAGATGGATTCTAAAATACTCGGTGAACTCGAAAGGAGACAAGGGGCAGTTCAAAAGGACTATGTCGACATGTGCCTGGATATCTGTCTCTGATATCGCATTGTTCCTGAGTCAAGACGAGCATTGTTCTGCCTCCAACTAGATGCTTAGAGTAGACGCCAGCACCCAATGCATTTGCCCTTTCGATCCTCCTAGTAAGATTCGCAGAAGACCACTCAGGGTCCAGTAGTCAGGCATCCACTGCTACGTGGAGAGAATTTTGGTTGAAAAATTCTTCTCGAAGAGGAGCAGGCGTTAGGTGACTATGGGCATGAATCGTTATGTTAGAGTGTCCAAAACGGTGATTCCTGAGTTCAGACTAACCGCTTTGGTGGTCGTTTTTATCCGTCGACAATGTATATTGGTGGCCCGTGGCGTTGTGGCTATGTGCGTCGACCCCAACCTCGACGTCTGAGAAGCTAGGCCCTGGTCCTAAACGGGATGTAGCGCCACCCATATTATTATTAGTAAGTATATTGAACAGGGGAAGATCAAGAATTCGGTTGCACTTAACATTCCACACAGGCCACGTATTTAAGGTGATTACAGTCGGCATCCTTTTGAAGCATGGCCAACCATTTTGAGGTTCATTGTTTAGTGCACTTCGTATTCGTAGCCATTCTCATTTAGACATCGACCCAAAAGTTACATAGAGGCTGCCAGTGATACCAAAGCTTATGGAATGCTGGGTGGTCTGAAAGCAAGTAAAGGTCCTGGAGCAATGTTTGGCAAACCAATCTATCATAAATGAAAGTTTTGAGCAGTGCAGCCTTAAAACATCCACAGTCTAGTCAATAGACTAACGAGGAGTCTAAGAGAAAATCGAGACCTCTCCCTATTCTGCTCGTCATTAAAAAACGCATTAGGGAGATAGTGGTTAGACGCTTAACAAAATTCACTGCAAAACATCACATCTAACGACGGCATAGCCCAGGGCTCCCAGCTCGGTCCCATCTCATTAATTTTGTACGCAATTTTCTTCGGACACGGTATAGGGTTTGGTACGATCTTGTGTGTTGGGCTTCCAGCTAAGTTTATCATCAATGTGGCGACCTACGAATTGAGCGACAATATTCAGCTTTAATACACGCAGACTGAGATTTTGTGTTTCCTAGCGAATCTGTTTTGTTCGTTTTCGCCCAGCTGAACGGCCACAACCCATTTTTGGGGTTAATTTGACACTTTTGCAATGCCGTCGATTATGTCATCTTCTTTCTTTGGCATCTTCGACGTAAAAGATGAACATTAGAAAAAAATCGTGTCTGCCATGCCAACCACCGTCCTCTTCCATAACTCCCTTCAAATGAATTGAAAATCAAATGACATCTCCAATCCACATCAAAGTCCTTGCACATTTCAAATTCTCCCAAAAGCCACGTCCACGTCCACGCGGTCCTTGTACAGGAAGCCATTCACCCTCCATGCCGCATCATTACCTCAATTTTGCGGCAAAGTGTCGGAGACAGCTTCGAGTACGTTAAGCCCCGCCGCCTGTGTGCAGTGTAATGCATCTTGACAATTCGGTTGAAATAATTTAATCAAGGCTAATTGGAAATTCATCAGTCAGTGGCGTTCCCAGCTGAAGGAGCAGCCAATGCATTCACAATGAGACCCCGAGTTGCGTTAATTAATTAATCGAGTCCGGGGAATTTGTGTGGCAGATGCAAATGTATCGGCATCGGGACTCCGGCGGAAGTGCGATTCTGGTTGGATTTTGAATGGACGGTGGGTGTGCACGGGAACGTCTTCAGTCTCTGTGGATTGATGAGATGTGGAGGAATGATGAAAGGTTTTTGAATCTGACTCCGAAACGTCGGGGGTGGTGGGGGAGTTTTTTCCGACGAAGCACTGACTTTGATTGATGCTTGACGGTAGGAGAGGGAAATAAAATTGGTCAATAAGCGGGGAGTGATTTTTTTTTGGGGATATGAGAAGACGGTGCACTTTTATTACGTTGCCAAGGAAGTTTGGTATTGTCGAAGGAAGTAAGCTGAAGTGAGTAATAAGTTCGAAACTCCACCACGAGCTAATTAAGGACCGTACGCTAGGTTCCTTATCAAAACGAACAATGGGAGCAGCTGCTAGCGAAGAATATGGATTTTTTTGGCCAAGACCATGGAAAGTACGGGGATGTGGTCAAAAATCATGTACTCCACACGCCTAGGCCACCGAACTTTACGTCAGTTTCTTCACACTCCGAAGAGGAGTCCTTCTATGATTTCTGTTAAAATTTAGTTTGTTATCCTTTCTATTTCAATTAAGTTAGTTTTGCGGTAAGAGGACTGATGATGACGGGATTGCGCGGCCCTGAAGTTTGTTAACAGCTCCCCCTATTATCTTCAGAGACGAATGGAGATATACAAATATGATCCCAATAAGGAACATTGGGAGATCACTATTGTGGTGAGTGACGTAACAAGTATCCTTGGTCGGCCGATCAAAAAATGTCAGTTAAAGTCAGTCGATAAGCCAATTGCCTCAATATAAACACTAGTAGTCTACGCTATAATTTGTACACTCAGATGTTGGAAGCTCAATTGAACAACTTCTTAGCCACCAGCCGTTCCTTTAAGAGATATGTCAGGAACGAACCCACTCTCGTTGCCAACAACCGACTTTAGTTGCTGATACGACTGACAGCGATACACTGGCGTGTGATCCAGCTCAGACTGGATTTCCTGAAGATTCTGATTCCAAGCAGATTTGACACCAGAAAATTGGTCGATGCTGCTAAAGGTAGTTCCAAATTTAAAGCAAGATCTGCACTTACTGTTATTTGCGCAGTTTTGGCAAAAAGCTATTTGACAGCTAATAGCTTAGCTTGATTAGTAAAAATGGATCGTCATACGATCCAACATTCTATGTACCTCCGAATATATAAAACGGATCACTGTTTGCGTTGGATTGTGAGATGGAGGCTTCAGTGAACCATCCTTTTTGTTTTAAAAATAAGGCTGGCCCTGCAGTGTCTGTAACTATAGGTCAATGTGCTTCTTTCATTCGTAATTAACAGGTAATGATGTGGCCATATGCCATACAGCTCATGGACCAATTCAATTACATCCCAAGAAATTTTCTAATCGTGCACTCTTTTGATGAGGACTGGCCTGAAGATCGTGTCAATTAACAACATAAGGCTTCTTTTTATGAGTTTATTGGAAGTCAAAGACATCTGTCAACAAGCTCATAATCACCATGTACTACGGGAGGAATATATGTGAAAAGACTCAGTCACTCAAAATGGTAATCGAAAATGTCGCCTTTGCGTTGTTAAACTGATTCGGAGTCGAAGACTATTCAAGACTTTTGCCATGAACTTCCAGGTTGAGGACATTTGTGGCCCAATTCACTAATTCTTAGCCATCTCAGGCGTTGAATCTGTAGAAGCCTGGCGGGACTATGGTCGCTGTAGATAGAGCCTACAGTTCGTGGTTGAATGTTCTTCTAGGGAAACCATTAACTCAAACGGGGCCAAAGATTGAACGCAGAATTTTTGTCTTGAAATTAACAAGGGGGACTAACCTAGCCTAGTTCCGGCCTCCGAGCCATAGAGGGCAGGACAGATATGATCAATGTCTTGTTGATCTAATGTTAGTAGCTTGGTCTTTCGAGAGATGGCTTTACTACTCAGTGACTTGAGGGCAAGGAAACAGCGGTTGAGTTATTCTGCGATTAATCTCGGTACGGATGATGTTCGTACCATTAACTTGGGAACCGAGCTAGATGAAGTCCTTGAAACTTCGAAGTTGTAGCTGCCTATGGTGACTTTCTGCCCGGGTCGTCGATGTTGTGCGTCCTTGTCGTGATTACAGCATATACTTCGTTTTGCCCTCATTCACCGATAAACCCATTTTCGCTGATTTCAGTCCATTCCACATTGAATTCGAATTTTAGTAAATTTTGTGACTCCCTTTATGAGATACGGTGCCTTCTGAGATCTGAGAGATGAGGCCTCCTCTGATCACGACTGGCCTCTCTGATGTCTTCTTCTTCTTTGTGTGGCGCTACAGTCCGGGGTGGACCTGGGCATCAACCAACATGCCTCTCCAACTAGCGCGATCTCTGGCTAGCTGTCTCCAGTTTCGCACACCAATTTGGTTGAGGTCCTTCTGCATTTGGGTGCGCCACCTCTCTGATGTCAGGCTGATGAAAAGAATGAGCGCGAGCTTAGTTTTTCAGACTTTAGCAAAACATAGCTTCATCCCAAACTTCGGTTACATCGCCAACAGTGGCTCTACAATGAATCTCTACGGTCTAAATGTGCTCCCTTCAGTCACCTCCACCTACCAACATATAAATTGTTTCGAATGAAGACCGCAATTATGTTCATTTTTGACTAGTCTTGACTTGACACTGTTCTTAAACTTGAGTCAAAAGAAAGCACGAGACTGTAGATCGATTCATTATCGTGTCACACGCAACCCACAGGCGATGGCAAATTCTGTTGATCGCTTTTTAGGCCTATCTCTCGAATTGGCTTGATTAGCGCCTTGGTTCGACGGGGTCATTGAACTACCTACCAACTTGCCGAAAATAAGGCAACATGCTGTGAGTTCTGCTGAAAGTAATCGCTTTAGAATGAGGAGGTGGTAGTGATTCTGCAGACAATTGTCTTCATTTGCTGTCTTTGGCAGTGTGGACCATAAGAGTTCAATAAAAACTGTGTGATCGCAAGTTCGGAAGAAGAATGCGGTTTGTCGAGGAAGACAGCCCATTCAGACGGTTCCTTGGCTGAAACAGCAATTTACAGTGGATTCTCTCTAAGTCGAAATCTCCCGAGCACGTGTTAATTGTTTGCCATATTTTGGCATTCTCCTCAATTTTTCATACAAAAAACCATCCTCTTAGTCGAACTCCCTCTACCTCGAACTAATTTTGCTTTTCGGTGATAATTCGACTTAGAGCGAGTCCACTGTCCTTATGACATCGATTTAATTTGAATCTTCTTCCGGTCCTATTCCAGTCTTCCAGTTTTCCAGTCTTATTTTCACGTCGTCCCTTTGTCCCAGTGATGAATTCTGAAGCTTCTGCATCGATTTCTTGCAGACTTCATGTTTTTATGTCATGACTGCCTAGCTCGAGCACATTTGCGGCCGAATTCATAAATTTTCCACACGTTCTTGAGTCATTTTTGACATTTTGGTCTTACAGAATCCCACTGACGACTGATTCAATTAAAAGGGCACATTGCGTGGTCTTGAGCTGAGCAGGATTTAATATTCCGTCGAGACCTCTCTTCCACTGATTCCAAGCCTCAGGCGATGTTCTGACAGAAAATAAAACACAACCAACGGCGCCCCTCTCAGAACTTCCAATGACCGCTCGTCTAAATCAATCCTCCACCCAATCAGTCTGTTCACCAATCACCCCACGCGCACATTTCACTTCACCTCGCTCACCTCAAATCCAACCGTCTGATTGCATCTGCTCGTGCATCGTGCCATTGGAAAACGCTTTCCATCTGTCAGCTTAATTCAGGCGAACGTCGACTGGTGTCATTGTCACTGTCACCGGGGAAAGTAACTCAATTGACTTGCTCTCCATTGGGCGACCTCAAATCTCGTTCAAAGTGTCAAACTGTGGACACATCGAGAAACTGGTTCATGTGCGCTCTGTGCGGGTTCCCAATTTGACGTGAAACACTCGCCTTCGCGCCGGCCGCAGAGGTCGCCCGAGTCAATTACGCCGCCAACAGCATCCACATGCAGATACTTTGTTGCCTCTGTTGACAAACTAAAAAGCACACCCAATCGGTCGGCGGCCGAGTGAATGTGTGCGTATCGCCTTCGAATTGATTGCACTTTGTGTAATATTTTGCTACTTTCGGGTCAATTGTGTGCGATCGTGTCGGCCACCGTCACCCGCCGCCATCACACATCCGGAGCTCTGGTTCTGGCTTCTGGCTTCTGGTTGTCATTTAATTTCATTGTCGAGTAAATAAAATAATTCAATCAATGAATGAAATGAAGAAATGAAATTTGAGCCGTGAACTGAATCGAGCGCCGCCGGACTGGCACCGGGGGCTACGCGCGGCGTGCGGATTCGAGCTGAGGTCAGACCGTAGCCCGATTTATTTACACATTTTTGCATTTGTGTGCCACGGTATTGAGTTCGGTTTTGTGCTGACGTTAGCTGTGCCGGGCGTGGAGGAGCGGGACAGCATCGAGAACTTGTTTGACGTGTTGTCATTGTGCAATGGAAAGTGAGACAATGCGCCGGCCGCGCGGAAGGAGCGACGGGGGTGGAATGAAAGTGACAAGCAAAGCAGAACCCCACAGAAGTGTGCGTGTGCAACGCAGCGGCAGCATGGCCATTAAGTGGGCTGGGTCAGTGTGACACAGGGTTTCATCGGTGATTTCGTTAAATTCGTGGGAAGTATTTAATTAAATGCCTGATTCTGCCGTTTTTTTGCTGTGATTTGGTCTTCTTTTTGTTTGCAAAAGTGGAGCATTGCCGATGTGACAGAGTGTTGGGTAGAGCCTGAGAGGACGCAGGAAATTGCTGATGAGGGACTAGGGCGTTCATGGAGTATGACCAGAACTACAGTAGTTTGAGGACGGAGAGGAGACTGCTGCGTGGGTTGGAAGTGGATTGACATCTTTTCATGACGCTTGAAGGGTAGACGAAACTAGGTGGTCTTCAGGTCAATGACGAAATGACGAAGGATCTGCTGTCGCGCAAGAATGGGTCCGTTGAGAATCACGTAAATAACTTCGCAATTGGAAGCTTAAGTGGAGATGTAATTAGAGAGTTCGACATATATGCTGTACCCGTAGCCAGTTCGTGGTTGAATTTTCTCCTCCAGAATCCGTCAGCACGTCCGCGCCGCATTGCAGGACTGGGATGATCAGTGTCTTATATAGAGTCAACTTGGTTCTTCGAGAGAGGGCTCTATTACTTAATTGCCTCTTGACCACAAAGAAACAGCGGTTGGCCTGCACCCTACTAGATCATCTCCAGTTGCCTTAAATATTTCGCTCCAGCAGCTGTGTTAGACTTCAGTCTTGATATTGCTACCTTGACCTCGTCTAAGTCCGGGGGACGGAATTCTCGTCTGTCATCGTCCAGATTGAGTGGAACATTCTGCCTGACAGCGGTATGTTGGTCCTCATCGCCGTTTAACAGTCTACAGAAGTGATCTTTCCACATTCTCAGTATCAACTGCGACTCTACTACCAGTTGTCCATTTTCATCCCGACAGGCTTCTGTCCGAGTTTGGGTAATTGTTTCACCCTTTGGTAAGACTTTCGGACGTCATTCCTGCTATAACACCTCTCCATCTCCTCGACCACGCGCTTCTCATACACTTTCTTTTTTCTTCTGAGAAGCCGGTTCTATTTCCTTCTCTTCTGTTCGTAGAGCTCACGAACAGCTCTCGTTGTTCGGTGCAGCGTTGCCTTGTAGGCCTCCTGCTTGGCTGCATGTGCCTGCCTGCACTCGTCGTCAAACCATGGGTTCCTTCTAGGTGGTGTCGTAAAACCCAGCACATCAGTGGCAGCTTCTTTGATGGCTTCTTGACAACGACTCCATTCTTCTGAAATGGCTTGTACAGGTGGCGTCGATTTTACAGAGAGTTTCTGGGAGACTCGGTCGGCAAACATCCTAGCAGTTCGTTGCGATTGTAGCTTAGCGACTTCAAGCCGTGGTGTTCTTTCTCGACTCCGTTGTTCTCTTGATATCCTCATCCTTACCTTGGCTACAACAAGGAAATGGTCCGAGTCGATGTTGGCTCCTCGGAACGTTCGGACATCAAGAATGCTGGAGGAGTGTCTAACGTCGGTCGCAACGTGATCAATCTGTTTGACGGTTGATTGATCTGGGGACCGCCAGGTCCCTTTCTGGACGTTAAGGTGTGGGAACCGCGTGCTAGCAACAGAGAGGTTGCGTCCCATGACAAAGTCCACCAGCCTTAGTTCGTTACTGGACGTGGTGTCGTGTAGGCTGTGTTTCTCGATGACTTTAGCAAATATTTCTTGTTTACCCAGCTTAGCGATGAAATCTCCTAGAACGATCTTGTTGTCGAAGCTGGGGCATTGATCGTATGTTCTCTCTGGGAGATCATAGAAGTCATCCTTGCTGCTGTCATGTTTGTCCTTTGTCGGGGCGTGGGATGACACTGGACCACTTCCTGCGAAATAACCACGCTATTCTGGCCCAATTGTGACTCAAAACTGTTTGATAGCAAGACTTGAATGTGATCTCTAACTCCTCACCACAACTGCACATTGGCTTATAGGCTACCACGTCCAAAGACTAGGGCTTTCTCAACTGACAGGAAACCGTGGCAGTGCCAGATGTATCCTTTTGGATGAGCAGTATCCGTTTCGTCCGCCTAGATGGCGCAGCCTTGTTTACAGGGGTCTTCGGTTCAAATCTCAGTGAAAAGTTAACATGCTCTTGTCTGGTTTTCAAATCTGTTTCAGTCAGCATTTGCCGTTGGGATTAAATCAACTAGCACTGTCGATCAGTGGAAATAACCTGACGATCGGTATAACAATGGACTAACATGGTCCAAGTGTATGATTATAGCATCAATGACAGCCCAGTAATTCAACGTAGCCTAGCTGTAAGCTCTATGCATGAAGTCGTTGAACATGAACAGAAGCATAAACAGCACCTTCACCAAATGTCGCCAAATGTGGAGAGGGAAGCAGGCATCGTTGGGCTAAGAAGTACCTCGGCAAAAACAGAAATGATCAGCATAAGACCGAACTCATCAACTCATTTACATAAGCATTGGTGGACAGACGGTCGAGAGAGCAGGAAGTTTCCAACATCTTGAGGTGTTGTCTCGACCGATGGCGGAACCGAACTGGATAGAGAGCAAACCGCGTAGGCAATCAAAATCTGCTTTTGGGATGCTATGCACACTGAGCTACGATGGTTCTGTTCCGACCTTGAATCCGTGCTTCCATATGGATGTAGTACATGGTGGCTGACCACCACTATTTCGAGGAAGCTGCAAGCGCTTGTCAATAGCTACGCTACATTTTAGCAGTAGCGAGCAGTTTCATCGTTCTCTGACCATGAACCTATATGCAAAACGATACGACAACGAATGTGGGAATGGATTGCAAGCGATGCAATGTAACCCGCTTACTAAGGATGGCAGGATGGGCGGCGGTCGTAGGAGCACGTGGCGCCGAACAGTCAAGACGGAAGCACAACAACTCGGAAAGTGTCGAATTTTGTAGAAATCCCAAGCGATGGCTCGTAGGCATTGTAGAAGTCCCATAACCCATGACATAAGTACGCAGAAGTCGCACCCTTCCCTGGCAAGTTCTGTGGCTTCATTGCCGGTTATTTTCTTGTAGCATGGGACCTAAGATCAGACAGCTTTGTGCTGGGAATCTTAAGTTCTTCACTACAACATAAGCTCAGCGTGTATGACCAGTAGTCTGACTGAATCGCTCTTTGCAGCAGTCGTATGTAGTTAGAGGTGAAGTCGAAGTATGACCAACTCTGACTGACACATTAAAGTAAATAAATACTTCTTCGACTCACTAATCCGCTTCGCCTGTGCTTCAAAGTACGTCTGTCTGTCGTTCGTAGTGACATTGTAGACACCAGTCGGTCTGAGTGGGGATACGCCATCAGCAGTCGAACTTCACCTACTCCCAGTGAATCATTGTTCCTCAAAAAACGTAACCGATGCTCTTTACAATGGATTACAGGATGCAAGAGGCAATATGGATCTCCGCCACTAGGGAGCTGCTGTAGCGTCAGATTGACATGCCGAAGGTTACTACAATGATACTAGAGGACGAATCCGCGATTACTGATGAATTGGGTGACTGAGGCTGGACATGAAGCCTAGGTGAGGGATTTGCGTCATTTTATGTTTCACTCGCCAGCAATGAGCATCTTACTAGAAATGGTTTCACAAATCCAAAGTACAGCCAAAACCGGTTATAACGACCTTCAAAGGACTGACGAATTGTTCGTTATACTTGACAAGTCGTTATAACCGAAGACGTTGTAACCGGTTTCCTGCATTGCAAGGCTGGACAGCAGAAGTGTGAGGCGACCATTTTTTAGGACTCTGTCCGTCCCACGAATCGACTGCCCTGAATAGTGGAGACGTGCTTTTGCGTCGAATCTAGTCACTAGATGTCGCCACATGCAACAAATCTCAAATTTAACTAACTTTGAGCACAACAAAGCATGTATTCAGATAAACTTTGTCACTCTCCACCGGAAGTCGACAACTGCTTCCGTTTTCCCTCGTAAAAGCAAATATTTCCTCGCAACTTCTGCAATAAACCCGCCATGCCGGGTGTCAGTTCAGTGCCTTTTATTAGCGTCGCGCTCGTGCTAAAGTGGGTCATTGCTTCCAATTCGAAAGAGAAAACAACCCCACACTTCAACAATAGCAAACCACTCAAGAAGGCAAACTTCACCGTTCAATGATGCATATCTGAGTACGCGGCAATAAACGGAAAACATTCGAACACCCAATATTTTCCAATCGCTCCGGCCCCACTGTCTTCGGGTTCAGACGACACCCAACTCCTTCGCAGAAATGCTGCTTGTCTGCGCGCTGCAATTGAAAGTTTGAATAAATAGACGTGCGGCAAGAGAACATTCCAGAAGATATACTATCCCACCCATAAGCACCGGGCTCACATTAAACCGCCGGATAACGACATTCAGGTGTGTGCAAAGAAATCCAACAGACACCAGCCATTTGGCACTGGCACACAGCCATTCATAAGGACGACAAGATAAACCGGCATGCACACGTAGCGACCCGAGGATCTGGGGATAAAGTGAAAACATTTTCCAGCGAGTAAATGAAAATAAATATCCCTCTCTGCACACAATTGGAGCGGATCCAGGAGCTGCGGTGAGGCGTGCATCGACATTTGTTTGAATCCCTTGCGTGGCACAATGCTTTGTGTTCTGCGGCGGCGATGTGGTGCTGCTGGCATTTTCAATTTTCGGGAAATCACCTTAATTCGCACAGCTCCTCGCGCGACACTCGATTAGGAACGACTTGTCTGGCTGATGGATGAGCCTGCGCGAGGCAGGTTCGACGGCCAATTAGGCCCACTCTTAGGGACGCCCACCCGCCCAGTCACAGCTCATTCCGAAACTAATCATCAACAAAACTGTCGCAGATGTCGGCCAATCCGAAAGTTTGCCTGGCAAAAAAATGAACAAAACTTGCAAGGATACAAGCGAGTTGGACGAAAAAAACAAAAAACGACCAGAGGAAGCAACGCAGCAATTCACTTTAAGGACATGCCTCGAAAGTCTCCGCCAAAGTGGGACACATTGCAGCTGGACGAGTTAGGAAAGGATTTCCCAAGTCCATCAGCCAGATGACATTTTCACAGCAGAAAGCAAAAAGTTTCGTACACTCCCCAGTCGCCACCCGCTGATGGCACAAACTACTTCCTTCCTCTCTCGACGTTGGCCAACCGCCGCGGCGCGGCGGCCAGAGACTGGCAGAAGCAGAACGGGAACAGGAAAAGGATAAACTTCCCCCGGTCGCATGATGTAAGTAAAACGAAAGTTATTCTCGTTCGAGCACTTTAAGTTGGTCCGTTTCGTTTTCTTTCGTTTTTTGATCGATTGACCCCGAATTGGTTCAATTCCGTGAAATCACTTGCCGCCGCCCCTCGCTGGACCGCCGAGGCACACAAAGCAGACCGAGAGGCGAAAAAGTATTTATTATCCTTCGCCGTGCGCTCGGGTGTGTGTGTGTCATTAGGTGTCCGCCTCGATTACAAATTGACCCCCATTTGTGTGGAAGACACTGGAGTTTGTAAAAGATTCGGTATCTCTCAGTTTCGGTAATTACGTATCCATCAATCTTTGTGTCATGCTTCCGGCGGGGAAGAGTGCGAGTTGGACTGGCCTGGAACAAGGTGCGGTGTGTGCGCAAATGGGTCATTCGGGAGATTAATTGTACGTCTGGACACCCGGTGAATGGGAAGCGATTCGATGGGGCGTGGAGTGTCTTGGGCGAGGGATTGCCGGAATTTATTGTTGACACATTCACGGATCGCTTTCAGTTTTGCTGATGAGTGATGAGGGTGCCGGTTAGAGGGAACGCGAACCTTTGGGTTTGTGGCGGAGGGATGTAGATGGCGACACTGTCGTTAGGTTCTGAAGACTTCGTGGACTGGCAAATTCGAAAAAAGTCAGAGGAGCCGACGATGGGCGGAGCACATTCGTTTAAGTCGCTGCTTGAGGCACCAACACTGTTCTTTTGTTCTGTGGCAGTGTTCCTGTACACAAATGCTGTCATTACCTGTGCATTTCGAGTAAATAGTCACACAGTCGACATAACACCTTCATTACGAGCAATATGTAAAGGATGTGCCTGCGTCGACCTACGATACCAATCTACGGCGATTCTTTACTTATCCAGCTGTTTGGTCATACCACTTTGAATGGTCGTAACGAGATCTCCATTTTCTGTGGAGGCTAATGAATCCGAACTAAGTCTTGTTTCAAACTTCTGCATATAAAATGGACAGCAGCTTGGAACTTCTTGCAGGCCCACTGGCACTTTTTTGCAAAGCCCTACGGACCGTGTTGGATTCGGTCCCAAACCCCCAAAAGCTTATTCAGTTAGCATAATAGTTAATTAGCTGACTCAAAATCCGCATGCGTGATTTCATGAACGCGACGTTCTCTAAAGAGAGTCAAAAACTTAGAATGAAGGGCACTCTAGAAGCAGCTGTGCTTTGGGACTGCACTGATTTTAGAAGAAAACTTCTCTGTACTTGAAGTCGTCAGTACATAAGTTCTTTTCCAGTCTGTTGTGTAACGCGGGTGACATTTGGTCCGGCAGCTTTGATTTGGCAAGCTTTTTGAGGTTGAAAAGAATAAAACGTGTAAAATGGACCAATGGTGTCCCAACACAAAACCCTAGAAGCACAAGGATTTTCTCATCAATGGGGTCGAGTCCTACCGAGTTCCAAGTCGAAAACCATTGAGATGTGCACTGGGCAAAACCTACACAAAGGTATTAAGGGCGTTATAATCCAAGAGGGACTGTAGGCAACACTTTCGCAGATTAGCTGTTGACGACTATATCGGTTCTGATCCGCACTGTAATGTCAATTGGACAGCAGTTACAGGTCGCATTAACGAATGGAAAAAAATACTTCGTCAAGAACACCTTATCATGGTCTTAGGCAATCCAAACGATGAATACTAAACAAATCAGGCCTAATTCATACAAGGAAATACTACTTCTAAGAGAAGTAGTTCAGATTTGAAAACTAGACGAACGCATAATAACTTTTGCTTTCACTGGAATTCGAACCTAGGACCCCTATAACCAAGGACAGGCACTCAACCAACTGCACCACCCATCTGTTGCCTTCAGGGCAAAGGTTGTACACAAGCGCAGGTGTCATCGACACGCCGTCGTAGAAGCTGTTGCGGCAGTTATCACCGCCTTTTTGACTGGAAAGAGGGAAAGTATATCTGTCTACGACGATTGAAGAAGCGGCGAAACGAGTAGGCTTGGATATCAAAGAGGATAAGACGAAATCAGTGCTGATTACCAAGAAACGTTCCCAGTTAGTAGGAGGCTGTTGAGGCTTCGGCATCAGAGTCATGACCCTGATTCGTTATCGCAGCCATTCTCAGATTGTAGTCCACGGAAAACGTTTGGAGGATCCACGAAGGCATCTCAATAAAGCAAACAAATACGTTCTTATAATTATTCCACTATTGTTGTATGTTAGGAGGGGGCCACCGAGAGGAAATTCGTTGCTGGGGGTCCGCACAGGATCAATGGTTGAGAAACCATGTTCCATCGGAAAAAAAAACAAAAGGCTTTCATCGTCAAAGCAAAACCGAATTTGGTATTAACCTTGAAGCCATGACACAAAAGATGCAAAACAAGGCCAAATTAATAGA
The DNA here is from genome assembly GCA_916610145.1 of Eristalis arbustorum. Lineage (NCBI taxonomy): Eukaryota > Metazoa > Arthropoda > Insecta > Diptera > Syrphidae > Eristalis > Eristalis arbustorum. The sequence goes on along the minus strand of OU744320.1, from coordinate 19,340,520 downwards.
TCCTGACTTGGCTGCTACTAGAAAGCAATGACATTGCCCCTCATCCACATCGAGAGCGGCCCTAGAGGTAGGCTCAAGAGTGGGATCCGTAGCTAAGACCGAACCGACATCGACTCTGTTCCAGATTGATGAGTGTTTATAAAGGGTTATTTTTTAGCTATTATCTTCGTCTTACAAACGAACAACGCTTGCAAATTATTGAATTTTATTATCAAAATGCGTGCTCTGTTAAGAAAGTTCATTGCGCGCTTCTTCCATTTTATGGTCAGTTTAAATAAAAGCTCATTGTTGGCTCACTGGGTACGTAACTAAGCAGAATTGTCGATTTTGGAGTGAACACCAGCCAGAAGTATTGCAAGAGCTACCAAGTCACAGTTTGGTGCGGTTTATGGGCTGGTGGCATCATTGGACCGTACTTCTTCAAAGATGATGCGAATCGTAACGTAACTGTGAATGGTGAGCGCTACCGTGAGATGATATCCAACTCTATCCCTTTTTTTGCAAGATCTTGACCTGCATGAAATGTAGTTTCAACAAGACGGGGCCACATGATACACAGCACGCGCAACAATGGACTTATTGAGAGGCGAGTTCGGTGAACATTTTATTTCACGTTCGGGACCGGTCAATTGGCCGTCTAGATCTAGCGCTTTAACGTCTTTAGACTATTTTTTGTGAGGCTCTGTTAAAGCTCATGTCTATACCGACAAGCTCGCTTCAATGGACGCATTGGAAGACAACATTGAAGCATTTATTCGTGAGATACCGGCCGAAATGTTGGAAAGAGTATGCCAAAATTGGACTAAGCGGATGGACCATTTGAGGCGCAGTCAAGGTCAACATTTGCATGAAATAATCGCCAAACATTAAATTATATGGACCGTACTATCGATTCATGAATGAATTTTATGTGTTTTTTTTTAAAAAAACTTTCCTATAGCTATTAAAAATCATCCTTTAGCAGGCCAAGGGGGAACTTAGGAGTGACCTCCTCCAAAAGGATTCCTGGTGGACCTAGAATAGGCAGAGCGGGCATTATCGCCTCACCACAGCTAAGGCTGATACAGATTAAGATGTCCCTCACAGTAGACGTTCCGATGAGTCGCTTTCACCAAATTAGGGTACGTCCAAGAGACAAAAGAACTCTACGATTGCAATGGAACACCCACTCCTCCTGATCGAGCGAAACCACCAACATCTCAATCCACAAGTGAACTAAGGACTGGAACGGCATTGAGATGGAGTAACATTCTGTAAGTGACATGGACGTTGATGTTCATACTTCGTATCCATAGTTCGCTACGTGGTTGTGCCAGCATGAACAGAAGTCTCATTCAAGTTTTCCGAATGGGAACTATCCCCTCAAGGTGGTCAGCGGTCTTTCTCCTATCACTGGGTAAGACCACTGGCCACATAGACATGTTGGACATTAATCCGAACCACCTTCAGGAACACCAGCGAGTTCATTGTTGCCAGGATTCTGAGCTTACAGGGGGACATTGCCCTTGAACAAGATCCATGGCGTAACTACAGAGGCTGAACAACAAAGGAACGGTCACCTACACCTTCTCAAACCAAAATGGGAGGCAGGTAGGATTCGAACCCCGCCCTGCGTTTGCCTTCGCAATGTGATGACCCGATGTAGTCTACAGAGGAATATTCAAATCCGATGAGACTTCAAGGTTTCCAAGCAGCAGTCTGTCTCTCAGAAGAAACGAGTGGGTTCTCAATGCAGAACAACGACATTTAACAAAGCCCCCGTCTGAATTTCAAAGAAAATCCAAAACGGAGCTCCCACCAATTTATTGAAGATTGCTACAGAAATTCCCGCCAAGCTCACACTAGTGGCGAGCATCCTGTGCCCTTCAGTGGTCACTCGTCGCATGCTTTTTCTCTAATTCACGTCACCAGTTTTGGGCGACAACGCAGTCTCCGTCCAGCCGCACGTGTACTTCTGACGTTTTGTGGAGCACTTGTCATTCAATCACTCAATGAAGGACATAAGCTGATTACGATTTCTTTGCGAGCGACTAAGCCCTCGACCAACCAAGGTAGATGGCCCTCCTTCTTTGAATACAATCACGCCCACCCCTCCTGGACATCATCCCTCAAGCATAACCGGACTCTTTTATCAATATTCCTCCCCGAAAACACACTCCACCAGATATCCTTGGAAATAAATGTTGATTTCATCCTCTCATCAAATCGAGCAACACGCCATTGTACGATTGTCTGGGCCAGACGATCAGACGACGACAGCACGACACAGCGGTCGATGATGGCCGACGGCACGTCGAAGACACCGAATGCCGAACGGAAATAGTTTCAAAGTCGACGGCAGCGCACAAAATGAAAACTTTACGAGTCCGTGCAAAATTGTAATTTCTTCCCTCTCTCCGTGCTGTAACCGTGCCAGGAGGACGCGTGCATCTCAAAGGGCCTCTCACCGAAGACACTGACGAAACTGGAAGCGTACGACTCGCGTCGAATTGTTGTGTCTGTCCGTCGGATAAACCGCTTTATGAGAGGGAGAGGTGCATTCAAGTGAAATGGAATATTTCCGCTCTCCGGATGCAATTTCGTGTCTTTCGATACGCCGTGTGCTTGGCACAGCGCTACGGATTGAAGACATACATCATCGACTCCCTCCTCCGCCCCGCTGCGTGCACCTTGGCCCTTGTGCAGTAATCTTTGAAGTTCATGAAAACGCTGCCAGTTCCACGCTCCAGATTCTGGGGAGTCCTCCCGCTCCTTCTTTGCTTTGGAATTCCGACAACGGAAGCCTGGAGGCATCCCCACCATGGATTGAGTTGCTTGCAATCGATTCTTTTCAATTTTCTTTGCCGACGCTGTGTGTGTGTGTTTGCGGAACGAATGGCAGCAGCAGCGTATCTAGAACTATTTTCAAAGAGAAATTCGTATCATTATCTTTTTGAATGTGCACCGCTGGAATTGAATCGGGCCCCCTTACACGACACGTCAGCGGCGGCGGGTGCTCCGCTCCTCGCTCGCAGGCCAACCTTAATAACTCGTCAAGTGGAAAGTTCTTCGAATCCTCGCCCAAACGCCCAAACGCCCAAACCGTGCACAGATGAAAGGAGCGGATGCCAAGGCGAACGCAAGAGAAAAAATGTTTTCTTTTTATGCATAAGTGAGTTTTTGCGGGACCTCGAATTGTTCGAGTTAGCGAGCAATTGGTTACGGTCTTGGGGGGACTGTCGTTGCCCGCGTGGCATGCTGCCCGAAGCCACGGCACAAGAGGATGCGGAGCACTTCCCGTTGATATGTGACGTCAACGCGGGGGGCTGGTGGTGGTCCTTGAAAAGGGTTTAATTTGATGGAAACTGGCCTTTGTGGGCTTCGAGAGGAACGTCTGGCGAGCGAATTTAATCAGTGAAGTACACTGGATGTGGCCCAGCAAGATAGACATTTTTTTTCTTGCAACGATTCGAGGGGAGATCTGTCAGGATGAAGTTCAAGGACGATCCGGTGTCGTCTGGTCGGTTGGAAGTAGTTGATAACTGAATTACTGTGCTTCCGAAATGGACGGGACGAGAATGAAGAGGGAGAAATGTGGTGCGACGTAGCGTGCGTCAGTCGATGGGCTGATGGAGTCTGCAATAAATTGTGGCGCCCCTTAGACTTTACGTCGTGTAAGGAAGCCTTTTGAACCAACTCACGGTTCATGTCGAGAGTTTGGGAAGAATTGACAATTTTTAAACTCAAGACGCCTTGCCTTGCGTGGTCTTAGCTTGGAATTTGTCACTATTCCATTGGCAGCAGGTTCGCAATGGCTCCCAGAGAGTGTCCAGCTCTGTTCCTGTTGACTAACCGATTTTTTGAGATTTGAAGAAGTAAGCTATGTATCCATTTGGCGTTTGGGAAGTGAGGAGCGATGCTCCAGCTTCTGGTGCAAAATTCGCTTCAGTGACAGGGGCGCTACAACCGGTCTGGGGCCTTGTAAAAGAAGAGAGTGTGCATCCGAATAATTGGATGCGTAGACCTAATACGTACGGGCTTGTACATTTTAAAGATTTTAGAGGCTTTCCTGAGTGTAATGAATTTAATAGCTCCCTTTAAGGGAACTATTGGAGGACACACACCTTGAATATGAATTGATCCAAAGTGCGTCCCAAGCAACAAAGGAACAGACTAGACAGCAGTTACAATCGCTCTGCAGCTGGTGTTAAATGAAGCTGCCTTTTGGGAGATCACGACAAAAGACTGGCTTCTGCAGAAGTTACATGAGCGTGGAGGAGATAGAAATCATCCCACGTCTACAATGCTTCTGGCCGTCATACCTTTCCTCAATCGACTCAATATCAACAACAGCTACCATCTTGGGCAAAGGCGCAACGATCGGGTGAATTAGGGAAGACATGTCAAAGACCCGAAAGGGACGGTCGTTGGTTATCTGGTGTTAGAGCTTCGATGCTAAAAGTTGTTAACGTTCCCGGAGATCACTTCCATCGCAAGAAAAACATGACTTCACACCGGACAGTCGGGACAGTAGGTAGTCGCGCCAAAGCACGTCTCTCTAAGGTCTCCATAGACCCATTGTGATGGTGGCGTATACGCAATATTTAGGTCCTTCGAACGACATTTATGGACCAAAGCGACTTCAGTAGATTGGGAGGTAAGGTAAGGTTGTTGGGCTACCAGCGAAATTGCGAAAAATGGGGTTCTGCGCAACATTTGTTCGTTGAAAACACTACTGCTCTTCTATGACTTTCCATTTTGGTTGGGAACTACTTCAAGCTACTCCTAGTCTAGCAGTCTCTGATCTTCTTTACATTGTGGCTTGGAAAGTCACATCGGGGACATGGTTGACAGAAAGAAGACGCAATGTCGAATTATTGGGTCTAACTAACATCGTGCGGTTTGCTAAGAGATGGCGTACCTTGTATAATTCCATTGCCGGCGCAATTCTTTTGGGATGGGATCGACAAATTGCCAAAAAGTTGGGAACAAGTCATAGCTTCAGATGGGCCATACTTTGAATAATACGTTGCACATGGTTTTCTTAAATAAACGTTCAAATTTTAAAGACAACCGCACAATTAAGTTATAGACCAAATAAATGAGTTCTTTTTGTAGACAAACATGGTAAACGGTGTACAGAAGTCATAGGTAGCCCTAATAGGGCCGCTGTGGCTGTGGTTGGAAGATGAACGCCAAAATCGTCAAAGAGTACACGTGAGAAAACAGCTGAAACAGGCTGCTGAAAGATACAAAATTGCCTTACTAACCAATGTAAATTTTTTCAAGTGAAGATTTCGATGTCGGCGAATGCTTGTCCAAGTCGCCGAATCCACTGGCCGATGAAAAATCATTCTGTGAAATTATCGCACAATATCGGAGCTTCAGCACTTGAGAGGAAGATCTTAACCCTATTGACCGGCCCTTGCTCGAACCCAACAGCTATACCAAGCACCGGCTTCATATGCACTTGAATCACCACTTCTAGCTGCCTGCCAGCATCCTCTTTTGAGACTGTCCATGCGTCTGCGGCATACCACGTCTCCAAAAGCTGCGTTTGTTCTCGGTATAGGTACTGACGGCGGCGTCGCGGTGGTCTAATAAGCTGCTTAGTCTGGATGCTAACATAGTTATTTGTTAGCTTATTGGGCGTAAATAAAACGGGCTTACCCGTTTTACAGGAAATTGTGGACCTAAGGTGTTCGATTGAGTTTGTACTCTTACCTGCAATAGAGAAGGAAATGCAAAAATTAATAAATTTCATGGTTAGAAAAGGGTTAAGCTTGGTGGTGAAGCTTAAGGCGTACACAGTTTGAAAAGAGGAATAGACATCGGTGGTCTGTGGCGTTGTGTGTATATGCACTTTAACCTTTAAGCTAGGTGTCTAGGTTCGATCCCAAGTAAGACCAACGAAATAACTTTAACGGTCCACATCTTCCAAATCACTGGCAATGCTCAAAGAGAAAAAAAGCTTCTCAAACTTGGTCGTTCGGAGTCAGTTGGTTGCTGAGAAACTAGGCTCTGGCCTTCATAATTGCAGGCTGAAGTGTACAGCTGGAGTCTAAGCTCCTTTAGCTCACGACTCTAGACTTGATCTGCAGTTAAAGATGGAACTTTAGATAAAGTCTGTTCTCACACGAGTGGAAGGGACCTATAGTTTTATGCCGACTTTGAACGGCCAAGTTTGAGAAGCATTGTCGGTGACTCGAAAGAGGGGGGTCGTGCAAATTATTTTTGTCGCTCAGAGCTGGAATCGAACTTACGAGGTTGGGGTCGACGCACATACCCACAACACCATGGGTCACCCATAATATTGTATTTTATTTGTCGCTTTTATCAAAAGGGGAACAATGCAGTCCTCGGTCGGAGTGAAAGGCACACGATGACTGATGTTTGATTTTGATTGAATTTTTGGTGTAGGTACGAGAGGGTTCAATGATGAATTGTCCACATAAAGCGAATGGTCATCAAAATTCTGGACCGAGGAGGAAAAAAGTAGCACATTTCCAACTGAAGTACAAAGATATTTCCATTAGTTTGCAGCCTGGCTCTGGATACCAATGGCAAGAGAAATAAATATTTGTTGAAGCCTGAGACACAATCTCGAAAACATCGTTGATTTCTCATCCAGCTCATGAGTCTCTTTGCATTGATCCGACTGTAGATGCGAAATAGCATTTAAATGGCATCCCGGCTGCCTATTAGCTGTTGATGACGACAGTTTCCACGCACACAACGTGTGCAATTTTGGAATCTTGACATTTTCCAAGTCTTCTTCTTCTTCTTGTGGCGCTACAGTCCGGGGTGAACCTGGGCCTCGGTCAACAATCCTCTCCAGCTGGCACGTTCTTTAGCCAGCTGCCTCCAATTTCGCACTCCAAGTTGGTTGAGGTCTTTTTCCACTTGAGTGCGCCATCGGGTTCGTGGTCGTCCTCTATTGCGTTGTCCCACTGGCTCGGAGTCGAAGACTCTTCGGGATGGAGCAGTGTTGTCCATGCGCTCTACATGGCCTAGCCATCTTAGGCGTTGAATCCGTAGACGCCTAACTAGACTCATGTCGCTGTACAGCCCGTACAGTTCGTGGTTGAATCTCCTTCTCCAAGAACCTTCAACGCAAACAGGACCGAAGATTGAACGCAGAACTTTTCTCTCGAAGAGACCAAGTGCGTCTTCATCCGCTCTTGAGATAGTCCAAGCTTCCGCGCCATACAGCAGGACAGGGATGATCAAGGTCTTATATAAGGTGAGCTTGGTCTTTCGAGAGAGGGCTCGACTACTCAATTGCCTCTTGAGCCCAAAGAAACAGCGGTTGGCAAGAGTTATTCTGCGTTTAATCTCAGTACTGATGTTGTTCGCACTATTTACTTGGGAGCCGAGGTAGACGAAGTCCTTCACTACCTCGAAGTTGTAGCTGCCTATGGTGACGTTCTGACCGAGTCGTCGATGTTGTGTGTCCTTTCTTGATGACAGCATATACTTTGTTTTGTCCTCATTCACCGCTAAACCCATTTTTGCCGCTTCCGTCTCAATACAAGCAAACGCTTCATTGACGGCTCGCTGAGTTCGGCCAATCACGTCAATATCGTCCGCGTATGCTAGCAGTTGAACGGACTTCTGGAAGATCGTGCCTCTAGTGTTGGCGTGTGAGTTTCGCACGATCTTCTCCAACACGATGTTGAAGAAGTCACATGACAGCGCGTCGCCTTGTCTAAAACCTTTTTTGACATTGAAGGTCTCGGTGAGTTCGTTACCGACCTTGATGGAGCAGCGAGAGTTCTCCATCGTCATCCTGCACAATCTGACGAGTTTGGCAGGGATGTCAAAACTAGACATTTTCCAAGTCCTACACCAAAAACTAGCATGTAGCAACAACAAAGTTTGTAGACACCATCGTCTGAGCCTTAATAACTACAATTCCATTTTCATGATAAGACTGGAATTCTTAGAGATATTCAAGAAGCCATAGTGACCACTTTCAGGGAATCAACAGCTCTCGACAGGAAAGCGTGGATGACCATTGGTATGCTGTGAAAAATGCTTTTGTGACTGGAGCAAGCACATATGTCGGTAGAAGACAGAAACACCATTGTACATGGCTTACAGCTGAGACCTGGAGACGGATCGATGAGCGTATAGCAATAAAAGGTCGAATTGCATCAGCCTCAGCAGTAGAGAAAACCGAACTAGAAGCCCAATACCGGGTGAAGAAGAAAGAAGTGCAGCGTAGCGTAATACGAGACAAACGTCAGTATATCGACACACTGGCTTGTAGGGCTGAAGAAGCAGCGAATAGGTGCGACAGTAGGACTGTTCATAACATCACCAAGGAACTCATTTTTGGTCAGAATTCCAAACAACACCCGGTGAAGGGTCTAAATGGTAACCTTCTAATTTCGGATGAAGAGCAACTACCTAGATGGAGAGAACACTTTGCGACTGTCTTAAACCACCTAGACGATGGCGGAATGTTATCGAGCTCTAATGAGTAACCTGTCGCAACGAATGCCCAAATTCGCACCGGTCCTCCCAGTAAAAGGGAAATATGAGCAGCAATCAAGTCCCTTAAGAAGAACAATGTAGTGAGTATTGATGGCATCCCTGCGGCATTATTTCAAGCTGCGCCCAATGTATCAGCAGACTTGCTGTATCCGGTGATATACAAAGCTTGGGATAGCGAACAATTCCCGCAGAAGTCGAAGAGAGGGATGTTCATCAGGCTTCCGAAGAGGGAAACCTTATGGAATGCGGAAACTGGAGAGGTATTTGCGTTCTTCCAGCAGTATCCAAAATAATACCTCGAATAGTTCTGGAACGCATCAAAGAGCATTTAAATTAAACTCTCGATGTCGAACAGGCGGGTTTCCGCTCTGGATCCTCCTGCATCGCCCACATAAACACCTTACGGATCATTATTGAACAATGCGTTGAGTATAGCTCTCCGCTATATCTTCATCGACTTCGAGAAGGCTTTCGACAGCTTGAATCGAGATGCTATCTGGTCGGCCTTGTGCAGGCGAGGTATTCCGGAAAAACTAATAGTTATTATAAAGGCTACATATGAAGGTAGTACCTGTCACGTCTTCCACAATGGTAAGTTGTCAGAGGAATTTGAGGTCCAAAGTGGAGTTCGTCAAGGGAGCATACTGTCACCACTATTGTTTCCGGTGGTTATTAGCGCCATACTCCGTGCAGCATTGAGGGACGGGAATTATGGCATTCGAAGGACTATGACATCTTTTCTTGAACACCTTGACTACGCTGTTGATGTTTGTCTCCTTTCGCATTATTTTTTTTTTTTTGCCGTTCAGACCAGGAATTGAACCTAGACGTCGAGGTTCATGCTCCTTAGTGTCGACGCACAAACCCACAAAGCCACGGACGGCCACTTGCCCAGATTAAAGAGTCTTATCAATGCCCTCCACTTCGTCTATCCACCTTAGGCGTCTAACGGAAGGACCTTGTTAGACTCGAGATCCTGTGACTGTGAACTGACAGCCGGTACAGTTCTTGGTCTCGTTTTTTGCATCCAGAGCAAAGATCACACGAATAACCATCCATCCTTCTGCGCCGAAAAGTACAGATAACAGGGCACGCGATATGGTTCGAATATCAATTGTGGTACTTGGGTCCTATTAACAAATAGGACGGCTCAATACAATGAAGAGCCCGTCTTCTATAAATTAGACAAGAGTCTGTCAGTGGACACATAGAATCAAAAATAGTGTCGAGCCATTAGTTCGTATGGCACAGTCCCCTCTAGGATGTGAGGCAGGAGTCTTTTGAAGCCCGTGATGCCTCCAGACTCCAGATAGTATGGTAGTAAGCTTTGATGGCTACTCAAAACAAGAGTCATAATCGAAGAAGCGTCTTGGCGACACCATAGTTCGTCTCAATACTGCCATCTGAAAAAAAAGCTTCCTTAAACACGTGTTTCCCTTCCACGATGTCACGAATGAACACTGCCTCCTGTCAAGTCCATGAGCATCCCTCGGCGTAACAGCTGTTTCAAGTGACACCCTCCCATCAAGCACACATCTCGCCTCACGTCCGTGGCCCCAACACCTTTGCCCCCCAAAAACAAACCGAAACAAAGTCAACATTCTCCCCCATCGGTGAACTCAGATTTGATAAGTTTTTCCCCAACTCACATTTGGGACGTGAGCCTGCCGCAAATCTCTCCGTAAATCCCAGACAAATGGCCGCCCCGTGACGTTTGTCCTTCCAGTCACATCCGCCTCCTTCGCGAAGCCGAGACATTTGAATGTGGAAACTTCGCCCGGGAAGCCTCATTAATTCGCGTCAGTTCCGGTGAATGCACTCAATCCATTCGCTGCCACATGCACAGACATCATCTCCGATCGGGATTCCCCGCGCTTGGTGGGCCACCGCGTGCGGCACGTCGTTCCGCTGATGCGAAAAATGATTATTGGCATCGCTCGTTCGGTAATTGGCTGCTGGGCCTTCCCCCAATTATCTCTCGGCCCGGCAACTAATTACAAGATGCTCCAGCGGCACCGGGTGGGTGGTGCCAACAGTCGGTTCATTTAAATTTCAACAACCCACCGCCACCCCGCGTCGTCGTCGTCGTAGCCATGCATAGCAAACCACACAATCTCGTCGTTATTGTGTGACACAACAAATTACTCATGTCCCCATACAAGTAACCGTTATGTAGCCAATTTCACCAAACCACCTCCCTCCCCCGAAAACATTGGATATCTCATCATCATTACGGTTAGAGAGTGGAGTGGAGTGGAGTGGAGCGAGCGAAAGTATTCATCGCTGCCGTCGCCGCCGCCGGCTGGCCGGCCTCGGGGAAAATCAAATCCTGTCGAGCGCGGCTGGCGGGGCGGAGCGATTTTTGGCAGACTCCCCATCCATGGTGCATCCAAAGCCGGAGCGGAGGTAATTGCCTCCGAAGTTATATTAATGCACTTCGGCTTGATTACGAAAGACGAAACGAGCAGCCAGAGCGAGGCACAAAATTGGGGAAGTCCATGTGTGGGCGGAAAATTGGAGCTGATTCGACGACATAAGCCGCCGAATTGGCAAACTTCCAAATTGGTATTTGCATGCGACTATTTCTTTTGCCGTCAGTGTGCCTGTGTGCGGAGATGCTGCCTGGCGAAGATTGGAGAGAACTTTTTCAGCACGTTTTTTCCCACGGTCCATGGGCTCGTTGGCGCTCCTTTCTTGTGCGCTCTTGCTCCATCGATGATGGTTCACCTCGATTTTTGGTTCACGAAAAAAGGCAGGCAGGCCCCCACTCAAGCCGCCGCAGAGTATGTGCTTAGGAAACGGCTGACTCTGCAGATGTACGCGAATCTGTGTCTGTGTCGGGGGCCGTGTGGAACGATTGCATGAGCAGCGGCATTACCATTACGAATTCGTTTATTAATGGAATGGTGGTTGGCAGGGAGACCGCAGACTTGGTGCACAGTTAATTTGTGATGAGTCAAGAAGGAGGACTGAACGACGGGTATAGACGTCGTTGCCAGGTAGACTGCGAGTAATTCATGCGCTTACGGGCGTCTGTTTGTGTGTTGCTCTCGTGTGGTGGAGGAACGATGAGGGTTACACATAATTGGAATACAATTTGCCAGCGAAACAAATTGGGTGCCGACTGCGATGGTGAGGGTGTATGGAGGCTTCTTTCACGGGGTGCCTTGAATTTGCTCAAAAAATGTCGGTCTCTCGAGATCTGGTGACTTAATGCGAGCAGAGTTCGTGGCATTTTGCAATCTTCACATCTGCATTCCGATCGGAAGTTGAGTTCAAACCTTCTGGCCTGAAATTTTAGCAGGAAGATGGAATGAGAGTCGTTGGATCTTCTTAAGTAAATCAATACTCGCTTTGTGGTCTTTGGTCATAGAGCCAATATTATTTCTCCCGCTGTACCAAATTTCATCGATTGTGCTAAGTTACTCGACCAAATGTTTACACAGCGGCAGATCATGGAAAAGACTCAAGAGATACAGATCGACAAATATGTGGCGGGTGTCAAGCCCGCGTATGACGAACGTGCATAGAGACGAGCTATAGAGCGCCATGTCTAGGTTTGGCATTCCTGCCAAACTCGCCAGGCTGTGCAGGATGACGATGGAGAGCTCTCGCTGCTCCATCAATGTCGGTAACGAGCTCACAGAGACCTTCAATGTTTCAGGCAAGGCGACACGCTGTCTTGTGACTTCCTCAACATCGTACTTGAGAGGATCGTGCGCAACTCAAGCGTCAACACCAGAGGCAAGATCTTCCAAAAGTCCGTTCAACTGCTTGCTTACGCGGACGACATTGACGTGATTGGAGGAACATATTGAGCCGTCAATGGAGCGATTGCTGGCATTGAAGCGGAAACGGCTAAAATGGGTCTAGCGGTAGGCCAGGACAAAGCAAAGTACATGCTGTCATCACGAAAGGACGCACAACATCAAACGGCTCGGACAGGGAGTCATAATGGGGAGCGGAAACCTTGAGGTAGTCAAGGACTTCGTCTACCTGGGCTCTGGAGTAAATAGAGGCAAACAACACCAGTACCGAGATCAAGCGCAGAATTACTCTTGCCAATCGCTGTTTCTTCAAAAGGCTCAAGAGGCAATTGAGTAACAGAGCCATCTCTCGAAACACCAAATTGAGCTTGTATAAAACCCTGATCATCCCAGTCCTGCTCTATGGCGCAGAGACATGGACGCTATTGAAAGCGGCTGAAGAAGCTCTTGGTTGTTTTGAGAGAAAAGTTCTGCGTACGATCTTTGGTCCTGTTTGCGTTGATGGCGTTTGGAGGAGAAGGTTTAACCACGAACTATGCGGGCTGTACGGCATGCACCTAGTTAAGCGTCTTCGGATCCAACGCTTAAGATGGCTAGGTCATGTAGAGCGGATGGACACCCGAAGAGTCTTCGACACCGAGCCATTGGGACAGCGCAACAGAGGACGTCCTCGCACTAGATGGCGCACACAAGTGGAAGAGGACCTCAACCAACTTGGTGTGCGCAACTGGAGGCAGCTGGCGAAAGATCGTGCTGGCTGGAGAGGCATGTTGGTTGAGGCCCAGGTCCACCCCGGACTGTAGCGCCAAGCAAAGAAGAAGAAGAAGGTAAGCCATGCTGTCATCACGGAAGAGCACACAACATCAAACGGCTCGGACAGGGTGTCATAATGGGCAGCGGAAACCTTGAGGTAGTCAAGGACTTCCTCCACATCAGCTCTGCAGTAAACAGGGACACTGGCGCCAGTTTCTAGATGAAAAGCTGTTTTACTCTGCTTCTATGGCCTCAAGAGCCAATTGATTAACAGAGCCATCTCTTGAAACATCCAGCTGACTTTATATTACACTCTGATCATCCCTGTTCTGCTCTATGACGGAATAGACACAGATTCGCGTGGTAGCACCATGGGCCTCAACTGGCCTTACCCGAACGGCAATCATCCGCTTCAAGCTAACCTGGCTTGCCTCGATCAAATTCACGGCCTGACACGGGATTTGCAAATCTCCGCCCGCCATCTGAAGTGAATAAAATTCATTTTGCAACCTCTGCTGGAAACGAGTAACAAAGCGAGGCAAAGCGACAAACCGGCGGGAAAAAAATCATGCAAATGTACGAAATCAAAAAGCGATTAGTCGGCGCTCGGACGGTCGGACGTTTGGGCTAGCTCTACCTTATTCGAAACTCGATCAAATTCAAACTCAAACGAGGAGTCGAGCCCTAGCCTTTCATAAACTATCAAATGCATGGACTTAGGACCACCACGGAATGAGGAAGCACCACGGCAGCAAATCGACGGCAGTCTTTGAGAAGTGACATCCAACAGCATGCCACATGCCGCAGCTGTAGCTGTAGCAGAAGTAGTCTCTCACTCCTTGAAGCACTTACGAAAGACAAACATTTGCTCCTCACCACCGCGTCCCAGGAGTCATCTCCCCGGCAAGACAAACATCAGCATCCATTCCGAAATTCCCCCGCCAGCCTCGAACAACGATGAAAAAATAGCCAACTCCCCGCCTAGGACCACCCCAGTGCGCGCCCAGGACCACCCCATTGACCGTCGTCTCCATGGGCAGCCATCAAGCGAGCATCAATCGTGATTGCCCGAGTGACGGATAATCAAATAAAAATTAAGCACTGCCTCCACTCGGGCTTGTGTGCGCAGAGATTCAAGGCCGCCGAGGAGTTCCCCACTCGACACCACTCGGCTCCACGTCCCTCCAGCCGCACAGCAGCTAATGACTGCCGTATTACCGCCGCAATTGCGGCCAACGCCTTTATTACCTGCTTCCTGCCGAAAAAAAAACGCTTCGTTTCCCGCCGCCGTCTTCAATTACAAACGAATGAAGAGGCGAAAAACTTTTCCACTTTCCTCTCGGCCAAATGATAAGGGCTCTGCGCCACCACCTCGCGCTGGCTGCACTCAGGTCGCGGATCTGCGACCCCGACGCAGCGAAGGACTTCAGCTCGCTCTTGGGAAATATTTCTCTGCGAGATGTTTGATGGGAGTAATTATTTCGAAAGAAGACGAAACAAAAAACCACCGAGCAACTGAGAAGGATTCACTGGGGACGGCATTCGGAGGAGGATTACTGCTCCATGCTCGCTGGTAGTTGCGCCAAGTCCTTGAGGGTCTTCTCGACGGCTGCTGTGTGTTGTGCAGGCGTGGCGGTCTTCTCTCTTTATCTCTGCGCGCTCTCTAAATGGTTTGCTCTTTGATTTCAATCCGAAAGTTTTGAACTTCACGGATTTCATTATCCAAAGTACGGGACGCCCACTGTGCCCTCCGCCACCGTCCGTGCACAACACCTGCAGTGGCAGGGAGGGGCCGCTGCGATGGCCATGCATTATGCAAGTCAGCCCCACCCCCAGACCACAGGGGGTCGCGCATTAAAAGTGATTACAGTGAGTAGACGGCAGCAGCCGCACAGTCACGGCAGCGTATTCTAATTTGTCAGATCAACGAGCCAGATCCGCAGCCGATGTGTAACCGATGGGCACCTGGGTACGTCGTCTATCTCTCATCCCGGAGCGCGGACACAAAGGCCTGCGACTTAATGAATGAGTCCCCAAAGCTTGTGGATACGTTGCGTAAACGCTAACTCCACCGCCGCCGTCGGGTGAATAGACTCCGCCGGGCACGTCCATTCATTCCGTTCATTGAAGTGAATGCTTGTCGCAACGTTGTCATTTGGTTGTTTTCACATGGCTGGCTGTGTGACACGAGTGATCGCAGCCAACCGTCGTCGCCGCCGAGCAGGTGGTGCCTTTGTGTGCGCGAGGCCTGTAATTACGTGCAGGAAACCTCCCCGACTGCGTGTGGGTAGTCTAATTTAATCTATGGCCGGAGCGAGGAGCTTCTGTCGTCATTAGCGGCAAGTAGTCGCTGATATGCGAGACGGTGTAACGCTCCTGCCGAGGTGGCTCGTCAAAGGAGCCGTGTGTGTGTGGTGGCACCGACGGGAGGAAGGATGCCGCTGAATGGGGTTCGGTTAATTAATTGGTTGCCATGGTTTGGGGAAGTCAAAGAGATGAAAGGAGCAGCCGATGATGTCAGGCTGCAGTTGGAGTGACGCGAGTGCTCTGCATTCATTAATGTCCACTGTTCCAATGACGTCGACTGGATGTCAGTTTGCGACGAGAGATGACTTGGTTGTGGCTCTAGGTCATGATGTTAATTGGGATCTTGTTTGAAGGGCATGGATGTGTCTGTGAACGTCGGTAGACTGCTGCGGTGTGGCCCTGCTCTCATTGGGTGACCATCGGCCAAGTTCATCGATATCCACGTCTGTGGACCACTTTTTTTTGGCAATAATGACGTGAATTGCTCAAGGAAACGCTACGTTTTAGACTGGCAAGTGTTCAGCTCTCAGTGGCTGAACTTTGAATGATTTCGGTTGAACGTGAAGTTAGAAGCGAATGCCTGTGGTGGCGGAATGAAGAATGGTGCTTGCCGTAATTGAAGAGCCTTTGTTCACTTATGGGGAACAACGTGTCGGTACACGTGGCAAACACCAGATTTACGCAGAACCTCGTCTCGTGTCGATCTGAAGTTGCTCAAGGAGCGTGAGCACGCGGTGTCATAGCAGAATTCAAGCTTGGCCACAAAGCCCCTTCAGTGACGATGTAGTGGACGTTACACGACGGTAGCCTCTCGGAGGACACTCCACCAACAGTTGCTTTGTCAGAGGTTACAGAAACCTCAAGTTGAGGGCGCAGGGCAATTCTCAAAAAAAAAAATCTACCAAAAAATAGAGGAAACGCCAAAGCCAAGCAACTTTTTTTCCAGTTCACCCAAGGACAAGATCCAGGACTGTTTTTCCAGTTCACACAAGACCAAGACACAGGACATGTTCTCGCTTCAGGTCGAAAATCTGTTGTTTTTGAAGCAAAACTTCATGTAAATGGTGGCCACTAACTTCTGTGATCGTTACACCAAGCATCGTGTTCCAGATTTTGCTCGACATTTTATTCAACGGAAGAACAACGAAACAAAGAGTGTTGAAAAGAACCTTAACCAACTTGACGTGCGCAATTGGAGATAACTAGCCTAGGTCGCTAGTTGCAATTGTTAATTGTGGCCCAGGCCTTTACAAAGATCCACATCTACACAGGAGAGTGAGAGAGTGCAGAGATATCCCAAAAACAACAAGAAAAGAAACCCATCAAGCAACGTCCTAGTGGCCGGTGCTCCTGCTTAGTCGATTTCGATGTGTCCAATCCCTCGAGCTGTCGACCGTCAAGACCTTCTTTTCCATTCGAGGAGAGAAATGGGATCGATGTCGCCTTACTTTTTTTTGAAAGTGCGCCGAGGGAACATCGGGTAGGTTCACAGTGGTTGGTGTCCCCAGTCTTAGCTTACGACCACGATGTCTGATACAGAATGCCCCATCCCAGTTCTCATATTTGGTCACTGGATAGGCCTGTAACCCATGGAGGGCCTTCACCTGATCTCCAGATCTACCGTCTGAACCATCACAGAAGTCTGAACCAAAATGCAGCACAGTCTTGTAATCAGAATGATCGCTCGCTTGAGAAGTCTGGTGGTTTGTAACACATCATGGTCCAGACTCACCTCTGATTTGTAAATCTACTCGAAAAGTGGATGATCGTGATGGAAGAGTGCCAATACGTTAAATTTACGAACATTCGGACGCACCAATGTTTGCAGATCACTGATATAGTAAATGACGACGTTCAACGAACTGTCACATCAGCAAAGCTGAATTTTTTCCCAAGACAAGAGATGCTACAGCTAAAGCCAAGACAAGAGTCTCGGACTAAGAACCATTGCTGCAGTCTCTTACTGACTTAAAGTGCAACTTTGCAAAAAAAACTTAGCATGGGTGGCGCCACAGCCCTTAGAGGGTCAGGGCCTAGCTTCCCAGCAACCACTCGCGTTGTGCGTGTTCGTGTTATCTCACGAGTGGAAGAGACGAACAGCTTTATCCGAATCCGAACGGTCATGTTTGAGAAGCTTTTTCTAGACAGAAGTACCTTTTGAGCATTGTCAGTGACTCGAAAGAGGTGGGGCCGTGAACATTTTGGCCGTACAGACCAGGGATCGAACATAGACGGCGAAGTTCAACGGCATTGGGGTCGGCGCACATACCCACAACCTCACGGGCCACCACAACTTTTCAAACCATGCCGTCATAATTGCAGACTGGAGTCTACAGTTGGAGTCTAGGCTGAAGGTAGAGATGAATCAAAGCTGAGAGTCCCCTTAGGCTCACGACTCTAGACTTAATCTCCAGTCAAAGATGAAGGTTTATGGTAGATAAAGTCAAGGTGTGAGCTGATGTTCAAGCTGGACTCTGGTCAGACATTCATTCAGGTATAAGGCCAGATCTAGAGTCTAGACTAAAATTCGAATTTAGACTATAAGAGATGGATTAGTGAGTGTGACTTCGAGAGTTCAAAACTAGATTTCTGACTAGAGCTGGAATCTAGGCATATCTCCATTCTAATGAAGATCAAGGTTCAAGGCTAAATATAGAGCCAGGCTAGAACTTGAATCTGATATGCAGCCGGGATCTAGTCTAGGGCTACAGGGTGTACTTGTGCCTGTTCACCTACTCTGCTCCTGTAGTGCTCTGGCTGGTCGTTTGTTTCTACACCTATTAGCCTACTACTTCAGCGGCCGTAACGAGCTATACAGTGCCAGCATAGGCCAGCTAAATCGCTTCACTAGAAGCGCCAACTGGTTCCAGTGTTAGGAGAAGTCAATCCGCGTGGTATCACAATGGGCCTACTCTGGCCTAAGTGTGACTGCCCTTAGCAGTCAGCCACTACTACCTAGCCTAGGGATGAAATAGAAAGACGAGAACGGTGTTGTTGTCGTGCCTGGATTTTGAGCGTTTCGATATAGGAGATCGTTGTCCTTGGTATTGTCGTCTTTATCCTCTTTTGGAGTGTGGTTGCAGATTAGGCTTATGCTGCTGAATGAAGTCTTGATTCGGTTTGTTAGGAGATCGCTTACGAATTTAATGCTTAAGACTTTACCCAGGTTTGGCTTGAACACTAAACTCACGCCCAAGGAAGCGCTGGCTTCTATTAACAATCGCGGCAGTTTATGCCACAGTGTATAGTCTTTATGCACTTTTCGTCTGTGCCCGGCCAGTCCCATCGAAGCACTGCCTAGTAGGCTTCTGCAGTCTCTCTCTGCAAGTTCATCGGCTGCAAACAGCCCTTCAAGCGCCACACATTTAACGTGCTGAACAAAGAATCTGCCGAAGTCTGTTGTTTTATTTGAACTAGTAGAGTGGAGAAGATATCCGCACGAGAAACTGCGGAACGTGACCGGACGGGTACTCATTGGCTGCCCCGGCATTGGCCCTGTTAGAGAGCAAGCATGTTTGAGTTTAAGTCGAGCATTTTCAGAATCAGTCCAAACCTAGAAAGCGGACGTAGGAGATTAGTGTGCGCCGCAGAACCTTCCGACTAGTAGTCTCTAGCTTGGATAAGTTCTGGAGGCTTTCTGGAAGAGGGTGCCGCGAAGAGGTAGCATGTCGGTGCATAGACTTTCGACGAGAATATAACTTCCGACAATGGCCACTGGGGGGGCATTCCGTCAACCCCACACGGACGCTCCTCAGTTTGAAATTTTCATTTTTACGGCACCAAAAGACAAATGAACGGCATGCGTAACACGCTTCATCTGTTGCAGCAGCTAACTCTAAAAATACTCGGATGGCCGTAATGTTACCGCAAGAAGTTCTTCTTGCTGTCTACACGTCACATTCTCCCTTTGGATAGGGGTCGCACAATATTCCCGAGGAAAGGCATGCCTGTCGTAAAAGGCGACTAAAATCCTGTTCTAAAAGCTAATGGTCGAGGAAATAACCAACTCCATTGCTTGCCAAAATGATGGTTTCAACCTCGCAAACAAAGGCATAAACGGTAAGCGCCTTTTCTTATTATGGATACTGCACACTAAGTCTTCGGCTTTATAACAATGGCGGCCAGTCCCGGAATGTTATGGCATCCTACTGGTAGCTTGACTAGAGGCTATAGTCTGCTGCCACGGGAGATCAGTGGCTTCCGCCCGGGAGACCTGCATAGATTTCATCCTGATCGCTTGAGGTTGGCCCCCAAATGGGAGCGTCGTGGTGGCTGTGGTTTAAGAGCCAAAGTTGCGGGGAGAAGATGGAGATGTACCTGCATGTCTGAGAGTTAATCTTGTCTTTTAAGGCTATGGGCATTTGCTCTTCGACGTATTGATCCAAGTCTATGTGAAGTTGCAGAGAACAACCGGGTGCTTCGACCCAAAGAGTAGCAGAGGTGTTCGATGGGCCTTGCAACCCTACCAAGGAGGAGAAATGGGTCCATAAGCTTATTTCCGAATTTGGAACTTGAGATTCCTACTGAAGGCGTGTGGTCGAGCGTCATAAAATGGTGATACAAGCCTAACGCCAGGAGACCACGTAAAACACTTATTACCTGTGTCCATGTGACAGACCACGGTGGACTTGAGATTTCATACCAGATGCCCTCAAATTCGAGCACAAATTGGCTTGGGGTCTCGAAGAACAGACGCTCTTTGTTTTGTATTCCAAATGCACCTTCTCCACCCGTGGGCGGCGTATTAAACTCTGGCGTCCTCTGTTTCGTTTTATGTCTCCAAGTCAAGTCACCCGTGTCGTGGCTAAGAGACATCACAGATCTCAGTCCCCCAACACAATTCATCGTCATTCAACTTCCAACAGTCACCACTTTTGTCCTTTAAAGCGATTCGCCTCACATCTTGCCACAGGAGGGTGGCATATGCTATGCAGTGAGACATCACAAACCTCAGTGGAAGGACACACGAATGTTGATGCCGAATCATAAGCGGATCAAGGAAATTCATTCATTTGGACCATGCCAACAGTCGCAGCACCACTTATCCTAATCCCCCATCGAGCAGCAACAACAAGCCGTGGCAACAGAGTGTCTCACCGAGCCAAAAATATGACTAAGACGCTTAAAGCGATTTGCGTTCACCCCTTTCCCGGCAAATTGCGACATCAAATGGCTTTGGACCGCCCTCAACGAGGAGCAGGCACACTATTTGCTATTTGCTCATGTCCTGCCATGGCATTATTTGCCAGGAAATTCATTAGTGCCTGGGTTCCTCGAATCTGTAATCAATACATTCGCCTGACGCACACACGCATCTCTGAGGTGGGTTTGAAATCCGAACTAAGCCCGTCTTAATTACTCGCAATAACAATGTATCCTTCATCCAAGGACACTTTGCGCACACAACCGAGTGTGCAAACAGCACACACCGCCTATCCAGAGTCATAATCCGACACCGACGGCTCACCCCCATCTGGCTCGGGTGCCAGTCGCCCACTCAAAGACAGCCGACCCATCAAACAGGAGGCAATCTCATTTGAATGGTACGCTACCAAAGCCACATCGACGAAGAATGATGACCCAATTGAATCAACTTCAATAAATACTCAAATAATAGCTTTGCTCTCAGTAGCTCGCCGCCTCCCCCGGCCGGATACAACAGCAGAAGGAGCCTGCCTCGAGAGAAGGACTACTGCCGAGAGATGCGCTACGTCCGTGTGACACAAAAGCCGGACGTCCTCCCGAGAGGCGGAGGCGGACGCCGACGAGAATAAATTGTGTGTGCCTGTGCTCGAGCAACGGCCAGACCGGGTTAAAGAGTTATCCTGAAATTGAGACTTTAATAGGCGAGGCTCAGATTGGATTTCGGTGCCGCCTTCGCCCCTCGTTTGGCTGCTGCTGCTGCTTGTGGAGTATCCTTCTGCTCGCAGCCAGCCCAGCTCATCCGAAGGGGAGGAATCTATTATATTTCACACAACAAGCGTCTTCTCCCGTCGAACAAGGGCGGGAACATTGCCATCCTTTGTCTACGGTTCCGAATTGAACCTTTTCTTCTTCCGCCTCGGCCCCGGCCACAGCTCACCTGTAAGTTATGACCTTAACGAGAGCCTGAGCGCCCAGGAGTAGGCATTTCATTGAAA